>OX328129.1:75948056-76697760 GCA_946811695.1 Gonocerus acuteangulatus | reverse complement strand
GTATTGTCCGTGCAAAATTTCAAATTTTTGTGTCAAGTGTTTCGGGATATTATTACCTCGGATGGGCCATCACCAGGGCGTAAACTCTATGAGGGACAAAATCACATTTTATTTCTAGTAATTCAAGGTCTGCCATCATAGTGGAAATTAACCTCAATTTGAAATAATACTATGAAATAGATAATGTAAGGTAACAGCTGTTCTGTTATCGTCCTAGCAACGCATGCTGCCTAGGCTTGCCTGCTCTAACCAACTAAAACTTTAAACCCCCCTAAAAATACTTAAAAATTCGAATATCAAAAAATCCTTTCTTAGCGAGTGCCTACGTTATATAGGGAGTGTCCATGCAAAATTTCAAAATTTGTCGTAGCGCCTCAAACTCTTCTCTAAAATATTTTATTTTATACTTTTAACGAATGATCAAACCCTACCAATAACTGCTTCTATTCCTTCACTAATGACACTAGAGATAAGAACGGAACCGCGCTAAGATGACGCAGTTCCTGCGAGTCCTACCAATAACTGCTTCTATTCCTTCACTAATGACACTAGAGATAAGAACGGAACCGCGCTAAGATGACGCAGTTCCTGCGAGTTTGACTTTCTTATTCATTTGCCTAGAGTAATGTCGTTTTTCGTGAGCACCAATCACACTATAGCCTGTTCTTGTAGACGGAAAATTTAAATTTCCTCTGCGCAAAATGTTAGGGAAATATTCTCGGCTGTTCAGCCATTTCAAGGAAATTCTCATTTCAAGGAACAAAACTACACGTTAAACATAGTAAAAACTGATTATGTCTCGTTTAAGGCTTTGAGTGGTAAGACAGCGAGATAGATTTAGCCGAAGCTAAGGCTGAAAACGTTAATATTATTAAAATATGTTAAGGAATCTTTAACGGAAATGTTCTGCACAAAGAATACAGGCCTCGGCTCTTTCCTTCCAAATAAACCATCTATTTGAACAGGCTATAGCTTAATTTGTTTTGAGCCGTAGATTTTGCTAAGTATTGATAAATATTTAACATTATCTCGCTTGCCTGACCCAGGGCCGCCACAAGGGGGGGGCAGCTGGGTACAGTTGTCCCGGGCCCGGGCGCCGTGGGGGCCCGGCCGGGCCTCGCTATTTGGAAAAAATGTATAGGTTATGAGCTTGTAAAAAGAATAGGGTTTAGAATTATAGACGGGCGTAGCCTATATTTATTGGAATGGGGTCTATATTTTAGCACTTTCCTCCGAAGGGTTGGGTTGGGTTGGTAGTTTAAGGGCAGAAAACTGCTTGGTCATCTCCGCCCTTGTTGTGTTTAATTGTGCAAGATTAATGTTAGAATGGAGAGTGTTTTCAGTATTATGTGTTTGAGATAGAGTTGTGTTACTAAAGTTGTATTTGGGAGAATCTAAGTTTGGAAAAAAAGAGAAATTATTGTTGTTATAAAATTGCATGGATATAAGAACCAGATTCACACACACATAAATATATTTGCACTTATATAAATATAGTATACATATATATGTATAGTGCACAGTACATATATAAATACAGTACAAATAATAAAAAATATATATAATGTGATATATTTTGTTTTATTTTATTATTTTTTTATTCATTTTATTTTTTTATTATTTTTTTTTTAATTTTATTTATTTATTTATTTATTTTATTTTATTTTTTTTAATTATTTTTTTTGTTATTTTATTTTGATATTTTTAAAAATATTTTCTTCTTCTTTTTCCCTTTTTTTTCCTTCTTTTGTTTTAAATTTTTTTTTTGTATATATACTTTTATTTTCCTCATCTATTTATTTTGATATATACTAGTGATTACACTGTACAACTAACAACTTTCTTATATTATACTAATGCTTACTATTACTATTATACTAATACTTACTATTACTATTATTTATTATTATTGTTCATAAAAAAAAAAAAAAAAAACAATTAAAAACATACACATACATCAATCAATTAATTAATATTATATATTTTATAGTAAAAGATATGGCTGCGCCCTTTTTAAAAATTCTACAACAACATCAACTGCTTCACAATCATCCCGCAGAGCTTCCGCCAAGTTTCTTGGTATTCCCAGCTGGTGAAGCTGTATCGTGTAGCGAGAGCAGTCTTCGAATACGTGTTTTACAGTGATCGGCTGATTGCATCTCCCACAGGCTGGTGGGATTCCTCTAGACATCAAGTAGCCGTGAGTCAGTCTGGAGTGGCCAAGTCTGAGCCGAGCTATAACAACCTCCTCTCTTCTCGATGTTCTGTTTGAGGAGGACCAGGGTCTCGAATCGTGCTTGACGTATTTAAGTTTTTGCTCCCCGCATTCGGCCCACGTGTTTCTCCATCCTTCTTCGATTATGCTTATGGCTGGCACTACGAGTTCACTGCCAGATAACGGAACCCTTGTAATCTCGCTCAAACTGTGTGCAGCCCGAGCGGCTTGATCGGCTTTCTCATTGCCAGGAATCCCACGGTGGCCGGGAATCCAGATTAGATGGACAACTTTTCCATTATCTCTGAGAGTTCTGGTGTACTGTAGAATTTTTGAGATAAGGGAGTTTGTCGTGAAAATGTCTTCAACACTTTCTAGGGCACTTCTCGAGTCGGTACAGACAAGTATGTTCTTCTCTGGGGATTCTATAGCTAGATGCAGGGTTGCGGTAATAGCAAATAGTTCAGCAGTGAAGCTGGTGCTTTGGGGACTGAGTTTGAACTTGTGAACACGGTCAGAATCAATCACTGCACATGCTGTTGAAGATTCTCTCTTGGAACCATCGGTGAAGTATACCCTCTTCGCCGCGATGTTGCTGAAGAATTCGCCCAGATAAGAACGTAGCTCGATGTCCGTCATAGAATTTTTGTTTTTAGTTAAAATGTGACGATCGGGCGGTGTGAAGGTCCAAGGGGAGGAATTAGGCGAGGCTTCTTTTTGAGGCAGTCTTGCAGAGGAGATGAGGCTTATTTCACGATCCATTCGAAGTGCTAGAGGAGTACTTGCAGAAGGAGAGCGGCTGTATTTGTCAATATATTTGGGGTTAAAGATAAATGGGTAGCACGGGTGACCAGGGGAGTTGTAAATTTTGGCGATGTATTTAACTGCCAGTTTCTGCCTTCGATAGCTCAGGGGTGGGATTCCTGACTCAGCACAGAGACTCAAAGTTGGCGTTGAACGGAAGGCTCCTGTAGCAAGGCGTATTCCAGAAAAGAGGACTGAGTCAAGAAGGGAAAGAACGGGTTTTTTGGCTGAGCCATAAATGAAACTGGCGTAGTCGATCTTAGAACAGACCGTGGCCAAAAACACTCTTAGGAGGGATTTCCGAGTTGATCCCCACGGGGCTTTGGAAAGAACATGTAGCAGCTTCATCCGCTCTAGGCTTTTCCGCTTAACATCCACAACGTGGGGAGCCCATGTGAGGCGGCGATCGAATGTAAGTCCCAGGAGGCGGATTTCGTTGCTGTAATGGAGTGGAGTCTGCCCGAAGGTAAAGGTGGGAAGGTCAATCTCGCCCTTAGTTCTCGTAAAAAGATTTCTGCGAATCTTTATCGATCCTACCTAGTAGACACCGAAAATGACCCCTGTTAAAATTTATATATATATGTATATATATATATATATATATATATATATATATATATGTGTGTGTGTGTGTGTGTGTGTGTCTGTTAACACGATAGCGGCCAGAGTTTTTGTTTTTTCTTCATGAAACGTGGTGTATAGCGTTCAAATAGCAAACGATTGAACGAGTTCGTTAACCACCAAAATCGGTCCACCGGGAGGGGGGGGGGGTTACCCCGGACCCAAAACATTAATTTGACCATGCCAGCCGTAGTTTTTGTTATAATTCAACGAAACTCGCTATTAGTTATTTTGATCTAAAGAGAGAATTACGTTGTAAAAATAAACTAAATCGGTTCATTAGAAGGGAGGGTTTACTTCGGACCCACAATACCAATTTGCCACTGCCAGCCGTAATTTTTGTTACATTTCAACGAAACTTGGTATTCGTGGTAGTAATCAACAGAGAAAAATGGGTTGTAAAAATGAACTAAATCGGGTTATTTGGAGGGGGGGTTTACTCCGGACCTAAAGTACTAATATACTCATACCGGTCGTAATTTCTGCTGTATTGTAACGAAACGCGGTATATGTCGTGGGTATCTCATGAGAAAGAAGTGTTGTAAAAATGAAGTAAATCGGTCTATCGGAAAGGGGGGTTTACTTTAAACTCTGTTTCATTACAATTAGCCAGCCAGACGTAGGTTCGCAAAGGCGCCACGAGGAGCACTATCTCCCACTAGGGGGTCTCTATCCTGTTCCTGCGTCAGATCAAAAGACGGAATGTGAAGTTTTTGTGTATTTATTAAGTAGTACAGTATCATGTATTAACATAACTCTGGAAGCAAATTATTTACAAAATTAATAATAGAACAGTCCTCATAAGAAATGTAAATGAGCAGAACTATTCACGTTTTTATTTTATTTATATAGGCTATTTACAGCAAATTATTCAGTAATGTAGTCTACTCTAAAAAAAATTCTGAGGAAAGTGCTTAGTTATGCAGCTCCTGTGTGACGGACTTTTTTTAATGTACATAAGCGACAAAACCAGTGCGGTCCCAGAATAGTATATTTCATCAGGAGTCGTAATAAAACTACAAGTACCGAAAGTGACCTTTACTGCACCGATTGTCGGCTTTTATTCTCATTTCGCTGAAAACTTAAGAAGAAAATAATTTTAAAATGTCCAAAGTCCTATAAGAAATTACTAGAATTTTCAGTCTGGTTCTGAGAAGTGGGGGCCCGTGATCTGAGAAGTGGGGGCCCGTGATCTGGTCCTGGGCCCGGCTCTGAGATGTGGCGGCCCTGGCCTGACCTCTCAAAGCCTTCGTCCTAAACGAGACATAATCAGTTTTTATAGAGTTTCATATAGCGTGTTGCTCATACCAAATGGTGGAACCGTTGGGAACATTCCTACAGAATTTGGCGCATGCGGCATTGAACTTTTCTCTTTGTCGTCAATGTTCTCGTCGTCAGGCCTTGGAGAAATGATGTTTAGAAGATAGCCAAATTCTTAAAATAGTCAAACATCTCACTTTGGCTTTCTTCTCCCTGGACAATTTGATAATATAATTTTTTATTTTTTGTTTATTCTATTGTATGTTTTATTTTTTATTCCTTAGGCTATCATGAGCTGCCAGGCTGGATTATCACGGCGTCGTGATGGTTTAAACGGTACTGTAGGATTCGGTTTTGGTGGTGGCGGAGCTAATCCAGGCTTTGGATTTGGCGCAAACGCCGGTGCAGGAGGAGGCGCTGGTGCTGGTGGCGAGGGAGGTGCTGGTGGTAGTGCAGGCTTTGGTTTTGGCTTTGGTGCTGGTGCTGGTGCTGGAGGCGGTGCTGGTTTCGGTTGAGTTTATGACCTGGTGCTGGCGCTGGTGCAGGCCGGAAATGAAGGTACGCATTATATTATATGTTCATAAAGTAAGTGACGTTTTATTATTTTCACAAACTAAAAATGGGTTAATGAACTATCATCTGTACTGATTGGACATCAGTCGTCTTGATACAGGAAGAAGTAGATGTTGCTAGACTAAGAATCGGCCATACAGGCATAACACATGAATATATGTACACTAAGTCTGACTAACCCAAATCTGATAAAAAAGTAAAGTTATATTGCAAAACATCTCGGGATTCGTTGTGTTCATCTAACGAGGAAAATGCTTTGTAAAAAAAAAAAAAAAAAAAAAAAAAAAAAAAAAAAAAAAAAAAAAAAAAAAAAAAAACTAACTAAATTGGTTCATTAGGAGGGGGGTGTACCCCGTATCCAAATTCCTAATTTCCTCATACCGACCGAAATTTCTGTTGCATGGTAACAAAATTCGGTACACGCCACACATTCGTTCCAAACGCTGGATTTAGGGGAAAGCTATAGGTACATGAATCTTTCTGATTTTGGTAACATTTTGAGCCCATACAAGAGACCCATCTTCTTAATCTTATTTCTAGTCTGCTCCAACCATTCATAGTCTTTGGAGATTTAAATGGTTCCTACCACTGATGGTCCCCCATACTTTTTTCTCATTAATTTAAAGCTAACAATAGATGGTATATTCCTTTTTGTTTCACTTATAGCTACTTCTATGTATATATATATATATATATATATATATATATATATATATATATATATATATAGACACACACACATACATATACACACATGCATACATATACATACACACACATATACATACATACATACACACACACATCCATACATACATATATACATATTTATAAACACGCACACATACATATACACACATGCATACATATACATACACACACACACACACACACACACACACACACACACACACACACACACACACACACACACACACACACACACACACACACACACACACACACACACACACATACACATATATGCATATATATACTTATACTCTTACACCTAAATATATTTATTTATAAGTATTCCTTACATTAAATCTAACCGTACAAAATATATCTAATTTTTTATTATTATTATTATTTATTTATTTTTTATTTATTTATTATCTATATATTTTTTTAATTTTATTTTCTTAATTTATTTTTTATTTTATTTTATTTTTTTTTTATTTTTACTTTTTTTATTTTCTTTTCATTTTTTTCTTTTTTTCTTTTTATTCTTTTTTTTTATTATTTAATTTTTTTTTTCAATAGAATTACATATAAATGTACACAACTTATTTATTTTTTTCTCATTAAATTAAAGCACTTAAACACTAGATGGTATATTCTTTTCTTTTTTCACTTATAGCTACTTCTACATATACACATACACATACATACACACACATAAGCATCCGCATATATATACATATATACACATATACACACACACATATGTATATATGCACATATACACATTTATAAACACGCACACTCATACACACACACATACATATGTATATATACACCCATATACATACATACATTCTTACACTTACACCTAAATATATTTATTTACAAGTATTCCTTACATTAAATCTAACCGTTCAAAATACAACTAATTTTTTTTTAATATATATTAACTTATACCTACATGAACATAAACTTATCTTTAACTTATCTTATATTTCTGCAAACAAGTTAGCATCTTTAATGAACTTGATGACGTTTTTTATTATTTTTGAATCATCCCCTAGTGCTTCCATTAGATTTTGAGGAACATTGTTCTTTTGAAGTATGTCGGTATATTTCATACAGTTCTCAAAAATATGTCGAACTGTTAACCGTTCATTACATACTTCACAGTTCGGTGGTTCTTGTCTATTCAGAAGGAAGGCATGGGTGAGTCTTGTGTGTCCGTGTCTTAGCCTGGCAATGATCACCTCTTCTCGTCGACAGTCTAGGGTCGATGAGCTCCATTTTTTGGTGTTTCTTTTAATCATTTTGAGCTTAATTTCAGGCAACTCCATCCACATATCTTGCCAATCTTCTTTAATTTTATTTAAAAGTGGTTTGGACAGCTCTTTGTGGGTAAGCATTGTCGGTGTTGTTTCACTTAGTTGGTGGGCATTTTTTGCTGCCTTGTTGGCCGCTTCATTTCCCCTGACTCCTACGTGCGCCGGAACCCAAATGAAGGTAACTGTTTTGCCCATGTCGCCAAGCTCTTTGCAATATTTTTGTATTTTGTGCGAATAGAAGTGTCTGGGGTACATTTTCCTTAAACTCTTTAGCGTGCTTTCCGAGTCGGTGCAAATTATAATGTTGGTTTTATCTGAGGACATTGAGAAGTAAAGAGCCGCAACAATTGCATGGGCTTCGGCGGTGAATATGGAACATCTTTCGTCGAGCTTGTATTTGTGTTCCGAGTCTAGATCCGTGAACGCCCATGCGGAGAATTCAGTTGATTTCGATCCATCAGCAAACAGGACGAGCTTCTGGGTATTTCGTTTATTTCGCTGTGTAGAATAGTGTCCGGAGCTACAGCAGAATTCTGTCTCAATTTGAAACTGACTTGCGGCATTCATAGGAGCCAGGGAGGAATGCTTTCTTCTTCAAAGGGTATGTTTGTTTCTTTGAGTGCTTGAACTGCTGCTTCCATTCTTAAGGCAAGTGGCGGAGTCCCGTTTTCCTTCATCCGATATAGCTGTTTATATTTTTGGTGAAAGAGATACCTGTAACATGGGTGGTTTGGCATTGTGTAGACTTTTGAAATATATTTTATGGCTAATTTATTCCTCCTGAAGAGTAATGGGGTTTATCCTGATTCTGCTGAAAGACTATAGACTGGGGTTGTACAGAAAGCACCTGTCGCAAGTCTCAAACTTGTGTTGTGCACTACGTCGAGAGTAGCCAGGACTGAGGCCTTCGCTGAGCTGTATACTTGGCTCCCATAGTCTAATTTAGAAGCTATTAGAGCATTATAGACCTTAATGAGTCTGCAACGATCCGCTCCCCAGCTGGTGTTGCTTAGAACAGAAAGCACCTGTCGCAAGTCTCAAACTTGTGTTGTGCACTACGTCAAGAGTAGCCAGGACTGAGGCCTTCGCTGAGCTGTATACTGGGCTCCCATAGTCTAATTTAGAAGCTATTAGAGCATTATAGACCTTGATGAGTCTGCAACGATCCGCTCCCCAGCTGGTGTTGCTAAGAACAGAAAGCACCTGTCGCAAGTCTCAAACTTGTGTTGTGCACTACGTCGAGAGTAGCCAGGACTGAGGCCTTTGCTGAGCTGTATACTTGGCTCCCATAGTCTAATTTAGAAGCTATTAGAGCATTATAGACCTTGATGAGCCTGCAACGATCCGCTCCCCAGCTGGTGTTGCTTAGAACAGAAAGCACCTGTCGCAAGTCTCAAACTTGTGTTGTGCACTATGTCGAGAGTAGCCAGGACTGAGGCCTTCGCTGAGCTGTATACTTGGCTCCCATAGTCTAATTTAGAAGCTATTAGAGCATTATAGACCTTGATGAGACTGCAACGATCCGCTCCCCAGCTGGTGTTGCTTAGAACAGAAAGCACCTGTCGCAAGTCTCAAACTTGTGTTGATCACTACGTCGAGAGTAGCCAGGACTGAGGCCTTCGCTGAGCTGTATACTTGGCTCCCGTAGTCTAATTTAGAAGCTATTAGAGCATAGTAGACCTTGATGAGACTGCAACGATCAGCTCCCCAGCTGGTGTTGCTTAGAACAGAAAGCACCGGTCGCAAGTCTCAAACTTGTGTTGTGCACTATGTCGAGAGTAGCCAGGACTGAGGCCTTCGCTGAGCTGTATACTTGGCTCCCGTAGTCTAATTTAGAAGCTATTAGAGCATTATAGACCTTGATGAGACTGCAACGATCCGCTCCCCAGCTGGTGTTGCTTGGAACAGAAAGCACCTGTCGCAAGTCTCAAACTTGTGTTGTGCACTACGTCGAGAGTAGCCAGGACTGAGGCCTTCGCTGAGCTGTATACTTGGCTCCCATAGTCTAATTTAGAAGCTATTAGAGCATTATAGACCTTGATGAGTCTGCAACGATTCGCTCCCCAGCTGGTGTTGCTTAGAACAGAAAGCACCTGTCGCAAGTCTCAAACTTGTGTTGTGCACTACGTCGAGAGTAGCCAGGACTGAGGCCCTCGCTGAGCTGTATACTTGGCTCCCATAGTCTAATTTAGAAGCTATTAGAGCATTATAGACCTTGATGAGACTGCAACGATCCGCTCCCCAGCTGGTGTTGCTTAGAACAGAAAGCACCTGTCGCAAGTCTCAAACTTGTGTTGAGCACTACGTCGAGAGTAGCCAGGACTGAGGCCTTCGCTGAGCTGTATACTTGGCTCCCATAGTCTAATTTAGAAGCTATTAGAGCATTATAGACCTTGATGAGACTGCAACGATCCGCTCCCTAGCTGGTGTTGCTTAGAACAGAAAGCACCTGTCGCAAGTCTCAAACTTGTGTTGTGCACTATGTCGAGAGTAGCCAGGACTGAGGCCTTCGCTGAGCTGTATACTTGGCTCCCATAGACTAATTTAGAAGCTATTAGAGCATTATAGACCTTGATGAGACTGCAACAATCCGCTCCTCAGCTGGTGTTGCTTAGAACAGAAAGCACCTGTCGCAAGTCTCAAACTTGTGTTGTGCACTACGTCGAGAGTAGCCAGGACTGAGACCTTCGCTGAGCTGTATACTTGGCTCCCGTAGTCTAATTTAGAAGCTATTAGAGAATTATAGACCTTGATGGGACTGCAACGATCCGCTCCCCAGCTGATGTTGCTTAGAACAGAAAGCACCTGTCGCAAGTCTCAAACTTGTGTTGTGCACTACGTCGAGAGTAGCCAGGACTGAGGCCTTCGCTGAGCTGTATACTTGGCTCCCATAGTCTAATTTAGAAGCTATTAGAGCATTATAGACCTTGATGAGACTGCAACGATCCGCTCCCCAGCTGGTGTTGCTTAGAAGAGAAAGCACCTGTCGCAAGTCTCAAACTTGTGTTGTGCACTACGTCGAGAGTAGCCAGGACTGAGGCCTTCGCTGAGCTGTATACTTGGCTCCCATAGTCTAATTTAGAAGCTATTAGAGCATTATAGACCTTGATGAGTCTTCAACGATCCGCTCCCCAGCTGGTGTTGCTAAGAACAGAAAGCACCTGTCGCAAGTCTCAAACTTGTGTTGTGCACTATGTCGAGAGTAGCCAGGACTGAGGCCTTCGCTGAGCTGTATACTTGGCTCCCATAGTCTAATTTAGAAGCTATTAGAGCATTATAGACCTTGATGAGACTGCAACGATCCGCTCCCCAGCTGGTGTTGCTTAGAACAGAAAGCACCTGTCGCAAGTCTCAAACTTGTGTTGTGCACTACGTCGAGAGTAGCCAGGACTGAGGCCTTCGCTGAGCTGTATACTTGGCTCCCATAGTCTAATTTAGAAGCTATTAGAGCATTATAGACCTTGATCAGACTGCAACGATCCGCTCCCCAGCTTGTGTTGCTTAGAACAGAAAGCACCTGTCGCAAGTCTCAAACTTGTGTTGTGCACTACGTCGAGAGTAGCCAGGACTGAGGCCTTCGCTGAGCTGTATACTTGGCTCCCATAGTCTAATTTAGAAGCTATTAGAGCATTATAGACCTTGATCAGACTGCAACGATCCGCTCCCCAGCTTGTGTTGCTTAGAACAGAAAGCACCTGTCGCAAGTCTCAAACTTGTGTTGTGCACTACGTCGAGAGTAGCCAGGACTGAAGCCTTCGCTGAGCTGTATACTTGACTCCCGTAGTCTAATTTAGAAGCTATTAGAGCATTATAGACCTTGATGAGACTGCAACGATCCGCTCCCCAGCTGGTGTTGCTTAGAACAGAAAGCACCTGTCGCAAGTCTCAAACTTGTGTTGTGCACTACGTCGAGAGTAGCCAGGACTGAGGCCTTCGCTGAGCTGTATACTTGGCTCCCATAGTCTAATTTAGAAGCTATTAGAGCATTACAGACCTTGATGAGACTGCAACGATCCTCTTCCCAGCTGGTGTTGCTTAGAACAGAAAGCACCTGTCGCAAGTCTCAAACTTGTGTTGTGCACTACGTCGAGAGTAGCCAGGACTGAGGCCTTCGCTGAGCTGTATACTTGGCTCCCATAGTCTAATTTAGAAGCTATTAGAGCATTACAGACCTTGATGAGACTGCAACGATCCGCTCCCCAGCTGGTGTTGCTTGGAACAGAAAGCACCTGTCGCAAGTCTCAAACTTGTGTTGTGCACTATGTCGAGAGTAGCCAGGACTGAGGCCTTCGCTGAGCTGTATACTTGGCTCCCATAGTCTAATTTAGAAGCTATTAGAGCATCATAGACCTTGATGAGACTCCAACGATCTGCTCCCCAGCTGGTGTTGCTTAGAACAGAAAGCACCTGTCGCAAGTCTCAAACTTGTGTTGTGCACTACGTCGAGAGTAGCCAGGACTGAGGCCTTCGCTGAGCTGTATACTTGACTCCCATAGTCTAATTTAGAAGCTATTAGAGCATTATAGACCTTGATGAGACTGCAACGATCCGCTCCCCAGCTGGTGTTGCTTAGAACAGAAAGTATTTTTGTTCTAGCCATGCATTCATTTTTATAAAGTAAATCGCCCAAAAGCTGTGAAACTCTAAAAATAAATGAATAATGAATCAAGTTAAAAATCATATAGATAAGTCCAGCATACGAAACGCCTGTAGGTCCTTGAATCTTTCTCATTTTGTTATCATTTCTGAAGTTTTTTTTTTTTTTCGTGCTGAGTCGAATGAGACCACTATCAATTCTATAGAATATTTATTTTCAAAGATAAACTGGTTTTATATAAAGAAAAATATGAAAAACATCAAGTATTCATTTTAAAATTGTCATATTTTATGCAATGTGTGGACGGATATATAATTCCAAATTTTTGAGTGCTGAGTCGAATAAATTAACAACCAATGTAATACTGTTCACTGCTGTCGACTTATTCTTCTTTATTTAAATTATGGAAACCCGATGGCCGTGAGGATTAAGGCGTGAGCACTTAACACTCCGAGCCAAGGGTCATGGGTTCGATTCCCACTAGGGGTGGTGGCTTTTCTTTAGAAAAAAGAAAAGGCATCAGCCCTATCCTGGCTATAAAGGGGTGGTAACCTATAGATAACCCGTCCTAAAATTCGTAGTTAATAATAAATGGATGTTAAAATTTAAATAAATATTTAAATTATGCAATCCAATCTTATATATTTAACCTTTCATTAACATTGTCTATAGTACCATAAGTGAGTTAATAGCGTAAACAGTGGTATTTTGTACATTTTTAAAAAGCGTTTGAACATTTGTAAATGGACTGAAAGTTACATAAAATAGAGAATACAACAATGGTTGTGTTCTCTACTCTCTTTGCATATAGAATTATAATGTTAATGAGTTACATTTACGTTTATAAGGTATAATAATAATAGAAAAATTAAAATATTAAGAAAAAATAAACTTAATGAAATATTTTTCAGATGAGGCGTAAGAAGAATGAAACCTCGTTTTACCCGAAATAAATATGATTATTCAGAATCAACTGTTTCATTATTTTCCTTGAAAACCTTATAAGAATTAATTAATAAAACTGTATCGGTTAGTAATTAGTTAAGGGGAGTGTTGAGCTATCTAGTGGAGCTGCCTAGAACTAAAGGGGCAGCGAGAGCTGGAGACCGCTGAACCAGCAAAATCTTGTTGTGAACAGACTCTCCCAGGCTGGTGACTATGTACTTCAGGATCTTGGCCTTCTCTCAGTACTAGCTTGATACATGGGTCTAAGGCAGCTGGGGTTTACTTGTAGTTAGTGAAGTGTAGAAATAATACCTAGATATTAAGAATTGGACAGTAGGTTTTGTGGGCTGTCATAAAGATAATTTAATTTCACACAGCAGAAATAAGTAAAATGTGTCTTGTTTTATTTGAGCTAGCTTGTTGATAAGAGCTCATCTCCATCATCATGAAACGTTCACAAACTTTACAACAGCTCAAGCTTATGAAGGAATGATTTGATTTGGAGTGTTCTAAGTTAAAGAAAGCGGGTAAGCCACTACTAGATTTGTAGAGAAAAATATATTCCAATAATCTGATATCTTGAAGTGTTCTAAGCTAAAAAAGAATTTCTGCTTATAACTTACACTAAATTTCCACTCACCCCTTTTTTCATCCTACCATTTACCTCAGGAACTTTCCAATAAAATATACTACATCTGTAAAAAAAGAAACCTTAGAATTACGTTTCATTTAAAACATTTCCTGAAAAAAAACAACATATTTCTACTAATGGCTTTGTATGGGGGGAGGTGCATGCCATTGATAAGGGTATACACATAATTATATCAGCCCAGAGCGGCAGGGGGCAATTTTAGTTACTATAAATAATGTATATGGGTGGAAATTCATTGCCAAGTCCTTGCCAAGTGAACAAAGATAATCTAAAGACTAGTTAATTGATTATAAACATTGGTTATTAATGTTGATATATATATATATATATATATATATATATATACATATATATATATACATATGTATATATATATATATATATATATATATATATATATATATATGTATCATAATAAATCAATAGTAAACCGGTTCCCATTGATCACCAAAGTTAAGCTACGGGGGTGGTTGCTACCTGAATGGGTGACCGACCACATGCTGTTGGTATTATAAAAGGGTGGCAACCTGTAGATAGCCCGGCATTAATAGCCCAATAGTTGATACGCCGTT
This sequence comes from Gonocerus acuteangulatus, assembly GCA_946811695.1. Classification (NCBI taxonomy): domain Eukaryota; kingdom Metazoa; phylum Arthropoda; class Insecta; order Hemiptera; family Coreidae; genus Gonocerus; species Gonocerus acuteangulatus. Next base: position 76,683,509 of record OX328129.1, on the reverse strand, counting down.
AAAGACAAAAAAAAACCATAAGCAATAATCACTTTATTAGAAGTGCATTCCTCTTAAATTCAATAAAACGTTTAGTCACCGCTAAAGCATATTTATGCTAAAATCAGTCCCGTAACAGGCCATGAGTGCCCTGAGCGGCAGATACTTATAGAGGAATCTGATTCATGACCATACGGCAGAATAGGGAGATAGTGTGGTCAGTTTTATGCTCCGGCCGCCTGATTTTCCCCTTGGCTGCTTCGACTGCTAGGGTCATTAGCACCAAAGGTACTCATTAATAAGTTAATAAAAGGCTGGGTTGGCCTAGGGACGGTCAGGGAGGCCGAATCCAACCCATGATCGAGGACACTAGAAGATAAAAATTTTTAGTGCTTGCTCGGGATTTGAACTCAGGCCTCCAGCATACTATTCCATTGCTCTACCACTGAGCTAACCTAGCCCCCTTTATATATATACATATATATAATTAACACACATTTTAATAGATCTTGACCTCAAACAAATCTTTATTTTTCGCTTCTACTTTACATTTAACGTTTTGGCTATTTTGCCATTTTCAATCAAGAAGAAAATTAAAGATTTACACATCTGATTGACTCCTTAAATTTACCATTAAAATACAATTAGTTAACCCCTTGTCCCAAAATTACTTAAAATAATTTAAATTAATTTACCTCATTCTAGCTGTCCTTATTTTACAATTTGTAGAATTGGTCTTTGTCATCCTGGCCTTAATATTCTGCAACAACTTTCATCCTTAAATTATTTTTATATAATATTTTAAATTTTTTTTTAATATCTATAATAAACCAAATTCCATTATTAAAAAATACCTTACATTTCTTGTAAGAAATGTAAGGAATTTTTTTTTTTTGCCTTTAGAAAAGTTAAATAATTTATAAAAAAAAAGAATAATAATAGTAATAAAAAAAATTTAATTAGGTTAGATGCTTTTGGTTATCACATAAAACGTACAAAAAATCAGATTTTTCTGCTGATAAAAACAGAAAACATCGGTAAGACTTTATTTAAGACCCTTGAAATGTAATATATTCGTGATCAGCAAGTAATTTCCAATAATAATCCGTGATAAAATAATTTTTTCCAGCTAGATCAGGTAAAAATACCACTGTGCGCCTTTAGTTTAGCCTGGTGCAGGTGCAGGCTTTGGTGGCGGCATTATTTCTTCAATTGAAAATTACATCAGACTCTTCTTTGTAGGGAATTTAGTAAGCTTTCGAATGGTCACTATCCACTTACCACGATTTCCCAACCTTTTTGAGATATTTTAGAAAGTATACGAAAATCCCAAAAATGTTCATGTCTGTTAATGAAATATTTTATTTCTAGTACTTCCTTAACTACAAACGGAACCAAAATTTCCCTATCATAGATTAGGTGGAACAAGTTCATACTGAAATAATCGTTTCTGAATACCCAAACTTAAAATTTGTTTGGAAAATTAGGTGTTTCAATGTTTCTCAAAAACGGTTACAGATATCGCTCTAAAAATGGGTGCATACGTTTTTCTACGTGTGGAAACCTATAATTCGAGTACCTGCAAGCATATGATCTCGAAAACGTAAGTGTTACGATTTTTTTCGACCAAAAATCATCTTCCGGTGGACGGATTCTGCTGGTTAACAGCCTTGACCTTTTAAATTTGACGAGAGATTTTGTGCCAAATAATTTCAACAGTAGGAGTAAGTAACAAACACGTAAGTAGTAATAAAAGAAAACAGCTAGGAATAAGTTGGTCATTATGCAAATGATCATAGCAGTAGATGCACCGTTAAAAAAAAAAAAAATAAGTACGGAACCGCGCTAAGACGACGCAGTTCCTGCGAGTCGGACCTTTTTTTTACAATAATTGTAAAGATTCATAGAAATAATTCACATTAGTTTTAATTCAATTTACTTTAAATAATTGGTAATGATCAATGGTTTTATCAATTAATTGTTAAAGGTTTTTTAAGGTAAATAATGAAACAGTTGATTCTGAATAATCATATTTATTTCAGACAAAAAGACTTTTCATTCTGCTCACGTCTCACCTGAAAAACAATTCATCAAGTTTAGTTTTTTGTAATAATTAAAAAAATATTATTTATTTTTAAAACTATTCTAGGATAAACATAAAGCCAACAGTAACTACACGATATTGAAAGATGCAATGTAATGATATTTCTAACATTGCAAAATTTACTGAAGAAGATTTCGAATGATATGTTAGAAAATACTCAAATCTTAAAATATTTGATTGCGTATCATATTTTGGATACAAACAAAACCAAAACAATCAATCTAGCTAAAAAATTACAGTAAATCATAGATTTTTTATTTATTTATTTGAGATATTTTTTTCTCCATATCAAAGGAGATCTGCTCTTTAATAATTTATCCAAAATAATAAAATGTTAAAAAAACAAAACTAAAAGATTAAAAAAAAGCACTAAATAATTTTCCGTAAATAACATATATTAGTTATCATGAGATAAATCACTTTGGTTTGAATTAAAAAATGCGGGATAAATGCGATGTTACTATATTTTAATGTAATCATACATTTAATAATCTGAAAAAGACAATGCAACATGTGCTCAAATAAATGACCTATTCATAGGGTTGTGATGAAGAGAACATCATAATTGTTGTAGCCTGTATTTTTGTGAGTGGTAGATTTTACTATTTGGGCTTTGTCTGTCAGCAATTCCCACAAATTAAAGGTTTGTTACAAGGCTCGCTAAGAGGTTTGTCTTCTTAGTGAATTAATGTCAGTGAGTGAGCCTTGTATGCAGGAGCATGTATCGGAAATAATTTCGGGGAGGGGGGAGGCTGGAAGCACCTGGTGATTTTGGGGGAATGGAAAATTTTAAATATTTTACTGTACAAAAAAAAAACAACACTTACTTTGTTGATTTAGAAAATAATGCATAACTTTTATTTAGAGCCTGCGGCAGGACTTCCGCCTCCGCCAGCACCAGCACCAGCACCTGCTCCTGCACCACCGATTCCAACACCTGCACCAAATCCAGCACCACCAGCACCTCCGCCACCACCACCACCGCTTCCAATTCCAAAAGAATATTGTCCTTGAGCATGACAGCTCAAAATTGCCTAAGAAATAGAATATAAATATATTTTAACATAAATTATCTAATTACAATAATGATGAATCTTCCTATAAGTGAAATATCGGGTAACAGCAAAATAAATCTTATTAAAATCAGAAAACATAAAATTGGACATGGCCCATCCTCCGCCTTCAATCGCAGAGCCTAGAGCTCACAATCCCAGAGAGAATAAAATATATATATAAAAAAAAAGAAGTGTTTAAAAGAAACTTCTTTTATAGAATTATTGCTTAAAAAGTCCGTCTCGCAGGACTGCATCATCTTAGCGCGGTTCCGTTCATATCCCTAGTCTAATTTGGAAAGATTAAAATAGAAGCAGTTATTATTTCGGGTTCACCAGTCTTTTTTTTAAAATTAATTATTATAATGGCGTGTCAACCCTTAAGGCCATTAACGCCATTCCTGTGAGTAGTAAAGTCTTGAAAGGTCATGATTTACAATCTTACATGGAAGGGTCCGCTACACTGGAAACAGACCCGCTAGTGACAAGGTCTTGGAATCTTGGAAATCTATATTTCTAACAATAAATTGTTTTTGTTATTTTACTTAACAAGTTTTATTGTCAAATACATTATCCAACTATAAGCAATTAAAAAATAACAAGAAATAAAACAGACAAAAAGAACCATTGGAATAAACGAAATCAATTAATTTAAAGCTTTAAGCACTTTTTTATTCTAACCCTTCCTTAACTCCAAACGTAACCAAAATTTTAACATATTAGTTTTGATGAAAGTAAAACATGCAGAAAATGTTTCAACTGAATCCCATGATTCTAAGTACCCGAACCAAAAACGGTATTCAAAAACTATTTTTACAATTTTCTCGAAAACGGTTAAAGCTATCGCCTTGAAAATGGTTTCATTCGTTTTCCTAGCCCAGGAATCATATAAAACGAGTACTTAGAAGCTTATGAACTCAAAAACGTAAGCGTTACGATTTTTTTTGCGCGAATTTCGCCCCAAACGCCATCTTCCAGTAGGCGGATTTTGCTGGTTAACGAACTTGACCTTTCAAATTGGACGAAGGATTTTTGTACCAAATTTCATCAAAATCGGACCATTCGTCTTCTATCTAGAGAGCGAACAGACAAATATATATATATAAATAAATATATATATATATATATATATATATATATATATATAAATATATATATATATATATATATATATATATATATATATATATATATACAAATTTGAACCACCGTTATTTTCGGTCTCTAGGGGTTCTGAAACGCGAAATTTTCTAGTCGGCACTTCCGGATTGTTTCATTGTATCAACCCTATTAGCGGGGTTCCTCCCTATGGGGGAGGGAGATAGTTATATAACGTCCGAAATATAGATTTTTTAAAACAAAATCATATTGAGGTTTATTTAGCCGAATCCCAACCATTCCATCTTTACTTAGGAGAAATTATGCAAAAAATACTGCTGAATGTTTAACGACCTCTAGCTGAGCGTATTTACAATTATCTGTGTTCCCGTCGTTTCATTATGACCGTAAAGAGACAAGTACAAAGCTAATTATTTCTGTCATGGTTTAATGCCAGGAAATCTATCCTTGAATGTACAACTAAGCACGTCACTGTCTGTTCACTTAATTAGCAATTGTTGCTTGAGCAGTAGAAGGGCGCGTTACGCTTCCTGACTCATGTTGTATTAGGAATAGAATGTAAACACATTCCTCAGAAAGAAAGTAGCTATTGAGGTTTCAATCATGACGGATTTTTTGAAAAATGTCTTCGAATCTTTATCGATCCTACCTAGTAGACACCGAAAATGACCCCCGTTAAAATTTATATATATATATATATATATATATATATATATATATATATATATATATATATATATATATATATGTGTCAGTGTCTGTTAACACGATAGCGGCCAGAGTTCTTGTTTTTTCGCCACGAAACTTGGTATATAGCATTCAATTAGCAAACGATTGAACGAGTTTGTTAACCACCAAAGTCGGTCCACCGGAAGGGGAGGGGGGGTTTACCCCGAACCCAAAACACTAATTTGACCATGTCAGCCGTAATGTTTGTTATATTTCAACGAAACTTGGTATTCGTAGTGGTGATATAGAGAGAAAAGTGAGATATAAAAATGAACTAAATCGGTTCATTAGGAGAGGGGGGGGGTTTACTCCGGACCCACAAATTTATTTAAGTTAAAATTTATATATATATCTATACATATAATAAAATTCCAACGCATCGCTGCCTGTAGAAGAATGGAAGATTTGTTTGAAAAATTACTATTGGGGCTTTTATCAACGCAATATTACCCAAAACAATGATTTTTAGAATTTTTGTCTCTTTGTGTGTTGTCTGTCAGACATTCTATACAAACTAGCATTTAGGAATGCCTGAAGAGTCAGCTTAGTGGCTGTATCAAGTTTAACAATCCTAGCATCCTTTTTAACTACCCATACGACGGTGTTTATAATCCAAAATAAACCAAAAGATACATCCAAAAATGCTGCCTTAAGTCACTATCCAAGCGGACGAAGTCGCGGGCACAGCTAATATATATATATATATATATATATATATATATATATATATATATATATATATATGTTACCGGCAAAGTATAGAATCCAGGCATTATATAGAATGCCTAGGCATTCTGTATAATGCCTAAGCGGTTTAGGGAAAGTATATAAAGTATTAGTTTTTACAACATATTACAGACATTGCCTAGGTATTGTATAAAATACCTAGGTATTCTATAGAATGCCTGTTGCTTATTTGGCATTGTATAAAATTAAAAAGGTTTTGAGTTTACTCTATACACTTTAACCTAGGTAATTTGAATAACTTTAATAATTGGTTAAAAACAAGCTGTTTTCGTACGGCAAACAATTAATTTAAAACAATATATTAAGTGAGATTGTTATTTACATATTTAGAGCTACTTGTTACAGCAGGGCTGAATATTGTCACACTTAGAATTCCATTTTCTTAGCTCTTCAACACATTTACACTCTGTACTCTTGACACTTATTCACTCCTAGAAGCTATATATTCTCTCTTTTATACTTTGCCTAAAGCACAGTAGGCATTCTATATAATGCCTAGGCAAAGTATGAAATACGCTTTATTTCATACATTGCCGGCTGGATTTAGGCATTCTATAGAATGCCTGATTATATACTTTGCCGGTAACATATATATATATATATATATATATATATATATATATATATATATATATATATATACTCCTACAAGCTACATATCTTGTCTTTCATACTTTGCCTAAAGCGCAGTAGGCATTCTATATAATGCCTAGGGAAAGTATGAAATTTTTTTTTTTTTTTTAGTAATACGTTTATTTAACATCTGTACATTTGGAGAGTACATTAGTTAAGTTTGCTCTCAGATAAAAATAATAATTATATACAGAATTGAGATGAAATACAAAATAAATAAAAAACAAATAAGCAAATAAATAAAAAATAAAAAAAAAAATAAATAAATAAAAAAAAGAAAGAAAAAGTACATAAAAAACAAAACAAACAAAAACAATGAATAGGAAATAATAATAAAAATAATAATAACACTTTTGGAAGGAGCCAATCAATACTGGCACTTCCTACTTAGAATAATGTTTTGTCCCTATTCAGTTAATTGATCACGAGGCCAATGTCTCTTGAGCCTTCTAGGCGGATTTTTGGGGTGAGTTTGGGAGGAAAGTGTTTGTGCTCTAGGATTGGGATGGAAGGACAGTTTGGAATGAAACGTTAGGAAGCGGGATTTTGCCAGTTCTTGAACGAAAGGGATGTTGAGGTCACTATGAAGGGTTTTATTGGAAACATAGAAAGGAGCATTAACTATTTTGCGGAGGACTTTGGATTGGAATGCCTGTATTCTCTGTATGTTAGAAGTTTTAGTTGTACCCCAGAGTTCAAGTCCGTAAGTCCAAATAGGTCGGATTATGGTTTTGTAAACAATGAGTTTGTTGTGTATTGTCAGTTTTGATGAAGGTCCCAGTAGTCGTCGTAAGAGTCCGTATCTCCTGTTCAGTTCCTGTCTTTTCAGTCGGGTGTGTGGGTTCCAAGTGAGTCTACTGTCCAGTAATAATCCCAGGTAGCGCACCTCGTTGGATATGGGGAGTTCGTGGCTGAATATGATGACTGGAGGGCAGGCTCTCTTATTGAGGGTGAATGTGATTTGGCAGCATTTCTCAGGATTCACCTTTATTTTCCACTTGTTGCACCAGTGCTCGACAGATTCCAGATGTTCTTGTAGATAACAGGAAGCAGTTACGGGGTCAGGAGAGGAGGAAAATATGGCTGTATCATCAGCATAGGTAGTTAAGTGGGTGCTGGGGTGGGTAGGGATGACTGCGGTGTATAAAAGGTAGAGGAGAGGACCAAGAATACTTCCCTGTGGTACTCCGGAGGAAATGGGATGGGAACTAGACAATGCGGAACCGGATCTTACTTGGAAGGAGCGGTTAGATAGATAGGATTGCAGGATTAGGAAATATGTGTGAGGAAGTATGCGCATTATTTTGTATAACAACCCCGGGTGCCAAACACGATCGAACGCTTGGGCGACGTCGAGAAAGGCACTCGTGCAGTAGTTTCTACTTTCAAGCGCGTGGGATATGGTGTCAACAACGCTGAAGCATTGTTGGATGGTTGAATGCTGAGGACGAAAACCAAACTGGTGATCTGGTAAGGAATTTGGAGGGATCGTGGACAGAATTCTTTTAAGGATAAGTTTTTCAAATATCTTGGATATAATTGGGAGCAAACTGATAGGGCGATAGGAAGATGGATTCTTGAGAGATTTCTGAGGTTTAGGTATAAGGATTATTATCGAATGTTTCCATGGATTTGGGAAGTGGGTAGTACGTAGGATTGAATTGAATATGTAGGCGAGAAAAATAATTGCTTTGTGAGGTAGATTTTTTAGGATTAGGGCTGTTATAAGGTCATAACCGGGAGATTTTCTTGGGAGGTGTCTGATAATGTATTTAACTTCTGCAGGATGGAATGCTTTAGGAGGAAGGGAGAGTGGAAGAGGGGTATTCAGGTAATCTTGTATTTCTAGGTCTTGGGAGGAGCTGGTTTCTGGATGAGGGGAAAAAGTAGATTCCAGATGGGAAGCGAATAGTTCGGCTTTATCTTCATCACTTCTAGCCCAAGTTCCGTCGCTGCGTTGAAGAGGTTGAGGAACGGAATGGAATTTTAGGATTTTACGGGTGGCTTGCCAGAGAGAGTTGTCTTCGGTGGTGAGTGATTGGAGGTAATCATTAAAGGATTCAGATCGGAATTCGGATAAGGCTTTTTTTAGGAGGCGAGTAAGTCGATTGAAGGAAGTGTGGTCGGATGGGTAACGAGACCTCTGCCAGCGAGCCCTTGCTTGGCGCTTAGCTGACAAGAGATTAAGGATGTGGTCTGGGAGTTGAGGCTTAGGGTGAAAAGGGAGACGAGTTCTTGGCCTGCTTGAGCTCAGAGCACTGTCTTGTATGGCTTTTGTGAACATCAAAACAGCCTCATCCACGTCGGATGAAGTTTTCAAGGGAACATTGAGATCTATGAGTTGAGAGAGTTGTTGACGAAACAACTCCCAGTTCATAGGCCCTGGTGTGAGAGTGGGATTGCTGGAGCGTGGTAGAGGAGAGGTATTCAAGACGAGTAGGATGGCTGAGTGATCGGATGAGAGTTCAAGCAGTGACTGAACCGAGTATGATATTCCTCGTAGGCCAGAAGTGATAAAGAAATCGACAAGGTCGGGAGTGCGAGAGAGATCGGTTGGCCAATATGTAGGAGAATCAGAGGAAATGGTGTCATAATTTTGGGATTGAAGGATGTCATAAAGAATTCTGCCACGAGGATTGGTAAGATGGCTTCCCCATCTGGGATGTTTCGCATTGAAATCAGCCCCTATGAGAAAGTGAGGACCAAAGGATTGGAATAGAGTGAGGAATTCAGGTTGGTAAATGGTAAAATTTGGAGAGAAATACGCCGCAGAAACAATTATATTGTAGGATGATAGGGAAAGGGAAATTGAACTTACCTGCATGCTGTCTGTCGAGAGAGTGGAGTGCGAAAAGTGAGCCAAGGAACTTTTCACCATTACTGCTGCTCCATGCCGGGAATCGGAGGGATGGTCTGCCCTGTAGCACACATAGCCTGGGATTGAGAAGTAGTTTGTGGTAAGTAGGTGTGTTTCTGTAATCAGTGCGATGTCGATGTTTCTTTCTGTAAGTAGGAGTTCAAGCTCGAGTCGTCGTGAGATAAGTCCGTTAGCATTCCATAGGATTATGGTGAGGGAATTGGGATTAAAGGAAATCATTTAAGAAGTTTCGGAAGAATGTCGGAAATTAGGGAGGTCATAAGGGAGATAAGAGGAGTTAGTAATGTTTCCAACTTATTTAGGAACGAGGAAAACAGGTTGAAGGGATCTTGGGGTGTAGGAGTGGGAGGAACAGGGGGAGCATTAATAGGTTTAGGAGAGGAAACTGATGGGATATTCTTCTGGGAGGTTTGGGAAGGAGGTGTGAGGTTTTGTGCTGGGGTTGGGGTGGTTGGTGGTTTTTGTGCTGGCATTGGATTGGGTTGAGGATTTACCAGCACATTCTTTTGCCTAGAGGAGAGAAGAGAGGCATACGAGACATTTGGCCTCCGAGGTGAAGTTGCTGATGTGGATGGCTGCTGAGGCTGAGTATGTGTGGCATCTTTGATGGCAGAAGCCTGTACGTTGGTCAGACGGGTTGCGCTGCTCGTCCTCTGCCGTTGAGTCCTAAGAGTTCTGAGGGCCTTGTAGACATCGCATCCTTTGTAGTTGGCTGGATGATTGTCGCCACAGTTGGCGCAGGTTGCAGGTGCGTCTTTGGGTTTAGCGCAGTCTTCAGACTTGTGCTGCTCGCCACATTTAACGCACTTAGGTGCGTGGTTGCAGTAGCTTTTGGTATGGTTATATTCTTGACATTTGTGACATTGAGTTAATTCGCGTCGACGGCGGGGCTCTTCCACTGATATCTTGGTGTAGAGAAGATATTGTTCTTTAAATATTTCTCTGCTTTTTTCGGCCTTTTCCAGATCCACGAAAAAGAGAGGAAGTTGTGCTTTCGTTGTCGGGTGGCGAACATTAATTATTCTTTTAACGTTATAGCCAAGATCCTTCAAAGCATTTGCGATGTCTTCAGGAGGTGTGGTATGATGTAAATTGCGAATGACGACTCTGTATGCTTTTTCCTCTGGCAATTGATAGCAGTGATAATCGGCTTCCATCTGGTTTAAACATTTAATAATTGCCCTGTAGGCACCGCTGTCGGTAGCACTGATCGCTATGTCATTAAATCTGGCTCTGCAAGAGAAAGATTTTTCTCCAGCAGCTTGACTGAGACGAGAGCAGAGGTTTTTGTAATTTTTAATGTTTCTGACGTAGATGTTAGGCGGCTTCTGGTCTGTTTTTGCTACTGAAAGGAGATTTTTATTAATTTGAGATATATTTTGATTTTCAGTTATTTTTGATCCTTTTTGCTGTTTGGCTTTAGGCGATAAATTAGTAGAAGTTTTCTTACGAAGACGTTTACGTCTACCCTGAGTAAAATTTTCGCCGTCTTGAGTAGAGGTAGATTCCAAGAAAGTGTACTGCTGCTCACTGTCCATTGTCGTAGACATTTTAGAAAGAAAAAATGTAAAAAAAAAATTTGTGAAAAATGTGGGATCGAACCACTGATCTTTAGCCGAGAGTCGACTACGGAGTAACTGAGCCAAGGAGGCTGGCTGCCAGCTGACTGTCTATAGAGAGTGTTGCTGGGAAAAGTATCTCCCACTCTGCAGGGGCTCCTATGCACCAGGAGCGGGACTCTACAGGCAAGCCCCCCACCACTAGGCCTACTAGCAGCGAGGGCTAGATAATCTATAAATGATTGTAACTTCACTTACAGATTGTAGGTAAACTACGATGTCTGGGTGAACGATATTTCACTGAAGTGTGCACTGAAACTATGTCCATCAGTGTGCCAATTTTCGTAAGAAAATGTGACCACTGACCACCACTTTGCACTGATAAAAACGAGAGTTTTTAAGGAACGCTGTGTCTCACTCGAAAGCTATTACACGACTAGGGAAAGTATGAAATACGCTTTATTTCATACATTGCCTGCTGGATTTAGGCATTCTATAGAATGCCTGATTATATACTTTGCCGGTAACATATATATATATATATATATATATACTCCTACAAGCTACATATCTTGTCTTTCATACTTTGCCTAAAGCGCAGTAGGAATTCTATATAATGCCTAGGGAAAGTATGAAATACGCTTTATTTCATACATTGCCGGCTGGATTTAGGCATTCTATAGAATGCCTGATTATATACTTTGCCGGTAACATATATATATATATATACTCCTACAAGCTACAAATCTTTTCTTTCATACTTTGCCTAAAGCGCAGTAGGCATTCTATATAATGCCTAGGGAAAGTATGAAATACGCTTTATTTCATACATTGCCGGCAGTGTTGGGCAAAACTAACGTTAGTAAACTGAACTAACGTTAGTTTTCCCTAACTAAAACTAAACTAATGTTATATTTTTAGTTTTAGTTTTAGTTTAGTTTTAGATTTGTATAATTATTAATCATATGGACTCCGTTTTTAGTAATGCAATTAGTTTAGTTTAGTAAAAGAGACCTAAATTTGTGATTTTAGTTTAGTTTTAGTTTTTAGTTAACTAATTTAGTTTATCAAAGAACATATGTTTTCAAATTACGAGAAAAAGCCACAATTTCTTATTCTTAAGCAAGTTCTATTAGTTTTAATAATTTACTTAATTATCGAAATAACATATGATTTATATTAATTCATGTTATTTTAGTAAAACTAAACTAAACTAAACTAAACTAAATTTTTAGTTTAGTTTTTAGTCAATTCCCAAAGATTTAGTTTTAGTTTTAGTTTAGTTAAAATCCATTAATTAGTCAAATTTTAGTTTTAGTTTTTTTTTAGGTTGCAATTTTTAGTTTAGTTTTAATTTATTCCAAAAAGTGAATTTAGTTTTAATTTTAGTTTTAGTTTTTAGTTTTGCCCAACATTGATTGCCGGCTGGATTTAGGCATTCTATAGAATGCCTGATTATATACTTTGCCGGTAACATATATATATATATATATATATATATATATATATATATATATATATATACTCCTACAAGCTACAAATCTTGTCTTTCATACTTTGCCTAAAGCGCAGTAGGCATTCTATATAATGCCTAGGGAAAGAATGAAATACGCTTTATTTCATACATTGCCGGCTGGATTTAGGAATTCTATAGAATGCCTGATTATATACTTTGCCGGTAACATATACACACACACACACACATATATATATATATATATATATATATATATATATACTCCTACAAGCTACAAATCTTGTCTTTCATACTTTGCCTAAAGCGCAGTAGGCATTCTATATAATGCCTAGGGAAAGAATGAAATAAGCTTTATTTCATACATTGCCGGCTGGATTTAGGAATTCTATAGAATGCCTGATTATATACTTTGCCGGTAACATATACACACACACACATATATATATATATATATATATATATATATATATATATATATACTCCTACAAGCTACAAATCTTGTCTTTCATACTTTGCCTAAAGCGCAGTAGGCATTCTATATAATGCCTAGGGAAAGAATGAAATACGCTTTATTTCATACATTGCCGGCTGGATTTAGGAATTCCATAGAATGCCTGATTATATACTTTGCCGGTAACATATACACACACACACATATATATATATATATATATATATATATATATATATATATACTCCTACAAGCTACAAATCTTGTCTTTCATACTTTGCCTAAAGCGCAGTAGGCATTCTATATAATGCCTAGGGAAAGAATGAAATACGCTTTATTTCATACATTGCCGGCTGGATTTAGGAATTCTATAGAATGCCTGATTATATACTTTGCCGGTAACATATACACACACACATATATATATATATATATATATATATATATATATATATATATATATATACTCCTACAAGCTACAAATCTTGTCTTTCATACTTTGCCTAAAGCGCAGTAGGCATTCTATATAATGCCTAGGGAAAGAATGAAATACGCTTTATTTCATACATTGCCGGCTGGATTTAGGAATTCTATAGAATGCCTGATTATATACTTTGCCGGTAACATATATATATATATATATATATATATATATATATATATATATATATACTCCTACAAGCTACAAATCTTGTCTTTCATACTTTGCCTAAAGCGCAGTAGGCATTCTATATAATGCCTAGGGAAAGAATGAAATACGCTTTATTTCATACATTGCCGGCTGGATTTAGGAATTCTATAGAATGCCTGATTATATACTTTGCCGGTAACATATACACACACACACACACATATATATATATATATATATATATATATATATATATATATATACTCCTACAAGCTACAAATCTTGTCTTTCATACTTTGCCTAAAGCGCAGTAGGCATTCTATATAATGCCTAGGGAAAGTATGAAATACGCTTTATTTCATACATTGCCGGCTGGATTTAGGCATTCTATAGAATGCCTGATTATATACTTTGCCGGTAACATATATATATATATATATATATATATATATATATATATATATATACTCCTACAAGCTACAAATCTTGTCTTTCATACTTTGCCTAAAGCGCAGTAGGCATTCTATATAATGCCTAGGGAAAGTATGAAATACGCTTTATTTCATACATTGCCGGCTGGATTTAGGGGTTCTATAGAATGCCTGATTATATACTTTGCCGGTAACATATATATATATATATATATATATATATATATATATATACTCCTACAAGCTACAAATCTTGTCTTTCATACTTTGGCTAAAGCGCAGTAGGCATTCTATATAATGCCTAGGCAATGTATGAAATACGCTTTATTTCATACATTGCCGGCTGGATTTAGGGGTTCTATAGAATGCCTAGGCATTCTATACATTGCCTGATTATATACTTTGCCGGCAACATAAACACTGGCAAGGTGTTCCACGGTTAGTCTAGCCAACACATATTTACCTTCTTATCTACCCAAGAGGTAGATTATAGGAAAATTTCAAGGTACATAAAACACTTCATGAAAAGTGCGGTTGCTCTTGGACTATTAAGGAATGTGTGAACCATCGATAAGAAATAATGAAACTATCAAATACATAGAAATGAATTATTTAAAAATACTAACATAGAGTAAGCGATGCATTTTATAGTTGGAATTTAAGTTAAAGTATTGACACCAGTGTAATTTTTCTAACTTGGTGGGATTCAGGAACGTGAATTCGTAATATAATGCAGTATAACCTAAAGTAAAATAAAGCAAAATACGGTTCATATTTTATTTAAAATACTTTCCAAAATATGTTGTTTTTTTAATAGCCATTCTCGCAGTATTATTTTTAGCACCAGCGCCTTGCACATGAATCTCTGCCACCACATATACCAGCACCTGAACCTGCTCCTATCCAAGGTCCAGCACCAGCACCTCTTCCAGTACGAATAACAGCACCTTCACCAGCTCCTATCCGAGGCCCAGCACCAGCACCGGCTCCAGCACCTCCACCAGCACCAGCACCGGCTCCTGCACTTCTTCCAGTACGAATAACAACACCTTCACCAGCACCTGAACCTGCTCCTACCCAAGGTCCAGCACTTGCACCAGCTCCAGCACCTCCACGAGCACCAGCACCGGCTCCTGCACTTCTTCCAGTACGAATAACAGCACCTTCACCAGCACCTGCTCCTACCCAAGGTCCAGCACCTGCACCAGCTCCAGCACCTCCACCAGCACCAGCACCGGCTCCTGCACTTTTTCCAGTACGAATAACAACACCTTCACCAGCACCTGCTCCTACCCAAGGTCCAGCACCTGCACCAGCTCCAGCACCTCCACCAGCACCAGCACCGGCTCCTGCAATTCTTCCAGTACGAATAACAGCACCTTCACCAGCACCTGAACCTGCTCCTATCCAAGGTCCAGCACTTGCACCAGCTCCAGCACCTCCACCAGAACCAGCACCGGCTCCTGCCCTTCTTCCAGTACGAATAACAGCACCTTCACCAGCACCTGAACCTGCTCCTATCCAAGGTCCAGCACTTGCGCCAGCTCCAGCACCTCCACCTGCACCAGCACCGGCTCCTGCACTTCTTCCATTACGAATAACAGCACCTTCACCAGCACCTGAACCAGCGCCTATCCAAGGTCCAGCACCTGCACCAGCTCCAGCACCTCCACCAGAACCAGCACCTGCACTTCTTCCAGTACGAATAACAGCCCCTTCACCTGCTCCTATCCGAGGCCCAGCATCAGCACCGGCTCCAGCACCTCCACCAGCATCAGCACCGGCTCCTGCACTCCTTCCAGTACGAATAACAGCACCTTCACCAGCACCTGCTCCTATCCAAGGTCCAGCACCTGCACCAGCTCCAGCACCTCCACCAGCACCGGCACCGGCTCCTGCGCCTCTTCCAGCACGAATAACAGCACCTTCACCAGCATCTGCTCCTACCCAAGGTCCAGCACCTGTACCGGCTCCGGCACCTCCACCAGCACCAGCACCGGCTCCTGCACCTCTTCCAGTACGAATAACAGCACCTTCACCAGCACTTGCTCCTATCCAAGGTCCAGCACCTGCACCAGCTCCAGCACCTCCACCAGCACCAGCACTGGCTCCTGCACCTCTTCCAGTACGAATAACACCACCTTCACCATCACCTGCTCCTATCCAAGGGCCAGCACCTGCACCAGCTCCAGCACCTCGACCAGCACCAGCACCGGCTCCTGCACCTCTTCCAGTACGAATAACACGACCATCACCAGCACCTGCTCCTATCCAAGGTCCAGCACCTCCACCAGCACCAGCACCGGCACCACCTCCAAGTCCAAAGTAATATTCCCCTTTAGCCTGAGAGCTCAAAATTGCCTGAGGAATAAAATATAAATATATTTTAAAATCATTTTTTGAACATCAGTAATTATAAATCCTCCTTTAACTGTAATATCGGATCCCCCCCCAAAAAAAAAAACATTTATCAAGCAGTTAGGAGAACTTTATGCAGAATCCAAAGACCCTGGTTTTATATGAAGTACAAAAGCCAGTAGGTATGCGGCAACTAAATTTTAAATAATACTTAGAAAAAAGTAATGAGATCCCCAAAAAAAAACATAAATGTGACCCCCCCCCCCCCCCAAGAAACACTCCCCTCCCCAAAAAGCGAGAAATATCTCCTCCTAAAACCCCCAAAAAACGCCCTACTATCCTACACTCCAAAAAAGTAGTATGAGTTGGTGTATTAAGTGTACCATATTTTCAAGCAAAAATATTTGCCAATACAAGAGATGATACAAAAAAGAAATGTCCAAGTTCATTACTTGGAAGACCTATTAGTTAATTACTAAAAACAGTAAAGACACTTCAACTGATCTTTAAAAACAACAATTAAAATACTTATATCCAGTTACTAAAATATCACTTTCCTCAACCAGGTATATTCTTAAACTTGGCAATGTTTAGTTTTTCTCTAAAGATAATTTCGGCACAAATAAAACATTGCCAAGTTTAAGAATATACCTGGTTGAGGAAAGTGATATTTTAGTAACTGGATATAAGTATTTTTATTGTTGTTTTTAAAGGTCAGTTGAAGTGTCTTTACTGTTCTTAGTGAGTAACTATGAGGTCTTCTAAGTAATGAACTTGGACATTTCTTTCTTGTATCATCTCTTGTATTGGCAAATATTTTTCCTATAGAATAGGGAAAGTGTAGAACGCCTTCAAGAAAAAGATAAGAAGAAAGACGATACCTTTTGTGTTTGTGATCCTAAACTTTGTAGTTTAGATGATTCGACTTTGAAAAACTTTGTATGCAGTTACCTCCTACGACTTTATTTACAACATATAAGAAAGAAGTCACAACTGTTTTTGTTAAGATATGTCGAAATGTTTCTTAAAACATCAAATATAGGTTCTCCTTACCAAGACGATTCATTTGATACCCCACATGATGGGGTTCAGGAGGAATGATGGCTTTTCGATGGAACAAAAAGTACAAAACGTCATAGGTAATATGACACTCCCGTATCAAGACCTACCTGTGTGCCAAGTTTGTTCAAAATCGGTCAAACGGTGTAAGGAACAAACATGCAGACAGACAACTGATAGACCTTTTTGACCTAGCCTAGTGCATTCCCCGGACCAAGACCTACCTGTGCACCATGTTTGGTCAAAATCGGTCAAATCGTGTGGATTTGTATAAGGAATAAACTGTTAGGCAAACAGCTGATTGACGATTTTGAACTAGCCTTTGATTCTCCCGGTTTCAAGACCCATCTGTGTCCCAAGTTTGGTCAAAAGCGGTCAAACGGTTCGGATTTGTATAAGGAACAAACATACAGACAGACAGCTGGTAAAAGATTTTGACCAATCCTATATACGTCTAAATGTTTCTTAAAACATCAAATATAGGTTCTTCATACCGAGACGATTCATTTGATACCCCACATCATGGGTTTCGGACGGAATGACGGGTTTCCGAAGGAAGTACAAAACTGGCACCCCCCCCCCCCGCCACGGAAGCGGAGTCAAACACAACTTTTCAGGATTTTTCGATTTTTTTCCTTTAATAACACCCTCATATCTATCATCCTGCAAAATTTCAAGTCTCTAGCATCATGGGAAGTGCCTAATAATTTTGATGAGTCAGTGAGTCCTATAAATCCCGATTTTCGATCTCTTTTATCTCAGAAACTATTCGATGTAGAACTATGAAAATTTCCAGTTTTACTCACATCTAGTAGTATAATACCTGTGTAAAATTTCATAACTTTATCTTTACCTGGTTGAAAGTTATGAGAGGGTAAAAATCGGCTCTAGGACCTCCTGTTATATACACACAGCTTAGGCGGGAACTTGGCCTGGCCATCTACCCACCGCCTAGATTAAGTACCTAACGTTGGAAGGATGGGGCATCACCATATTCGCTTGAAATTAAATAATGTGTTCAGAATGGCTTCTTCACACTAAAGCAAATTTATTGGTTTTGAATTAAAAACCAGAAAACATTAGACTTAAATTTTTTTTTTTTCTAAAACAACGAGGTACCATTTTATAGCTTACTAGCTGTTACCCGGTGTGCCATGCTACACCTACTTTATATTAAATAGGTGTTACCGGGTTTGGCATGCTACACATGTTTCATATTAAATACCTGTTACCCAGCATGTCATGGTACTCCTACTTTATATTATATATTAAAATAAATGATTATATGACACTTGTTCAAATTATGAGAAAGTAAGTTTATAAGTAGAGAGCTCAGTTAAAAAAATTATTTTTCAAATTTTCACTGAATGTGGGGTGGAAAATAAATGAACCCTTATTTTAAAAAGTATACTGGAATCATGTAATTGTAGTTCCACTTTAAAGAAAATCCTAACCAAACTGCCTGTGTATAATTTTTTAAAGAAAATAATGTGTGGTTATACTTACTTAGTTATAAGTTTTAATCTAATATTACTGAAACTATTCTTTATTTGTATTGTTTTTGTTTTTTTAAATATAATATTAATATGTTATGTTCTATACCTTTTCATCATGATGATTAGATAGTTAGCCGTCGAGGTGATAAGTAAAGATGGAATGGTTGGGATTCGGCTAAATAAACCTCAATATGATTTTGTTTTAAAAAAATCTATATTTCGGACGTTTCGGCTACTCATTGGTAGCCTTCGTCAGCTAAAATGACAAAAAAAAGAAATCAATACAAAAACAAAAAAAATTTTAATTGTTATAGGTAACAGAACTATAGATACAATTAACTTATAAAAGAACATATCGTCTTAAATTCTTAGAATGAGTAGAATGAAAAAGTGAATAGGTACAATAATTGCTTTTAATAGTAATTAGTAACATTAATTGATTTTACAAAGAAATTAATAGAATAGTTTTCTTTGTAAATTGTTTTAATGTTACTAATTACTATTAAAATCAATTATTGTACCTATTTACTTTTTCATTCTACTCATTCTAAGAATTTAAGACGATATGTTCTTTTATAAGTTAATTGTATCTATAGTTCTGTTACCTATCTCTACCGTTATATCCGTGAAGGGATATGTGTGGATAGTCCTTTAAGCTTCTCTTTCAAATCTTAAGGTTTATGAGCTCTTCTTTAAGGATTGCCCTTTTGTCATAGGAAATAGGGGTATCTAAGAAAAACAAATTTAGATATTTTTGTTGCAGCTATAGACAACAATGAATTAAAGCTATTTGGGAATTTCAATAAGGACTTGTACTAAATAAATTAATGGGGGATTAATTTGATTTGGCGAGGGGTCGAGGTTAGCTCAGTGGTAGAGCACTGGACTAATAAACTGGAGCACCTGAGATCGAATCTCGAGCAAACAAGAAAGATTTTTTTTTCTAATGTCTTCGTTCTTGGGTTGAATTTGGCCTCACTGGCAGTCCCTAGGCCAAACCAGCCTTTAATAAATTTACCAATGGATACCCTGGGTGCTAATGTCTTGAGGTGTCGAAGCAGCCTAGGGGAAAATCAGGCGGCTGGAGCATAGTACTGACCACACTATCTAACTAGTTTGCTGTACAGTCATGAATCAGATTCCTCTATAGTATCTGCCACTTAGGGTCCTCATGGCCTTTTTTTTTTTTTTTTTTTTTTTTTTGATTTTGCAACAATATTGTGCTCAAATTGCAAGCGTATTTAAATAATGGAGTAGTCAGAGGATATATATATCTCAGACAAAAGAAAGCAGATATAAAAATGTATTAAAACTGCTGGGTGTAAATATGTCAATAATAAAGAGGCTTGGCATATTTAGATTAATAGAAAATTGCATGGAAAATTCAATTCTCCTGGGGGGGGGGGATAAATGAAAGAATTCATTTTAATAAGAAGGAAATGGTTTAAAGACAATTCCATGACAGCAAATTAAAATGATATAAATTTAAATATTAAAAGTGAAATTAAGTTAGGCTTGCGATGGACAAACGTTATGAAACAATAAAAATGATATAAAACTCCATGGTTGCTGCCTTCTCCTTAATGAAACATATTTTTTTAAAGGTTCTAAGATTGAGGGCTCGGAGGAATAATTTATGATAATAAAGTAAATATTTTTGGTACAAATCTAGAAGAGAATGTAATTGTTTCCTTCTGGAAGTTATTCATAATGGGTATTACTATCATATTTTTTAAAATTAAATCTGCCTTTTGACCCTTTTTATAATTAAAATTGTTGAGATAAGAAATGATTTAAAAGTATTAAAAGTGTGGGAGATTCATAAAAGCATGTCAAGTTCATATTCATTTATTACACACACAAACAGCAAGATGTACATCACTTCACATTATAAATTGTATAACCGACAAAAATGTTCTTCCCTAAGGAAGGAAGTATGAACAATATATGAAATATAAAACATCAAATTTAACATATTTCTGAATTTCTCAAATGTTTCTTTACACAATGAGTTTGTAAGCATGTCTCCAATATATTCATTTGACTCAAATGTTAGACAACTCCATTTTTTTCAATTGAAAAAAAATGGAATTGTCCAACTTTGATACCAATCTCCTCAAATATACACTTCCGAATTGATTTTACCATTTAAGAATGCAGTCTCTATGTCCAACTGTTCAACATTTTCCATTTACAACTTTCTTATTTTCAACTAAATCCAGAGTATTATTTTGTTTAAAACTATACATTTGTATTTATTCAAGGCTTTCATCTAAAATTTAATCAAGTCCGGTTCCTTTTCTTCATTAATATTTTTCATGTTCCCACTAACCTAACTATTAACTAATCATCATCATCAACATGCATAGTGACTATGATTTTATTATTCAAAAGTACTCCCAAGCTTCACTATAACGGATTAAAATGCAAATAGTCACCTTCTTACCCCATTTAAAAGTCGTTATTTGTTCTGGTTTCTTAAGAACAACTTTACTACCATATAAACGTAACTTAGAAACATCTGGTTCCTTTCCAAATATATTTTATAGGATGTTTTATTCTCAATGGTTTTAGCTAAAGTGCGATTTTTCAAATAAGTTGCTCCACAAACAATTTTTGGCCAAAACTTTTTTTCAATAGATTCTGCCAGTAAACAATGACATATATTCATAATTTTTCTATAAAATTGGTCAGCAGTTCTCTTTAATTTGTGAATATATGAGGGCATGGATTAATTTAGATACTCGTATTCTTTGTAAAAGCATAAATCATACTATTTAAATATTCCTTACCATTGTCACATCTCATAATTTTAATTCTCTTATTGGTTAATTTTCCAAGCAATTAAACACTTCTATATTCTATATTAACACCTTGTATGGCATAACTAAAAGATGAAAATAGACAAACAAAGGTTAAAACTGAAATGTTTTAAAACACAGTTTTAACGAAATGTTTCGAAAAAGATTTGTTAAAAACATATACCGTTTAAATGTATTTGCAAAAACATAAATAAATTATATTTAAATTTGGTAATACTGAAGGAGAGTGTCCACAGCACCGATTTTCTTCAAAGTTTGCACTATAACGTATTTTGATGCACTAAACACGAATCCGTTTAAAAAAAAAAAGTCCGTCTCGCAGGAGCTGCATAACTAAGCACTTTCCTCAGAATTTGGGTAGTGTAGACTGCCTTCCAGAACAATTTGCTTAAAATATCCTACATAAATAAAATAAAAACATGAAAAGTTCTCTTTTAATTTTGTAATGAGTAACTGATCAATTATTAATTTGCTTCCAGAGTTATGTTTACACATGGTACCTATGACACTACGTAATAAATACAAAAAACCTCATATTATCGTATTTTGATCTAACGCAGGAACAGGATACAGTCCCTCTAGTGGTAGAAAGAGCTCCTTGCGGCGGCTTTGTGAGACTACGTCTGGCGGGCTTTTCTATTGAAATATATTACAAAGTAAACCCCCCCTCGCTCAAGAAGATATCAAAACCCCTAGTCAATCCAACTCGCAGAAATTAAAAGAATTCTATGCCCAAAAGTCGTCCAAGGCATTCTTCTTATCCTCCTAGACATCTTCAGACGCGATGTTCGGTGGATATAAGTCCGCAATCGCACCGAAAAAAGCATTTATGCGCTCTTCATATTTATAGAATTATGAAGTCGTGTAACTTCATTTTTTTTTCAACACTTTCTACAAAAAACTGTAATAACTATAACAATAACAAGCTAATTACAGCTTAGAGGGAATTAGAGAAGCTTAGAAGGAACAAATCATAAAGGTATTAGCTAATTATTAAGGGATTTCTGTTATATAATACTTTTCACGAGCGAAACAAGAAATTTGAAGAATGTTTCATTATTTAAAAAAATGTTTCTGAATAAATAAGTGTTGGTAAATTTTAATAATTGATAGTTAATTTCAATTACACTTCTTCATTAAGGACTATTGCGCATGCGCGAATTTACAAGTACGTTGTTTATGCGATCGTTTGTAACCTTCATAACAGTGAACTTTTTTTTAAATAACTTCTTTCCTAGATGCGAGCAACTTTTTTTTTCGACGGATTCGTGTTTAATGCATCAAAATACATTATAGTGCAAACTTTGAAGAAAATCGGTGCTGAGGACGCTCTCCTTCAGTATTACCCAAGCTTTTACTAAGCAAATGCAATTGATAAAACGGAGGCAAAAATGAATTATTAAAGGCATAGTTTTTAATAAGCAATGAAATGGAATAGTAACAAAAATAGTAAACAAAGGGAATGGAAGTTAAACTTATAGTTCTACTTACTTGACTTACTTAAGGCTATAAGATAAATGAAAACACCAAACTTAAAAAAGTTTGATACAGACACTTTTGCAAACTTTATGAAGTTTGATTAACGCACGTTTGAAAACTTAAAAAGTTTGCAGTCACTTAAAAAAGTTTCATGAAACTTAAAAAGTTAGATGTATGAATGTTAGATATAAACACTAAGGCTAAAAAAAGAAAAATTTCTCAAGTTTAAAACGTAAATGTTTTATAGCCAAAGAAAAATGGCTTCTAAGCCCAGTGTTGTCCTACAGAAATAAATTTATGCTATATGATATATTTACTTTTTATTACTTTAAGATAGACTTAAAAGGCTAAAAGGTAGACTTAAAAAATGTTCAAACTTAAAAAAGTTCAAAGTTAAAAAAGTTTGATACACACGTTTGCAAACGTAATGTAATTTAAATTGTAATTTGTAATTAAACAAACAAAGGTTAAAACTGAAATGTTTTAAAACAAAGTTTTAACGAAATGTTTCAAAAAAGATTTGTTAAAAACTTAAACCGTTTAAATGTATTTGCAAGCTTAATTCTGTCGCAAAACTGAATAACATCTAGGAGCCCAGTGTTGTCTTACTTGATATATACTTCTTAAACAGAAATATGATTTTTCTCCAAATTCTGAGAATATAAGGCTATTTTGAGAATAGGTAAAACTTTAAAAGAAGTTAAAATAAAACTTTAAAAATAAGTATAACTTAAAAAAAAGTAAAACAAAAACAAAAAGAAAGTAAAACTTAAAAAAAAGAAGAGTTTTGTTGGCTTGCTAATTTCCATCTATATTGCCGTACTTCTTTGAAGAAGTTGCAACACTGGAAGAAAATGGCTATTTCGGAGAATTTACTCCTTCATAAATGACATTTTCGAAGGCGTAACTCCCGAACTGTGAATCCTAGAAGCTTTTGAGCTAGACTACGAGATTTCCCGGATCAAGACGTATCTATGTGCGAAGTTTGGTCAATATCAGTCAAACGGTGTGGATTTGTATAAGGAACAAACAAACAAACAGACAGACACGTGATTTATATATATATATATATATATATATATATATATATATATATATATATATATATATATATATATATTAAATAAGGCAACTTTTGAGGCGGAGGCAAACCTCTAAGTTTACAAATCACTGAATTAGAAAATATTGAATAATTTAAGAAAACACTAATATAAATACTTCACCTATATGGCTCTTAGTATAGCTCTTAATTTACATGAGAACATTTCAATAACTGGTGTTTCTTATTGGAAATTTAATTTAGATTCTATAAATGTGGTCGTCATTTACGATACATTAACAAGAAATCCGGAAAACACATTTTTTCATAAAAAAAAAAACCTAATAGTTTTGAAAATAGACAAATGTTTGAATAACTCTGCTACATGTTGAGATAGGACGCTCATTTCTGGATCCCTGAACTACAAATGAAGTGCAGAATAAACCCTTAAAGTTATGACATTTCGGGACGCCCTGTATATATATGATATATCAACAATTAATGTATAATTCTAGTTTTACTTTACCGTCATGGCATAAACGTAGAGAACAGTTGCAGCTTGGAACATCTTGGAAATTCTGAATTCTTCCTCGCAACTTATCACTATATATATATGGACGAACAATATGCTAGTGGGATACAAAAAAAAAATATCCCCTCGTGTATTTTTTTTTGTATGTATAAGAGAATGCACAACATTGTTAAGCAGCAAGTGTGCAGTTACACACTTCTCATTCCCTTGACAATATTTTAATCAAATCTACCTTAATAAAACTCAGCTATTAGTTCCTGTCAGATTCCATATGAAGTACCACAGGTCCAAAACATTAATAAAATAGGGTATTATTTTATTAAAAACATTTTAGAAATAGAATGTAAACTTGAACCTCTACATACATAGATACAGATAGATAGATAGATAGATATGGAGTTTGGGGCTCTACAACTAGGTTATTTGCGCCTTCCAATATGTTGGTTCGAAAAGGCGGGAGAGATAGATAGATATGGAGTTCGGCGCTCTACAACTAGGTTATTTGCGCCTTCCAATATGTTGGTTCGAAAAGGTTTGGGTTCTTCTATAAATATTTGCTTTAGGTATTTAATTAAATTTTGAGACGTCTGTGAGTTTGTGGGATAGGTGTAGTTCTTTGCCTGTGTGTAATGGTGTTATGCTTTGTTTAGTTACAGATTGTTAAAAATAATTAGTTACAGATTGTATCATTTATTAGTTAAAGACCATTACAGTCATTATCTTAAAATCCAATATGGTAATTATAATTTAAACCAAGACTATTATAACTTAAACTAAGACTATATAATTTACACTAAGACTATGACAATTATAATTTAAATTAAGAGAATTATAATAAAGTTAGACTAATTACAATCTTTTCGTAAACTTGATTAATATAATATTGATGTGATTTCATAGATACATTTCCTTCCATAGATACATAATATTGATGTGATAACATAGATACATTTCCTTCGCTGTCTGTTGGTGTGTACAATCTACATAGTATTTTCAAGCAACTAAAACTTATAATATAATTTTCTCAGGTTTTTTTGAACTTTCCTCCGAAAAATTATAAATATAGATTATCTATATGTTATTTATTTTTGTAGATGACCCAAAATATATATAAATTCTCTCAGATCTTAGGACGCATGGGGTCGTTAAAGCAGTAATCGAAGTAAAATGCCTTTCTTGTAGTAAACCATATGTTGAGGAGTCGTCGCAGTTACTCAGGAAGAGAATTAAGCAACATGCAAAAACTGTGGGCATAAGCGACAATAAAACAGCTTTGGCACATCATGCAAGTAAATTAAGGCACACATTTGATTTTGATAGAATTAGAATAACAGAAAATGTAAATAGTTTTTCTATAATTGAGGCGTATAGAATCGAAACAAGACACATCACTAATTTTACGATTTTCAGATAACAATTGATTTTAAAACTTCAAAATGTCCTCTATATACTGGTAAAGAAAAGAATTTTCAAAACACAGTAGATCATGCTGTTTTTAATGTTGAAGTGAAAAGTTCGCTTCAAAATAAGACATATATCAGCGAATTTTAAAACTAAGTTAGGCACATCTAGTATATATTTGGCAAATACCACTCTCACTCACTCACTGACCTATCATCCCCCTGCCCAAGCCGCTCGACAGAAAATTTTGAAATTTTGCATAGACACTCCCAATATAACGTAGGCACTTACTAAGAAAGGATTTTTTGATATTCGAATTTTCAAGTATTTTTAGAGGGGTTTAAAGTTGGTTAGAGCATGCAAGCCTAGGCAGGAAGCGTTGCTAGGACGATAAAGAACAGCTGTTACCGTACATCATCTATTTCATAGTATTATTTTTAATTGAGGTTAATTTCAACTATGATGGCAGACCTTGAATTACTAGAAATAAACTGTGATTTTGTCACTGATCGAGTTTACGCCCTGGTGATGGCCCATCCGAGGTAATAATATCCCGAACCACTTGACACAAAAATTTGAAATTTTGCACGGACAATCAGTTCAGAATGTAAACACTCGCTAAGAAAGGTTTTTTTTTTATATTCAAATGTTTAAGTACTTTTAGGGGGCATGAATTATTAAGAAGTTCCTCATCGGCTCAAAAATGGTTCGATTTTGATAACATTTGGTACAAAAATCTTTCTTCTCATTATAAAGGTCAAGTTCATTAACCAGTTGAATCCGTTTACTGGAACATGGTTTTTGGAGCGAAATTCGTGCGAAAGATTCCTTAACGTAGGAAAACGAATGAAACAATTTTTTAAGCGAGTTCTGTAGCCATATACCAGAAAAATTGATAGAAATACTTTTCAAAACTAATTTTCTGTTTGGGTATTCAGAAACGAAGTATTTGGGAAAAAAATTGTATGAATGGTGATACAAAGTTTTCGGATCTCAGTATATTTTCTAAAATATCTCGAAAACGGTTGGGAACTCGTGGTAAGTAGAAGGCGGCTATTCGAAATGTTACTAAATTCTCTACAATAAGATTCTGTTGTAATGTTCGGTGGGGGATGTCAATCGAAGAGATAAGTGCTTAAAACATCAAATTTGTTAGTTTTATGCTTTTCAACGTGTATTTGTCTCTATTTACATAACTTTTGAAGCGTTTTTTTTCTTACGTACCGGTCGAGAGTAAGAAAAAAAACGCTTCAAAATAGACAAAGTAAATAGTATGCGGAGTTAATAGACAAAGTAAATAGTATGCGGAGTTAATAGACAAAGTAAATAGTATGCGGGGTTAATAGACAAAGTAAATAGTATGCGGCGTTAATAGACAAAGTAAATAGTATGCGGAGTTAATAGACAAAGTAAATAGTATGCGGAGTTAATAGACAAAGTAAATAGTATGCGGAGTTAATAGACAAAGTAAATAGTATGCGGCGTTAATAGACAAAGTAAATAGTATGCGGCGTTAATAGACAAAGTAAATAGTATGCGGCGTTAATAGACAAAGTAAATAGTATGCGGAGTTAATAACCCAATGGTTAATACGCCTTTAATCAAAAGTATGGTTAGGCGCGATATTAAGGAAAAAATACATAAAATAAAAAATTATTCATTGTAAAAATGCCTTAATTTTCCGTTCAAGATGTTTGCCTTCTTAATAAAACACTATTTTTGGCAATATATATTGCACATTTTCCCTTTGCGCAGTACCTGGTGTTCCACAGTTAGGCCTCGGGTACGGTACGAGCGATGAGCGACAGAACGACAGAGCGACCGAGCGTTTAGCAGAACATGGGCACTGGCTACGATACAGAGCGGCACACAGTGGTGAAAAAGCGCTCAAAACTCAATACCATTTGGTATTGTTGATTTAGAAACCTGAAATTGTGCACACTTACGAGTCTTATAACTACAATGAAGGTATTGATAAGTCACTCACATGACAAATTTTTTTTGCGGTCGCCCCCGCCTCTGAACTGCACTCGGCTAGGCTCAGGGGATCAAAATCAATAAAAAATAAAAAAAAAAATAAAAATACATCTGCTCCTATCTCAGCCAACTAATTTTTTAAATTTCAGCACAACAGTTTGAGATAATTTTTGTCAGAATTCAACAATATTTCAACTAGGACACGATTTTTCACTCGGATCACCTCAGACATTCTTTTGCAGTCAACACTGAGTACTGCAAAAAAAATCCGTCTTCGATTTGATTCCAATGTTTACATAGAAATAACGCGCGTCTGTCTGTTAGTTATTTACAGAGTTGGTACACCTCTAGCACCGAAGTAGGCAGACTTAAGCAACTAATTTCAGTCGGGGGTCTTTCTATACATGCCCACGGAATATTTAAGCCCGAAATCCGAGAGACGCAAAAGCTATTTGACAAAACGAAATTTGATTCGTGTATTTTTTTTACTTTTTCAGTATCCCCGTCCATAAAGGCGATACGAAAAATACAAAAATATTTTTTTTGCCCTCCGAACATCTCATTAAAACAAGAAAAACATGCGTCAACCTTGTCGGTCAGAAAAAGTAAAGTTGAAGTAACGATTTCGGTACCTGAGGATTTGGGAAATTTTCTTCGTTTCTATTACTTCAATGATTAACCACTGTCCTGCAATCAACGGTGGGGCCTAAAACTCAAGAAATGGCACTCTCACGAGGTATTTATCATATATTTAAGGCGAATGGGTTCGGATAAAATACTTCAAAAATCAAGCTTTGTGCGCTTTTTGACTATTTTTTGTGGGCGGTAATTTACTTTAGTCTCCGTTATCGCATACTTCAATATACGTTTATTAATTAAAATATTAATTACAAAAAATTAATATTTCAAATGTTTAGTTAATAAAAATGTCTTACCTTGCATGTTTAATGGGTTTCCAACCTCTTCTCATAGTTTCTTGGTTATGATTGTATTTTACCTTGCATGTTTAATGGGTTTCTAACCTCTTCTCATAGTTTCTTGGTTATGATTGTATTTTACCTTGCATGTTTAATGCGTTTCCAACCTCTTCTCATAGTTTCTTGGTTGTAATTGTATTTTTAAAATCACTGTGTCTGCCATTGGATACTTTGTACTTCCGTAATTAAAAGCTCACATTTACTATCATCCAATTTACTCATTTATAAGTATTCATATTTTAAAATTATTTATAAGAAAGGTAGCTAGAAGGTTGTAAGTAGGGAACGGATGTTCATGTATTTATACATTTTTTTCTAATTCTCAAATCGAAATTTTTGATAGAATTCTGCACGTTTTGAGTGATTTTAAAGCATTTAAACAGGTTTTTATTTTACATTTTTTTTTACACATTTTGTCAAAAATCCATATTTTTACATATTTTGCCATAAACACATATTTTTGCTCTATATATTTTGATATTATTTTTATTTTGTAATTGTAAAAATAAAGGGGAAACCGAGAAAGAATGCTTTACCCATTGAATCTAGATCACTGTTTGTTGTTTTCTAATTGCAAGAAGGTGGCTGGCAGCCATGTTTCCCTGGCGCGAATAGTCTAGGAGCAGATGCGTTTTAAAAAATATATATAACAAATTATTGTTTAAAAATTGTACTATTCCTTTAATATATTCTCTAAAACAAGCGAATAAGCGAAAGAATCATGCCGATATCACTTTCCAAACTCCAGATATAAAATAATCAATTTTCAACCTATTATATTTCATTTCTTAGCTTCTAAGACGCATTGGACGAAACACTCGGACACGTGTCGACTATTTTTCGATGCAAAAAAATCACCAGACAAAAATGGCCCTGATCGGTGACCCCACCACAGTATATTTCCCTAATGAGATCAGACCGGCGTCATTTCACGTTGGACAATTTCAAAATACATTTTTTTTTTCAAACAATGTTCCAAAATAATGTTCATTTTTAGAAATTTTCAAATTCTTTTTCCCCCTTTTAAAATGAGCTCTTAATTTTTAATTATGCTTTTTTCAATATTTTATAGAGTTTTAGTTATTTTGTTCTATATATTTTCAACTTTTGTTCTTTCCATTTATAATAACAGAGTTTGTACTAGTTAACTATACTTCTCTTTTCAATATTTTATAGTATTTTTTACTAAATACTTTCAATTTTTTATTAAATATTTCATTATAAATAGATAAATATATATGTAAATATTTTAAATTTTATTTTACATGAACATCCGTTCTCTAGTTATAAGGTTTAGAAGGTTATAAACATAATAATTTTTATAAGTGAGTAAATTCCGATTTTCCATCGCCTATATCTCAGAAACTAATCAATTTAGAATTATGAAACTTTCTAATTTTACTCACATCTATTAGTATAATACCTACCGGAGGCCCTGGACTTCTGGCCCTGTTAGAAATAAAACAGCAATAAATCTTTCAATTTTTTAGGCCTAGTTAATTCTCACAATTGTTCCTCTGCAGCCATGTAATTAGAGAATCCTCACTTCCTTGGCAATAATTTAATGACAACTTCCTAGTGTATTTATGAATAGAACAATATTCAAGAATGAATTAATCTATATATATAAAAATCACGTGTCTGTCTGTTTTTCTGTTTGTTTGTTCCTTATACAAATCTACACCGCTTGACCGATTTTGACCAAACTTGGCACACAGGTAGGTGAGAAATCTCCTAGGCTAGGTCAAAATAGTAAAATTTCAAAATTTGGTCAAAAGGTCAAAAGTTTCGTTCTAGAAAAATTGGCTACACCGAACCATTCAGATTGTGACCGCCATTTTGAATCGACAGCAGGCTCTGCTACTGGCCTCTGACGGCTGTTAGATGAAGTGCTGTTGTGCTGGCCTCTGCCGGTAATATTATGAACTAAAACAAATTCACATCGTTTGACCGATTTTCGTAACTGGGTGAAGACAACTAGGTATCAAGTAGATCTTGATACGGGGAGAGTCATAGACAGAAAGTAGGTGTAGCATAGCACACTGGGTAACAACTAGTAAATAATAATATCTTCCATTTGTCAAGAACACATCATTTTTTTTTTCTTTTTTTTATTTTTTTTTTTTAATTTCGATTTAAGGCGTGTCAACCCATTGCAATGTTTATTATAATCATCAATGAGTTATTTTTTTATTATTTTTTATCTAACCTAGATTTTATTACAGCTGATGCGCCTTGCCAAAGATTTTCTGTAAATTTGAATTTATTTTTATAAGAGAAATGTATGTAAATCTTATAGTCGGAGAGCTGGTAACTGCACTTTTCATGAAGTGTTTTATGCACCTTGAAATTTTGCTATAATATACCTCTTGGGTTGATAAGAAGGTAAATGTTTGTTGGCTAGGCTTGCCGTGGAACAACATGTACTTTAGTGTTTTATTCAGAAGCCAACTATCTTTAATGTAAAATTAAGAAAATTTTACAACGAATATTAAATAGGGCAGACAATTTTAAGGGGGTTAAAATGTAAATAAAAAATTCAGGCTGCGATTTAAACAGCGTCTTTAATAAACATGATTGAAAATAATTACAAAAAGTCCGTCACGCAGGAGCTGCATAACTAAGCGCTTTCCTCAGAATATTTGTAGTGTAGACAACATTACTGAATAATTTGTTTTAAATAGCCTATATAAATAAAATAAAAACGTGAATAGTTCTGCTCATTTACATTTCTTATGAGAACTGTTCAATTATTAATTTTGTAAATAATTTGCTTCCAGAGTTATGTTAATACATGATACTGTACTACTTAATAAATACACAAAAACTTCATATTCCGTCTTTTGATCTGACGCAGGAACAGGATACAGTCCCCTAGTGGTAGATAGCGCTCCTCGCGGTCTAATGAAACCGAGTTTAAAGTAAACCCTCCTTTCCATTAGACCGATTTACTTCATTTTTACAACACTTCTTTCCCATGAGTTACCCACGACGTATACAGCGTTTCGTTACAAAACAGCAGAAATTACGACCGTTATGAGTATATTAGTAATTTAGGTCTGGAGTAAACCCCCCCCTCCTAATGATCCGATTTAGTTTATTTTTACAACCCATTTTTCCCTGTAGAATACCACTAAGGATACTTAGTTTCGTTGAAATATAACAAAAATTACGGCTGGTATGGTCAAATTGTGTTTTGGGTCCGGGGTAAACCACCCCCCCCCCCTTCGGTGGACCGATTTTGGTGGTTAACGAACTCGTTCAATCGTTTGCTAATTGAACGCTATATACCACGTTTCGTGAAAAAAACATAAGACTCTGGCCGCTATCGTGTTAACAGACATATATATATATATATATATATATATATATATATATATATATATATATAAATTTAAACGGGGGTCATTTTCGGTGTCTACTAGGTAGGATCGATAAAGATTAGAAGAAATTTTTCAAAAATTCCGTCATGAGTGCAACCTCAATAGCTACTTTCCTTCGGAGGAAAGTGCTAAAAGGCAGACACTTTTTGTGGGGTTTAATTATAATTAAACCCCCCTTGCTGATAATTATCAGCAAGCATGAAAATATATGTTTCATATAATAGACTGCATTGTGAAAACCTCATAAAAACTTCATAAAATTAAATAAGATCACTTAGTGAAAAAAAAAAAATTTGTTTATGGTGTAATAGCGTTTTTATTGGCTAAGTATTCTAAGTTCTAGATACATAGGGTGGGTTTACACTAGGATAGTTATTGCAGGATATTTATATCAGAGAGAAATTCTGACTAATGGAAACCATGTAAAATTTATGTCTGACATAAATTCTGCATAGTTTACATTAGTCAGAATTTCTCTCTGATATAACAATTAATACCAGACAGAAAAAGTTCATAAACAGTTCATTGAACGAGTTCGTTAACCTGCAATAACTATCCTAGTGTAAACCCACCCTTAGTATTCTATACCCCCAAATCCCACTGTGCCCCCCCTCGTGAAATTATTTCCTATTTATGCCCCTGGTAATACATAGTTATGAACGTTTTCTGTCTGGTATTAATTCTTTGAAACATGGCGCAAAGCAGTCCGCTCTGCCTATTTCCTGCTTATGCACAATGTTTGTGTATTAGGGGAAGTTTTAGGGCAGATTTTTACCTTCTCATAAACAGTTAATGATAAACTTATGAAATTTTACACACACATTACACTAATAGATGTAAGTAAAATTGGAAAGTTTCATAATTCTACATTGAAACGTTTCTGAGATACAGGCGATGGAAAATAGGAATTTTTAGGACTCACTCACTCATAAAAATTATTAAGGCACTTCCAGAAAAGGAAGAGACTTGAAATTTTGTAATATGATAGATATTATAGAGCAATTTTTTTTTTTTTTTTTTTTTTTTTTTTTACGGCGCATCTACATCTAGGCCATTAGCGCCGACATCCAGGGTGGAGCGAGAAATTTTCCCAGCGAGCCCTGAGGTGAGAAAATTCTTGCCGGATGTGGGAATCGAACCCACCATCTCCCGCTTATGAATTTAAGGCGCTAGCCACTAGACCACGGGAGACCCCTTAGAGTGTTATTAAAAGCAAAAATCGAAAAATCCTGTAAAGATGTGTTTCAACGCCATCTTTCCTTCCGAAACCTATCATGTGGGTTATCAAATGAATCTTCTCGGTAATGAGAACGTAAAACTACATAGAAAAATCCTAAAATACAAAAGATATATGTGAATTTCACACTTGGCCAGTTTTTGGTAAATGATGACCGTTTTAACTTACATAGAGTTCATAAAAACCCGATCGTTTCAAGTCATCAAAGAGTTTATAATAACCATGAATCGTTACCGCAAGGGCTTGAATCTTTAAATCACAGAAATTGTATAATACATGAGGACCTCAGGGATCAAGGGGTCATTATCAAAGTATCAAACTCAAGGGTGTTTTGAGGGAAATGGAGTCAACGTTTAACATATGTGTAATAGCAAAAAATAGATTTTTACGGTTCCTATCATACTAGACGAATCCACAGGTACCTAGCTGTTTATTATCGATGATAAATAATAGGTACAACATCCGGTTTATGATTAATTTGCAAAAGAATTGGAGAATCCGCACAAAGACCCCTTAATTTCCTTCTGGACTTACAAAAGTATATATTACAAACGAGACAATACTCAAGAGAACACAAGCTAAATGGCAGCAACTGTCAAGAAAATCACTTGGATCTCATTGCCACTCACAAGATTACGGTGTTCACAACACATCCCTGCATGTAGCTAAATGGCAGCAACTGTCAAGAAAATCACTTGGATCTCATTGCCACTCACAAGATTACGGTGTTCACAACACATCCCTGCATGTAGCTAAATGGGAGCAACTGTCAAGAAAATCACTTGGATCTCCTTGCCATTCACAAGATTACGGTGTTCACAACACATCCCTGCATGTAGCTAAATGACAGCAACTGTCAAGAAAATCACTTGGATCTCATTGCCACTCACAAGATTACGGTGTTCACAACACATCCCTGCATGTAGCTAAATGGGAGCAACTGTCAAGAAAATCACTTGGATCTCCTTGCCATTCACAAGATTACGGTGTTCACAACACATCCCTGCATGTAGCTAAATGGCAGCAACTGTCAAGAAAATCACTTGGATCTCCTTGCCACTCACAAGATTACGGTGTTCACAACACATCCCTGCATGTAGCTAAATGGCAGCAACTGTCAAGAAAATCACTTGGATCTCATTGCCACTCACAAGATTACGGTGTTCACAACACATCCCTGCGTGTAGCTAAATGGCAGCAACTGTCAAGAAAATCACTTGGATCTCATTGCCACTCACAAGATTACGGTGTTCACAACACATCCCTGCATGTAGCTAAATGGCAGCAACTGTCAAGAAAATCACTTGGATCTCATTGCCACTCACAAGATTACGGTGTTCACAACACATCCCTGCATGTAGCTAAATGGCAGCAACTGTCAAGAAAATCACTTGGATCTCATTGCCACTCACAAGATTACGGTGTTCACAACACATCCCTGCATGTAGCTAAATGGCAGCAACTGTCAAGAAAATCACTTGGATCTCCTTGCCACTCACAAGATTACGGTGTTCACAACACATCCCTGCATGTAGCTAAATGGCAGCAACTGTCAAGAAAATCACTTGGATCTCATTGCCACTCACAAGATTACGGTGTTCACAACACATCCCTGCATGTAGCTAAATGGGAGCAACTGTCAAGAAAATCACTTGGATCTCCTTGCCACTCACAAGATTACGGTGTTCACAACACATCCCTGCATGTAGCTAAATGACAGCAACTGTCAAGAAAATCACTTGGATCTCCTTGCCACTCACAAGATTACGGTGTTCACAACACATCCCTGCATGTAGCTAAATGGCAGCAACTGTCAAGAAAATCACTTGGATCTCCTTGCCACTCACAAGATTACGGTGTTCACAACACATCCCTGCATGTAGCTAAATGGGAGCAACTGTCAAGAAAATCACTTGGATCTCTTTGCCACTCACAAGATTACGGTGTTCACAACACATCCCTGCATGTAGCTAAATGGCAGCAACTGTCAAGAAAATCACTTGGATCTCCTTGCCACTCACAAGATTACGGTGTTCACAACACATCCCTGCATGTAGCTAAATGGCAGCAACTGTCAAGAAAATCACTTGGATCTCCTTGCCACTCACAAGATTACGGTGTTCACAACACATCCCTGCATGTAGCTAAATGACAGCAACTGTCAAGAAAATCACTTGGATCTCCTTGCCATTCACAAGATTACGGTGTTCACAACACATCCCTGCATGTAGCTAAATGACAGCAACTGTCAAGAAAATCACTTGGATCTCCTTGCAACTCACAAGATTACGGTGTTCACAACACATCCCTGCATGTAGCTAAATGGCAGCAACTGTCAAGAAAATCACTTGGATCTCCTTGCCACTCACAAGATTACGGTGTTCACAACACATCCCTGCATGTAGCTAAATGGCAGCAACTGTCAAGAAAATCACTTGGATCTCCTTGCCACTCACAAGATTACGGTGTTCACAACCCATCCCTGCATGTAGCTAAATGGCAGCAACTGTCAAGAAAATCACTTGGATCTCCTTGCCACTCACAAGATTACGGTGTTCACAACACATCCCTGCATGTAGCTAAATGGCAGCAACTGTCAAGAAAATCACTTGGATCTCTTTGCCACTCACAAGATTACGGTGTTCACAACACATCCCTGCGTGTAGCTAAATGGCAGCAACTGTCAAGAAAATCACTTGGATCTCCTTGCCACTCACAAGATTACGGTGTTCACAACACATCCCTGCATGTAGCTAAATGGCAGCAACTGTCAAGAAAATCACTTGGATCTCATTGCCACTCACAAGATTACGGTGTTCACAACACATCCCTGCATGTAGCTAAATGGCAGCAACTGTCAAGAAAATCACTTGGATCTCATTGCCACTCACAAGATTACGGTGTTCACAACACATCCCTGCATGTAGCTAAATGGCAGCAACTGTCAAGAAAATCACTTGGATCTCTTTGCCACTCACAAGATTACGGTGTTCACAACACATCCCTGCGTGTAGCTAAATGGCAGCAACTGTCAAGAAAATCACTTGGATCTCCTTGCCACTCACAAGATTACGGTGTTCACAACACATCCCTGCATGTAGCTAAATGGCAGCAACTGTCAAGAAAATCACTTGGATCTCCTTGCCACTCACAAGATTACGGTGTTCACAACACATCCCTGCATGTAGCTAAATGGCAGCAACTGTCAAGAAAATCACTTGGATCTCTTTGCCACTGGGCCATTCCATGTCAATTCAACCAAAGAAAGTACTGTTTACAACCTGACCCTCTTCGATTTTTTTGAAATTTTGAATCCTAATACCTCTAACAACTCCTTTAATGGTACAATTTTTTAAAAAATTCTATCTGTTTCCGTTTTTTTAGTATTAATTTTCAAAGTATTGAAAACCCGCCTTTTTTTGGTCAACTGGAAAATGTTTATTGCTAGGTTGATTAAGTTCTATTCTAGCTAGAACAGTCAGCATAGTCTCATTGTTTAGCTAATTAAATGGACTTTAATTTGATATACAACAAGACCAACTTATTACAAATTTTACGTTTCAAAAAAAATTTCGAAATCTTGTACGTAACGGTTTTCGAAAAACTGTACTTTTAAAATTCTGAAAAAAATATATTTGAATCTTCAGTCCATTAACTAAATATGCTGTAAGTTTCATTATGGGATGGGAACGGGATCATTTTATAACATAATTTTGACTTTATAATTGTCACTGCGTAGTTGGTAAAAATATGGTGAGTGATGGATATTTGTATTGTAAATTCAGAAATAAGCATCCCTGATCAAAATTTGAATTTTTTTTCAGACAGAACTAAAATTAAAGTGGAGATTTGAAAAAAAAAAAAAAAAAAAAAAAAAAAAAAAAAAAAAATTACTGGAACCCAGAAATTGCACCCTTTCATTCCTTTAACTAAGAAAAAAATTAAGACTTTTACTTTACTCGAACTTCAATAACAGTGAAATTGAACTGGTAGGTAACTGATTTAGACACAGATACAGTAGCCTTCAATGAAAAAATATGTGGTAGTTTTATTGTCTCAACAAAAATGAGGAGATGGATGAAATAAAAATGAATAACTAACATGTCTCAATTATTACAAATTTCATTTTTCCAAAAATGTTTTACATTATTTTAGACTACAAATGATGCTGGTTTTATTATGGGATGGCAATGTGTTATAAAAAAAAAAAAAAAAAAAAAAAAAAAAAAGACCATTTACCTATAACATTTAATAAAACGGACACATTCATTTTTTTCATAGTTTTTCAAAAATCGTTTTGTACAAATTTTTAAAACATTTTTTGAAAAATGAAATTTGTAATAATTGAGACATGTTGGATATTAAATTTTATTTCATCCATCTCCTGATTTTTGTTGAGTACACATGCCAGCCACCACTGGTCGTCATATTCACAGGCAATAAAACTACCACATATTTTTTTATTGAAGGCTACTGTATCTGTGTCTAAATCAGTTACCTACCAGTTCAATTTCACTGTTATTGAAGTTCGAGTAAAGTAAAAGTCATAATTTTTTTTCTTAGTTAAAGGAATGAAAGGGTGCAATTTCTGGGTTCCAGTAATTTTTTTTTTTTTTTTTTTTTTTTTTTTTTTTTTTTCAAATCTCCACTTTAATTTTATTTCTGTCTGAAAAAAATTCAAATTTTGATCAGGGATGCTTATTTCTGAATTTACAATACAAATATCCATCACTCACCATATTTTTACCAACTACGCAGTGACAATTATAAAGTCAAAATTATGCTATAAAATGATCCCGTACCCATCCCATAATGAAACTTACAGCATATGTAGTCAATGAACTGAAGATTCAAATATGTTTTTTTCAGAATTTTAAAAGTACAGTTTTTCGAAAACCGTTACGTACAAGATTTCGAAATTTTTTTTGAAACGTAAAATTTGTAATAAGTTGGTCTTGTTGTATATCAAATTAAAGTCCATTTAATTAGCTAAACAATGAGACTATGCTGACTGTTCTAGCTAGAATAGAACTTAATCAACCTAGCAATAAACATTTTCCACTTGACCAAAAAAAGGCGGTTTTTCAATACTTTGAAAATTAATACTAAAAAAACGGAAACAGATAGAATTTTTAAAAAAATTGTTTTTGGTTATTTTTTGTTAGAGTAACCAAACTACCAAATTTTATTAAAATCCAAGAAGGTCGGGTTGTGACCCTTGTTGATTTGACATGGAATGACCCCACTCACAAGATTACGGTGTTCACAACACATCCCTGCATGTAACTCATTTTTTTTCAAAAATGTCGCCTAGACCCACTGAACTCTCGAGCCCTCACATCCGATCGACAAAATTTAACGAAAACTGGCCAAGTTGGAAGTCCACAAATAAGTGAGAGTGTCTTATTAGGTTCTTGACAAGGTATTAAGAGCCAAAAACATGCCCCAATACTTTGATATCATAATTTTCGTAGGCAAACCTTTTTTGGCCAGTTTTTTTTGGGGGGGGGGGGGGAGCGGAGTAAAGTTATGTATTTCTTGTTAAATCTGATCCCAATACAACAGTACTCAAAAATTACATTAAACCTGATTAAAATATTGTCAAGGAAGAATTCTATAATTGTATAGCAGTGCTGGAACAATGGCGAGTATTTTCAAGGACTTAAAAAAATAAACGGAATTCTTATTTTTTACCTTTCTATCATGGACATATATTAAATCCATTTATATAAATATCGTACAAGACCAAGAAAAGCATCAGAAGTCTCAAGATGTTCAAAGCTACTGTTGTACTCTTCCTCATTTTCGCCATGACGGTAAAATGTTGTATTTAGTATTTTATATTGTAGAATTATTTGTCTGTATTATCATTGAGCAACTTAAATAGCTACTGAAGTATCTCTTTATTTCTCCATAAATTCTAGAAGAGTTTCAGTCTGCAAATAGTGCTTTAGCAGAAATATAAATACAGGGAACAAATTGTCTATGCTGTGCTGCTAAATGCTTTGATATATCAGATATCAGCTATTATTTTCAAATTATTGTTTTTCTTTTCACTTTAAAAGGACTATTATTATTTTCAGAAGCTCCTAAAACAAGTTTCATGGATTAACTACACTTATTGTTACTAAATTTTATTCTTGTAAATACAATGAAATTGACAATATTACTAAAATTCCAAGAGTGATTTATTGTAGTTCATACAATATTGTAGATTATTAAAATATAACAAAAATGTCTCATAGGACATATTATTTTAAATTAGTTTATTGATATATTTTCTACCTCCCGATTAAAAAAGTCCGTCACGCAGGAGCTGCATAACTAAGAACTTTCCTCAGAATTTGGGTAGTTTAGACTGCTTTCCAGAACAATTTGCTTAAAATATCCTACATAAATAAAATAAAAACATGAATAGTTCTCTTTTAATTTTGTAATGAGTAACTGATCAATTATTAATTTGCCGCCAGAGTTATGTTTACACATGATACCTACTACAATACGTAATAAATACAAAAAACCTCATATTATCGTATTTTGATCTAACGCAGGAACAGGATACAGTCCCTCTAGTGGTAGAAAGCGCTCCTTGCGGCGGCTTTGTGAACCTACGTCTGGCGGGCATTTCTATTGAAATATATTACAAATTAAACCCCCCCCCCTTTCCGATTGACCGATTCAGCTCATTTTTACAACACTTCTTTCTCATGAGTTACCCACGATGTATACCGCGTTTCGTTACAATACAGCAGAAATTACGACCGGTATGAGTATATTAGTAATTTGGGTCCGGAGTAAACCCCCCCCTCCTAATGAACCGATTTAGTTCATTCTTACAACACATATTTACCTGTGGATTACCACTACGAATACCGAGTTTCGTCGAAATATACCAAGAATCACGGCTGGTATTGGCGAATTTGTATTGTGGGTCCGGAGTAAACCCCCCCTCCTAATGAACCGATTTAGTTCATTTTTATAGTGGACTCTATTCGGAGAACCTTGTTTTGAAATGTTTGTAGACGTTTTAAGTGTGTGGTTCTGGCACCAAGCCAGATAGTCCGGGTGCTACAAGGCCAAGGGTGAGGTTCTGGCACCAAACCAAACAGGGCATGCGTATGTTAGTATGGGTAGTATTGTCGATTTGTATAGTAGTGTACCACAGCTGTGTTTTAGGGGAGTTTTTCTATTTATTAATGGATAAATTTGTAACAGCCGTGACTGAGCTCCTTGTAGTTTTTTGTGAATGTGATTTCGCCAAGATAGTCTTGTGTCTAGATGTACTCCGAGATAGCGTATACTCTGGTCTTTTTGGAGTCCAAAGAATTGAGTGATGACCAATTTTCAGCTGTGGTAAATCTTCATTTTGGAATTTCCTGAGTGAAAAAACTTTACATGAAGATTTAATCGGGTTAATTGCTAGTTTCCATCTTCGGAACCAGGATGACACCTCATCTGCAGCATCTAGCAAGTGAATACAGCAATGGGCTAATTATGGCCCCCTGCGGTAATCCAGCTTTGATGATTCTCTTTACGCTGCTTGATATCAAACATCCAGTAGTTTGAGTTAACATTTTTCTGAAATAATTTAATTAAATGTTATTATAATTTTAAAAGTTTAAATTTGTGTTTTTTTGTTATATTTCAGGCGATTATAAGTTGCAGACGCGTTCCTTCAACCGATGCCAATGTCAGGGGCGTGCTACTTGCGCCTAGACCTGGTCGACAAAACATCGCTATGTGGCGCGTGCCTTCAACCGATGCACAAGGCAGTGGCGTGCTACTTGCGCCTAGACCTGGACGACAAATTGTTTGGAACAGGATTGGTGGAGGCAGTGGACCTCAGACACAAGGGCAAGGAACGCTTCGAAGAGGCACCGCTGCTAACTGAACCTCAATAATTAAGGTGTGTACTAGTAATTAAGGTAAATAGTATACTTGAAGAAAGTGACAGCAGTTGCTCCCCAAAAATTGTTAAAATTATTAGTTTATATTGGCGACGTTTCGAATCTATTCAGGTTCGTCATCAGGCATCTTAAATTAAGTTGCAACAGAAAAATATTTCCCAAAAATAGTGTTTTATTCAGAAGCCAACACATGGTAATTCTGAGTGAGAAGTGCCCAGACTCCGATTTTCCTAAAACTTCGTACACTTATTCATTTCAACCCAATTAAGAATAAAAGTCCGACTCGCAGGAACTGCATCATCTTAGCGCGGTTACGTACATCTCGAAGAAATGGAATAGATTAGCATCACAAATCACAGGAAACTGACAGTAGCCAACTTACACAGAAGCGGATAATTCTTAATCTGTATAAATCAATACAATTATGTGCTGAAAACGTACTTACTCTTTGACTACTGCTGAGAAGGCTCTATTCTAAACAACCAAAAATTCGTTGTCATTTTAAGTATCTTGTTTTACTAGCAAATTCGTTATAGTGTTATAATCAACTGTAAATATGTGCTTCATGGTGAATAAAATTCCATTCTGTCGTGGATTGAATCTTTCTATAAAATAAGAAATAGCGATAACTTCAGATGGAGGCTATGAGGAAGGTTATATAGACAGGAGAATTCAAAACAAACTACGTCATCACGATTAGCCACAGCCATCTTGATTACCACAGCCACTCCAAACTTATTACCAATACCTTTCACCGTTTCTTAGCTTATTTTACTACAATACTAATTTTACTGATAAATGCAATTTAAAACTAGAAACAACCAATTAAAAAGTGAGATAAACAAAGAGAAAACCCCTTTTAAAACAACAAAACTTTAAGTTTTAAGCGCTTATATCTCTGATTGACGTTGCCCCATCGAATATTGCTACAGAACATTTTTTGTAGAGAATTTAGTAAGCATTCGAATGGCCACCTTCCAGTTATCACGATTTCCCAACCGTTATTGAGATATTTACGAAAACTGTATGAAGATCCGAAAACTTTTCATGTCTATTAATAAAATAATTGATTTCCCATATTTTCTTAACTCCAAATATAACCAAAATTTAAACATCGTAGTTGGGGTTAATTTCCATGATGTAGAGAATATTTCAATTGAATCCCGCGATTCTAAGTACTCACAAAAAAATAATGACTTACAAAAATATTGATTCCGCTTTTCTCAGAAACGGTTACAGATATCGCTTTAAAAATGGTTTCATTCGTTTTCCTATGTTAAGAAACCTATAAAACAAGTACCTGCAAGCATCTAAATTAAAAACGTGAGCGTTACGATTTTTTTTTTGTGCGAATTTCGCCCCAAACACTATCTTCTAGTGGGCGGATTCTGCTGGTTAACGAACTTGACCTTTAAAATTAGACGACAGATTTTTCTACCAAATGTCGTTAAAATCGGACCATTTTTGAGCTTGCTAGAGAGCGAACAGGCAAGCATATATATATATATATATATATATATATATATATATATATATATATATACAAATTTGGGCCACCTATATTTTCGTGATCTATAGGGTCTGAAACGAGAAAGTTTCTAGTCGGCACTTCCGGATTGCGTCGTGAGGTCAACCTCATAAGCGGGTTCTCCCTATGGAGGTAGGGAGGAACCGCGCTAAAACGTGAAAAAATGTCGCACTTTTTTTTTTTTTTTTTTTTTTTTTTTTTTTTTTTTTTTTTTTTTTTTTCATTTTAGCACGGTTCCTCCCTACCTCCATAGGGAGAACCCGCTTATGAGGTTGACCTCACGACGCAATCCGGAAGTGCCGACTAGAAACTTTCACGTTTCAGACCCCATAGATCACGAAAATATAGGTTGTTCAAATTTGTGTGTGTGTATATATATATATATATATATATATATATATATATATATATATATATATATATGTGTGTGTTTGGCTGTTCGCTCTCTGGCAAGCTCAAAAATGGTCCGATTTTTATGAAATTTAGTACAAAAATCTGTTGTCTAATTTGAAAGGTCAAGTTCGTTAACCAGCAGAATCAAGTTCTTTAACCAGCAGAATCAAGTTCTTTAACCAGCAGAATCAAGTTCGTTAACCAGCAGAATCAAGTTCGTTAACCAGCAGAATCAAGTTCGTTAACCAGCAGAATCAAGTTCGTTAACCAGCAGAATCAAGTTCGTTAACCAGCAGAATCGCGGAATTCAATTGAAATATTTTCTGCATCTTGAAAATTCATCTCAACTAGGATGTTTAAATT
Organism: Gonocerus acuteangulatus; assembly: GCA_946811695.1. Lineage (NCBI taxonomy): Eukaryota > Metazoa > Arthropoda > Insecta > Hemiptera > Coreidae > Gonocerus > Gonocerus acuteangulatus. The sequence continues at coordinate 76,639,768 of OX328129.1, read as the reverse complement.
TTGGTTATATTTGGGAAAAATAGAAAAAAGAAAACCCATAAAATCAGGAATCACTGGTGGAAGTATTACCAACTTTTGGAGTTGAAAAATGAGTAATTCGTCAAAAAATGATATGAATAATTTCATTTTGGTTGATAATAAAAAAAATCAACATAAATAAATACTATGTTTGTTATATCTCTCTGGTATACTTCTTTAGAGAGGGCGCCGCTGGTGCGCTGCCTACGCATTGCTTATATTGTTGCCGGTATGTTGGTAGTATTGTATCCTGTATTGAGTATGTTCAACATGGACATTGTGGTTCCTAAAGTGTGTTTATTTCTTCCAAGAGAAATAATATGCTAATAATGTTATTGTTATAACGAAAATTAAAAAAATGTAATGAACTCTGTTTCAGGCAGAAAATGTGCAGAATGAAGCCGATCAATTAAGAAGATAATTGTCAATTAAAAACAATTATTTATTCAATAAATTTAATTATTATAAATTTGTTGTTTTTTTCCTGGTTTGATAACATTTAATGAAGATAATATCCAATTCCACATGGCCTTATTATGTTTATTCAATTTGCCTCCATCTTTTTACAACTTATTGAACTTTGCGTGTATTGTGTACAACACTACACGTAAATTTCATGTACATTGAAATTATGGAAAGTACAACACTAAATATAAGGACAGGAGGAGCCAACCATTGTTCCATTCCTTGTTTATTATGAAACTTTCCAGTTTTACTTATATTTATTAGAATAATATATTATTTTGTAATTACTTATAGTTAGATAATGTATTTGACAATAAAACAGGTTAAGTAAAATAAGAACAATAATTTATTGTTAGAAAAATAGCTTTCCAAGAGAGAGATTCGAAGACCTTGACTATATTCAACTGCCTCTATGCGGGAGCCTTTCTGGCCCATACAGGTAAGATGATAAATCAAGACCTTTCAAGAAAGGTGGAACCAAAATAATAACTGTTTCTATTTTAATCTTTCCAAACAGATAATAACAGTGACATAGGGTTTTGAGGAAAAATGAAAAAAAAAAAATTAAATAAGAAAAAAATACAATAATTTTCATATTTTATTTATCAGCTCGACCAACATTAGTTTTCCAAAGATATAAGCGTGTTTCTTTTAATATTCGTTGTATTCAGAATGGGATTTCAAACTTGTAATTCATCACCTGCAATATGAAACATTAGATTTAATATTATTAAAAAAAGTAACAAGTAAATAAAAAGAAAGTAACAAGTAAATATACAGAAAATAAAAAGGATATAGACAAAAAGTCCGCCACGCAGGAGGTGCATAACTAAGCACTTTCCTCAGAATATGGGTATTGTAGACTACATTCCTGAAAAATTAGCTTAGAATAACCTGAATAATGAATAAAATTTATAGTTCTGTTCTTTTAAATGTTTAACGTGTAACTGTTTCAATTAATTTCCTTCCAGATGTTTGTGCATCATATTTTTGTCTATTGATCTTGATTAATAATGAAAGCATCCCCATGTAAAAAAGAGAACTTCTTAAAATAATAGAGCAGAAAAGAGATAGAGCGCCCCTAGTAGTAGACGTCAGAAGAAAACAACTCACAAAGTCATAACATATTAGAAGCGCTCCTAGTGGTAGCTTTGCCAACCTACGTTTTGGAGGGTGAATTCTATTCAAACATAGTACAAAGGAACCCTCTCCTTCCGAGAGACTGATTTAGTTCATTTTTACAACACTTATTTCTCGTTAGATACCCAGGACGTATACCGCGTTTCATTAGAATACAACAGAAATTACGACCGGTATGAGCAAATTAGTAATTTTGATAGGGAGTAACCCCCCCTCCCCTAATAAACCGATTTAGTTTATTTTTACAAAACATTTTTCTCTTTAGTTGACCAGAACGAATACCGAGTTTCGTTGAAATGTAACAAAAATTACGAATGGTATTGGCAAATAACTACTTTGGCTCCGGAGTAAACCCCCTCTCCGGATGGGCCGATTTTGTTGGTTAACGAACTCGTTCAAATATTTTTTTTTAGACAACCACAAGGAATACCGAGTTTTCTTGAAATATAACAAAAATCACACACACATTTCATAATATTATTTTTATTTGCAGCTAATTTCAACCATGATGACAGTCCTTGAATTACTAGAAATAAACTGTGATTTTCTCCCTCATAGAGTTTTATTCGAGGTAATAATATCCCGAACCCTTGCACAGACCGCCTCACCCATCAGCATCTCCTGTCTATATAGGTTATTTACAGCAAATTATTCAGTAATGCAGTCTACACTCCCCAAATTCTGAGGAAAGTGTTTAGTTATGCAGCTCCTGCTTGACCGACGTTTTGTCAATTGATATTGATGAATAATGAAAGCATCCCCATGTAAAAAGATAACTTTTTAGTATAATAAAGCAGAAAAGTGAAAGAGCGCCCTTAGTAGTAGACGTCAGAAGAAAACAACTCACAAAGTCATAACATAGTAGAGGCGCTCCTAGTGGTAGCTTTGCCAACCACTTAAAATTAAAACCAATTTAAAAATTGGTTTTTAAGAGAGCATGCACACCTAGGCAGCAACCATTGCTATGAGGATAACAGGTCAGCTGTTACAGTACTGTATCCATTTCATAATATTATTTTTATTTGCAGCTAATTTCAACCATGACGACAGTCCTTGACTTACTAGAAATAAACTGTGATTTTCTCCCTCATAGAGTTTTATTCGAGGTAATAATATCCCGAACCCTTCACAGACGCCTCACCCATCAGCATCCCCAGTCAGAACACTTCTTTGTAATTCTCTGAAATATAATGGGTGTTTCCAAATGACATCTTGGAAACATAAATTTTTAAATTTTAACCTACATTTATTACTGACAACGGATTTTAACCTGTACTGGTTGAACTCCTGTTACCGGTAACCTATAGTTAACGGGTTATCTCTAGGTTATCTGTTTCGTGACACTGGTCCGGAGCGCTCCAGTGTCAATCATTATACTTTGATTACTTATCAATTGATGAATAACATATAGTATGACGGGAACTGTGCTATAATAAACTGCACAAAATTTTGTAGTAGGGTTAGTTTTGATGATACATTATTTAAGGCAATAAAATAACTACTTATCTGCCGTGACGAAGCACGGGTATTCAGCTAGTTTCTGATAAATACAAACTCTCTGTTAGATACCATGTAGGATAAAGTAGATATTATTTATTTCCTAATATTTAATTGTTATAATGAAGTATTGTAGCGTCTAGCTACAGGGGAATCGTGTGGCCGCTGAGGAACAGATCCTGCGGAGGTTATCAGTCTATCCCTAATCCTCTTCGGATCACCGCTATCTTTGCGATAGGACGACTGATTTACCTTCAAGCCTGCAGAGTTTGCCACCTCCTGGTGCAATCCTCGAGCTGAGGGCAGCACCATACGGGCTCGTCACCAGATTAACGCCGATTTGCGAGCTGCCCGCCCTAAGGCAGTGCAGCTTTGAGCCCCTTAGGAGCACCTTCCTATAACACTTGCTGCATTCACCCTTTGGAGGTACCATTTTTCTACGCCCCGTCAAGATCGCTCTCCAACTTGGCGTCAGCGGCTACAGCGGAGACGCAGAATGTCTACCAGATAAGCCAGACTACAACCCTTTTTAAAAAAAAAAAAACCCTCAGCCGCCATTATTCACCCGACCACCAACTATACATAATTGTTATTTCCTTTTTTTATATGCACATAAGCTTACATTTTATTTAATTTCCGCTAATAACAGTCGTCCCTCTTTTTTGCTTTCCTCAAAGGCCTAGCCACCACCAAACGGGAGCTTCTAGTTGTAGCAGCCTGTCCACCATCAACTTCATCACCTGCTCCTCCATGTTTATCACTGACTCCACTTCCATCCGAGCTATCAGAGCTTTGGCAGCACACCAACGCCTGATAATGAAGCAAACAATAGATTAATAAGCAATAAAACTTCTAATTAAAGAATAGTAGTATACCCCCTAAAAAAAAACTAACATTGAAAAAAAGAGGCCAAGTTCCAGACCCCTGACCCCCAAGTTTTAGGCCCTTAATACAGTAGCACTTGGATAATTCGAACCCCTAGGGACCGATAAAAAAGTTCGAATTATCCAAAATTCGTATTACAAACGTTTTTGAAAATAAAGGGCTAAAAAAACTTGTTTCGCGTTTTTTATTTAAAAAAAATACATTTTATTTAAAGAATAACAAACATTTCATGAATTGATGATTAGTTACATAAGTAATAAATAATTGATCAAAAAAGTAAAAATAAAAGTCTATTGTTTTGAAAAAAAAGTAATTTTCATGGGCAAGAATTTTTTCTTTATTTTTCAGGTAAGTTGGTAAAGTGTTAGGAGGAATTCCTAAGTCCTTGGCAATTTCAGATTTTTTCTTTATTCCTTTATCAAATTCTTTAATCGCAGCTATTTTCCCTGACAACATTAAAGTTTTATAACTTCTGGGCTTTGACATCTAAAATGAACAACTCACTGAAGTGCACTGTACACCAGAAATTCAAGGCACAAACAATACCACTGATCTAGGCACTGACTGACTTATAATTGAACAAGAAATGAAGATGGGAGGGAATTCTAGGATAAAACGACAGGATGGTGTATGTAACTACAACCCCTGGAAGGGAGGAAGCGCGAGTCACCACTTTGCAGAACTCCTAGAGTCCAAGTTCTAGACTATGAGACCGCCGCGCTTCTTCACATCCGTATCTTACAATCCTTCTTACCACAAGGAGAATATTTTCACAAGATTTAAGATCGACCGCCTCTCTGTCCACTTCCCAGTGGAGACACAGACTCGTAAAAAATTCGAATTATCCAAAATTTTATTCGAATTAACAACGATTTTTTTTTACATTGTAAATTCTAAGGATCACGAGAAATATTCGATTTAGAGATGATTTCGAATTATCGAAGTTCGAATTATCCATGTTCCACTGTACCTTGTCAAGTACCTAATAATACCCTTTTACTTATTTATCCATTTCCAACTTGGCCTACATGTTTTCGATTAATGAGGGCCGCTATGGTGATCGAATTTAGTACAAAAAATGTCTGTAATTTCAAGATCCAGGCCCTTGGGGTAATGATTTGGGGTTATTATAAACTCTTTGACTGAAATCGATCAGAGTTGTATGAACTCTATGTAAGTTATAACTGGGGGGACGATCATGTAAAATAAAATTCATGTAAGCTTAAATTGAGTGGAACATATTATTCCATTTTTAGCGCGGTTTCTCCCTATCTCCATAGGGAGAAACCGCGTATGAGGTTGACTTCACGGCGCGATCCGGACGTGCCGACCAGAAACTTTCTCGTTTCAGACCCCATAGATCACGAAAATATAGGTGGTTCAAATTTGTATATATATATATATATATATATATATATATATATATATATGTATATATATATATATATATATATATATATATATATATGTTTTGTTTTAAGTTTCATCGCTGGGGTTGATATGATTTGTTTGTGAGACGGCTTCTCTCTCCAGCGGTGTTCTTCCTCTCCTTTGCGCAATATTTCGTCGGGTTCATCTCCGACTTCTTCAGGCTGCAATGTGTCGTCCTCGGTGGTTGTCAAGGGAATTCCCTTTTCAACCACCCCATTCATTCCCTTGACAACCACCGAGGACGACACATAGCAGCCTGAAGAAGTCGGAGATGAACCCGACGAAATATTGCGCAAAGGAGAGGAAGAACACCGCTGGAGAGAGAAGCCGTCTCACAAACATATATATATATATATATATATATATATATATATATATATATTAATAGACATGAAAGGTTTTCGTAAATATCTCGATAACGGTTGGGAAATCGTGGTAAGTGGGAGGCAACCGTTCGAATGCTTACTAAATTCTCTACAAAAAAGGTTCTGAAGCATTATTCGATGGGACAACGTCAATCAGAGATATAAGCGCTTAAAACTTAAAAAGGGTTTGTTTTGAAAGGGTTTTTCTATTTGTTTATCTCACTTTTTAATTGGTAGTTTTTTGTTTTAAATCGCATTTATCAGTAAAATTAGTATTGTAGTAAAATAAGCTAAGAAACGGTAAAAGGTATAGGTAATACGTTTGGAATAGCTGTGGAAATCAAGATGGCTGTGGCTAACCATGATGGCGTATACATAGGTTTGTTTTGAATTCTCCTATCTATATAACCTTCCTCCTGCTACAACTGAAGTTATCATTATTTCTTATTTTATAGAAATATTTAACCCACGAGAGAATGAACTTTTATTTGCCATGAAGCACATATTTACAGTTGATTATTACAATGAAACGAATTTGCTAGTAAAACAAGGATCTTAAAATGACAACGAATTTTGGGTTGTTTGGAATAGAGCCTGCTGAGCAGTATTCGTAGAGTAAGTACGTTTTTAGTACATAATTGTATTGACTTATTCAGCCTTCCTCAAGAATGAGGATTAAGAATTATCCGCTTCTGTGTAAGTTGGCTACTGTCAGTTTCCTGTTATTTGTGATGCCTAATCTACTCCACTTCTTCGAGATATACGGAACCGCGCTAAGATGACGCAGTTCCTGCGAGTCGGACTTTTGATATTCGTCCAAATTAAGAAATATGAATGTTCATACAATGAGGGCTTCTCGTACAACCTATTGATAACTTGAAAACAGCTGTGTAATTGTAGTTGCACCATTCGAAAGCCTAAAAAAATCCTCTACTTTAGGGGTGGCCAAGCTCCCCTTGGCAGTCCAAGCCATTTATCAAAATTTCAAATTTTTCGCGAGCCGCAACTAAATACATATTTAAAACATGATTCTTTACATTGGCATAACGTGTTTAGTTATGAACCGATTGCCATGAAACAAACACTACATGTTAAGAGAAGCTTACCAGTATATATTAGTGAAAACCGCAACTAAATAAGCCTTATCTGAGATGGAGCGCAAAGACAAAGAATCAAAAAGTAGAAATACAAGTTCCTGTCTGAGAAAGGAAACATATCCCTTCGACTTCCATTCAATGGAACACCACGAAACAAATGTTTGGCTAGCTAGGAAGGGAAGGTTTTCTAGAAACCCTCGAGCAGGTCTAGCTCCGGCCAGTTCCTAGGTCCGTCACTCATTCCTCTCGGAGACCGCCGGAAAAAATTCGCGAAAAACCGCTGATTCATCGAGTAAAACAGAAGTATGTTATTGGACGTCCATATAGTAACTTTTATCAATGGGTTTAGTGGATTAAACTACTGTTTTCTTGAAGAAAATTTTGTCTATTTTATGGTGGCATAATTATAATTTAATTATCATGAATATGTTTTGAGCAATCCTTTCTTATTGAATAAAAACTATGTCAAAGTTAAAAAAAAAGAAGAAGGCCGTCACGCAGGAGCTGCATAACTAAGCACTTTCCTCAGAATTGGGTAGTGTCGAGTGCATTCCTCTCGGAGACCGCCGGAAAAAATTCGCGAAAAACCGCTGATTCATCGAGAAAAACAGAAGTATGTTATTGGACGTCCATATAGTAACTTTTATCAATGGGTTTAGTGGATTAAACTACTGTTTTCTTGAAGAAAATTTTGTCTATTTTATGGTGGCATAATTATAATTTAATTATCATGAATAGTTTTTGAGCAATCCTTTCTTATTCAATAAAAACTATGTCAAAGTTAAAAAAAAAGAAGAAGAAGGCCGTCACGCAGGAGCTGCATAACTAAGCACTTTCCTCAGAATTGGGTAGTGTCGAGTGCATTCCTGAATAATTCGCTTAAAATAACCTATTTTATAGATAAATAAAATAAAAACATAAATAGTTCTTTTGCATTTTTTATGAACAGCTGTTTTAATTATTAATTTTCTAATTAATTTCCTTCCAGAGTTTTGTGTATGCGTGGTAAATACACAAAGCTTAACATATTCATCTATTGATCTTGATGAGCTTCGCGAACCTACGTTTGGCGGGAGAATTCAATTCAAACATTTCCATAAATGCGAAGCCCTTAAAATAAATGAATAACAAATATCTTTACATTATAAGGATGGAAACTAGAATTGTCTATTATATTGTATCTCAAATATTGCAAAATATTTCTTAATTAATTATTGAAACTTTATAAACATTTATAATTCCAGTAATTCAGAGTTCCCGAGATGTTCAAAGCTACAATTGTTCTTTTAGCTATAATGGTAATGTATTACTGGAATTATAAGTAATACATTACCATTATAGCTAAAAGAACAATTGTAGCTTTGAACATCTCGGGAACTCTGAATTCTTCCTAGTAGCTGAGTTCTATTTATATGGAGAAGAATTATACCATGTTGAAATTGAAGAAATAACAAACCTTGAAGCATTTTTAGCATAACAATATCGGCATCAATGTTAACATGTAAACACATCAGACAAAGGTAGTCAATTAGACCAATGCGTATCCTCGGCAATGCGTATCCTTGGCAATGCGTATCCTTGGCAATGCGTATCCTTGGCAATGCGTATCCTTGGCAATGCGTATCCTTGGCAATGCGTATCCTCGGCAATGCGTATCCTTGGCAATGCGTATCCTTGGCAATGCGTATCCTTGGCAATGCGTATCCTTGGCAATGCGTATCCTTGGCAATGCGTATCCTCGGCAATGCGTATCCTTGGCAATGCGTATCCTTGGCAATGCGTATCCTTGGCAATGCGTATCCTTGGCAATGCGTATCCTCGGCAATGCGTATCCTCGGCAATGCGTATCCTTGGCAATGCGTATCCTTGGCAATGCGTATCCTTGGCAATGCGTATCCTCGGCAATGCGTATCCTTGGCAATGCGTATCCTTGGCAATGCGTATCCTCGGCAATGCGTATCCTTGGCAATGCGTATCCTTGGCAATGCGTATCCTTGGCAATGCGTATCCTTGGCAATGCGTATCCTTGGCAATGCGTATCCTTGGCAATGCGTATCCTTGGCAATGCGTATCCTTGGCAATGCGTATCCTCGGCAATGCGTATCCTTGGCAATGCGTATCCTTGGCAATGCTTTAATTGGGCTACCAATGAAAATTCATCTAAAAAAATAAGATTTTTCTCTAACCAAAGCTTCAAAAATTTTGAAATCCTAAAAGAAAATAAATAGTTATGAAATTTTGAAATTAGACCTCTAAGCCAATTTGAATTAAATTTTGTACTTATTTTAAGTTGATTGAATAATGTTAATATACTGTTATTTGTCCACCTAATTGTGTCTTTGCCATTATTTATTTGGGTCCTTTGTTAATTGTTTTTACTTAATCTCAATCAATTTCTGTACACAAAATACCGTTTAGTTTGTACAAAAAACCTTTGTTTACTTAACATGCATGCCATAACGTTGGATATATAAATTTCCCTGAAAAATTGATATATCCAAGAAGTGAAGCAGTGAAGTTTTCTGTTAGCCAGATGAATTAAAGAAATTCACTGATTTCCGGGGAGCTGAAGTAGTGTTGGCCAGACTAAGGATAGGCCATGCTTGTATAACTCATGAATACCTTATGACAAGGTCTGATAACTCATCTTGCCAAATTTTTAATCTGACTGTTCAACGTATACTGACAGACTGTAATTTCACAAAAGACTTGGAAATTCCACGAGACATGAACGAACTACTCCGTTATAGCACTCGCAATATCAATGCTATACTTATTTCTCTTAAAGACAACAATATTTTTAACAAAAGCCAGACCAAACTTTTCAAATAATTAACATATGTGTGTAGTATGGACTAAAACAACCACATAATTTTCTTAATTATATTTCAACACTATATATATGTCAAACTGTCTTTGATTGTCTAGGCGACTCAAACTATGTTTGTTATCATCGTCCTTGAAAATTTTCAATAATAAATGAAAATCCCAATATTTATTGCCATTTTGTTCAAATCTGACGATTCCATACAGACTTAATAAATTGCCAATCTTCCGTTGCGGTCCAGCAATAAATACATTTTTATCCATCGTACCTAGTACCTGGTAGATACCCAAATGACCCCCATTACACACACACACACATATATATATATATCTATATATATATATATATATATATATATATATATATATATATATATATATATATATGATTTTTGTTGTATTTTATGAAAACTCGGTATTCCTTGTGGACGTCTAAAGAAAAATATTCGTTGTAGAAATAAGATAAATCGGTTTATTAGTGGAGGGGGGTTACTCCCGATCCTTTGCTCATACCGATTTATTAGGGGAGGGGGGTTACTCCCGATCCTTTGCTCATACCGGTTTATTAGCGGAGGGGGGTTACTCCCGATCCTTTGCTCATACCGGTTTATTAGGGGAGGGGGGTTACTCCCGATCCTTTGCTCATACCGGTTTATTAGGGGAGGGGGGTTACTCCCGATCCTTTGCTCATACCGGTTTATTAGGGGAGGGGGGTTACTCCCGATCCTTTGCTCATACCGGTTTATTAGGGGAGGGGGGTTACTCCCGATCCTTTGCTCATACCGGTTTATTAGCGGAGGGGGGTTACTCCCGATCCTTTGCTCATACCGGTTTATTAGGGGAGGGGGGTTACTCCCGATCCTTTGCTCATACCGGTTTTCATTTCTGTTGTATTCTAATGAAACGCAGTATATGTCTTGGGTATCTTAGGCCCAGCGCACACGGTGCGACTGTTCTGCAACTCGAGTTGCAAACTAGTTGCGTCTGAAACCAGATTGCAACTGAAATGAAACTTCTTTCTGCACACGGTGCGTCTGTTCTGCAACTCGAGTTGCAAACTAGTTGCGTCTAAAACCAGTTTGCAACTGAAATGAAACTTCTTTCTGCACACAGTGCGACTGTTCTGCAATTAGAGTTGCAAACCAGTTGCGTATGAAATTAGTTTGCAACTGAAACAAAACACGCGAGTATATTGGCTTGTTGTAAATCAATTGCCCAACAGTTTCGCAATTTGTGTGTTTATTTAGTGAGCTTCGTGTTTTTTTGTAAGAACTTGCGATGTCAGACTCACAAGGGGAGTATACAGCGATGGGGTCACCGATCTGGACCATTTTTATTCTGGTGATTCTACACCGAAAAATAGTCGACACGTGTCCGAGCGTTCCGTCCAATACGCCTTGGAGCCGAGGAATAAAATAAAATAGGTTGAAAATGCTTTATTTTTTATATCCAGTAAAAAATTATATCGACATAGAGTTTCTAGATTAAAAGAAAAATATAATCGTTAAACAATAATTTATATTTCGTCGAATAAATTCAAAAATATGTTTATGTTTTCAAGTAAACTAGCATTATACATTTTTTTATACCAAAAATAATAGCAGAAATAAACACCCCAAAAAGCTCTAATGTGGTGAATATCATTGAAAACAAAAAATAATGATTTTTCCCAGTCTGAAGGAGACTATAAATTTGTAAGCGAAAAAGTAACGTGACGTTTTGAAATTCAATATCTCCTCTTGAGATAATCCCATTTTTAATCCATTGAAATCCTTAAAATGAAGAAAGACTCCTTGTTCTAACCAATAAATGGCCATCATCATATAAATGACTATTGTATTATATCAAAATGTACTTGCAAAAAATGGTTCTCAAAATAAAAATAAAATGTTAATTTTTTTGCAAATAACGTCAATCCCAGAACACGTAGAAACACCCTCATTGGAAGGAAATGTGCCAGATTATCGACCCTCCAAGTTTGGTTTGAATCGGGTAAATATTCTTTGAAATATGGCCGGATTCTTGAATCTTTAACAAACTTATAAGGGACCCTCCCCCTTCGTGAAATTTAAAATACCTTATTCACAAAATTTGAATTTAGGGATTTTTTTTTCTGTGCTAAAAACGAATCCGACATCCGTTTTTAAATCAAAAATTGCTTCACGTTAAGTTCTTGATGGCACATGTTGTTATTGGCTACATGGCTCAAATACACTTTACTTAAAACTGCCTTTACATACAGTCCAGGCAACGAACAGTTATAGATGGAAATTTTTGGAACACAATTTTTGACTTCGTAACTTGGTTCAGCCTAGATAGGAGGTGAACATATCAAATGTCCTCGCCCCTAGCCTTTAAGCCGGGGGGGAGGGGGTTTAGAAGGTCCCATTTTTCGACTTTTCACTTATATCTCGGAAACCCTGCGTCCTAGCGACATGACTACCCTATAACAAATGAAAGCTGATTAAATTTCCTACAAGTTCTATTTAATAAAGTTTTTCGAGGTATCTTTAGTTTTCGAAATATCCGCTCTTGAAAGTCTGTCATTTTGGAAAAAAAACACACTTTTTTCTATTCTCGACCGGATATCTCTTCACCAATGAACCCAAAAAAATAAATATCGGTTATTGAGTTGTAGAGCATTCCATTAGCTTCAATAATATGTATTACAATACTATTTTATGTATTTCATTTCAAACGTTATATATATATATATATATATATATATATATATATATATATATATATATATATATATATATATAAATGGACAAAAAAAATTAGTAATGTCCATTAAAGATAATCACGATAAGAAGACCTTTAAAGATTTTAGTCCTTTCAAGGTCTGTCGATTTATTAAAAACTACGCACCTCAAACAAATATAAGAATTTTACGATCTGGAGCCATACTTTTAGAGGTTAATCTAAAAAACGATTACATTAATCTATCAAATGTTGTTAAATATGAAAATTACAATGTTAAATTCTCACTACACCGCTCATATAATTATTCTAAAGGAATTATATCCTGTGAAGAATTTACACAATGTTCGAACGATGAGTTGATCTCAGAACTCTCCTCTCAAAATGTAGTTAATGTTCAGAGAGTACTGAAAACAGTAAATGGTAACAAGATTGAGGCTTCATCATATATACTGACATTCAATATGCCTGTGCCCCCACAAAAAATAATATTAGACTTCCTGAGCATTAGAGTTAACCCGTATATTAAACCATTAATGTGTTTTAATTGTTATTCTTATCGGCATGGTAGTAGATTTTGCAAAAAGACTTCATCATGTTTGTCATCATGTTTCTCCTCGCCGCACTTTGCGGTAAATGCGGCGAGGAGAAACATGATGGCCCCTGCCACCCAAAATGTCTCCATTGTTCTGGCCCCCACCCCGCTTGGTTTACCTCATGTGCAGCCTACAAAAAAGAATGGGATATTGAGGAATATCGTAATAATAACAGAGTGTCGTATGCACAAGCAGAAAAAGTTGTTAGCCCCCCAGCACCAATTCAAGCAGGGCCTGTTAGTTATGCCCTTGCAACTAACCAACAATCCACCAAAAATTTGAAAAACCCACATCTCTTGTTGAAAATTTAATTACAAAAGTTAATTATCTAGAATCTCTTGTTTCAAACAAAACTTCAACAATTCAATCTAATAGTCTACTTTCTGAGCAAACAGAAAATAAAAATGTTAATATCCACATCCAAAAACCGGAAATTCCCATTAAGAAAACATTAAATCTTGAAACGGGCACAAAGCCAAAAAAGCAATTTCAAAACTCTAACGAAGGCCTACCCTTAATAGAGACAGAAAGAACAGATAAAAGAGAAACCCCATCCCGAGAGCGTTCCCAGTCACCTAGTGATTCTATCTCACCTGATAGGGGTGAAGATCCTCCAAAAACCCATCCCGAGAGCGTTCCCAGTCACCTAGTGATTCTATCTCACATGATAGGGGTGAAGATCCTCCAAAACCCCATCCCGAGAGCGTTCCCAGTCACCTAGTGATTCTATCTCACCTGATAGGGGTGAAGATCCTCCAAAAACCCATCCCGAGAGCGTTCCCAGTCACCTAGTGATTCTATCTCACATGATAGGGGTGAAGATCCTCCAAAACCCCATCCCGAGAGCGTTCCCAGTCACCTAGTGATTCTATCTCACCTGATAAGGGTGAAGATCCTCCAAAAACCCATCCCGAGAGCGTTCCCAGTCACCTAGTGATTCTATCTCACCTGATAGGGGTGAAGATCCTCCAAAAACCCATCCCGAGAGCGTTCCCAGTCACCTAGTGATTCTATCTCACCTGATAAGGGTGAAGATCCTCCAAAACCCCATCCCGAGAGCGTTCCCAGTCACCTAGTGATTCTATCTCACCTGATAAGGGTGAAGATCCTCCAAAAACCCATCCCGAGAGCGTTCCCAGTCACCTAGTGATTCTATCTCACCTGATAGGGGTGAAGATCCTCCAAAACGCCGACGCACTAAGAAACCTTCACGATATGACTCCAATTAGTATAAAACTATAACCAGGCTACCGATAACTCTTTCTGATATTCACTTTCCCCTTCTATCTACCAAATGACTCTGGTACTATTATTTATAAACTCATATTTCATAATAAAAAATGTCAAATATGTTCCTGGTACTGGGATAATACAATATAATAAAATTATATTGTTATCTAATAACTTCATTTTTTATCAATTAAACTGTTCTGCAAAAAAAAAACTTTTCTCCCCTCCCTTGAACAATTTTGCCTGTTTCACATGTTTTCAGTTGTGCTGAGTCCGAATCTGAACTCAGAAAAATTCTATCACCCTCTGATTTTGAGAGAAAAGAGGAGAAACTTGGAAAAAAATGAAAAATTGTATTTGAAAATTATTGTCTTTATTATAACATATTTTTTTTCCTTTTCAACGGTAAAATATAATTAATTGAATCCTGCATGCTATCAGGTATAATACTAGATATGACACAACTCAAAAAATATACACACATCGTCAATGAGTATTTTTTTTTTCTTTTGTACTCTTCCTCCTCTGTCTCCCGCTGCAGTGTCCAGCAGTAATCCGCCAGCATCTTCTCATTCCATTTGCCAGTATATCTTTTTTCCATTCTGGATATGTCTTGGTGGAATCGTTCTCCATGTTCGTCCGAAACTGCACCAAATTTGGGGCTAAAAAGTCTAGATGACTATGCAGGAAATGTATTTTTAAGGACATATTGCATCCCAATGTTTTATATGAAGTAAGCAGTTCTTGGACTATTTTTCGGTAGTCTCTAGATTTTTCGTTTCCCAAAAACTTAGCACATACCTCTCGAAAAGCAATCCAAGCCTTTTTCTCAGTAGTATTTAACATTGCTACTAAAGTGAGGTCCTTGAGTAGATGTCGAATTTGGGGTCCTACGAAAATTCCCTCCTTTATCTTTGCATCGCTGAGATACGGAAATTTTTGTTTTAAGTACATGAAACCTTCTCCTTCCTTGTCCATCGCTTATACGAAGTTTTTCATTAGCCCCAATTTTATGTGGAGTGGGGGTAAAATTATTTGGTTTTTGTCCACTAATGGAGGATTAGTAATGTTTTTTTCACCTACTTTTTCCTTACGCTCTGGCCATTTTTTTACGACATAATGGTCTCCTCTTTTTCTGCTGTCCCACTCGCACAAAAAACAACAAAATTTAGTGTAACCTCCTTGGAGTCCTGTAAGCATGGCTACCACTTTAAGATCTGCACAAATGCGCCATTTGTACTCGTGGTACTTGATTTTTTGTAGAAGTATCTTCATGTTGTCATAGGTTTCTTTCATGTGGACCGAATGAGCTACTGGGATAGATGGATGTTTGTTTCCATTATGAAGGAGTACTCCTTTTAAACTAAACTTGGAGCTGTCAATGAATAGTCTCTATTCCTCTTTTACTTTAAAAAACACTTTTAGCCATATTTCACCAACCACTTGTAATATTCCCATCAAATTTTTTTTCGTTCAAATATACTTCATTGCGCTCAAAATCATCGGGCTATTGAATTTTTTTCACTATGTATTGATGCCAAAAAAAAATTCGTCAAATTTACAAAAAACTCACATTTTTGGATAAAAAACTAGAATTTCTCAAGAAACTGTGCTTGATAGACAGAATCTGACTTCAAATTCGTGTTCAGCACATTTGAAAACAGTAAGAAAGCATGTTTTGGTTTGAAGGACGATTTTCGTGCAGAACAGTGTTATTAGTAAATTCATCTATCTACGGTAAACTAAAAACATCTCTGCACTATTTAGGTGGTCAGATAATGCCTAAATTATTCGTAGTGTTTTCAAAATTCTTATTCAAAATAGCCATGCAAGTCGTATTGGTTCTATTTTGTATTAATATCTATTTCTGTCATATATGTTCCATACAATAACATCCCATATAATACAGGTCTCTCACAATGTGTTTATGTGTATGGTTACTTCTTCCAACAGATTCTGTCTCTTACAATATATAATACAGGTCTCTCACAATGTGTTTATGTGTATGGTTACTTCTTCCAACAGATTCTGTCTCTTACAATATATAATACAGGTCTCTCACAATGTGTTTATGTGTATGGTTACTTCTTCCAACAGATTCTCTCTCTTACAATATATAATACAGGTCTCTCACAATGTGTTTATGTGTATGGTTACTTCTTCCAACAGATTCTCTCTCTTACAATATATAATACAGGTCTCTCACAATGTGTTTATGTGTATGGTTGCTTCTTCCAACAGGTTCTCTCTCTTACAATATATAATACAGGTCTCTCACAATGTGTTTATGTGTATGGTTACTTCTTCCAACAGATTCTCTCTCTTACAATATATAATACAGGTCTCTCACAATGTGTTTATGTGTATGGTTACTTCTTCCAACAGATTCTGTCTCTTACAATAAATAATACATGTCTCTCACAATGTGTTTATGTGTATGGTTGCTTCTTCCAACAGGTTCTCTCTCTTACAATATATAATACAGGTCTCTCACAATGTGTTTATGTGTATGGTTGCTTCTTCCAACAGGTTCTCTCTCTTACAATATATAATACAGGTCTCTCACAATGTGTTTATGTGTATGGTTACTTCTTCCAACAGATTCTCTCTCTTACAATATATAATACAGGTCTCTCACAATGTGTTTATGTGTATGGTTACTTCTTCCAACAGATTCTGTCTCTTACAATAAATAATACATGTCTCTCACGATGTGTTTATGTGTATGGTTGCTTCTTCCAACAGGTTCTCTCTCTTACAATATATAATACAGGTCTCTCACAATGTGTTTATGTGTATGGTTACTTCTTCCAACAGATTCTCTCTCTTACAATATATAATACAGGTCTCCCACAATGTGTTTATGTGTATGGTTACTTCTTCCAACAGGTTCTCTCTCTTACAATATATAATACATGTCTCTCACAATGTGTTTATGTGTATGGTTACTTCTTCCAACAGATTCTGTCTCTTACAATATATAATACAGGTCTCTCACAATGTGTTTATGTGTATGGTTACTTCTTCCAACAGATTCTGTCTCTTACAATATATAATACAGGTCTCTCACAATGTGTTTATGTGTATGGTTACTTCTTCCAACAGATGCTCTCTCTTACAATATATAATACATGTCTCTCACAATGTGTTTATGTGTATGGTTACTTCTTCCAACAGATTCTCTCTCTTACAATATATAATACATGTCTCTCACAATGTGTTTATGTGTATGGTTACTTCTTCCAACAGATTCTCTCTCTTACAATACATAATACATGTCTCTCACAATGTGTTTATGTGTATGGTTACTTCTTCCAACAGATTCTGTCTCTTACAATATATAATACATGTCTCTCACAATGTGTTTATGTGTATGGTTAATTCTTCCAACAGATTCTCTCTCTTACAATATATAATACATGTCTCTCACAATGTGTTTATGTGTATGGTTACTTCTTTCAACAGATTCTGTCTCTTACAATATATAATACAGGTCTCTCACAATGTGTTTATGTGTATGGTGACTTCTTCCAACAGATTCTGTCTCTTACAATATATAATACAGGTCTCTCACAATGTGTTTATGTGTATGGTTACTTCTTCCAACAGATTCTGTCTCTTACAATATATAATACAGGTCTCTCACAATGTGTTTATGTGTATGGTTACTTCTTCCAACAGATTCTCTCTCTTACAATATATAATACATGTCTCTCACAATGTGTTTATGTGTATGGTTACTTCTTCCAACAGATTCTCTCTCTTACAATATATAATACATGTCTCTCACAATGTGTTTATGTGTATGGTTACTTCTTCCAACAGATTCTGTCTCTTACAATATATAATACATGTCTCTCACAATGTGTTTATGTGTATGGTTACTTCTTCCAACAGATTCTCTCTCTTACAATATATAATACAGGTCTCTCACAATGTGTTTATGTGTATGGTTACTTCTTCCAACAGATTCTGTCTCTTACAATATATAATACAGGTCTCTCACAATGTGTTTATGTGTATGGTTACTTCTTCCAACAGATGCTCTCTCTTACAATATATAATACATGTCTCTCACAATGTGTTTATGTGTATGGTTACTTCTTCCAACAGATTCTCTCTCTTACAATATATAATACATGTCTCTCACAATGTGTTTATGTGTATGGTTACTTCTTCCAACAGATTCTCTCTCTTACAATACATAATACATGTCTCTCACAATGTGTTTATGTGTATAGTTACTTCTTCCAACAGATTCTGTCTCTTACAATATATAATACATGTCTCTCACAATGTGTTTATGTGTATGGTTAATTCTTCCAACAGATTCTCTCTCTTACAATATATAATACATGTCTCTCACAATGTGTTTATGTGTATGGTTACTTCTTCCAACAGATTCTGTCTCTTACAATATATAATACATGTCTCTCACAATGTGTTTATGTGTATGGTTAATTCTTCCAACAGATTCTCTCTCTTACAATATATAATACATGTCTCTCACAATGTGTTTATGTGTATGGTTACTTCTTCCAACAGATTCTGTCTCTTACAATATATAATACAGGTCTCTCACAATGTGTTTATGTGTATGGTGACTTCTTCCAACAGATTCTGTCTCTTACAATATATAATACAGGTCTCTCACAATGTGTTTATGTGTATGGTTACTTCTTCCAACAGATTCTGTCTCTTACAATATATAATACAGGTCTCTCACAATGTGTTTATGTGTATGGTTACTTCTTCCAACAGATTCTCTCTCTTACAATATATAATACATGTCTCTCACAATGTGTTTATGTGTATGGTTACTTCTTCCAACAGATTCTCTCTCTTACAATATATAATACATGTCTCTCACAATGTGTTTATGTGTATGGTTACTTCTTCCAACAGATTCTGTCTCTTACAATATATAATACATGTCTCTCACAATGTGTTTATGTGTATGGTTACTTCTTCCAACAGATTCTCTCTCTTACAATATATAATACAGGTCTCTCACAATGTGTTTATGTGTATGGTAACTTCTTCCAACAGATTCTCTCTCTTACAATATATGATACATGTCTCTCACAATGTGTTTATGTGTATGGTTACTTCTTCCAACAGATTCTGTCTCTTACAATATATAATACAGGTCTCTCACAATGTGTTTATGTGTATGGTTACTTCTTCCAACACATTCTCTCTCTTACAATATATAATTTACTGAACTACTTAAGTATTTTCTATAATAAATTTAATACAAATCTCAACCTTTGTTTACGCCAGCTTTATCATACTAATTGTTTAGCTATAGTAGTTTCTTACATCGGAACTGCCTTTTTTTCATTTATGACATATTTTACTTGTATGTATTACTGGAATCGCAGGTTTAATACTTTTGTATTCTTATTATGAGTATATTACAGTGGAACATTAATGGTCTTATCTCACATAAGCCTGACTTAATGTTATTACTAAACGGTCTACATTCCAATATTATCTGTGTCCAGGAAACTCACTTAAAGGACTGTAATGATTTTAACATTCCTGGCTATTCTATTTTCAGGCAAGATTATTTAGACGGTTTGATTGGATGTGGAGGAGTGGCGATAATAGTTTCTAATGATATTCCCTGTAGCCTCCTCTCTCTTAATACTGATTTACAGGCAGTAGATGTACAAATCCATAGACCTTTTAAGTTATCAATCTGTTGTCTTTACTTACCTCCAGGCAAACCTTTCAACGAAGCCCAGTTGCACCATCTTTACACTCAGCTACCTGAACCTGTAGCTATTTTAGGGGACTTTAATAGTCATAATATTTTAGGGTATTCGAACACTACAGATTCCAGAGGTCGAGCAATTGAATCCTTCTTGAATACATCATTGCTTCTTCCCCTTAACAAAGACTCTCCCACTCATCTATGCTCAGCTTCCGGTTCCCTGTCACACATTGATTTGTCCTTAGTTAGCCCTTCGATTGCTCCTCGTTGTAATTGGCGTACTGCGGATGATCTTTACGGTTCGGACCACTTCCCGATAGTAATAAACATCATTCCAAGGGCACTCAATCCTCGAACCATTCAAAAATGGAAAATAAATGAAGCAAACTGGGAAGAATATAGGAAATTAGCTACCTTCTCCAAAATTACATTAAAGGAAACTAGCATTAATTCACTAAATTCCCAAATATCAGATACAATTTTAATGGCAGCTGAAATATCAATTCCACAAACTAAGTCTGTACATTCAAGAGTTCTAGTGCCCTGGTGGAACGAGGAGTGCAAAAATGCAATTAAAGATAGGAAGAATAAGCTCCGCAAGTTTAAACGATATCCGAGTTCAGAAAATCTAAATAAGTATATTGAAGCTAGGAAGAATGCAAGATGCACCATTAAAAAATCCAAAAGAGACTCATGGCGACATTTCCTTACTAAAATAAACTGCCACACCCCTCCTTCAGATGTTTGGAAACAAGTTAGGAAAATAATAGGCCACAATAATAAAAACTTCATGCTTAATTCTATTAAAACGAATTCAGGATTAATTACAGAACCCTCAGAAATTGTAAACTTTCTTGGAACACACTTCGAGGCAGTCTCGTCCGATGGCACATACTTAGACTACTTTTTAGAAATGAAAATAATTACGGAGACAGAACCAATAGCAGTACACGTAGACCCCCTTGATCCTCTTAAAGATCCTTTTACAATGGCAGAGTTTACTCAAGCACTCAAATCACGAAGAGATACCGCACCTGGTCCAGATAATATCAGTATAGCTATGATCAAAAATCTAACATTAGGAAACAAAGAATTCATTCTCCGTTATTTCAACAAAATACAGTAAACTCTCGATAATCCGCGGGCGGATATTCCGCTTTGCGGCTATTCCGCGCTCATCCATGGATTTTTTTTTTTTTTTTTAATGTTTGAATAAGAAAAGTTTTTATACAGAATAAGTTTGAAGAGTTAGGTCTTAAGGAACTGTAGTAGAGAGGAAACACATTAAATAGAAAGATTCAATTCTCT
This sequence comes from Gonocerus acuteangulatus, assembly GCA_946811695.1. Lineage (NCBI taxonomy): Eukaryota > Metazoa > Arthropoda > Insecta > Hemiptera > Coreidae > Gonocerus > Gonocerus acuteangulatus. Next base: position 76,618,488 of record OX328129.1, on the reverse strand, counting down.
TTAATCAAATTATCCAGGTGTTGCCTGAGAATGCATTAGTCTTTTTCTCTCAGAAACATCTTACCTCATCCTTCCTTTTTCCATATATTTTCTAACAAGATCAGAATCTAATTTTCATTTCCAAACTCTTCTCATATCAGTTTAGTTTCTGTCGCGTTGCCGTCTAGTAGTTCATTTCGCTCGTGTGTTTGAATTACTGACCGTAGTTATCGTTATTTTATTTAACAATGACCGATAAAAGGAAAAAAGTGTTTTTATCGATTCAAGAGAAACTCGAATTAATAAAAAAAACTCGAAAATGGCGAATCTATGAAGCAAATTTGTTTGCAATATGGAATAGGAGAAACAACTGTTCGAGACATTTTTAAGCAAAAAGATAAATTATTGCAATTTGCATCCTCATCAGACAACTCTTCATCGATGAAGAAAGGAAAAACCATGAGAAGGAGCACTTATGAAGAGCTCGATGCTGCTCTGTTGGAATGGGTAAGTCAGTTGAGAAGTGAGGGAACTCCTGTTTCTGGGCCTATTGTTGCTGAAAAAGCTAAACAGTTTTTTGTAATGCTAGGTTTAGAGGGAACATTTAATGCATCATCAGGGTGGTTGACGAGGTTTAAACAGCGCCACGGGATAAGGGAAATCGGACTTTACGGCGAGAAATTAAGTAACGACCAGCAGGCAGCAGAAAATTTTAAAACGGAGTTTGAACAGCTCCTTCAGTCAGAAGGAATTTGTTACGAACAGCTGTATAACGCTGACGAATCAGGGCTGCTATGGAAATGTTTGCCAACGTGAACACTGGCATTTGATAGCGAGAGGCAAGCTCCAGGCCATAAGTCCAGTAAAGAGCGCATTACTATAATGACATGCAGCAATGGAACAGGCTCTCACAAACTAAAACTGGTAGTTATTGGAAAGTCAAAAAAACCGCGGTCTTTTAAAGGGGCAAGGGCCGAAAACCTACCAGTACATTATTTTAATCAGAAGAAAGGCTGGATGGACCAACAAATTTTTAAAGAGTGGTTTCATAAAAAATCAAGAACATTTAAAATCAAGAAACCCACCCCAAAAAGCCATGCTGCTTATTGACAACGCCCCGTCACACCCATCGAAAAATATTTTACTATCGGACTGTGGAAATTTTTTTGTCAGTTTTCTGTCTCCAAATGTCACTGCTCTTATCCAACCAATGGACCAGGGAGTAATTGCTTTGATGAAAAAAAAAAAAAAAAATATAGAACAAACTTGTTAAAAAAAAGGATTGAAGAGGGTAATGATCTTCAGGGTTTCTGGAAAGATTATACCATTCTCGACAGCATTTATGACATAAACACTGCTTGGGAGTCAGTAAAACAAACTACGTTGGTAAAGTCCTGGAGGAAAATTTTACCAAATCTAGAAAATACTTCAGTAGAGCCTTCAGATAAAGAAGAGGAAGTTTCTGCTAATGATTTAGCAAATTTAGCGAAATCAGTTGCTGGAGGAAGTGATGTCGATGAAAGAAATATTGTTGAGTGGATTAATTGCGATGCCAGTGATCCAGGATTCGAACATAACAAATAATAGATAGAGTATGAGGTATTGAATTAGAGGAGAGTGAGGAAGAAGAGGAGGATTAGAGGAGAGTGAGGAAGAAGAGGAGGATTAGAGGAGAGTAAGGAAGAAGAGGAGGATTAGAGGAGAGTGAGGAAGAAGAGGAGGATTAGAGGAGAGTGAGGAAGAAGAGGAGGATTAGAGGAGAGTGAGGAAGAAGAGGAGGATTAGAGGAGAGTGAGGAAGAAGTGGAGGATTAGAGGAGAGTGAGGAAGAAGAGGAGGATTAGAGGAGAGTGAGGAAGAAGAGGAGGATTAGAGGAGAGTGAGGAAGAAGAGGGGGATTAGAGGAGAGTGAGGAAGAAGAGGAGGATAACACCAAACAGAAAGTAAGTCATGACGAAGCCCTAATACACGTTAATGGGCTGATTCAATATCTGGAAGAACAAGATGATGCATCACTGTGTGATAAAATGGTGTTGAAAAAACTTCAGAATCAAGTCAAGAAGAGATGTTTTGCTTCAAAACAACAAACACTTTTAACGGATTTTTTTTCTGAAAAAGTAAATTGTACATGTATGTGTATTAAGTAAATATGTTTAATTTTAATTATTTTCATATTTATTGTTTTTTCATATTTCACATTTTAATATTACTAAATAAACATTTTCCAGTAACATCCCTGTGTTGTATGTCTCCATTTTAGAATTTTTGCGTGTTGTTCTCGGGATCGCCTAATCCGCGGGTGTCGCGCCAGTCAATTCCGCGGATTATCGGGAGTTTACTGTATTTAGAAAGATGGAGATTCCTGAAATATGGGGCCAATCCATCTCAATACCTTTACTAAAGAAAAAAAAGCCAGTTGACCAAGTATCCAGCTACAGACTAATTTCCCTAACATGTTCCATGTGTAAGTTATTTAAGAAAATAATTGTTAACAGGCTTCAATGGATTTTTGAACGTTTTAACCACCATGCTGAATAGCAAAGTGGATTCAGAAGAGGTCGAAGCACGCAAGACAGTCTAATAAAACTAGAGAGTGATATTAGAGAAGCAATGAATAAAAAGGAAAAGGTTCTAGGGGTATTTATAGACATTAAAAATGCCTTTGATTGTGTGTGGAGGAGACATATCATTAACAGTCTTTTAGAGAAAGGAATCAATGGATTTATCTTAGGATTTATTATTAGTTTCCTTAAAAAACGAACATTCAAAATCCGAAACGGCTTCACCACTTCCAATGAATTTATACAAAAAAATGGAGTCCCCCAGGGAAGTGTTATTAGTCCTTTTCTATTTACATTGACAATAAATAAAGTTCTCGAACAATTAGTCTTCCCCACAAGGGCCGTGTTATTTGCCGATGACCTAGTGATATATTGTGCCGATAAGAATCCTGGTAGGCTACAGAATCACATCCAATATTCATTGGCTTCAATAGGAAATTGGTTTAATAATCATGGTTTCACAGTATCCTTAAACAAAACCACTGCCATTCTTTTCAGTTCTCGAAAGTTCTGAAAATCCACCAGCATTGTTCATAAACAATGAGCGAATAATTTATGCAAACCATACATTATACTTGGGTCTAATATTTGATAGTCATCTGAACTGGGTCCACCACATAAAAGAACTAAAAGCCAAGTGTCTTCGTGCCATGAACATACTCAAGGTCCTAGCAAATACCTTATGGGGAGCAGATAGAACAAGCATGCTCATGCTCTATCGTAGCCTCATTAGATCAAAGCTGGATTATGGATGTACGGCCTATGGATCTGCATCTCAGAAAACTCTTGCAATGTTAGACTCAGTACATCATCTTGGACTAAGAATCGCTACTGGAGCCTTTCGATCAAGTCCTGTGGTGAGTATATGCGCCGAGTCCGGGGAGCCTCCACTTCAATTTAGAAGAAAACAACTAACACTTAGTTATTACATTTCTCTTTTTGCTTCTTATTCCCATCCACTTCAAATTGTTTTGGCAACTTTCTTACACAAAATCATAACAACTGTAGGAAATCATTCTATCATAGAGCTACAGAACTTTCTAACGATCACAGCATAGACAAGAATCTAATTCTTAAAGAGACTAATTACACCAAACCTCCCTGGACACTGCCCGTTCCTTTCATAAACATAAAACTGACTAAATATTTAAAAAAAGACACCAGCCCGCTCATATTTATCTCAGAATTTAACAAAATTACGGAAGGAATTCCACTAGCTAGTCAGGTTTATACTGATGGCTCAAAAACCGAAGATGGTGTAGGAGCGGCTGTAGTTTGTGATTCAAGAATTAATAAATTTTCATTAAACCATGAATGCTCCATCTATACTGCTGAGTTGCTCGCCATTCTCAAATCACTAAATATCATTATTCCAAACGGTACAAAACTTTATGTATTCTCTGACTCTCTTTCAACATGATTGTCAATTCCTAAGCTGGCTTCCACAAATCCATTCATAGTTGAACTTCGAACTACCCTAGATAATTTGCAGAAAAATAATACACAAGTTATATTCACATGGATACCAAGTCATTGCGGTATAACAGGGAACGAAATAGCAGACGTTCATGCAAAATTGGTTATTAAAGAAGGTTCGACCATAAATCATGTACCTAGGAAGGATTTAATGTGCTCGATGAAGAAGAAAGTTCGCTCTACCTGGGATAGGGAATGGCGGCAAATTAGAGAAAACAAGCTAAGAGAAATCAAAGCATCTGCAGCTACCTGGGACTCTTCAATACGTGCGGCTAGAAGGGAAGAGGTAGTTCTTACACGCCTCAGAATCGGACACACGAGGCTTACACACTCACACTTAATGACAAAAGATCCACCAACTTTGTGCATCACCTGTGGAACATTATTAAGTGTTAAGCATATACTGAGTGTAGAAATTATGAACTTGAAAGAAGAACTCACGATATTTCAGGAACATTAGATGAAACATTGGGTGATACCAAAACTGCAATAACCAAGTTAATCAATTTTATGAAGGAAACCGGACTATTTAATAAAATATAACAAGTTTAATTATTAATTTAGGAGACTATAGATCCTCTCCGGACTTGTCCACAACATATGTAATTGTAACAAAGTATACGAGTAGCCTTGTGAAGCTGGGGTTGCCTCGCCCCAGCTGAGAGTGGTAATCTCAGTCAATATAAAATACTTATTATTATTTTTTCTAAATTCTCTTAATCCATAATAAACGCATATTTCAATAAATTCAATTCATACTATTCAAATAGAATCCAACCATAAAGTTTTTTTTTCTTTCTCCTTTAACGGTGACCATGACCCATGTGGTTGATTTCACCCCAAAAAAAAAAAAGAAAAAATATATATACATATATATGTCTGTTAACACGATAGCGGTCAGAGTTTTGTTTTTGCGCCACGAAACTTGATATATAGCATTCAATTAGCAAACGATTGAAAGAGTTCGTTAACCACCAAAATCGGTCACTGGAAGGGGGGGGGGGGGGTTTACCCCGAACCCAAAACAGTAATTTGATCATGCCAGCCGTAATTTTTGTTATATTTCAACGAAACTTGGTATTCGTAGTGGTAATACAGAGAGAAAAGTGAGATATAAAAATGAACTAAATCGGTTTATTTGGAGGGGGGGGGGGGGGGGGGGTTTACTCCGGACTCACAATACCAATTCGCCACTACAAGCCGTGATTTTTGGTATATTTCGATAAAACTCGGTATTCGTAGTGGTAATCTACAGGTAAATATGTGTTGTAAAAAGAAACTAAATCGAATCATTGGGAGGGGGTGGGGAGTTACTCCGGACCCAAATTACTAATATACTTATACCGGCCGTAATTTCTGCTGTATTGTAACGAAACGCGGTATAAGTCGTGGTTAACTCATGAGAAAGAAGTGTTGTAAAAATTAGCTGAATCGGTGAATCGGAAAGGGGGGGGGGGTTACTTTGTAATATATTTCAATAGAAAAGCCCGCTAGGCGTAGGTTCACAAAGCCGCCGCAAGGAGGGCTTTCTACCACTAGAGGGGCTGTATCCTGTTCCTGCTTTTGATCAAAATACGAAAATATGAGGTTTTTTGTATTTATTACGTAGAGTAGTATGTACCATGTGTAAACATAACTCTGGAAGCAAATTAATAATTGATCAGTTACTCATTACAAAATTAAAAGAGAACTATTCATGTTTTTATTTTATTTATGTAGGATATTTTAAGCAAATTGTTCGGGAAAGCAGTCTTCACTACCCAAATTCTGAGGAAAGTGCATAGTTATGCAGCTCCTGCGTGACGGACTTTTAATTTATTGAAATCCTTAAAAAGAAGAAAGACTTCTTGTTCTACCCATATAAATGATTATTGTATTATATCAAAATGTACTTGCAAAAAATGGTTCTCAAAATAAAAATAAAATACAAGGTAGGGATTGTCGGGGTTCGGTCACTTCTACTTAATAAAACTAAAAATAAAATGTTAATTTTTTTGCATATAACGTCAATTCCAGAACGCGTAGAAACACCCCGATTGGACGAAATGTGTCACATTATGGCCTTTATTGACCCTACAAGTTTGGTTTGAATCGGGTAAATATTCTTTGAAATATGGCTGGATTCTTGAATCTTTAACAAACTTATAAAGGCCCTCCCCCTTAGTGAAATTTAAGATACCTTTTTTTTTATTTTTGTAATATTCACAAAATTTGAATTTAGAGGGTTTTAAATGTGCTAAAAACGAATCTGACATCCGTTTTTAAATCAAAAATTGCTTCACGTTAAATTTTTGATGGCACATGTTGTTATTGGCTATATGGCTTAAATACACTTTACTTAAAACTGCCTTTATTTACATAACCATTTAATATAATAAATAAACCCTGTTGTAACTAAGCAACCGGAAATATCGATAGAATGCACGGCTGTCCGACGAAAGTCTCGTACAACTCAAATGCAACGCAACTGAAACCGCGGGCGGACGGTTGCATGTGATTGGTTTCAAACTGGTTTGAAATCGTCAAAAACAAGGTGCGTCGTGTGCGCCTGTCCATTGAAATACATTGCTGAGGTCTCAAAACAGTTGCGCGTGCAACTGGAGTTGCAAACGAGTTGTATCGTGTGCGATGGGCCTTAACATGTGATTGGTTTCAGGCTAGTTTGAAATCGTCAAAAACCAGTTGCGTCGTGGGCGCCTGTCCAAAGAAATACATTGCCGAGGTCTCAAAACAGTTGCGCGTGCAACTGGAGTTGCAAACGAGTTGCATAGTGTGCGATGGGCCTTAACATGTGATTGGTTTCAGGCTAGTTTGAAATCGTCAAAAACCAGTTGCGTCGTGGGCGCCTGCCCAATGAAATACATTGCTGAGGTCTCAAAACAGTTGCGCGTGCAACTGGAGTTGCAAACGAGTTGTATCGTGTGCGATGGGCCTTAACATGTGATTGGTTTCAGGCTAGTTTGAAATCGTCAAAAACCAGTTGCGTCGTGGGCGCCTGTCCATTGAAATACATTGCTGAGGTCTCAAAACAGTTGCGCGTGCAACTGGAGTTGCAAACGAGTTGTATCGTGTGCGATGGGCCTTAACATGTGATTGGTTTCAGGCTAGTTTGAAATCGTCAAAAACCAGTTGCGTCGTGGGCGCCTGTCCAAAGAAATACATTGCCGAGGTCTCAAAACAGTTGCGCGTGCAACTGGAGTTGCAAACTAGTTGTATCGTGTGCGATGGGCCTTAACATGTGATTGGTTTCAGGCTAGTTTGAAATCGTCAAAAACCAGTTGCGTCGTGGGCGCCTGTCCATTGAAATACATTGCTGAGGCCTCAAAACAGTTGCGCGTGCAACTGGAGTTGCAAACGAGTTGTATCGTGTGCGATGGGCCTTAACATGTGATTGGTTTCAGGCTAGTTTGAAATCGTCAAAAACCAGTTGCGTCGTGGGCGCCTGTCCATTGAAATACATTGCCGAGGTCTCAAAACAGTTGCGCGTGCAACTGGAGTTGCAAACGAGTTGTATCGTGTGCGATGGGCCTTAACATGTGATTGGTTTCAGGCTAGTTTGAAATCGTCAAAAACCAGTTGCGTCGTGGGCGCCTGTCCAAAGAAATACATTGCCGAGGTCTCAAAACAGTTGCGCGTGCAACTGGAGTTGCAAACGAGTTGTATCGTGTGCGATGGGCCTTAACATGTGATTGGTTTCAGGCTAGTTTGAAATCGTCAAAAACCAGTTGCGTCGTGGGCGCCTGTCCATTGAAATACATTGCTGAGGCCTCAAAACAGTTGCGCGTGCAACTGGAGTTGCAAACGAGTTGTATCGTGTGCGATGGGCCTTAACATGTGATTGGTTTCAGGCTAGTTTGAAATCGTCAAAAACCAGTTGCGTCGTGGGCGCCTGTCCAATGAAATACATTGCCGAAGTCACAAAACAGTTGCGCGTGCAACTGGAGTTGCAAACGAGTTGTATCGTGTGCGATGGGCCTTAACATGTGATTGGTTTCAGGCTAGTTTGAAATCGTCAAAAACCAGTTGCGTCGTGGGCGCCTGTCCAAAGAAATACATTGCCGAGGTCTCAAAACAGTTGCGCGTGCAACTGGAGTTGCAAACGAGTTGTATCGTGTGCGATGGGCCTTAACATGTGATTGGTTTCAGGCTAGTTTGAAATCGTCAAAAACCAGTTGCGTCGTGGGCGCCTGTCCATTGAAATACATTGCCGAGGTCTCAAAACAGTTGCGCGTGCAACTGGAGTTGCAAACGAGTTGTATCGTGTGCGATGGGCCTTAACATGTGATTGGTTTCAGGCTAGTTTGAAATCGTCAAAAACCAGTTGCGTCGTGGGCGCCTGTCCAAAGAAATACATTGCCGAGGTCTCAAAACAGTTGCGCGTGCAACTGGAGTTGCAAACGAGTTGTATCGTGTGCGATGGGCCTTAACATGTGATTGGTTTCAGGCTAGTTTGAAATCGTCAAAAACCAGTTGCGTCGTGGGCGCCTGTCCATTGAAATACATTGCTGAGGCCTCAAAACAGTTGCGCGTGCAACTGGAGTTGCAAACGAGTTGTATCGTGTGCGATGGGCCTCAACATGTGATTGGTTTCAGGCTAGTTTGAAATCGTCAAAAACCAGTTGCGTCGTGGGCGCCTGTCCAATGAAATACATTGCCGAAGTCACAAAACAGTTGCGCGTGCAACTGGAGTTGCAAACGAGTTGTATCGTGTGCGATGGGCCTTAACATGTGATTGGTTTCAGGCTAGTTTGAAATCGTCAAAAACCAGTTGCGTCGTGGGCGCCTGTCCAAAGAAATACATTGCCGAGATCTCAAAACAGTTGCGCGTGCAACTGGAGTTGCAAACGAGTTGTATCGTGTGCGATGGGCCTTAACATGTGATTGGTTTCAGGCTAGTTTGAAATCGTCAAAAACCAGTTGCGTCGTGGGCGCCTGTCCATTGAAATACATTGCCGAGGTCTCAAAACAGTTGCGCGTGCAACTGGAGTTGCAAACGAGTTGTATCGTGTGCGATGGGCCTTAACATGTGATTGGTTTCAGGCTAGTTTGAAATCGTCAAAAACCAGTTGCGTCGTGTGCGCCTGCCCATTGAAATACATTGCCGAAGTCACAAAACAGTTGCGCGTGCAACTGGAGTTGCAAACGAGTTGTATCGTGTGCGATGGGCCTTAACATGTGATTGGTTTCAGGCTAGTTTGAAATCGTCAAAAACCAGTTGCGTCGTGGGCGCCTGTCCATTGAAATACATTGCCGAGGTCTCAAAACAGTTGCGCGTGCAACTGGAGTTGCAAACGAGTTGTATCGTGTGCGATGGGCCTTAACATGTGATTGGTTTCAGGCTAGTTTGAAATCGTCAAAAACCAGTTGCGTCGTGGGCGCCTGTCCAAAGAAATACATTGCCGAGGTCTCAAAACAGTTGCGCGTGCAACTGGAGTTGCAAACGAGTTGTATCGTGTGCGATGGGCCTTAACATGTGATTGGTTTCAGGCTAGTTTGAAATCGTCAAAAACCAGTTGCGTCGTGGGCGCCTGTCCATTGAAATACATTGCCGAGGTCTCAAAACAGTTGCGCGTGCAACTGGAGTTGCAAACGAGTTGTATCGTGTGCGATGGGCCTTAACATGTGATTGGTTTCAGGCTAGTTTGAAATCGTCAAAAACCAGTTGCGTCGTGGGCGCCTGTCCATTGAAATACATTGCTGAGGCCTCAAAACAGTTGCGCGTGCAACTGGAGTTGCAAACGAGTTGTATCGTGTGCGATGGGCCTTAACATGTGATTGGTTTCAGGCTAGTTTGAAATCGTCAAAAACCAGTTGCGTCGTGGGCGCCTGTCCAAAGAAATACATTGCCGAGGTCTCAAAACAGTTGCGCGTGCAACTGGAGTTGCAAACGAGTTGTATCGTGTGCGATGGGCCTTAACATGTGATTGGTTTCAGGCTAGTTTGAAATCGTCAAAAACCAGTTGCGTCGTGGGCGCCTGTCCATTGAAATACATTGCCGAGGTCTCAAAACAGTTGCGCGTGCAACTGGAGTTGCAAACGAGTTGTATCGTGTGCGATGGGCCTTAACATGTGATTGGTTTCAGGCTAGTTTGAAATCGTCAAAAACCAGTTGCGTCGTGTGCGCCTGCCCATTGAAATACATTGCCGAAGTCACAAAACAGTTGCGCGTGCAACTGGAGTTGCAAACGAGTTGTATCGTGTGCGATGGGCCTTAACATGTGATTGGTTTCAGGCTAGTTTGAAATCGTCAAAAACCAGTTACGTCGTGGGCGCCTGTCCATTGAAATACATTGCCGAAGTCACAAAACAGTTGCGCGTGCAACTAGTTTGCAACTGGATTTGCAAAACAGTCTCACCGTGTTCGCTGGGCCTAATAGTTCTGATCTCTTACATTTGTAATGAGCAACTGTTTCAGTTATTAATTTTTGAATTAATTTCCTTCCAGAACAGAGAACAGTATTCAACGCAATCTATCCAAAATTCGATGATGTTTCTGGGCGTTTGGGACCCCGTCCTGAAAATGAAATTGAGCGAAAATCACCTTTGACATCTTAGTACAAAGTGGATTTTATTGGTAACACGCTCCAGAGGTAAATAAACCTTTCTGTTTGGAAGGAATTAATAAACAAAGACATCCAAACAAGAAATAAATTGTCAAAGGGAAACAGCTTATTGTCTAGACTTATGGTTGTATATAAGAGGGGCTGCAGCCCCCCCCCCATTTAAATATTGATTTAATCTGTAAAAAAATGTCATAAAAACCTTAAAAATAAATTAAATAAGATCAATTAGTTCCGAAAAAATAATTTTTATTGGGTGAAATATGATTTAGTTAGCTAACTACTTTAAGTTCTAGATTGGTAGTATTCCACATCCCTTAAATGTTCCCAGCCCCCCCCTCCCCGAATTGCTCCCCCCACCACGAAATTATTTCCTACATATGCCCATGTCTAGACTGGTCCTTTAATGAAAACATTCAATAATTTCCAGTAACACAGGCACACACACAAAAAAAAGTTGTATTTTCCAAAGACACCACAGATATATTCTTATGTATTACGACAGCCTGAATCCGAATCCGGAGTCCATTTCACTCCAGCACGTCAGGGTTAAGGGCATTTGAAGGTCAAATTTCGTATGAAAAAAAAAATGAAAAATCATAATGAAAAGTTTTATTCTTATTCCGGGACACAAGTCCCAAAGGAATAATTTTAAAATTACAAAATAATTGTGAATTTTACGTATAAACTTAAAAACTAATAAATGCTATCAGTATCAGTATATAGCGTACAGCTTCAATATAGACTAGGGGTTGGGTAAAACTTGGAGGGATAGAAGGTGGTGGAAGAGTCGGGATTTAAAGGTTTCTAGGTTGGTAGAATGGCGGACAAACGAAGGCAAGGAATTCCATAGCGAGGTGGCACGGGTGAGGAATGATTTTTCGAATATTGCTGTTCGGTGGGAAGGATTATAAAGACCGGAAGGACGAGATCGGGTATTACGGGAGTGAACCGAGGATTTAAATTTAAGAAGTTGAAAAATATAAGAAGGTCTACGGGATTGAATTACGTAGAAATGTGATATGTGGGAGTCTCTGGCGATCCCGAGGATAAAAAGAATGAAACAGTTCATGAGGCGTTTGAGTTTTGCCTCGAGATCGCCAGAATGTCCACCGTACACCAAACAACCATAGTCAAACTGGGGGAATAATAGGGAGGTTACGAGGAGTTGACGGGTCTTTGTTGGCAGGAGATGGCGGGAGAGGTTGAGCTGTCTCAGGATAAATATGGATCGACGGGAAATATGATTTTTCCAGGAAAGGTTCTGATCAAATATGATCCCAAGATTTTTAACTGATTTAAAATATTTTATAGGGGTGCTGTTAAGGTAAAGGGCTGGAAAAGGGAAAGTGGAACTTATGAGGGATTGGGAGCCTATAACAATGGCTTTGGATTTGTCTGGATTCAGGGAAAGCTTATTAGCTGCGGCCCAAGCATTGATGTTATTAAGATCTACTTGCAGCTTGTCTACAGCATCTCGTAGCAAAGAAGGCTTAAAGGATAGGTAGATTTGGGTTTCGTCGGCGTAAAGATGGAACTGGGAATGAACTATGGAAAGAGGAAGATCATTGATGTAAACAGAAAATAGAGTTGGGAAAGAGGAAGAGGGCTAGAAGGATTGCTGTCGGGGATGACCACGTATTGGGATCGATTGGATAGAAAGGATTGGAACCAGCTAATGGCACTGTTGGAAAAGGAAAGAGATTGGAGTTTGGTGAGGAGGATTTGATGATCAACGGTATCAAATGCTTTTGAAAAATCTAGGAGAACTAGGATAGTGAGTTGTTGGTTATCTATGGCAGTTTGATGTCATGGGTGATTTTTATGAGCGCTGATTGAGTGGAGTATGACGGATGGAAGCCAGATTGGAGAGGGTTAAGGAGATTATTTTGTTCAAGGTGGTTGGATACTTGAGATTGGACCAGGCGCTCTAAAGGTTTGGAAAGATTGGATAAAAGGGAGATAGGACGGAAATCCTTCGGAGAGCAGGGGTTTGATACTTTGTTAAGAGAGCGAACCAACGCTGTTTTCCATTGAGAAGGAAAAGTCGAGTTTTGAAGGGAATAGTTGTATATGTGAAGAAGGATAGGAAGGATTGCGGGTAAGCAGGCCTTAATCAGTTTAACGGGAATTAGTCATTGGTTCGGGATTGAAGGACCGCGGTTAAAAGATCTTCTGGGGTTATATAGGAGAAATAGAAGTGGTTGGAATTAAAAGGTAGTGTGGAAGGTATAGGAGGACTGGATAGGACTGAGGGAGAGGATACAAAGTGAGCATTAAGAACATCAGGGGATAATGAGATAGAGCAAGGACGGTCACTTTTGCAAAGGGAAAGTTTACGAAGGGTTGACCATTTTTTTTTCGAGTCAGGAGCATTGGATAGGGGTTGGTGGACGTAGAGGGACTTAGCTCGACGGATGGAGGATTGGGTGAGGTTACGCAAGTATTTGTAGGAGGAGTAATCTTGAGGAAGGCGGGTCCGTCTAAATTTTCTTCTCGCTGCTTCTCTTCTTTTTATTAATGATTTGAGGTCGAGTGTAAGCCAGGGAGCAGGAGGACGGCTGAACCGGCGGGTTTGAAGAGGAGCATGGGAATCTAAAAGGGAGTTGAGGTGATGTGTTAAAGAGTTAACCATGTGATCTATGGAGTCAGAGGAATAAATGGAATCGTAAAGAAAAAATAAGTCGTTAAAGAAGGAATAAATATAGCTTCCGTGGTTTTGAGGGCCGCTGAATTCGAATCAAGTTCATTTCAAGGAAAAATATGTCTATTTTGGAAAAAAAAGAAGAATTTTGACTGCAGGTTCATTTCTTGCAAGATAAACATATTTGTCCTTGAAATGACCTTGATTTTGCGCCGATGTGTTGAAATAGACCTCGGATTCCAATGCAGGGACTCTCTAAACCATGGAAGCTCTAGTTATTTCTTCTTTAAAGACTTCATACGAAATTTTACCTTCAAATGCTCTTAAACCTGATGTGATGGGGTGAAACGGAGTCCGGATTCAGGATGTATTTCTTGTCGAAATACATAAGAATATATGTATGTCTTTGGAAAACACCACCTTTTTTTGTTGTGTGTGTGCCTCTGTAATCAATAGAAGAAAGAAAATCCATAAAATCAAGAACCACTGGTGGAAAAAGCACCAACTTTTGGAGTTGAAAAATGAGTAATTCGCCAAAAAATGATATGAATAATTTCATTTTGGTTGATAATAAAACAAATTGCACATAAATAAATATTATGTTTGTTATATCTCTCTGGTATACTTCTTTAGAGAGTGCGCCACTGGTGCGCTGCCTACGCATTGCTTATATTGTTGCCGGTATGTTGGTAGTATTGTATGCCAATCAATTAAGAAGATAATTGTGAATTAAAAACAATTATTTATTCAATAAATTTAATTATTATAAATTTGTTGTTTTTTTCTTGGATTGATAACATTTAATGAAGATAATATCCAATTCCACATGGCCTAATTATGTTTATTCAATTTGCCTCAATCTTTTTATAACTTATTGAACTTTGCGTGTAATCATGGAAAGTACAACACTAAATATAAGGACAGGAGGAGCCAACCATTGTTCCATTCCTTGTTTATTATGAAACTTTCCAGTTTTACTTATATTTATTAGAATAATATCTTATTTTGTAATTACTTATAGTTAGATAATGTATTTGACAATAAAACAGGTTAAGTAAAATAAGAACAATAATTTATTGTTAGAAAAATAGCTTTCCAAGAGAGAGATTCGAAGACCTTGACTATATTCAACTGCCTCTATGCGGGAGCCTTTCTGGGGTTGGCCGGCCCATCCAGGTAAGATCATAAATCAAGACCTTTCAAGAAAGGTGGAACCAAAATAATAACTGTTTCTATTTTAATCTTTCCAAACAGATAATAACAGTGATATAGGGTTTTGAGGAAAAACTAAATAAAAAAAAAATACAATAATTTTCATATTTTATTTATCAGCTCGACCAACATTAGTTTTCCAAAGATATAAGCGTGTTTCTTTTAATATTCGTTGTATTCAGAATGGGATTTCAAACTTGGAATTCATCACCTGCAATATGAAACATTAGATTTAATATTATTAAAAAAAAGTAACAAGTAAATAAAAAGAAAGTAACAAGTAAATATACAGAAAAAAAAGGATATAGACAAAAAGTCCGTCACGCAGGAGGTGCATAACTAAGCACTTTCCTCAGAATATGGGTATTGTAGACTACATTCCTGAAAAACTAGCTTAGAATAACCTGAATAATGAATAAAATTTATAGTTCTGTTCTTTTAAATGTTTAACGTGTAACTGTTTCAATTAATTTCCTTCCAGATGTTTGTGCATCATATTTTTGTCTATTGATCTTGATTAATAATGAAAGCATCCCCATGTAAGAAAGAGAACTTCTTAAAATAATAAAGCAGAAAAGAGATAGAGCGCCCCTAGTAGTAGACGTCAGAAGAAAACAACTCACAAAGTCATAACATATAGAAGCGCTCCTAGTGGTAGCTTTGCCAACCTACGTTTTGGAGGGTGAATTCTATTCAAACATAGTACAAAGGAACCCTCTCCTTCCGAGAGACTGATTTAGTTCATTTTTACAACACTTATTTATCGTTAGATACCCAGGACGTATACCGCGTTTCATTAGAATACAACAGAAATTACGACCGGTATGAGCAAATTAGTAATTTTGATAGGGAGTAACCCCCCCTCCCCTAATAAACCGATTTAGTTTATTTTTACAAACCATTTTTCTCTTTAGTTGACCAGAACGAATACCGAGTTTCGTTGAAATATAACAAAAATTACGAATGGTATTGGCAAATGACTACTTTGGCTCCGGAGTAAACCCCCTCTCCGGATGGGCCGATTTTGTTGGTTAACGAACTCGTTCAAATATTTTTTTTTAGACAACCACAAGGAATACCGAGTTTTCTTGAAATATAACAAAAATCACACACACATTCATAATATTATTTTTATTTGCAGCTAATTTCAACCATGATGACAGTCCTTGAATTACTAGAAATAAACTGTGATTTTCTCCCTCATAGAGTTTTATTCGAGGTAATAATATCCCGAACCCTTGCACAGACGCCTCACCCATCAGCATCTCCTGTCTATATAGGTTATTTACAGCAAATTATTCAGTAATGCAGTCTACTCTCCCCAAATTCTGAGGAAAGTGTTTAGTTATGCAGCTCCTGCTTGACCGACGTTTTGTCAATTGATATTGATGAATAATGAAAGCATCCCCATGTAAAAAGATAACTTTTTAGTATAATAAAGCAGAAAAGTGAAAGAGCGCCCTTAGTAGTAGACGTCAGAAGAAAACAACTCACAAAGTCATAACATAGTAGAGGCGCTCCTAGTGGTAGCTTTGCCAACCACTTAAAATTAAAACCAATTTAAAAATTGGTTTTTAAGAGAGAATGCACACCTAGGCAGCAACCATTGCTATGAGGATAACAGGTCAGCTGTTACAGTACTGTATCCATTTCATACTATTATTTTTATTTGCAGCTAATTTCAACCATGATGACAGTCCTTGAATTACTACAAATAAACTGTGATTTTCTCCCTCATAGAGTTTTATTCGAGGTAATAATATCCCGAACCCTTGCACAGACGCCTCACCCATCAGCATCCCCTGTCAGAACACTTCTTTGTAATTCTCTGAAATATAATTTTTAAATTTTAACCTACATTTATTACTGACAACGGATTTTAACCTGTACTGGTTGAACTCCTGTTACCGGTAACCTATAGTTAACGGGTTATCTCTAGGTTATCTGTTTCGTGACACTGGTCCGGAACACTCCAGTGTCAATCATTATACTTTGATTACTTATCAATTGATGAATAACATATAGTATGACGGGAACTGTGCTATAATAAACTGCACAAAATTTTGTAGTAGGGTTAGTTTTGATGATACATTATTTAAGGCAATAAAATAACTACTTATCTGCCGTGACGAAGCACGGGTATTCAGCTAGTTTCTGATAAATACAAACTCTCTGTTAGATACCATGTAGGATAAAGTAGATATTATTTATTTCCTAATATTTAATTGTTATAATGAAGTATTGTAGCGTCTAGCTACAGGGGAATCGTGTGGCCGCTGAGGAACAGATCCTGCGGAGGTTATCAGTCTATCCCTAATCCTCTTCGGATCACCGCTATCATCACTTAGTTAAGATCACTTAGTTCATAAAACATATTTTATTTTACGTGTAATAGCGTTTTAGTTGCCTAAAACTATTCCAAGCTCTAAATATTTAGTATTCCATACCCTGGAAATGGTCTCAGCCCCCCCCGAAATTGTTTTTATATACGCCCATGTACAGAAGGATGAAGAAGAAGTACACAAGATTGAGTAGAATACCCTGCCTAATATAGCCTATATAGAATAATATGCCGAATAAAGGCTATCTAGTAAATACACAAGGACAAATAAAAGTCTTGACGAATAACAAGTCAAGAAAAAAAAACTTTATTTAACAAAATAAAACAAAGTTTAGTTGCCCAACTACAATAGAATAATATACCTAATTAAGTCTATGGAGTAGACACAAATGGACCAAAAACAAGTCTTGTGGAATATTGTTTTTTTTCTAATTAAATACTTTTTATCAATATTTAGTATATAACCTTTGTTGAAAACTATTGATTGCTAATTGATGAATCGGTTTACAACTTAGTACTCTTTATGAATATTTAGTATATAAGCTATGTTTGGATCTGAGTTTTTGGGGTGCTCTCCGCCTAGGCTTTGTATTTGTGTCGGCAGATACCTGGGGTATATTTACAGCTCTTGAGGATTAACTCTTAGCAGGTAAAATTCCTGCGGCCCCCTTGTTTCTACGGGCATTGAACCGCCATATTCGCTCATAGTATCTAACCGTTGTGAAGTTTATTTTTTGGATTTAGGACTTAATATACATATGTAGACTAAATCATAACAAGAAGTCTACCTCCGTCGTCGGTTCTTAACTATGTAGACTCGCTAATGTTATCCAATCTTAGATACATCGTATTTAAAATCCACAGCAAAAACACGACATTTCATAAGAATCCCCTGCTGAATAAAACTTACATAGAATAATATGCAAAATAAAGCCTATCTAGTGGATAAAAATAGAGGAAAAAAGCCGTTCGTGATGGTAGAAAATCTTAAAAGTATTTCGCTCAGAAATCTCCGAAATATTGTCACTAATTTTACGTATCCTGTTTTATAGCCAAATAGATTTATATTCTATAATCAATAAGATAAACCTACTAACAACAAAAAACTATGGGTAACAGATGAAAATAGGGAATACCAAGAATAATTCTAAAGAACGAAATCAACACCAGTACTGTAATCTAGATATTCATACGGCATCTTCGAATTCTAACAAACAAAATATTGATTCTAATTATACGTATCCTGTTTTATTGACAAATACATTTGACTACTATAAGCAATTAAAAACACTAGGGAATATGCCAAAGAACTCGGAGTAGGAGCCTCGACAGTTTCAAGACATTTGAAGGAAATCGACAAATCCAAAACTGACATTTCATACGGTACAGCCTGATATATTTTTAACAATGAATTGTTTTTCTTATTTTAATTAATCTGTTTTATTGTCAAATACATTATCCAACTTTAAGCAATTAAAAAATAACAAGGAATAAAAACAAACAAAAAGAACCGTTCGAATAAACGAAATCAATTACTTCAAAGTTTAAGCACTTATTTCTCCGATTGACATAGCCTAATCAAAAATTGTTTTAGAATCTTTTTTGTAGAACGTTTAGTAAGCTTTCGCATGGTAACCCTCCGATTACCAATATTCCTAACCGTCTTCAAGATATTAGGGAATGTATACGAAGTTCCCAAAACATTTCATGTCTGTTAATAAAATATTTTATTCTAATCCTTCCTTAGCTCCAAACGTAACCAAAATTTTAACATATTAGTGGTGATGAAATTCAAACATGCAGAAAATGTTTCAACCGAATCCCATAATTTTAAGTATCAAAATCAAAGACAAAAAGAACAGTTCGAATAAGCGAAATCAATTACTTTAAAGTTTTAAGCACTTATTTCTCCGATTGACATCGCCTAATCAAAACTTTCATCAGAACCTTTTTTGTAGAGCATTTAGTAAGCTTTCTAATGGTATTCTCAACCTTTTTCGAGATATTAAGGAAAATATACAAAGTTACCAAAACGTTTTTATGTCTGTTAATAAAATATTTTATTCTAACCCTTCCTTAACTCCAAACGAAACCAAAATTTCAACATATTAGTTTTAATGAAAGTAGAAGATGCAGTAAATGTTTCAACTGAATCCCATGATTCTAAGTACCCAAACCAAAAACGGCATTCAAAAATTATTTTTTCAGTTTTCTCGAAAACGGTTAAATCTATCGCCTTGAAAATGGTTCCATTCGTTTTCCAAGCCCAAGAAGCCTATAAAAAGAGTACTTATAAGCTTATGAACTCAAAAACGTAAGCGTTACGATTTTTTTTGCGCGAATTTCGCCCCATACGCCATCTTCCAGTGGGCGGGTTTTGCTGGTTAACGAACTTGACCTTTCAAATTGGACGACAGATTTTTGTACCAAATTTCATCAAAATCGGACCGTCAGGGAAGCCAGAAATGAGCGAACAGACAAATATATATATATATATATAAATATATACATATATATATACAAATTTGAACCACCGTTATTTTCGGTCTCTAGGGGTTCTGAAACGCGAAATTTTCTTGTCGGCACTTCCGGATTGTTTCATTGTATCAACCTTATAAGCGGGGTTCCTCCCTATGGGGGAGGGAGGAACCGCGCTAAAAACCCTCAGCCGCCACTATTCACCCGACCACCAACTATACATAATCGTTATTTCCTTGTTTTTTTTTATATTCATATAAGCTTACATTTTATTTAATTTCCGCTAATAACACTCGTCCCTCTTTTTAGCGCGGTTCCTCCCTCCCCCATAGGGAGGAACCCCGCTTATAGAGTTGATACAATGAAACAATCCGGAAGTGCCGACTAGAAAATTTCGCGTTTCAGAACCCCTAGAGACCGAAAATAACGGTGGTTCAAATTTGTATATATATATATATATATGTATATATTTATATATATATATATATATATATATATATATATATATATATATTTGTCTGTTCGCTCTCTAGCTAGAAGACGAATGGTCCGATTTTGATGAAATTTGGTACAAAAATCCTTCGTCCAATTTGAAAGGTCAAGTTCGTTAACCAGCAAAATCCGCCTACTGGAAGATGGCGTTTGGGGCGAAATTCGCGCAAAAAAAATCGTAACGCTTACGTTTTTGAGTTCATAAGCTTCTAAGTACTCGTTTTATATGATTCCTGGGCTAGGAAAACGAATGAAACCATTTTCAAGGCGATAGCTTTAACCGTTTTCGAGAAAATTGGAAAAATATATTTTGAATACCGTTTTTTGTTTGGGTACTTAGAATCATGGGATTCAGTTGAAACATTTTCTGCATGTTCTACTTTCATCAAAACTAATATGTTGAAATTTTGGTTACGTTTGGAGTTAAGGAAGGGTTAGAATAAAATATTTTATTAACAGACTTAAAAAGTTTTGGTAACTTTGTATATTTTCCTTAATATCTCGAAAAAGGTTGAGAATCTTGGTAAACGAAAGAATACCATTAGAGAGCTTACTAAATGCTCTACAAAAAAGGTTCTGATGAAAGTTTTGATTAGGCGATGTCAATCGGAGAAATAAGTGCTTGAAACATTAAAGTGATTGATTTTGCTTATTCGAACTGTTCTTTTTGTCTGTTTTTATTCCTTGTTATTTTTTAATTGCTTATAGTTGGATAATGTATTTTACAATAAAACAGATTAGGCAAAATAAGAAAAACAATTCATTGTTAGAAATATAGCTTGCCAAGAGAAAAAGATTCGTTGACGTCTTTTGAATATTTTCAATTGCCTTTATGCTGTTGGTTTTTTTATTTTATTTTTTAATTGATTTTATCTGTAGAATTATTACTATATAAAAGAACACAGGAATGTGTGAAAATATTTGATATTTTCCAATTCATTGAAACGTATGAAATGAAGTATCGGTAGAAGAGGATTCTAGGGTCTTGCGGACCTGACCCCAGGTATAAACCCTTTGAACAAAGGCCAAGGAAAATATTATCTGTTTCTATTCTATGCTTTTCAAATGAGAATAGGGATATGAACAGGAACCGGGGTCTCCCGTGGTCTAATGGCTAGCGCCTTGGATTCATAAGCGGGAGATGGTGGGTTCGATTCCCAACCTCCGGCAGGAATTTTATCATCCCACGGCTCGCTGGTGAAATTCCTCGCTACACCCTGGATGTCGGCGCTAATGACCTAGTTGTAGATGTGCCGTAAAAAAAACAAAAAAAAAAAAAAAAAAAAAAAACTGGAACCGCGCTAAGATGACGCAGTTCCTGCGAGTCGGACTTTTTTTTGCTTTCCTCGCTGGCCTACCCACCACCAAACGGGAGCTTCTAGTTGTAGCAGCTTGTCCACCATCAACTTCATCACCTGCTCCTCCATGTTTATCACTGACTCCACTTCCATCCGAGCTATCAGAGCTTTGGCAGCACACCAACGCCTGATAATGAAGCAAACAATAGATTAATAAGCAATAAACCTTCTAATTAAAGAATAGTAGTATACCCCCTAAAAAAAAAACTAACATTGAAAAAAGAGGCCAAGTTCCAGACCCCTTCCAAAAACAGTTTGCCCATGAAAGTTATGATAACATAGTATTGGGCCAAGTGATAAGGGACAAGTCTTAATACCTTGTCAAGAACCTAATAATACCCTCTCTCACTTATGTATTCATTTCCAACTTGGCCAGTTTTCGTTTATTGAGGGCCGCTATGGTGATCGAATTTATTACAAAAAAATATCTGTCATTTAAAGATTCAGGGTAATGATTTGGGGTTACAGTAGAACATGGATAATTCGAACTTCGATAATTCGAATATTTCTCTCGGTCCCTAGAAGTTATGACATAAACAATAGTCTAGTTCTTGGACTCTAGGAGTTCTGCAAAGTGGTGACTCGCGCTTCCTCCCTTCCAGGGGTTGTAGTTACATACAGCATCCTGTCGTTTTATCCTAGAATTCCCTCCCGCCATCCCTCTCATCTTCATTTCTTATTCAGTTATAAGTCAGTCAGCGCCTAGATCTGTTGTTTGTGCATTGAATTTCTGGTGTACAGTGGAGTTCAGTGAGTTGTTGATTTAAGATGTCGAAGCCTAGAAGTTATAATACTTTGAGGTTGTCAGAGAAAATAGCTGCGATTAAAGAAGTTGAAAAAGGAATAAAGAAAAATCTGAAATTGCCAAGGACTTACCTGAAAAATAAAGAAAAAAATCTTGACCATGAAAATGACTTTTTTCAAAACAATAGACTTTTATTTTTACTTTTTTGATAAATTATTTATTGCTTATGTTCGTAATAATCAATTTATGAAATGTTTGTTATTTTCTAAATAAAATGTATGTATTTTGTTTAATTAAAAAATGTGAAAATATGAAATTCGATTTTTTACCTCTTTATTTTCAAAGACTTTTGTAATTCAAATTTTGGATAGTTCGAACTTTTTTATCGGTCCCTAGGGGTTCGAATTATCCAAGTTCTACTGTATTATAAACTCTCTGACTGAAATCGATCAGAGTTGTATGAACTCTATGTAAGTTATAACTGGGGGGGATGATCATGTAAAATAAAATTCATGTAAGCTTAAATTGAGTGGAACATGTTGTTCCATTTTTTGATATTCGTCCAAACTAAGAAATATGAATGTTGATTATTTTTGAATAGAACTATTTCTAAAAATGAAAAACAAATACTATATCGACAGACACAAGGCGTTTTTGGACTTTTCGGACAACCTATTGATAACTTGAAAAAGTCCGTCACGCAGGAGCTGCATAACTAAGCACTTTCCTCAGAATTTGGGTAGTGTAGATTGCTTTCCAGAACAATTTGCTTAAAATATCCTACATAAATAAAATAAAAACATGAATAGTTCTCTTTTAAATATGTAATGAGTAACTGATCAATTAATAATTTGCTTCCAGAGTTATGTTTACACATGGTACCTATTACACTACGTAATAAATACAAAAAAACCTCATATTATCGTATTTTGATCTAACGCAGGAACAGGATACAGTCACTCTAGTGGTAGAAAGCGCTCCTTGCGGCGGCTTTGTGAACCTACGTCTGACGGGCTTTTCTATTGAAATATATTACAAATTAAACCCCCGTTTTCCGATTGACCGATTCAGCTCATTTTTACAACACTTCTTTCTCATGAGTTACCCACGACGTATACCGCGTTTCGTTACAATACAGCAGAACTTACGACCGGTATGAGTATATTAAGAATTTGGGTCAAGAGTAAACCCCCCCTTCTAATGAACCGATTTAGTTTATTTTTACAACACATATTTACCTGTAGATTACCACTACGAATACCGAGTTTCGTCGAAATATACCAAAAATCACGGCTGGTAGTGGCGAATTGGTATTGTGGGTCCGGAGTAAACCCCCCCTCCTAATGAACCGATTTAGTTTATTTTTACAACAGTTATTTACCTGTGTATTACCACTACGAATACCGAGTTTCATCGAAATATACCAAAAATCACGGCTGGTAGTGGCGAATTGGTATTGTGGGTCCGGAGTAAACCCCCCCTTCTAATGAACCGATTTAGTTCATTTTTATATCTCACTTTTCTCTCTATATTATTACTACGAATACCAAGTTTCGTTGAAATATAACAAATATTACGGCTGACATAGTCAAATTAGTGTTTTGGGTTCGGGGTAAACCCCCCCTTCCGGTGGACCGACTTTGGTGGTTAACGAACTCGTTCAATCGTTTGCTAATTGAATGCTATATACCAAGTTTCGTGACGAAAAAACAAAAACTCTGGCCGCTATCGTGTTAACAGACACACATATATATATATATATATATATATATATATATATATATATATATATATATATATGCATATATATATATATATATATATATATATATATATATATAAATTTTAACGGGGGTCATTTTCGGTGTCTACTAGGTAGGATCGATAAAGATTTGAAGAAATTTTTCAAAAATTCCATCATGAGTCCAACCTCAATAGCTACTTTCCTTCGGAGGAAAGTGCTAACAAGTTGTGAAATTGTAGTTGAACCATTCTAAAGCTTAAAAAAATCCTCTACTTTCAGATTTGAAGAATTTTCAGTGTTTTTATTTAAACTAAATCCGTTTTCGTCTGTCTGGCAAATGCTCGAATGATTTTGATCTAGTAGAAATACCTGGAGTGGACGAAGATGGAAGTTCTTGAGAATATACCTCTGGAAAAATTAAGTCCCTGCCAGCCATTCATGTTTTTTCCTAAAGAATGGTCTAGAGATCTCATTCCGTTTAAGTCGAAAATGTAGCACCATTTCTTTAATTTCTCCAGAAAAACGTTTATCGCACTAATGCCAACTTGTTTACACATACTATCTACAGATTGGGCTTTGGAATTCCTTCATGAACCAGTTAATCATCAATCATAAATCAGGGCCTTTTTTAGTCTTTAATCATTAATCTGAGTAAGGTTAGTCAGTAATCACCAATCATTAGTCAAAGCATGTTTAATCATTAATCATCAATCGTAGGCTGGAGAGTAGTTGGTTGTCACTGATTAGTCGTGGAGAAATATGATTGATCAATCATCAATAGTTAGTCACATTCCAATTACTCATTCAATCATTAGTCATTAGTCATGAAATTAATCACAGTTTTCCCCCTACTCTGAAAACAATATTGCCCAGAAATAGTGTTTTATTAAGAAGCCAACTATCTTGAACGTTAACCCCCCCTCCTAATGAACCGATTTACTTTATTTTTACAGCCCATTTTCCTCTGTAGATTACCACTACGAATACTGAGTTTCGTCGAAATATAACAATAATTACGGCTGGTAGTGGCGAATTGGTAATGTGGGTCCGGGGTAAACCTCCCCTCCTAATGAACCGATTTAGTTTATTTTTACAACTCATTTTTCTCTGTAGATTACTACTACGAATGCCAAGTTTCGTTGAAATATATCAAAAAGTACGGCGTGCATGGTCAAATTACTGTTTTGGGTCCGGGGTAAACCCCCCCTTCCGTTTGACCGATTTTGGTGGTTTACGAACTCCTTCAATCGTTTGCTAATTGAACGCTATATACCAAGTTTCGTGATGAAAAAACAAAAACTCTGGCCGCTATCGTGTTAACAGACATATATATATATATATATATATATATATATATATATATATATATATATATATATATATATATGAATTTTAACGGGGGTCATTTTCGGTGTCTACTAGGTAGGATCGTTAAAGATTTGAACAGATTTTTGAAAAATTCCGTCATGAGTGCAACCTCAATAGCTACTTTCTCCTTCGGTGGAATGTGCTAAAACGTAAGCCTATTTTTCTTCAGCACATTACACATTGTCTCTCATTTCAACAGGAAGCCTCACCAATGCCATCTTTATTATACAGTGACCAACATGATCAACTTTTACAATACAATAAGACATAATAATATACACAAAATAATTTCATATAACATACTTCGGTAAAAATGCAGTTTCCAGCCCTCCAAACAGATTTCATTCAAATTTTGCACAATAACGTATTTTGGTGCACTAAACACGAATACGATAAAAAAAATCGTCGGATTTAACTAGGAAAGAAGTTATTAAGCACTTAAGTTCACTGTTATGCAGGTTATGAGAGCTAATGTAAACAACTAAATTTGTGACGACTTTAAGGCATAAATGACGACTTTAAGGCATACATGCTATGCGTTTCCGCTCGCTACGCTCGCTCAAGAAGATAACAAAACCCCAGTCAATCCAACTCGCTAAAATTAATAGAATATAATATTAAGCACTAAAGTTAGGAAGGTTATAAAACTAGGCGTCATCAGCGTATTTGTAAACACGCGCATGCGCAGATATGTAACATTGGGAAACAGAGAACTCTCATTTGAAATGTTCAGAAACCATTTATTCGAAAATATTGTCAATTTTAAGGGCTACGTCATCTGTCGCTTAAGGGCATACGTGCTATGCGTTTCCGCTCGCTACGCTTGCTCAAGAAAATAACAAAACCCCAGTCAATCCAACTCGCTATAATTAATAGCTCTCATAACCTGCATAACAGTGAACTTAAGTGCTTAATAACTTCTTTCCTAGTTAAATCCGAGGTTTTTTTTTATCGTATTTGTGTTTAGTGCACCAAAATACGTTATTGTGCAAAATTTGAAAGAAATCGGTTTGGAGGGCTGGAAACTGCATTTTTACGCATACTTCTTGGAGGTCCATTAATGCGCTTCTGTTTTTCTCGACGAATCAGAGGTTTCATGGGAATTTCTTCCTCAGCCGCCTAACGAAATACAGATTCAATACTTACAGGAAAACTTCTACATTTAGTAAGCATTAAATCCATGCAAATCAAGTGGAAGTTTATTAAGTATAAATTGAACGATTGGCTCCTTTTTGTCAAAAACATGTGGGCTGTAGTTATGTTTCTTTCAAATACCTTCTGTGAAGTAATTATAAAATTATTGTTTGGGTCTTTTTGCGAAGACCACATCCAGTTACTTTTGTAGTAGCAGTAGTGATTTATAACAGTTACTCTTACTCACTGATATGCTTACTGATTAGCTTACAGGATCATTGCTGATTATCTATTACTAATTGACTCGTTATCTACGGTTATAATCCATACTAGATAATGGCAAGCAATATTTATTAATAAAAGTCCGACTCGCAGGAACTGCGTCATCTTAGCGCGGTTCCATTTTTTTTTTTTTTTTTTTTTTTTTTTTTTTTACGGAATCGAACCCACCATCTCCCGCTTATGAACCCAAGGCGCTAGCCATTAGACCACGGGAGACCCCAGTTCCTGTTCATATCCCTATTCTCATTTGAAAAGCATAGAATAGAAACAGATAATATTTTCCTCGGCCTTTGTTCAAAGGGTTTTATGGCTGGCTATACCGGGGGTCAGGTCCGCAAGACCCTAGAATCCTTTTCTACCGATACTTCATTTCATACGTTTCAATGAATTGGAAAATATCAAATATTTTCACACATTCCTGTGTTCTTTTACTATAGTAATAATTCTACTGATAAAATCAATTAAAAAATAAAATAAAAAAACCAACAGCATAAAGGCAATTGAAAATATTCAAAAGACGTCAACGAATCTTTTTCTCTTGGCAAGCTATATTTCTAACAATGAATTGTTTTTCTTATTTTGCCTAATCTGTTTTATTGTAAAATACATTATCCAACTATAAGCAATTAAAAAATAACAAGGAATAAAAACAGACAAAAAGAACAGTTCCAATAAGCAAAATCAATTACTTTAATGTTTTAAGCACTTATTTCTCCGATTGACATCGCCTAATCAAAACTTTCATCAGAACATTTAGTAAGCTTTCTAATGGTATTCTTTCGTTTACCAAGATTCTCAACCTTTTTCGAGATATTAAGGAAGATATACAAAGTTACCAAAACTTTTTAAGTCTGTTAATAAAATATTTTATTCTAACCCTTCCTTAACTCCAAACGTAACCAAAATTTCAACATATTAGTTTTGATGAAAGTAGAACATGCAGAAAATGTTTCAACTGAATCCCATGATTCTAAGTACCCAAACCAAAAAGTCCGACTCGCAGGAACTGCCTCATCTTAGCGCGGTTCCGTTCTTATCCCTAGTCTAATTTCGAAAGATTAAAATAGAAGCAGTTATTATTTTGTTGAGAGGAGATCGTTGACCGTTGATGATGCAAGGTAGGGATTGTCCGGGTTAGGTCACTGCTACTTAATAATACATACCCCATATGTGTAGGTATGTGGGCATATATATGTACATATGTATGCGTGTATATGTGTATGTGTATATGCATATATATAAATATATATATATTATATATGTATATATATATACATATATATATATATATTTACATAGATATGTGCATATATTAGTGTTAAATATGTCCTACTTGTATTTACAGCCCTGATGAAGGCTTGAAGTTCAAGCCGAAACGTCGGCACAATAAAACCATTTTTACGATAAAATGTAGTTTTATTAAGTAGCAGTGACCGAACCCTGACAGTTATATTTTGGTTCCACCAGTCTTGAAAGGTAGGATTTACAATCTGACCTGGAAGGGTCGGCAACACTAGAAACCGTCCCGCTAGTTACAAGGTCTTGGAATCTTGGAAATCTATATTTCTAACAATAAATTGTTTTTGTTATTTTACTTAACCTTTTTTATTTTCGAATACATTATCCAACTATAAGCAATTAAAAAATAACAAGGAATAAAATACAGGCAAAGAGAACACTTCGAATAAGCGAAATCAATTACTTTAAAGCTTTAAGCTCTTATTTCTCCGATTGACATCGCCTAATCAAAACTTTCATTAGAACCTTTTATGTAGAGCATTTAATAAGCTTTCTAATGGTATTCTTCCGTTTACCAAAATTCTCAACAGTTTTCGAGATATTAAAGAAAGTTCCCAAAATTTATATTATTTCTAGCAACAGAAAATTGGCCTCATTTTTCATATCCTGTTTTACACACAAAATTTTCGCAACATAAGAAATTACAAAAATAAAAAGCAATAAAAAACGAAGGGAAAGAGACAAAAATTACAACAAGAACGACAAAAACCCGTTCATAAGAACAAAACAGACGTATTTGAAGTTTTAAGCACTTATTTCTCCGATTGACATAACCTAATCAAAAATAGTTTTAGAATCTTTTTTGTAGAGAATTTAGTAAGCTTTCAAATAGTTTCTATCCACTTACCACGATTTCCCAACCGTGTTCGAGATATTAATGAAAGTATACGAACTTCCCAAAACTTTTCATGTCTGTTCATAAAATATTTTATTCTAACCCTTCCTTAACTCCAAACGTAACAAAACTTTCAACATATTAGTTTTAATGAAAGTAGAACATGCAGATAAAGTTTCAACTGAATCCCATGATTCTAAGTACCCAAACCAAAAACGGTATTCAAAAACTATTTTTCCAATTTTCTCAAAAACGGTTAAATCTATCGCCTTGAAAATGGTTTCATTCGTTTTCCTAGCCCAGGAATCATATAAAACGAATACCTAGAAGCTTATAAACTCAAAAACGTAAGCGTTACGATTTTTTTTGCGCGAATTTCGCCCCAAACGCCATCTTCCGGTAGGCGGATTTCGCTGGTTAACGAACTTGACCTTTCAAATTGGACGACGGATTTTTGTACCAAATTTCATCAAAATCGGACCATTCGTCTTCGAGCTAGAGAGCGAACAGACAAATATATATATATATATATATATATATATATATATATATATATATATATATATATACATAAATAAATATATACATATATATATATATATACAAATTTGAACCACCATCATTTTCGGTCTCTAGGGGTTCTGAAACGCAAAATTTTCTAGTCGGCACTTCCGGATTGTTTCATTGTATCAACCTTATAAGCGGGGTTCCTCCCTATGGGGGAGGGAGGAACCGCGCTAAAACGGTATTCAAAAAATATTTTTCCAATTTTCTCGAAAACGGTTAAAGCTATCGCCTTGAAAATGGTTTCATTCGTTTTCCTAGCCCAAGAAGCCTATAAAAAGAGTACTTAGAAGCTTATGAACTCAAAAACGTAAGCGTTACAATTTTTTTTGCGCGAATTTCGCCCCAAACGCCATCTTCCAGTAGGCGGATTTTGCTGGTTAACGAACTTGACCTTTCAAATTGGACGAAGGATTTTTGTACCAAATTTCATCAAAATCGGACCATTCGTCTTCTAGCTAGAGAGCGAACAGACAAATATATATATATATATATATATATATATATATATATATATATATATATAAATATATATATATAAATATATACATATATATATATACATACAAATTTGAACCACCGTTATTTTCGGTCTCTAGGGGTTCTGAAACGCGAAATTTTCTAGTCGGCACTTCCGGATTGTTTCATTGTATCAACCCTATAAGCGGGGTTCCTCCCTATGGGGGAGGGAGGAACCGCGCTAAAAAGGTTAATATGATCAAAATCAATTCTCTCAACTATGAAATAAGTTATTAAGCATTAAAGTTGACTGTTTTGCAGGTTATGAAGGATAACAAACAACGATATTTGTAAACAAACATATTTTATTCCTTTTCTCTCTCTCTTTTAGCGCGGTTCCTCCCTCCCCCATAGGGAGGAACCCCGCTTATAGGGTTGATACAATGAAACAATCCGGAAGTGCCGACTAGAAAATCGCGTTTCAGAACCCCTAGAGACCGAAAATAACGGTGGTTCAAATTTGTATATATATATATATATATATATATATA
Source organism: Gonocerus acuteangulatus (assembly GCA_946811695.1). NCBI lineage: Eukaryota > Metazoa > Arthropoda > Insecta > Hemiptera > Coreidae > Gonocerus > Gonocerus acuteangulatus. Next base: position 76,588,407 of record OX328129.1, on the reverse strand, counting down.
TATATATATATATATATATATATATATTTGTCTGTTCGCTCTCTAGCTAGAAGACGAATGGTCCGATTTTGATGAAATTTGGTACAAAAATCCTTCGTCCAATTTGAAAGGTCAAGTTCGTTAACCAGCAAAATCCGCCTACTGGAAGATGGCGTTGGAGGCGAAATTCGCGCAAAAAAAATTGTAACGCTTACGTTTTTGAGTTCATAAGCTTCTAAGTACTCTCTCTGGCTAGGAAAACGAATGAAACCATTTTCAAGGCGATAGCTTTAACCGTTTTCGAGAAAATTGGAAAAATATTTTTTGAATACCGTTTTTGGTTTGGGTACTTAGAATCATGGGATTCAGTTGAAACATTTTCTGCATGTTCTACTTTCATCAAAACTAATATGTTGAAATTTTGGTTACGTTTGGAGTTAAGGAAGGGTTAGAATAAAATATTTTATTAACAGACTTAAAAAGTTTTGGTAACTTTGTATATTTTCCTTAATATCTCGAAAAAGGTTGAGAATCTTGGTAAACGAAAGAATACCATTAGAAAGCTTACTAAATGTTCTACAAAAAAAGGTTCTGATGAAAGTTTTGATTTGGCGATGTCAATCGGAGAAATAAGTGCTTAAAACATTAAAGTAATTGATTTTGCTTATTCGAACTGTTCTTTTTGTCTGTTTTTATTCCTTGTTATTTTTTAATAGCTTATAGTTGGATAATGTATTTTACAATAAAACAGATTAGGCAAAATAAGAAAAACAATTCATTGTTAGAAATATAGCTTGCCAAGAGAAAAAGATACGTTGACGTCTTTTGAATATTTTCAATTGCCTTTATGCTGTTGGTTTTTTTATTTTATTTTTTAATTGATTTTATCTGTAGAATTATTACTATAGTAAAAGAACACAGGAATGTGTGAAAATATTTGATATTTTCCAATTCATTGAAACGTATGAAATGAAGTATCGGTAGAAGAGGATTCTAGGATCTTGCGGGCCTGACCCCAGGTATAGCAGCCATAAAACCCTTTGAACAAAGGCCGAGGAAAATATTATCTGTTTCTATTCTATGCTTTTCAAATGAGAATAGAGATATGAACAGGAACCGGGGTCTCCCGTGGTCTAATGGCTAGCGCCTTGGATTCATAAGCGGGAGATGGTGGGTTCGATTCCCAACCTCCGGCAGGAATTTTATCATCCCACGGCTCGCTGGTGAAATTCCTCGCTACACCCTGGATGTCGGCGCTAATGACCTAGATGTAGATGTGCCGTAAAAAAAAAAAAAAAAAAAAAAAAAAAAAAAAAAAAAAAAAAAAAAAAAAAAAAAAACTGGAACCGCGCTAAGATGACGCAGTTCCTGCGAGTCGGACTTTTTTGGATATTTTACAATTATTAAGCATTATGGGCATACGTGCTATGCGTTTCCGCTCGCTCAAGAAGATATCAAAACTCTAGTCAATCCAACTCGCTAAAATTAATTGAATTCTTTTAATTTTAGCGACTCTACTCTATCCAACTCGCTAAAATTAATAGGATTCCATTAATTTTTCCGAGTAAGAAACCAATCCCTTTTTCTTTGTCAGGAACATCCCGAACTAATTGTAAAGGCTCATTTTTTCTAACTAACATAAGCAGAGCTTTTTCATAAACAAAAGCTAATTCACTGTTGAAGGCTACTTTACTCCCAGCAAGAACCAATAGAATTGGTCATCGGAATCCTCAAATAGGAAGGAAAAGGAGTTATGCGAATGCGCTAAATCACTGATACAATCACTACTGCTACTTCAAAAGTAACTGGATGTGGTCCGCAAAAAGACCCTATTCTTTTTTTATAGTCCAAACTGTGGGAAACCATTGCCCCCAGTCTGGAAGCAATAAAAAGTAACTGGAAGAAACGATTAGAAGTTCTTCATTTGGGAGATATGGCACATTTTGTGTTTACAAAATTTTTCATCGAATCTGTAGATCGTTAGTGGGCTGAGGAAAATGTTCGTGGAAAACCGCTGATTCGTCGAGAAAAACAGAAGTATGTTATTGGACGTCCATAAAGTAACTTTTATCAATGGGTTTAGTGGATTAAACTACTGTTTTCTTGAAGAAAATTTTGTGGTGGCATAATTATTATTTAATTATCATGAACAGTGTTTGAGCAATCCTTTCTTATTCAATAAAAACTATGTCAAAGTTAAAAAAAAAAAAAAAAAAAAAAAAAAAAAAAAAAAAAAAAAAAATTGGACATAACTACTTTTCCCTTCAGAATCGGACCATACTTCAAAGGAACTTTTTTGTTGGAAATGATGTCTAAAATCACCTGAATCACCCTGTGGTATATATCAGAGATGGGCATAATTTTATTTATAATTAAAAATACGAATTTATTCTTAGTTCATATATATGTAAATACGAATATAAATAAATTCGTACTTCATAAGTGTGAATACGAATTTATTTTTATTCACATATATAAAATATAAAAATGTAAATAAAATTTTATTCGCAAATTTTCCTGCGAATACAAATAAATTCACCGAAAAATTGTAAAAAATGTAAAAAAAATATTCACAAAAAATCAAGTGATTTCAAAAAAGGTTCACGTTAAAATATATAAATGCAAATTTATTCACATTATAATTTGTGAATACAAATTTATTCACCATAAAATTCGCAAATAAATTATGAATTTATTCGTATTAAGATGATATTACGAACGTTATTGAAGGTGATTTTTTTTTTTTTTTTTTTTTTTTTTTTTTTTTTTTTTTTTTTTTTTTATTAAGGCCCTTAAAGGCTAGGTTATCAGCACCTAGATTCATTTTTTTTGTTTTTTTTATGGACCCCCAGAGGTGCTGATGGCCAACTATGTCCCTGCAGAGTGGCTGGTGGTGCCGCGGCGGGCTCCGGGTAATAAAAAAAAAATGAATCTAGGCGCTAATAACCAAGACGTTAAGCGCCTTGAAAAAAAAAATAAAAAAATGTAATATCATCTTATCGTTAATTCGAATAAATTCATAATTTATTTGCGAATTTTATGGTGAACTAGCTGTTACCCGGCGTGCCATGCTACACCTACTTTCTACATATAGAAAAGCCTAAATAAATTAGAAACCAAATAAGTATTATTAAAATCTAATAACTCGAATCTGTAACTGTTTCGAACCCGAGACCTCCCAACTCTGAGTCCTAGACGACTTTGACATAACCTATAACACCCCCCGTATCAAGACATACATGTATGCCAAGTTTGGTAAAAATCGGTCAAACAGTGTGGATTTTTATTAAAAAAAAAAACAACAACAACATATAGACAGCAGCTGGTAGACGTTTTTGACCTGGCCTATGACAATCCCCTGATCAAGACCAACCTGTGTGCCCAGTTTGATCAAAATCCTTCAAACGGTGTGGCTTTGTATAAAGAACAAACATACAGACAGACAGCTATAAGACGTTTTTGACTTAGCCTACGACACTCCCCAGATTAAGATCTACATGTGTACCGAGTTTAGTCAAAATCGGACGAACGGTGTGGAATTGTATAAGGGACAAACATACAGACAGACAGCTGGTAGACGTTTTTGACTTAGCCTACGACACTCCCCAGATTAAGATCTACATGTGAACCGATTTTAGTAAAAATCGGGCGAACGGTGTAGATTTGTATAAGGGACAAACATACAGACAGACAGCTGGTAGATTTTTTAGACCTAGCCTAGGAGATTTCTCGTATCAAGACCTACCATTATTCCAAGTTTGGTCAAAAACGGTCAAACGGTGTGGATTTGTATAAGGAACAAACAAACAGAAAAACAGACAGTCACGTGATTTTTATATATATATAGATAAATTTGTATTCATATATTTTAATGTGATTTTTTTTTGTACTCACTTGATTATTTGTGAATATTCACATTTTTTGTGATTATTTACAATTTTTGCTACGAATTTATTTGTATTCGCAGGAAAATTTGCGAATAAAATTTTATTTGTATTTTTATATTTTATATAGGTGAATAAAAATAAAGTCGTATTCACACTTATGAATACGAATTTATTTATATTCGTATTTACAAATATATGAAGTACGAATAAATTCGTATTTTTATTTATAAATAAAATTATGCCCATCTCTGATATATATATATATATATATATATATATATATATATATATATATATATATATATATTGTAAGGCCCCGTTTTCCCTTTGGCCTTGTTAAGTGAATAAGGATGAGAGAAAAGGTTGGCTGTCCATCTCTAGAGATGTGAGAACCACGAATCCGCAAACGTTGCGTCTGGGATGTTGGCACTGCACGTGGCTGATTCGTAAGATTCCTGGAAGATCTAAGACCTGACAAGAGTTTCTAGTTCAATCACCTGCAAAAGCAGGAGTGGGGTACAAAGGGTTTAAAAAGAGCTGGCTTACCTCCGACCGGCAGAGTTTGCATCCGTTCCTGAGACTTCGGCCCAGATGCTGTTCAGAGGTAGGCCAGTTCCAAATTCTCTATAATCGCCCCAAATGATCATATTTGATAACTCTACCTATCTGTCTCTCTCACTCAACCTTTTCTCTCCTCGTAGCAATGGTTTATGATATTTATGTTTGTATCCTCTGTGTAAATTATAGTTTTAAAAAGGAATTTCCGCTTCTCTAAAATATTTCCCCATTGTCTATATCTCTAAATCCCGTCCTTGCTAATCAGTCCCTTACAAATGGTGTCAGGTGTGGGGTTGGGTCTATCTCCATTGTCCAGCCGTAAAGCCTGGGAATTGTCCAAAATTCCACTGTCCCTGGACAGGCCCACACAAAGTAGAAAGGGTTCTTTCGCGAGTGAACTATGAGATCCGACTGGCCACTGGATCTCTGAATGTAGTTCATATAAATAGGCTAAAACGGGCCCCGGGGGGAGGAGGGGATTCGTACCCTAAGGTTATGACGAAGGCAGGTGGGGCAACCCGGGAAGTGGAAGGGTCGGAAGATGAGGTCATGGAGCCGGAATGGGAAATTAACCCAGGGTGTTGTTATGGCTCAGAAGACGACTCTTGTGAGGACCAAGATGAAATTGAAACCAGATCCTAGAAAATTAGAGGCGATCAAGTCTTTTCCAGCCCCCAGAAATGTGAAGGAGTTGCGAAGTTTTCTAGGGTTGGCAAGCTATTACCGTAAATTCATAAAAGGCTTTGCGGATCTTTCAAGACCGCTGACAGAATTAACTGGCTCACGAGTACGATTCCAGTGGGGCGACAAGCAACGGAAGGCTTTTGAATCGCTAAGAGAAATCCTAAGTTCGGACTCAGTCTTGTGCTATCCGAATTTCAGCGAGCCATTTATATTGTCCACCGACGCATCAGGAGTAGCTCTGGGTGCCATTCTGTCCCAGTACAGAGATGGCGGCGAGAGACCTGTTTGCTACGCTAGTAGGCAGTTGAAGGGTCCAGAACTCAACTACTCGGCAACAGAACGAGAACTGCTAGCGGTGGTTTGGGCAACAAAGCTGTTCCGTTGTTATTTACTAGGGCGAAGGTTTAAGCTTGTCACTGACCACTCTGCCTTGAGGTGGATGCTAAGCCTTCGAGACCCGTCTTCACGGCTGACCAGGTGGGCCCTTCGGTTAGAGGAGTTCGACTATGAAGTCGAACATCGCCCGGGGAAGAAACATTCTAACGCTGATGCTTTAGGCGTACAATAGCTGTAGTCACGGGAAATAGGCAGAAAATAACCCGAGGTAAATTGAAGGATGCTCAAAAGGAGGATATGTGGTGTCAAAGAAGCCAAGTTTTCAGGTCATATCTTATCCCTTCCAACTAGCGTGAATATAGGAGCTAAGCCGATAGTCAAGGAGGAATCAAGACACACGGGGAAGAAGGATAACAAAACCAGCTCAGCGCGTCTTTCGCGAGAGGAAACGCTTCCGGCCTTCAGTGAATCTCTATTAGAGATTTCCGTACCAGGGAAACTAGACCAGAAAGCTGTCATAATTGAGCCGTCAAGAGCACTTCCCAATGGGGTTGTAGGAGGGAGATGCATTAACACTCCTCGGGACGGCCGTTCGTGGATGCAGTTCGTCAATTTGACCGCTTCGGCTGTGACATTGCCACGGCTTCTAGTGGTAGGTCTGGTAGAGAGAGATTGGGCGGAAGACGGTGGATCTTGTTCGGAGAGGGAACGCGAGGATGGCTCTAAAACTCCTGTTGGTTTCGCCTCGATCGTTGGCGAGAAATTGGGCCATTTAAGTGGTGGGGAAAGGAGGGATATGGAGTCCTTGTTGTCCAGATATTCAGACATTTTTTGTGAACCGGGTCCCGAAGGTTGCTCCCTGCCTGTTCAGCACCATATTGAAACTGGAGATGCCAGACCTGTGGTGAAACGCCCGTATCGTGTGCCTTTCAGTGAACGGGAGGAAATGGAACGGCAGGTTCAGACGTTGCTTGAACGAGGCGTCATTACGCCGTCTAAAAGTCCTTGGCAAGCACCTGTAATTCTAGTCAAGAAAACTTCCCCAACAGGTGACTTAAAGTATCGATTCTGCACAGATTTCCGTGGCCTCAATGCAGTTACTAAGGTCGATACTTACCTGCTTCCGTTGATACAGGAAACCTTAGAACAATTGGGGAGTAGCCAAATCTTTTCCACAATTGATCTTTCGAGTGGGTACCACCAAATACCGATAGCACCCCAGGATCAGGCAAAAACGGCCTTCACGACTGTAAACGGACACTATGAGTACAAAAAAATGGCTTTCGGCCTTGCGGGGGCACCTGCCACGTTCCAACGGGTCATGGACCAACTTCTTGGCCGACTGAAGGGCACCGGGTGTTTCGTTTACCTCGATGATGTGGTGGTTTATAGCTCATCACTGAAGTACATGCAATTGCAACCGATGATGGAGTAATAGCTGTAGTGGAATTGCCTTTAAAAACTCCGGATCAGGAGATGGTGCTTTATCAGGTTCTCTCCTTGCCTCTTAAGGAGAATAAAACAGGAAGAATGGTTGCAGCTCAGCCGGAGGGGGCGTTCTTCTTGGAGAGCCACAACGAGAAGGCCTACTCAATTCTTCAGGAGCAGGATATAGCCAGATGTCGTCCCGGGATACCATGGATCTGTCCTGCCGAGTTCAAATTCTTTCACGGACAAACACCATCTTGTATTGTCTCATCGTTTCGCCAGGAGAATACGTCGAAGGAATGGTGCCCGTGGACTTTGGTGAATCCTAGATCTTCACCCACATGGATTTGGGACGAGCACAAGGAGCTATGGTGGTATAGCATGTCTAAGCCCACTCGCCTCCATCTTCAATGCAGAGGGAGTGCTGGAGTAGAATCGCTAGAGCGGGTTCTAGATGGAAGTGGGCAGCTTACCATAGCACCTGGTTGCACAGCTTGGACACCTGATTATCGCCTTTTGCCGATAGCCGACGTTGGGGAATCCTCTCAGGTGGTGCAGTTGCAATGGGTCAACGTTACGATCAAACCACCCTTGGACCTGCCAGTAAAAGAGGAATATGATCCCGCAGTATGGGAGGATACTTTGAAGGAGCTCAAGGAGCTCGAAGAAGCGTCCAATAACTCTTCGGCTGAATGGGGAACATGGAGCGATGTGGAACGGATCCTTGCGGCCCAAAAGAAGGGGAAGGAAGGGGAACTTCTATGGATAGCAGGCGGGTCGGTTGCTCTAATAGCACTTCTTGGGTTTACCACTGGCCTGCTAATTACAAAACTCAGATCCCGGCGTGGTGCGAATCAAAACTCGCAGCCAACGGAAGGAAGTGGGGCAGCAGGATTCGTAATACATCGACCGGCAGCTGAAAGTGTCGTATCTGTAATAACGGAGCGGATATAGACCGCTCGAAAGTGTAGTAGCCGTTCAGTGATTGTGACGACAGTGTTCGGTATAGTTATAAAATAATGGTAACATAAGGATTTTTACCTCCTAAGGGAGAGGTGTTGTCTTGTAAAGATGCCAATAATGTTTATTTTATTTTAATTTTTACAGCGCATCACCTGTATTGTTATTAGCACTAATATTGTTTATTATTATTATTATTAGTAACATAAGGATGGGTAGTGTTAAAGGTAAAGTAATGTTCCAAGGGAAACATGACTTTGAAAAATCGGGGGGTGATGTAAGGCCCCGTTTTCCCTTTGGCCTTGTTAAGTGAATAAGAATGAGAGAAAAGGTTGGCTGTCCATCTCTAGAGATGTGAGAACCACGAATCCGCAAACGTTGCGTCTGGGATGTTGGCACTGCACGTGGCTGATTCGTAAGATTCCTGGAAGATCTAAGACCTGACAAGAGTTTCTAGTTCAATCACCTGCAAAAGCAGGAGTGGGGTACAAAGGGTTTAAAAAGAGCTGGCTTACCTCCGACCGGCAGAGTTTGCATCCGTTCCTGAGACTTCGGCCCAGATGCTGTTCAGAGGTAGGCCAGTTCCAAATTCTCTATAATCTCCCCAAATGATCATATTTGATAACTCTACCTATCTGTCTCTCTCACTCAACCTTTTCTCTCCTCGTAGCAATGGTTTATGATATTTATGTTTGTATCCTCTGTGTAAATTATAGTTTTAAAAAGGAATTTCCGCTTCTCTAAAATATTTCCCCATTGTCTATATCTCTAAATCCCGTCCTTGCTAATCAGTCCCTTACAATATATATATATATATATATATATATATATATATATATATATATATATTTACTAATTAAGTTTAAATGTAAATTGGAAAATGTTTAGATAATGTAAATGAAGAATTTATTTTTGAATTTATAGATAGATAGATAAAATTCTGTATTTTGTTTGAAAAACAGGTACAAGGGTCGGGCTACAAAAAATAGTAATATTAATAAAAGAAAAAAAAAAAAACATTTCTCAGTGGATCGTAATAAACATACATAATATAAATCTTATTCATAATAAACAGAACAGTACATTAGATAAATTTCTGAAAATAAAAATTGCCCGCTACTCAAAGCTTCCACGGTGAAGCGGAAGAGCCTGAATTTTTGAATTTATGTATTTTAGGGCTCATGTCCCTAAATGCGAAGCCCTTAAAATAAATAACAAATATCTTTACATTATAAGGATGGAAACTAGAATTCTCTTTTAAATTGTATCGCAAATATTGCAAAAGATTTCTTAATTAATTATTGAAACTTTATAAACATTTATAAATCTAGTTATACATTACCATTATGGCTAAAAGAACAATTGTAGCTTTGAACATCTCGAAAACTCTGAATTCCTTCTAATAACTTGAGTGCTATTTATATGGAGAGGAATTATACCATGGTAAAACTGAAGAAATAACAAACCTTAAAGCATTTTTAGCATAACAATATGAACATCAGTGATAATGCAATATATGTTAAAATATGATAACTTGCAACACTCAATACAGTATTCATTGACTCATCCTAACACATGATGCAACAATAGAACTATAGAACACATGATATAATTTAACCAAGAGGTAGAAATAAACAGTACAAAGTAACCCCCCCCCCTTCTTTAATAGAATGATTTAGTTCATTTTAACAACAATTATTACCTCAATTATTACATATTATATTATATATTTGAGTCTGCTTCTGTAACGGAAGACTAGATGTGCAAGACTAGTCCTTCGTTACAGAAGCAGACTTGCACATCTAGTCTGCTTCTGTAACGGAAGACTAGATGTGCAAGACTAGTCCTTCGTTACAGAAGCAGACTTGCACATCTAGTCTGCTTCTGTAACGGAGGACTAGATGTGCAAGACTAGTCCTTCGTTACAGAAGCAGACTTGCACATCTAGTCTGCTTCTGTAACGGAGGACTAGATGTGCAAGACTAGTCCTTCGTTACAGAAGCAGACTTGCACATCTAGTCTGCTTCTGTAACGGAGGACTAGATGTGCAAGACTAGTCCTTCGTTACAGAAGCAGACTTGCACATCTAGTCTGCTTCTGTAACGGAGGACCAGATGTGCAAGACTAGTCCTTCGTTACAGAAGCAGACTTGCACATCTAGTCTGCTTCTGTAACGGAAGACTAGATGTGCAAGACTAGTCCTTCGTTACAGAAGCAGACTTGCACATCTAGTCTGCTTCTGTAACGGAGGATTAGATGTGCAAGACTAGTCCTTCGTTACAGAAGCAGACTTGCACATCTAGTCTGCTTCTGTAACGGAGGACTAGATGTGCAAGACTAGTCCTTCGTTACAGAAGCAGACTTGCACATCTAGTCTGCTTCTGTAACGGAGGACTAGATGTGCAAGACTAGTCCTTCGTTACAGAAGCAGACTTGCACATCTAGTCTGCTTCTGTAACGGAGGACTAGATGTGCAAGACTAGTCCTTCGTTACAGAAGCAGACTTGCACATCTAGTCTGCTTCTGTAACGGAGGACCAGATGTGCAAGACTAGTCCTTCGTTACAGAAGCAGACTTGCACATCTAGTCTGCTTCTGTAACGGAAGACTAGATGTGCAAGACTAGTCCTTCGTTACAGAAGCAGACTTGCACATCTAGTCTGCTTCTGTAACGGAGGACCAGATGTGCAAGACTAGTCCTTCGTTACAGAAGCAGACTTGCACATCTAGTCTGCTTCTGTAACGGAAGACCAGATGTGCAAGACTAGTCCTTCGTTACAGAAGCAGACTTGCACATCTAGTCTGCTTCTGTAACGGAAGACTAGATGTGCGAGACTAGTCCTTCGTTACGGAAGCAGACTTGCACATCTAGTCTGCTTCTGTAACGGAGGACCAGATGTGCAAGACTAGTCCTTCGTTACAGAAGCAGACTTGCACATCTAGTCTGCTTCTGTAACGGAAGACCAGATGTGCAAGACTAGTCCTTCGTTACAGAAGCAGACTTGCACATCTAGTCTGCTTCTGTAACGGAAGACTAGATGTGCGAGACTAGTCCTTCGTTACAGAAGCAGACTTGCACATCTAGTCTGCTTCTGTAACGGAGGACCAGATATGCAAGACTGTCACTGGACTAGATTAGTCTTGCACATCTGACTCAGAGTTGGGCAAACGTTAGCGCGCGCTAAAAGCTGATACCTCTCCGCTAATTTAGCGAAACTGTAGAAAGCCACCGCTAATAATTAGCGGTTAGCGGCGGCAGTGCGCTAACCGCTAATTATTAGCGCTGGCTTCCTACAGTTTCGCTAAATTAGCGGAGAGGTATCAGCTTTTAGCGCGCGCTAACGTTTGCCCAACTCTGATCTGACTCATTAAATAATAGAGACATGAACCATACAATTTTATAAAAAATGAAATTTCCTCCTCAAATTAAATAATATCAAATTTACAAGCACATAATCTGAAGATTATAACGTGTATATAAAAAAATAATGGAAAATCATACAGACAACTTGGATTGAAAATGGCTTTTAGCCGAAACATTTCCACGACAAAAATCTAATTAAAATACAAAACTATTGAAGACTTAATAAGCTGTTACCAACTACCTATATATATGTATATATATGTATACACACACACACACACACACACATATATATATATATACACATTAAAAAAATAGATGGAATAACAATCATTATTAATATTAAAATTAAAAAAAAAAAATCAATAAAAATAAAAGCTTGGAAATCTATATATATAAAAATCACGTGTCTGTCTGTTTGTTTGTTTGTTCCTTATACAAATCCACACCGTTTGACTGATATTGACCAAACTTCGCACATAGATACGTCTTGATCCGGGAAATCTCGTAGTCTAGCTCAAAATCTTCTAGGATTCACAGTTCGGGAGTTACGCCTTCGAAAATGTCATTTATGAAGGAGTAAATTCTCCGAAATAGCCATTTTCTTCCAGTGTTGCAACTTCTTCAAAGAAGTACGGCAATATTGATGGAAATTAGCAAGCCAACAAAACTCATTTTTTATTTAGTTTTACTTTCTTTTTGTTTTTGTTTTACTTTTTTTTAAGTTATACTTATTTTTAAAGTTTTATTTTAACTTCTTTTAAAGTTTTACCTATTCTCAAAATAGCCTTATATTCTCAAAATTTGGAGAAAAATCATATTTCTGTTTAAGAAGTATATATCAAGTAAGACAACACTGGGCTCCTAGGTGTTATTCAGTTTTGCGACAGAATTAAGCTTGCAAATACATTTAAACGGTTTAAGTTTTTAACAAATCTTTTTTGAAACATTTCGTTAAAACTTTGCTTTAAATCATTTCAGTTTTAACCTTTGTTTGTTTAATTACAAATTACAATTTAAATTACATTACGTTTGCAAACGTGTGTATCAAACTTTGAACTTTTAAGTCTATCTTAAAGTAATAAAAAGTAAATATATGGTATAACATAAATTTATATCTCTTAACCAAATCATTGAAAAAGCAACAGAATATCAACTCAGGATTTATATTGCATTTATAGACTTCAAAAAGGCTTTCGACACTGTTGATCATCAATTCCTTTACAAATCCCTAAGTAATCAGGAAGTGAACAGCAAATATATCAATATAATAAAATACATTTATTCCAATTCGAAAGCTAGAATAGCTACAGACATTCCTGGTCCATTCTTTAATGTCAATTGTGGAGTAAAGCAAGGAGACCCGCTTTCGCCCTCTCTATTTAATTGTGTACTCGAAAAAATTTTCAAGTTGCTTAATTGAAGGGATAAGAAGTATGGGATACTCATAAATAATGCTAGGCTAACTCACCTTCGGTTTGCAGACGATGTAGTTATTTTCGGAACATCAATAGAAGAATTACAGGCAATGATATCGGAATTAGATTGTAATAGTAAAATAGCTGGGCTGACAATAAGTCAGGAAAAAACTGTACTTCTGACAAATGCAACAAGAGGAAGCATACACATTTCCGGATAAAATCTAAAATGGGTTGATGAAGCTGTTTATTTAGGCCAGTTAATGAGCTTTAATAATAAAAGTGCCAAAGAAGTAGATAGAAGAATCGCTATGGGATGGAGAAAGTATTGGTCTCTAAAATTTACTATGAAGAACCCTTTAGTAGATATAAAGAAAAAAGGCCAAATATTAGACCAAAATGTTCTTCCTTGTCTACTATATGGCTGTCAAACGTGGGCTTTAAACTTTAACTGTCTCGAAAAACTACAAAGAACTCAGAAGGCTATGGAAAGAAGTATAAAAGGAGTTCGACGGCACCAAAAAATAAGAAGTTCAACTATTAGAGGAGAGACAGGTTGCGCAGATATTGTAAAGAAGATCAACTCACAAAAATGGAAATGGGCTGGGCACCTCATGAGGACATCAGATAATAGATGGACGAAATTGGTGACTCTTCGGAAACCCCTTCAAGGAATTAGGAAGAGAGGAAGACCTTTCACAAGATGGCTAGACAATATTAAAAACCATGCTGGTCCCGTTTGGTACAAGCTTGCCAAGGATAGATCCAAATGGATGGAATTGGGAGAGGCCAAGGTTCAGTGATGTACCTTTGTTCCTTAAAAGAAACTGAAAGTATTTTATTCATTTACTTTCTTATTTATTATTATGGAAGTAACACAATTTAAGGAAAAAGTTTTATTTAATAGTATTATATTTTGTTTTGCTTAATATTTTTTGATATAATGGAACAAATAAAGGCTTTATTATTATTATTATTATTATTAATGTCTATTTAAAGTTTGATATTGATTTTAAGACTTAAATTAAGATTCAATTATATTTAAATTTTAGAGGTTTTTTAAATTCGAGAGTAAATGTTGTTTGTCTTTAAATGTTAGAGTATAGTTTAGCTACCTGGTGATAATATGTCAAGTAAGTTGTGTGGTATTTGCAAGTTGTCTCTCTACAGTCTATGACTATGTAATGTGTTTAGCTGTAAGATCCTCGTTGCAATGTCTGCTTCTTGATCTTTCCATCTTTTGCTAAAGATAACCATGAGTCAGTAAGCAGTGCCCAATTCTAAGCCTGGTTAATACTACTTTTTCCCGTCTTGTGAGGTTTTCGTTCAACCTTTGTTGTGTTTTTAACCTGTCCTAACTTGTTTTCAGATTTAGTCCATTCTTTTTTCCAGTCGTCCAGTATGATATTTTGTGCTATGGTACATAAATCTAATGAAGCTATGGTTTCTACATCTGTCCAGACCTTCGAATAAACACAAATGTTAATTATTTGGGAAGTTTAGTCTGGCGTTTGTTAAATTTTGTTAAAAATATTGTTGTCTTTTAGAAGAATAAGTATAGCTTTGATATGGTGATTGCCAGGGCCGCCACATCTCAGAGCCGGGCCCAGGACCAGATCACGGGCCCCTACTTCTCAGAGCCGGGCCCAGGACCAGATCACGGGCCGTGACATCTCAGAGCCGGGCCCAGGACCAGATCACGGGCCCCCACTTCTCAGAGCCGGGCCCGGGACCAGATCACGGGCCCCCACTTCTCAGAACGAGAATGAAAAGTCTAGTACTTTGCTATAGGACTTTGGGCATTTTAAAATTATCTTCATCTTGAGTTTTGAGCGAAATGAGAATAGAAGCCGACAATCGGTGCAGCAAAGGTATCAACAATATGAACATCAATGATAATGCAATATATGTTAAAATATGGTAACTTGCAACACTCACATTTATTGACTGATCACATGATGTAACAAAAGAACTATAGAACACATGATGAAACAAAAGAACTATAGAACACATGATATAACAAAAGGACTATAGATCACATGATGTAACAAAAGAACTATAGAACACATGATGTAACAAAAGAACTATAGAACACATGATATAACAAAAGGACTATAGAACACATGATGAAACAAAAGAACTATAGAACACATGATATAACAAAAGGACTATAGAACACATGATGAAACAAAAGAACTATAGAACACATGATATAACAAAAGGACTATAGAAAACATGATGTAACAAAAGAACTATAGAACACATGATATAACAAAAGGACTATAGAACACATGATGTAACAAAAGAACTATAGAACACATGATGCAACAAAAGAACTATAGAACACATGATGAAACAAAAGAACTATAGAACACATGATATAACAAAAGGACTATAGAACACATGATGTAACAAAAGAACTATAGAACACATGATGCAACAAAAGAACTATAGAACACATGATATAACAAAAGGACTATAGAACACATGATATAACAAAAGGACTATAGAACACATGATATAACAAAAGGACTATAGAACACATGATGAAACAAAAGGACTATAGAACACATGATATAACAAAAGAACTATAGAACACATGATGAAACAAAAGGACTATAGAACACATGATGTAACAAAAGGACTATAGAACACATGATGAAACAAAAGAACTATAGAACACATGATATAAGAAAAGGACTATAGAACACATGATGTAACAAAAGAACTATAGAACACATGATATAACAAAAGGACTATAGAACACATGATATAACAAAAGGACTATAGAACACATGATGTAACAAAAGAACTATAGAACACATGATGTAACAAAAGAACTATAGAACACATGATATAACAAAAGGACTATAGAACACATGATATAACAAAAGGACTATAGAACACATGATGAAACAAAAGGACTATAGAACACATGATGAAACAAAAGAACTATAGAACACATGATGAAACAAAAGAACTATAGAACACATGATGAAACAAAAGGACTATAGAACACATGATGAAACAAAAGAACTATAGAACACATGATGAAACAAAAGAACTATAGAACACATGATATAACAAAAGAACTATAGAACACATGATGAAACAAAAGAACTATAGAACACATGATATAACAAAAGGACTATAGAACACATGATGTAACAAAAGGACTATAGAACACATGATGAAACAAAAGAACTATAGAACACATGATATAAGAAAAGGACTATAGAACACATGATATAAGAAAAGGACTATAGAACACATGATGTAACAAAAGAACTATAGAACACATGATACAACAAAAGGACTATAGAACACATGATATAACAAAAGGACTATAGAACACATGATGTAACAAAAGAACTATAGAACACATGATGTAACAAAAGGACTATAGAACACATGATACAACAAAAGGACTATAGAACACATGATATAACAAAAGGACTATAGAACACATGATGAAACAAAAGAACTATAGAACACATGATACAACAAAAGGACTATAGAACACATGATGAAACAAAAGAACTATAGAACACATGATGAAACAAAAGGACTATAGAACACATGATGAAACAAAAGGACTATAGAACACATGATGAAACAAAAGGACTATAGAACACATGATGAAACAAAAGAACTATAGAACACATGATATAATTTAACCAAGAGGTAGAAATAAACAAATACAAATACACAACAGTTAACCTTTTAGTTCATCAGACAAAAGTAGTCAATTACCAAAATACTTATCCTTGACAATGCTTTAATTTGACTACCAATGAAAATTTAACTTAAAAAGTCCGTCACGCAGGAGCTGCATAACTAAGCACTTTCCTCAGAATTGGGTAGTGTCGAGTGCATTCCTGAATAATTTGCTTAAAATAACCTATACAGAAAAATAAAATAAAAACATAAATAACACCTGTTTCAATTCAATTCATACATAGTACAATGTAAATCCCCCCCCCCCTTCCGATAGACCGATTTAGTTCTTTTTTACAACACTTCTTCCTTATTAGATACCCAGGACTTATACCGCGTTTCGTTACAATACAGCAGAAATTACGACCGGTATGAGTATATTAGTAATTTCTGTCCGGAGTAAACTCCCCCTTCTAGTCAACCAATTAAGTTTATTTTTACAACAATTTTTTCTCTTTAGTTGAGCACAACAAATACCGAGTTTCGTTGAAATATAACAAAAATTATATATCATATTATGGTATTGGCAAATAACTACTTTGGCTCCGGAGTAAACCCCCCCCCCCTCTGGATGGACCAATTTTGTTTGTTAACGAACTCGTTCAATCGTTTGATGGGGGAATACTATATACCAAGTTTCATGGCGAAAAAACAAAAACGCTGGCCAGTATCGTGTTAACGGACACATATATAACTATATATATCTATCTATATATATATATATATATATATATATATATATATATATATATATATAGTTATATAAATTTTAACTGGGGTAATTTTCGGTGTCTACTAGGTAGGATCGATAAAGATTCGAAAAATTGTTTCAAAAATTCCGTCATGAGTGCAACCTCAATAGCTACTTTCCTTCGTAGGAAAATGCTAAAAAGGTTGAGGCAAATTGAATAAATGTAATTAGGCCATGTGCAATTTGATATTACCTTCATGAAATGTTATCAATCCAGAGGAAAATAAAGAACAAATTTATTATACTTAAATTTATTGAATAATAATTGTTTTTAATTCACAATTATCTTCTTAATTGATCGGCTTCATTCTGCACATTTTCTGTCTGAAACAGATATCATGACATTTGTATTTATTTTCACAATAACAATAGCTTTAGTAACTTATTATTTATAAATAATGCCGCAATCCGGAAGTGCCGACTAGAACATTTCACTTTTCAAAACCGTTAGGTCACGAGAATAACAGTTTTTTTGGCTTGAATATTAAAGCTAAATTCATTTTTTTTACTTCGTTGTAATTAGTATTCTACTGCTTATCATATTTAATTTTTTCAAGATTCTAGCTTTACATTTAATATTTTTTATTCATTTTTAAAAAAATAATCTTAAAGTGGTCAAAGGTACAACATGTAGTTGTACCTTTGACCACGGGGTGTTGTACCTCTGACCAAGTAAAAACAACACAGCAGTCCAGAAAAAAAATTGTATTCAGTAATATTGTAATTAATTGTAAGTTTAATAAATACAGGACAAGGATGTAAGCATAATAAAAAAGCTATTATTGATATTATGTTATGCTTAATATGCTGAAAAATCCAGTCCAATCGATAAACGTTTTAACTGCCGTTCCCTCTCATGAGCCCTGTTAACTGCCCTATTTGACATTTTCCTTTCCTCCGCTTTTTGATGAGGTCTTACAAATTCAAGTGGAACGATAAGGGGCGATAGGTTTGAACTGCTACACTCAGGATTGATAAAGTCAGTTTGAACTTATTTCATTTATTATTTTTTAAATTTTTTGAACAATTGAAGAAACCAATATTAATTACTTTTTAAAAATATGTAGCAGAAGAACATAAAAGTTGAATTATGAAAAAATTACTCAGGTTTGTTGTACGTTTTACCTGGTCAAAGGAACAACACCTAGTCGTGGTCAGAGGTACAATACCCAGGTAGTGCAAATTAAAAAGCATGCTAAAAATTTTAGGGTTAAGAGAAATCAATTTCAGAAGCTACACCTTGTTTCTTATTGTAATAGCTACTTTGTCAAATGATTTACATCTAAATAGACATAATACAGAAAATATAGGGTTGGCAAATAAGTCCTTTCGGTTTTTTAAGTTGAAAGATAACTATTGTATATTTTGAACATAATTTTTATTTTAATCTACAATGTAATGTCCATTATTTTCTATTACTTTACCCCATCTCTCCATGGGAATAATCCCATGCTCATAGAATGTCTGTGGTTTATTAGCGAAAAAATGATCAAGGTGCTCCCTGACACCCTGTTCGTTTTCAAACCGTTTTCCACCTAAGGAATTTTGTAGAGACCGGAATAAGTGGTAGTCACTAGGAGCAAGGTCCGGTGAATAGGGACGGTGGGGCAAAAGATCCCATCCAAGGGCTAACAATTTGTTGCGGGTGACTAACGAAGTGTGGGGCCTGGCATTATCATGATGGAAGACGACACCCTTTCGATTTGCCAGTTCTGGGCGTTTTTGTCGAATTGATTCATTCAATTTTGTTAATTGTGAGCAGTATAGAGTGGAATCGATTGATTTACCTTGTGGCAGCAGGTCATAAAAAATCACACCCTTGAAATCCCACCATACAGAAAGCATTATCTTCTTTGGGTGCAATCCCGCTTTATATGTGGTTCCAGGTGGTTCGTTGCTAGGTCTCCAAGATTTTTTTCGCACCACATTATCGTAGACAATCCACTTTTCATCCCCTGTCACAAGTCTTTTAAGAAATGGATCGTTTTCTTGACGTTTTCGCAGGGAATCGCAAATGGAAATGCGTTTTGCCAAGTTGGCTTCGGTCAGAGAGTGGGGGACCCAAACATCCAGCCTAGAAACGTAGCCGAGCTTCCGCAAATGATTTTCTACGCTTGCATGTGATATATCTAGGGCCTCAGCAATGTCTCACACTGATTGGGAAGGATTTTGATCGACTATAGCCTTAACATTAATACTTTCAATTTCTTGTGGACGACCAGGTCGTGGTGCGTCGTTTATGTCAAAATTCCCTGCCCTAAACTTGGCAAACCAATTTTGGCACGTGCGCTCTGTTAAGGCTTTATCCCCATAGACCCCGCATATTTTTTTATGAGCCTCTGCAGCTCGCTTTCCTTTTTTGAAATAATACAGCAAAATATGCCTATAATGCAATAAATTACCGTCCATCTTCTCAGCTGGATCACAAACGCAATACTGACCTAATCTTAACAAGTGTCAACAGACATAACTGTTTACATATTACAAATAGGATAAACAATCCTCTGTTGGGATTAATTGCATCAGATAAATGTGACATATTGTAAACAAAACATGAATACAAAAACCGAAAGGACTTATTTGCCAACCCTATATTATGAGGCAAAACGTCATCAATAAATAACTTTCATTTTTATGGTAGAAATGGATAATTATTTTTTGCAAGAATCCTCTTTGACTTGAATAACCAAAGTAGGTTACACAACCCCTCTAGTGAAGGACCTAAACACTAATTCCTGAGTGCAACCTCAATAGCTACTTTCCTTCGGAGGAAAGTGCTAAAAATGTATTTGTAATACTGTTTTCCTAGAGTAGAATACTGTCAGTTGTGGCGCATGAAATCTTCTCTTTAAAATTCCATTTTACATAAAAAATAAAACTGTTTTTATTCTAAGCTTTCCATATGATTCTTGGGATAAGAAAGTCATGAAGAAGCAGTTAAGATGAAGCAGTTCCAGCGAGGGTTTCATGAAAACATGTTTTTGAAGATTTATTTTAGAGATAAAAACCTGAATTATTTTTCGGAGGAACAAATATTTCCATCAATATTTTTTTATAAAATTCTGTATTATAATTTAACTTACCTTAACTTGAGTCTGAACCAAGAAGCCATCCTTGTAATACTGCAGAATATCCTCCGTAGGTATTCGTAGCTATTCCAAATCCGAAGTCAGGGTCATCTATAGTTACGATGGGTGTGTATGCTTCTTGGCAGTCTATGGATACCTGATAGATAAAACAAGGTATATCAGAATCGCAGCAGTGTTTATCAAACATCTTTTGGTGTACCGCCTTTTTTGTAAAAAAAACTAGCTGTTACCAGGCGTGCCATACTACTCCTACTTTATTTTAAATAGCTGTTACCCGACGCACAGTGGGGCCCAACGACTTTTCGTGTTTTAAAAAATACTACAGCCTCCAAATCTTAACCGATTTCTAAGCAAATTTTTTATTTTTCGTTTCTGTTGATTATTAAATGGTATTTAAATAACTTTTACAAATAAACATAAAATAATATTATATTTTTCATCTAACTTAATATCATCACTGATATCGTTGAAATTAAACGTTCAAAACCTGATAAGACTTGGAAAAAATAATCAAACATTATTTTCAAATCATATTATTTCAATTAATGTCATTGTTGAATTAAGATAAATTTACGTTTTGAAGATGTGTCAGTCTGATTTTTTCCAAGTCTAATCTGGTTTCAAATGTTTAATTTCAACGATATCAGTGCTGATATTTAGTTAGATGAAAAATATAATATTATTTTATATTCAATTGTAAAAGTTTGTGAATTATTTAAACGCCATTGGATAATAAGTGGAAACAAAAATCAAAAATCTGGCCAGACAAAGTTGTTCTGAATTTCTTGAAACATAAAAAGTTGTTTGGCCCCACTGTGCGGCGTGCCATACTACACCCAGCTCAAAACTGTTTTGCTAGAACAAAACTGTTGTATGCTGGTCTATTTATAGAGTAACAGATCTATAAAACAGGAGCGAAAATAGGAAATAATTTCGGAGGGGGGGGGTCTGGTGGCAACGAGAGATTTGGGGGGGTATGGAATACTAACAATCTAGAACTTGGAATAGCCAATTAAAACGCTTTTACTCCTCCAAAAAATTATTATTTCTGAACTAAGTGATCTTATTTGATTTATTTTTGAAGTTTTTATGAGACATTTTTACCGATTACATCAAAATTTTGGGTAGGGGGCAGTAACCCCCCAGACCACCCCCTTATATACGCCCATGCTAGAAAATAATAAAAGTAAATTACAAATATCATAGTCTTCTGGTATTGACCGTGTGACAACTTCTTTGCCGACGTTTCGCTAGTCATACGGCCAGCTTCCTCTGGGCTTAGTCTGAGAATGAGGATGTTCTTCTAGTTGTCCTGTATAAATACTTGTCTTTGTGTTCATGTCAGAATACCAGTTCTATTTTCTGTGCAATCCAGTTCGACAAAGCAAGTATTCTGGCGAAAATAGAAAACTATAAAAAAAAAAAATATTTTTTCTGAACTAAGTGAACTTATTTGATTTATTTTTGAAGTTTTTACCAATTAAGTCAAATTTTCGGGGGGGGGGGTGCTGTAGCCTCCTCAATCCACCCCCTTATATACGCCCATGCTAGAAAATAATAAAAGTAAAAGTAATATCAATAATTTCTAATCTATTCTTTGTACATTTTAAGTTATTATTTGTATTAAAGTACCTATTCAATAAACGGATTATTAACTATATATGACCAGTGATGTGGGGTGGGTAAATACCCAGTGGGTAGGTCAATATAAATTGGGTATTTACCCGGGTATTTACCCGCAGGGAAGGTAAATACCCAAAAAGTGGGTATTTTCAGTTTTTGGGCGTGATACAACTTCTTTGAATATTTATTGGTGCGAAGAAGGACTAAAACTAACTCATTTGACTATAAAAACTAAAAAAACATTAATATTAACCAAGTAATATTTTAAAGAAAGTCAAAAGGCGGTCCGGGTATTTACAAATTTATGCATATCCATGAATTGTCTTGATTACTTTTACATTGGAGAAGGTTAATTAATTTAAAAAATGTTTTAATGAAGCCTATTCAATTATTAAGGAATTATTTAAATTTAAGAAATTATACCTGTTAGAAGAAAAAAAAAACACTTATCAGGTGTTAAAAACAGGCTTCATAGTTTATTATAATAGTTCAAAACCATTTTAAGTGGTTTGTGATCCTTGATAATATAATTTGAAATTATGCTCATTCAGTAATATCAACATTACAGGAAACTGAAATCTCACCAGAAATGAAAATATAGCTTCTTGATGACAGAATGTTTCATAAAAAAAACACCTTAGCCTTAGGCTACAACAAAATTTGATAAAGATAATGATCAAAGAGTAGGTAACTTAATTGGTGTTTTGAGAAATTGAGATAATCTTAGTCCAAAGTTTTAGCTGAGGCGACATTTTTGTGAATGCAGTACAGACGTATCAAATTTATGCAAACAACTTGTTTTATTGGTAGTAAGTGTAATTTATTATTTATTAACCTCTCTGTGGTCTTATTTTATAATTTGTTATTGTTTTAATGGTTTCTCATTGTTGCAACACCTCTAAACTGGCGAGATCCATCACATTTTACAATATTCGATTACTTTAGATTGGTTTAGTTAAATACCTTAAATACCCGGGTATTTATGAAATTGGGTATTTACCCTGGGTATATACCCTGAAGAATAAATATCCGGGTATTTCACATCACTGTATATGACAGATGTTTTTCAATATTTTTCCTGTACTCGGTGCACTAGAATTTATAATAAACAATTTGGCAGAAGCATATAAACCGAGTAATATAAAGATCATTTCGTGGAAGATGACCAAAAAATAATCAAAATTTTAATAATGGTTAATATTAATATTTTAGCTAAATTTTATGAAATATATTTGATTTTACTTTACCGTCATTGCGAACATAATCATTATAATATAGGAAGCCTTGAACATATTTCTACTTGTGACTGTTTCCTCGTAACTGAATCCCTATTTATATAGCGGGAAATTATACCTCGAATGAAAAAAAAGAATATAAAAGTTTTTTAGTTTTTCTAATTTCTGAAGATCCTATTATTAAACGCCAGCTGTATAATTACATATTTCTAGTTCCCTTGACAATATTTTAATCAGGTCTAGCTACTGGAGGAAAGTCAGACATTAGAAGCACAAAACCTTGAAAAAGTAAAGAAATATTGTGTGAATCTTTTGATTTCTTCCTAATTAGCCTAAAGAAGCAACGATTAAAGCGAAAATGCATTTCTTGTTGGAGTTTTTAAAACTGCTCCAAGTATAATATTAGCGTAGACCAAAATTTGTGCTAGAACAGGTCTAAACTTTAAATTACTAACATCCATGGCTGTATGGGACAAGAAGAAGAGGAAGGCCAAGGAAAAGATGGCTGGAGGATGTTGAGAGCGACCTGAAAGTACTTGGTGTGAGAAATTGGAAGAATAGTGCGAAGAATAGGAATGATTGGCATGCTATTATACAGGAAGCCAAGGCCCACCTCGGGCTGTAGTGCTCCATAGTAAGTAAGTAACATCCATGGCTAGGGACAAAGAAAATTCGTAACCCAAGAAACCACGATATTTATTTCTTTTGGTCTAGATTATTGATATAAGTCCCATACATCATTTATTAAAGTGTTTCATTGAATTCGTAACCCAAGAAACCACGATTTTTATTTCTTTTGGTCTAGATTATTGATATAAGTCCCATACATCATTTATTAAAGTGTTTCATTGAATTCGTAACCCAAGAAACCACGATTTTTATTTCTTTTGGTCTAGATTATTGATATAAGTCCCATACATCATTTTTTAAAGCGTTTCATTGAATTCGTAACCCAAGAAACCACGATTTTTATTTCTTTTGGTCTAGATTATTGATATAAGTCCCATACATCATTTTTTAAAGTGTTTCATTGAATTCGTAACCCAAGAAACCACGATTTTTATTTCTTTTGGTCTAGATTATTGATATAAGTCCCATACATCATTTTTTAAAGCGTTTCATTGAATTCGTAACCCAAGAAACCACGATTTTTATTTCTTTTGGTCTAGATTATTGATATAAGTCCCATACATCATTTTTTAAAGCGTTTCATTGAATTCGTAACCCAAGAAACCACGATTTTTATTTCTTTTGGTCTAGATTATTGATATAAGTCCCATACATCATTTTTTAAAGCGTTTCATTGAATTCGTAACCCAAGAAACCACGATTTTTATTTCTTTTGGTCTAGATTATTGATATAAGTCCCATACATCATTTTTTAAAGTGTTTCATTGAATTCGTAACCCAAGAAACCACGATTTTTATTTCTTTTGGTCTAGATTATTGATATAAGTCCCATACATCATTTATTAAAGTGTTTCATTGAATTCGTAACCCAAGAAACCACGATTTTTATTTCTTTTGGTCTAGATTATTGATATAAGTCCCATACATCATTTTTTAAAGTGTTTCATTGAATTCGTAACCCAAGAAACCACGATTTTTATTTCTTTTGGTCTAGATTATTGATATAAGTCCCATACATCATTTTTTAAAGTGTTTCATTGAATTCGTAACCCAAGAAACCACGATTTTTATTTTTTTTGGTCTAGATTATTGATATAAGTCCCATACATCATTTTTTAAAGTGTTTCATTGAATTTTAATGCGCTACAAATCGCGAAATCTTAATGGAACAGCGAAATTTTCTCAAATCAACGATAAATGCCGAATGCATTTTAGTAACTAAGTGGGGTCTCCTCCCGTGGTCTAGTGGCTAGCGCGCTGGATTCATAAGCGGGAGATGGTGGGTTCGATCCCCACCGGCGGCAGGAATTTTCTCATCTCAGGGCTCGCTGAGAAAATTCCTGGTAGCACCCTGGAGGCCCGGCGCTAATGGCCAAGATTTGTCGATGCGCCGTAAAAAAAAAAAAAAAAAAAAAAAAACTAAGTTTACGCTCAGAAATTTTTTTTAAAAATGGCGTAGTTGAAGATATTATTTTGTAAAATCGATATCTAAATCTATCACACAAAGGCGTTGCTTTTTTTTTTCTAAATTGTCAGTTAATGAAATGTCTGTAATTTTAGGAGAAGCAAAATCAAAACAACTAACCAAATCTAGATGGTTTCAACTATAAAAGCAGTTGTAACAATGAGAGTGAAATTGAAAAAAATATTTTTAGACGATTGTATGAGAAAATATTTTTCTCGACCAAAAATCTGTTTTACTGACAAAGTATTTTGAAGAATGTAACCACTAAAACAGGATGTTCGCAATGCACCGAATCTAAACTAAATATCAATGTATGATTTTCTAACTCCTTGTCTACTATTAGAACAAATATTAATGAACAACAGTACAGCAAGTGTTTTTGCAATGTTTATTGTCAAAAAAAAAGACGGTGACCATTCGATTTTTGCCAGAGAAATGCATATAGGGGCCAGTATATAATGTCAAATCCGAAAAATATTTTTCATTATACTGCATCAAAAAACATGTGTTTTCAATACTCGGTTTGAGTCCGTAAAATAGTACTTTTTGGGCCTAGGACCGAAAAATCTTTTTGGTGCGCTAACCTTACCTGCTACTAATAAACATGTGTTTGAAGGAGGTTACTTTTAGATACTGTGATTCATTCTAATATTTGTTTACTTATAATAAGTAGTGTGTTTAAAGTGCAATACAACATAGATATACCAGAAGATGTTTTAGAAGAAGCCCAAGAAGCTTTAAACGGACTACTTCCAGTTTAATCCCGTGCTTTATATGAAAACGAATACAACACATTTCGTTACTGGTTGGAAAGAAGAAATTGAGGTGTCCCGGAAGCTGTTTGGGGGTCTCCCGAAAAAAGGTTCTGGAGGGTCTTCTGATTTATCAGTAAAAGAGTGAACGTCTGCGGAGGAAGAAGATGTTTGGACTGTTGACGACCTTTTTAGAGATGAGCCCAGAACTGGAAAATAATTCCTTTAATCAAAAGTTATCTGTATTCCAAAAGGCAATGGCAAACAAAGGTTTTAATATAATGAATAATCAGAATTGTACTATAAATATTAATGTAAATGTATAAGTACTTTTCTTCTATTATAGGTTAATAAACAGATGTCATTTTTTTCAAATAAAAAAAAGGTGTCAATTTAATTTCTTTTACTGTATCTTTAAGTTATTAATGAAATATAAAAGGGTTTTAATGTATGAGCAGTATAATGAAAAGTATTGTTCATAACACCTAACAAAAGTGTGTTTTCAGTGCTTGGTCTAATTTCCGCGCTCGGCTACGCCTCGTGCGTTAAACTCGACCGCGCACCGAAAACAACCAATTTTGGTACTAGTGATGAAAATAACTATTGTACCTATAATAGTGTATTGACTTGAATTTAACGCTAACTAACCTAGATTTGTTCTTTTGCATTTAAAAACCAATTATTAAATAACGACAGAAGTTTAAATCTTGTCTTGTTTATTAAATAACGACAGAAGTTTAAATCTTGTCTTGTTTATTAAATAACGACAGAAGTTTAAATCTTGTCTTGTTTATTAAATAACGACAGAAGTTTAAATCTTGTCTTGTTTATTAAATAACGATAGAAGTTTAAATCTTGTCTTGTTTATTAAATAACGACAGAAGTTTAAATCTTGTCTTGTTTATTAAATAACGACAGAAGTTTAAATCTTGTCTTGTTTATTAAATAACGACAGAAGTTTAAATCTTGTCTTGTTTATTAAATAATGACAGAAGTTTATATCTTGTCTTGTTTATTAAATAACGACAGAAGTTTAAATCTTGTCTTGTTTATTAAATAACGACAGAAGTTTAAATCTTGCCTTGTTTATTAAATAACGACAGAAGTTTAAATCTTGTCTTGTTTATTAAATAACGACAGAAGTTTAAATCTTGTCTTGTTTATTAAATAATGACAGAAGTTTATATCTTGTCTTGTTTATTAAATAACGACAGAAGTTTAAATCTTGTCTTGTTTATTAAATAACGACAGAAGTTTAAATCTTGTCTTGTTTATTAAATAACGACAGAAGTTTAAATCTTGTCTTGTTTATTAAATAACGACAGAAGTTTAAATCTTGTCTTGTTTATTAAATAACGACAGAAGTTTAAATCTTGTCTTGTTTATTAAATAACGACAGAAGTTTAAATCTTGTCTTGTTTATTAAATAATGACAGAAGTTTATATCTTGTCTTGTTTATTAAATAACGACAGAAGTTTAAATCTTGTCTTGTTTATTAAATAACGACAGAAGTTTAAATCTTGTCTTGTTTATTAAATAACGACAGAAGTTTAAATCTTGTCTTGTTTATTAAATAACGACAGAAGTTTAAATCTTGTCTTGTTTATTAAATAATGACAGAAGTTTATATCTTGTCTTGTTTATTAAATAACGACAGAAGTTTAAATCTTGTCTTGTTTATTAAATAACGACAGAAGTTTAAATCTTGTCTTGTTTATTAAATAACGACAGAAGTTTAAATCTTGTCTTGTTTATTAAATAATGACAGAAGTTTATATCTTGTCTTGTTTATTAAATAACGACAGAAGTTTAAATCTTGTCTTGTTTATTAAATAATGACAGAAGTTTATATCTTGTCTTGTTTATTAAATAACGACAGAAGTTTAAATCTTGTCTTGTATATTAATTAACGACAGAAGTTTAAATCTTGTCTTGTTTATTAAATAACGACAGAAGTTTATATCTTGTCTTCTTTATTAAACAACGATAGAAGTTTATATCTTGTCTTGTTTATTAAATAACGACAGAAGTTTAAATCTTGTCTTGTTTATTAAATAACGACAGAAGTTTAAATCTTGTCTTATTTATTAAATAACGACACAGGTTTAAATCTTGTCTTGTATATTAATTAACGACAGAAGTTTAAATCTTGTCTTGTTTATTAAATAACGACAGAAGTTTAAATCTTGTCTTGTTTATTAAATAACGACGGAAGTTTAAATCTTGTCTCGTTTATTAAATAACGACAGAAGTTTATATCTTGTCTTGTTTATTAAATAACGACCGAAGTTTAAATCTTGTCTTGTTTATTAAATAACGACAGAAGTTTAAATCTTGTCTTGTTTATTAAATAATGACAGAAGTTTATATCTTGTCTTGTTTATTAAATAACGACAGAAGTTTAAATCTTGTCTTGTTTATTAAATAACGACAGAAGTTTAAATCTTGTCTTGTTTATTAAATAACGACAGAAGTTTAAATCTTGTCTTGTTTATTAAATAATGACAGAAGTTTATATCTTGTCTTGTTTATTAAATAACGACAGAAGTTTAAATCTTGTCTTGTATATTAATTAACGACAGAAGTTTAAATCTTGTCTTGTTTATTAAATAACGACAGAAGTTTATATCTTGTCTTCTTTATTAAACAACGACAGAAGTTTAAATCTTGTCTTATTTATTAAATAACGACACAGGTTTAAATCTTGTCTTGTATATTAATTAACGACAGAAGTTTAAATCTTGTCTTGTTTATTAAATAACGACAGAAGTTTAAATCTTGTCTTGTTTATTAAATAACGACAGAAGTTTATATCTTGTCTTCTTTATTAAACAACGACAGAAGTTTATATCTTGTCTTGTTTATTAAATAACGACAGAAGTTTAAATCTTGTCTTGTTTATTAAATAACGACAGAAGTTTAAATCTTGTCTTATTTATTAAATAACGACACAGGTTTAAATCTTGTCTTGTATATTAATTAACGACAGAAGTTTAAATCTTGTCTTGTTTATTAAATAACGACAGAAGTTTAAATCTTGTCTTGTTTATTAAATAACGACGGAAGTTTAAATCTTGTCTCGTTTATTAAATAACGACAGAAGTTTATATCTTGTCTTGTTTATTAAATAACGACAGAAGTTTAAATCTTGTCTTGTTTATTAAATAACGACAGAAGTTTAAATCTTGTCTTATTTATTAAATAACGACACAGGTTTAAATCTTGTCTTGTATATTAATTAACGACAGAAGTTTAAATCTTGTCTTGTTTATTAAATAACGACGGAAGTTTAAATCTTGTCTCGTTTATTAAATAACGACAGAAGTTTATATCTTGTCTTGTTTATTAAATAACGACAGAAGTTTAAATCTTGTCTTGTTTATTAAATAACGACAGAAGTTTAAATCTTGTCTTATTTATTAAATAACGACACAGGTTTAAATCTTGTCTTGTATATTAATTAACGACAGAAGTTTAAATCTTGTCTTGTTTATTAAATAACGACAGAAGTTTAAATCTTGTCTTGTTTATTAAATAACGACGGAAGTTTAAATCTTGTCTCGTTTATTAAATAACGACAGAAGTTTATATCTTGTCTTGTTTATTAAATAACGACAGAAGTTTAAATCTTGTCTTGTTTATTAAATAACGACAGAAGTTTAAATCTTGTCTTGTTTATTAATTAACGACAGAAGTTTAAATCTTGTCTTGTTTATTAAATAACGATAGAAGTTTATATCTTGTCTTGTTTATTAAATAACGACAGAAGTTTAAATCTTGTCTTGTTTATTAAATAACGACAGAAGTTTAAATCTTGTCTTGTTTATTAAATAACGACAGAAGTTTAAATCTTGTCTTGTTTATTAAATAACGACAGAAGTTTAAATCTTGTCTTGTTTATTAAATAATGACAGAAGTTTATATCTTGTCTTGTTTATTAAATAACGACAGAAGTTTAAATCTTGTCTTGTATATTAATTAACGACAGAAGTTTAAATCTTGTCTTGTTTATTAAATAACGACAGAAGTTTATATCTTGTCTTCTTTATTAAACAACGATAGAAGTTTATATCTTGTCTTGTTTATTAAATAACGACAGAAGTTTAAATCTTGTCTTGTTTATTAAATAACGACAGAAGTTTAAATCTTGTCTTATTTATTAAATAACGACACAGGTTTAAATCTTGTCTTGTATATTAATTAACGACAGAAGTTTAAATCTTGTCTTGTTTATTAAATAACGACAGAAGTTTAAATCTTGTCTTGTTTATTAAATAACGACGGAAGTTTAAATCTTGTCTCGTTTATTAAATAACGACAGAAGTTTATATCTTGTCTTGTTTATTAAATAACGACAGAAGTTTAAATCTTGTCTTGTTTATTAAATAACGACAGAAGTTTAAATCTTGTCTTGTTTATTAAATAACGACAGAAGTTTAAATCTTGTCTTGTATATTAATTAACGACAGAAGTTTAAATCTTGTCTTGTTTATTAAATAACGACAGAAGTTTAAATCTTGTCTTGTTTATTAAATAACGACAGAAGTTTAAATCTTGTCTTATTTATTAAATAACGACACAGGTTTAAATCTTTTCTTGTATATTAATTAACGACAGAAGTTTAAATCTTGTCTTGTTTATTAAATAACGACAGAAGTTTAAATCTTGTCTTGTTTATTAAATAACGACGGAAGTTTAAATCTTGTCTCGTTTATTAAATAACGACAGAAGTTTATATCTTGTCTTGTTTATTAAATAACGACAGAAGTTTAAATCTTGTCTTGTTTATTAAATAACGACAGAAGTTTAAATCTTGTCTTGTTTATTAATTAACGACAGAAGTTTAAATCTTGTCTTGTTTATTAAATAACGATAGAAGTTTATATCTTGTCTTGTTTATTAAATAACGACAGAAGTTTAAATCTTGTCTTGTTTATTAATTAACGACAGAAGTTTAAATCTTGTCTTGTTTATTAAATAACGATAGAAGTTTATATCTTGTCTTGTTTATTAAATAACGACAGAAGTTTATATCTTGTCTTGTTTATTAAATAACGACAGACGTTTCATTGAATTCGTAACCCAAGAAACCACGATTTTTATTTCTTTTGGTCTAGATTATTGATATAAGTCCCATACATCATTTTTTAAAGCGTTTCATTGAATTCGTAACCCAAGAAACCACGATTTTTATTTCTTTTGGTCTAGATTATTGATATAAGTCCCATACATCATTTTTTAAAGCGTTTCATTCAATTCGTAACCCAAGAAACCACGATTTTTATTTCTTTTGGTCTAGATTATTGATATAAGTCCCCTACATCATTTTTTAAAGCGTTTCATTGAATTCGTAACCCAAGAAACCACGATTTTTATTTCTTTTGGTCTAGATTATTGATATAAGTCCCATACATCATTTTTTAAAGCGTTTCATTGAATTCGTAACCCAAGAAACCACGATTTTTATTTCTTTTGGTCTAGATTATTGATATAAGTCCCATACATCATTTTTTAAAGCGTTTCATTGAATTCGTAACCCAAGAAACCACGATTTTTATTTCTTTTGGTCTAGATTATTGATATAAGTCCCATACATCATTTATTAAAGTGTTTCATTGAATTCGTAACCCAAGAAACCACGATTTTTATTTCTTTTGGTCTAGATTATTGATATAAGTCCCATACATCATTTATTAAAGTGTTTCATTGAATTCGTAACCCAAGAAACCACGATTTTTATTTCTTTTGGTCTAGATTATTGATATAAGTCCCCAACATCATTTTTTAAAGTGTTTCATTGAATTCGTAACCCAAGAAACCACGATTTTTATTTCTTTTGGTCTAGATTATTGATATAAGTCCCATACATCATTTATTAAAGCGTTTCATTGAATTCGTAACCCAAGAAACCACGATTTTTATTTCTTTTGGTCTAGATTATTGATATAAGTCCCATACATCATTTTTTAAAGCGTTTCATTGAATTCGTAACCCAAGAAACCACGATTTTTATTTCTTTTGGTCTAGATTATTGATATAAGTCCCCTACATCATTTTTTAAAGTGTTTCATTGAATTCGTAACCCAAGAAACCACGATTTTTATTTCTTTTGGTCTAGATTATTGATATAAGTCCCATACATCATTTATTAAAGTGTTTCATTGAATTCGTAACCCAAGAAACCACGATTTTTATTTCTTTTGGTCTAGATTATTGATATAAGTCCCATACATCATTTTTTAAAGCGTTTCATTGAATTCGTAACCCAAGAAACCACGATTTTTATTTCTTTTGGTCTAGATTATTGATATAAGTCCCATACATCATTTTTTAAAGCGTTTCATTGAATTCGTAACCCAAGAAACCACGATTTTTATTTCTTTTGGTCTAGATTATTGATATAAGTCCCCTACATCATTTTTTAAAGTGTTTCATTGAATTCGTAACCCAAGAAACCACGATTTTTATTTCTTTTGGTCTAGATTATTGATATAAGTCCCATACATCATTTTTTAAAGCGTTTCATTGAATTCGTAACCCAAGAAACCACGATTTTTATTTCTTTTGGTCTAGATTATAGATATAAGTCCCATACATCATTTTTTAAAGCGTTTCATTGAATTCGTAACCCAAGAAACCACGATTTTTATTTCTTTTGGTCTAGATTATTGATATAAGTCCCATACATCATTTTTTAAAGCGTTTCATTGAATTCGTAACCCAAGAAACCACGATTTTTATTTCTTTTGGTCTAGATTATTGATATAAGTCCCATACATCATTTTTTAAAGCGTTTCATTGAATTCGTAACCCAAGAAACCACGATTTTTATTTCTTTTGGTCTAGATTATTGATATAAGTCCCATACATCATTTTTTAAAGCGTTTCATTGAATTCGTAACCCAAGAAACCACGATTTTTATTTCTTTTGGTCTAGATTATTGATATAAGTCCCATACATCATTTATTAAAGTGTTTCATTGAATTCGTAACCCAAGAAACCACGATTTTTATTTCTTTTGGTCTAGATTATTGATATAAGTCCCATACATCATTTATTAAAGTGTTTCATTGAATTCGTAACCCAAGAAACCACGATTTTTATTTCTTTTGGTCTAGATTATTGATATAAGTCCCATACATCATTTATTAAAGTGTTTCATTGAATTCGTAACCAAAGAAACCACGATTTTTATTTCTTTTGGTCTAGATTATTGATATAAGTCCCATACATCATTTATTAAAGTGTTTCATTGAATTCGTAACCCAAGAAACCACGATTTTTATTTCTTTTGGTCTAGATTATTGATATAAGTCCCATACATCATTTTTTAAAGCGTTTCATTGAATTCGTAACCCAAGAAACCACGATTTTTATTTCTTTTGGTCTAGATTATTGATATAAGTCCCCTACATCATTTTTTAAAGTGTTTCATTGAATTCGTAACCCAAGAAACCACGATTTTTATTTCTTTTGGTCTAGATTATTGATATAAGTCCCATACATCATTTATTAAAGTGTTTCATTGAATTCGTAACCCAAGA
The DNA here is from genome assembly GCA_946811695.1 of Gonocerus acuteangulatus. Taxonomy (NCBI): domain Eukaryota; kingdom Metazoa; phylum Arthropoda; class Insecta; order Hemiptera; family Coreidae; genus Gonocerus; species Gonocerus acuteangulatus. The sequence continues at coordinate 76,554,986 of OX328129.1, read as the reverse complement.
AACCACGATTTTTATTTCTTTTGGTCTAGATTATTGATATAAGTCCCATACATCATTTTTTAAAGCGTTTCATTGAATTCGTAACCCAAGAAACCACGATTTTTATTTCTTTTGGTCTAGATTATTGATATAAGTCCCATACATCATTTTTTAAAGCGTTTCATTGAATTCGTAACCCAAGAAACCACGATTTTTATTTCTTTTGGTCTAGATTATTGATATAAGTCCCCTACATCATTTTTTAAAGTGTTTCATTGAATTCGTAACCCAAGAAACCACGATTTTTATTTCTTTTGGTCTAGATTATTGATATAAGTCCCATACATCATTTATTAAAGTGTTTCATTGAATTCGTAACCCAAGAAACCACGATTTTTATTTCTTTTGGTCTAGATTATTGATATAAGTCCCATACATCATTTTTTAAAGCGTTTCATTGAATTCGTAACCCAAGAAACCACGATTTTTATTTCTTTTGGTCTAGATTATTGATATAAGTCCCATACATCATTTTTTAAAGCGTTTCATTGAATTCGTAACCCAAGAAACCACGATTTTTATTTCTTTTGGTCTAGATTATTGATATAAGTCCCATACATCATTTTTTAAAGCGTTTCATTGAATTCGTAACCCAAGAAACCACGATTTTTATTTCTTTTGGTCTAGATTATTGATATAAGTCCCATACATCATTTTTTAAAGCGTTTCATTGAATTCGTAACCCAAGAAACCACGATTTTTATTTCTTTTGGTCTAGATTATTGATATAAGTCCCATACATCATTTTTTAAAGCGTTTCATTGAATTCGTAACCCAAGAAACCACGATTTTTATTTCTTTTGGTCTAGATTATTGATATAAGTCCCATACATCATTTTTTAAAGCGTTTCATTGAATTCGTAACCCAAGAAACCACGATTTTTATTTCTTTTGGTCTAGATTATTGATATAAGTCCCCTACATCATTTTTTAAAGTGTTTCATTGAATTCGTAACCCAAGAAACCACGATTTTTATTTCTTTTGGTCTAGATTATTGATATAAGTCCCATACATCATTTATTAAAGTGTTTCATTGAATTCGTAACCCAAGAAACCACGATTTTTATTTCTTTTGGTCTAGATTATTGATATAAGTCCCATACATCATTTTTTAAAGCGTTTCATTGAATTCGTAACCCAAGAAACCACGATTTTTATTTCTTTTGGTCTAGATTATTGATATAAGTCCCATACATCATTTTTTAAAGCGTTTCATTGAATTCGTAACCCAAGAAACCACGATTTTTATCTCTTTTGGTCTAGATTATTGATATAAGTCCCCTACATCATTTTTTAAAGTGTTTCATTGAATTCGTAACCCAAGAAACCACGATTTTTATTTCTTTTGGTCTAGATTATTGATATAAGTCCCATACATCATTTTTTAAAGTGTTTCATTGAATTCGTAACCCAAGAAACCACGATTTTTATTTCTTTTGGTCTAGATTATTGATATAAGTCCCCTACATCATTTTTTAAAGTGTTTCATTGAATTCGTAACCCAAGAAACCACGATTTTTATTTCTTTTGGTCTAGATTATTGATATAAGTCCCCTACATCATTTTTTAAAGTGTTTCATTGAATTTTAATGCGCTACAAATCGCGAAATCTTAATGGAACAGCGAAATTTTCTCAAATCAACGATAAATGCCGAATGCATTTTAGTAACTAAGTGGGGTCTCCTCCCGTGGTCTAGTGGCTAGCGCGCTGGATTCATAAGCGGGAGATGGTGGGTTCGATCCCCACCGGCGGCAGGAATTTTCTCATCTCAGGGCTCGCTGAGAAAATTCCTGGTAGCACCCTGGAGGCCCGGCGCTAATGGCCAAGATTTGTCGATGCGCCGTAAAAAAAAAAAAAAAAAAAAAAAACTAAGTTTACGCTCAGAAATTTTTTTTAAAAATGGCGTAGTTGAAGATATTATTTTGTAAAATCGATATCTAAATCTATCACACAAAGGCGTTGCTTTTTTTTTTCTAAATTGTCAGTTAATGAAATGTCTGTAATTTTAGGAGAAGCCAAATCAAGAGAACTAACCAAATCTAGATGGTTTAAACTATAAAAGCAGTTGTAACAATGAGAGTGAAATTGAAAAAAATATTTTTAGACGATCGTATGAGAAAATATTTTTCTCGACCAAAAATCTGTTTTACTGACAAAGTATTTTGAAGAATGTAACCACTAAAACAGGATGTTGACATTGCACCGAATCTAAACAAAATGTCAATATATGATTTTCTAACTCCTTGTCTACTATTATTTATTTAAATTTAAATTTTAACGTCCATTTATTATTAACTACGAATTTTAGGACGGGTTATCTATAGGTTACCACCCTTTTCTAGCCAGGATAGGGGTGATGCCTTTTCTTTTTTTCTAAAGAAAAGCCACCACCCCTAGTGGGAATCGAACCCACGACCTTTGGCACGTGGGTTCGATTCCCACTATAATATTTCTTCTATTAGAACAAATATTAACGAACAACAGTACAGCAAGTGTTTTTTGAATGTTTATTGTCAAAAAAAAAGACGGTGACCATTCGATTTTTGCCAGAGAAGTTTTGAAATGCATATAGGGGCCAGTTTATAATGGCAAATCCGAAAAATATTTTTCATTATACTGCATCAAAAAACATGTGTTTTCAATACTCGGTTTGAGTCCGTAAAATAGCCCGAAAAATCTTTTTGGTGCGCCAACCTTACCTGCTACTAATAAACATGTGTTTGAAGGAGGTTACTTTTAGATACTGTGATTCATTCTAATATTTGTTTACTTATAATAAGTAAGACTCGATGGCCGTGAGGGTTAAGGCGTGAGCACTTAACACTCTGAGCCAAGGTCGTGGGTTCGATTCCCACTAGGGGTGGTGGCTTTTCTTTAGAAAAAAGAAAAGGCATCAGCCCTATCCTGGCTAGAAAAGGGTGGTAACCTATAGATAACCCGCCCTAAAATTCCTAGTTAATAATAAATGGACGTTAAAATTTAAATTAAATTATAATAAGTAGTGTGTTTAAAGTGCAATACAACATAGATATACCAGAAGATGTTTTAGAAGAAGCCCAAGAAGCTTTAAACGGACTACTTCCAGCTAAATCCCGTGCTTTATATGAAAATGAATACAACACATTTCGTTACTGGTTGGAAAGAAGAAATTGAGGTGTCCCGGAAGCTGTTTGGGGGTCTCCCGAAAAAATGTTCTGGAGGGTCTTCTGATTTATCGGTAAATGAGTCAACGTCTGCGGAGGAAGAAGGTATTTGGACTGTTGACGACCTTTTAGCGCGGTTCCTCCCTCCCCCATAGGGAGGAACCCCGCTTATAAGGTTGATACAATGAAACAATCCGAAAGTGCCGACTAGAAAATTTCGCGTTTCAGAACCCCTAGAAACCGAAAATAACGGTGGTTCAAATTTGTATATATATATATATGTATATATTTATTTATATATATATATATATATATATATATATATATTTGTCTGTTCGCTCATTTCTGGCTTCCCTAATGGTCCGATTGTGATGAAATTTGGTACAAAAATCCGTCGTCCAATTTGAAAGGTCAAGTTCGTTAACCAGCAGAATCCGCCCACTGGAAGATGGCGTTTGGGGCGAAATTCGCGCAAAAAAAATCGTAACGCTTACGTTTTAGCGCGGTTCCTCCCTCCCCCATAGGGAGGAACCCCGCTTATAAGGTTGATACAATGAAACAATCCGGAAGTGCCGACTAGAAAATTTTGCGTTTCAGAACCCCTAGAAACCGAAAATAACGGTGGTTCAAATTTGTATATATATATATATGTATATATTTATTTATATATATATATATATATATGTATATATATATATATATATATATATTTGTCTGTTCGCTCTCTAAATAGAAGACGAATGGTGCGATTTTGATGAAATTTGGTACAAAAATCTGTCGTCCGATTTGAAAGGTCAAGTTCGTTAACCAGCAAAATCCGCCCACTGGAAGATGGCGTTTGGGGCGAAATTCGCGCAGAAAAAATCGTAACGCTTACGTTTTTGAGTTCATAAGCTTGTAAGTACTCGTTTTATATGCTTCTTGGGCTAGAAAAACGAATGAAACCATTTTCAAGGCGATAGCTTTAACCGTTGTCGAGAAAATTGGAAAAATAGTTTTTGAATACCGTTTTTGGTTTGGGTACTTAGAATAACGGGATTCAGTTGAAACATTATCTGCATGTTCTACTTACATTAAAACTAATATGTTGAAAGTTATGTTACGTTTGGAGTTAAGGAAGGGTTAGAATAAAATATTTTATGAACAGATATGAAAAGTTTTGGAAACTTCGTATACTTTCATTAATATCTCGAACACGGTTGGGAAATCGTGGTAAGTGGATTGAAACTATATGAAAGCTTACTAAATTCTCTACAAAAATGATTCTAAAACTATTTTTGATTAGGTTATGTCAATCGGAGAAATAAATGCTTAAAACTTCAAATACGTCTATTTTGTTCTTATGAACGGGTTTTTGTCGTTCTTTTTGTAATTTTTGTCTCTTTTCCTTGGTTTTTTATTGCTTTTTATTTTTTTATGAAATGGGAAGACTTGTCCCTTGTCCTTCTGTATCAATTAGATAGGCTTTATTAGCCGTATTATTCTATATAGGCTTTATTAGGCAGGGGAATCTAGTCGATCGTGAAGACTTGTTCTTGGTCCTTCAGTATCGACTAGATAGGCTTTATTAGGCTTTCTATCCTATAAGGCCATAAGTGGGAAGGGGATTCTACTTAAACTTGAATACTTGTTCTTGGTCCCTTTGTTTTGGGAACTTTGTATAAAATAAAATATTTTATTAACAGACAAGAAAAGTTTTGGTAACCTTTTATACTTTCGTTAGTATCTCGAAAACCGTTGAGAATCTTGGTAAACGGATGGTTTCCATTCGAAAGCTTACTAAATGCTCTGGAAAACAGGTTCTGAAGAAAGTTTTGATTAGGCGATGTCAAACGGAGAAATAAGTACATATAACTTAGAAGTTTGATAAACGATAATTGATTTCGGTAATTTATACGGTTCTTTTTGTCTGTTTTTATTTCTTGTTATTTTGTTATTGCTTCTAGGAGGAGGATGTATTTCTCAATAAAACAGGGGAATAAATACAAATTCTTTGAACCTGTAACAGAACTGAAAACGTAAATATTCTCTGTGTAGAGTCAGTCTGGGTCGAGATAGTAGGCCGGTTCAGGTAGGCTGTTATTGCACTTCATAAATCAAGATTCATTGTTCTCATCAAGCATTCTAGGACAGCTGACAGTTACCTTTACCTGTAGGAAGTCATGCAGCCAAATTCTATACTAGAAATATAATTATATTTTGTGGTTGAATGTGGCCGTAGTTCAATAAAAAATAACACTACTTTCTCATTTTCATGTACAATTTTATTTTGTTTAATTTCATTTAAAAGTAAAATGGATATGTTTGCACTGCAAGTTAAGTAAATTAGAAATATATTCGTAGAAGAGTCTTCGTAGACCGAAACTTGGGACGGCAGAAAGAGTAATTTCTGCTTAGGATAGTTTCATCCCTAGCCGAAAGTCATGTTTTTTTTTTGTTTTTTTTTTTCATATTTGTTTACATTAGGAATGATGCAAACAAAGTAATAACTGTTTCTATTCTAAGTCTACAAAATAACACTAGGGATATGAATGGAACCGCGCTAAGATGACGCAGTTCCTGCGAGTCGGACTTTTTGACTTCATAAGCTTGTGAGTACTCGTTTTATAGGCTTCTTGGGCTAGAAAAACGAATGAAACCATTTCCAAGGCGATAGCTTTAACCGTTTCCGAGAAAATTTGAAAAATAGTTTTCGAATACCGTTTTTGGTTTGGGTACTTAGAATCATAGGATTCAGTTGAAACATTTTCTACATGTTCTACTATCATTAAAACTAATATGTTGAAAGTTTGGTTACGTTTGGAGTTAAGGAAGGATTAAAATAAAATATTTTATTAACAGACATGAAACGTTTTGGGAACTTCGTATACCTTCCCTAATATCTCGAAAACTGTTTGAAATATTGGCAAACGGAGGGTTACCATGCGAAAGCTTACTAAATGTTCTACAAAAAAGATTCTGAAACAATTTTTGATCTCAATCAGAGAAATACGTGCTTAAACTTTGAAGTAATTGATTTCGTTTATTTGAACGGTTCTTCTTTTTTGTTTTTATTCCTTGTTATTTTGTCATTTCTTATAGTAGGATAATGTATTTGACAATAAAACAGATTAATAAAAATAAGAAAAACAATTCATTGCTAGAAATATATCAGGCTGTACCGTATGAAATGTCAGTTTTGGATTTGCCGATTTCCTTCAAATGACTTGAAACTGTCAAGGCTCCTACTCCGAGTTCTTTGGCATGTTCCCTAGTGTTTGTAATTGCTTATAGTAGTCAAATGCATTTGTCAATAAAACAGGATACGTATAATTAGAAACAATATTCAACTTCACACCGGTTAGATACTATGAGGGAATAGAGAGTCCGTTCACTGCCTGTGGGTCCACAAAAAATGTACCTGCTACGAGTTAATTCTCAAGAGTTGTAAATATACCCCAGGTATATGCCGGCACAAATACAAAGCCTAGCTTGGTTTTGGTACTTACAATCATGGGATTCAGTTATAACATTTTTTGCATGTTTGAATTTCATCAAAACTAACATGTTAAACTTTTGGTTACGTTTGGAGTTGAGGAAGGGTTAGAATAAAATATTTTATGAATAGACATGAAAAGTTTTGGGAACTTCGTTTACTTTCATCAATATCTCGAACGCGGTTGGGAAATTATGATCAGTGGATAGAAACTATTTGAAAGCTTTCTAAATTCTCTACAAAAAAGATTCTGAAACAATTTTTGATTAGGTGATATCGATCGAAGAAATAAGTGCTTAAAACTTCAAATGCGTCTGTTTAGCTCTTATGAACGGTTTTTTGTCATTCTTTTTGTAATTATTGTCTCTTTCCCTTAGTTTTTTATTGCTATTTATTTTTGTAATTTTTTATATTACGAAAATGTATTTGTGTGTAAAACAGGTAAAATGAGACTCATTTTCTGTTGCTAAAAATAATGAAAAGTTTTGGGCACTTCGTATACTTTCAATAATATCTCGTAAACGGTTGAAAATTAGGGAAGCGAAAGGTTAGCATTCGAAAGCTTACTAAATGGTCTACAAAAAAAAATTCTGAATAAAGTTTTGAATAAGCGATGTCAATCGGAGAAATAAGTGCCTAAACTTTGAAGTAATTGATTTCGTTTATTCGAACAGTTCTTTTTGTCTGTTTTTATTCCTTGTTATTTTTTAATTGCTTAAAGTTGGATAATGTATTTGACAATAAAAAAGATTAAGTAAAATAAGAAAAACAATTCATTGTTAGAAACATAGCTTGCCAAGAGAAAGAGATTCGATGACGTCTTTTGAATATTTTCAATTGACTTTATTCTGTTGGTTTTTTATTTTATTTTTTAATTGATTTTATTTGTAGAATTATAACTATAGTAAAAGAACACAAGAATATGTGAATAATTTTGATATTTTCCAATTCATTGAAACGTATGAAATCAAGTATCGGTAGAAGAGGATTCTAGGGTCTGGTGGACCCGACCAGTCATAAAACCCTTTGAACAAAGGCCGAGGAAAATATTATCTGTTTCTATTCTAAGCTTTTCAAATGACAATAGGGATATGAACAGGAACCGCGCTAAGATGATGCAGTTCCTGCGAGTCGGACTTTTTTAGAGATGAGCCAGAACTGGAAAATAATTCCACAACAAAGGTTTTAATATAATATATAATCAGAATTGTATTATAAATATTAATGTAAATGCATAAGTAATTTTCTTCTATTATAGGTTAATAAACAGATGTTTTTTTTTTCAAATAAAAAAAAGGTGTCAATTTAATTTATTTTACTGCATCTTTAAGTTATTAATGAAATATAAAAGGGGTTTAATGTACTCAAGTATGAGCAGTATAATGAAAAGTATTGTTCATAACACCTACCAAAAGTGTGTTTTCGGTGCTTGGTCTAATTTCCGCGCACCGAAAACAACCACTTTTGGTACTAGTGATGAAAATAACTATTCTACCTATAATAGTGTATTGACTTGAATTTAACGCTAACTAACCTGGATTTGTTCTTTTGCATTTAAAAAACAATTATTAAATAACGACAGAAGTTTAAATCTTGTCTTGTTTATTTTACATTTTTCCAAACCGAGAACTTATTTGTTTTAAAACAAGAAATGTTTTATTTTAAAGCCAGAAAATGATATTTTTAAGCCAAGATTTCTCTTTTTGTGGCTTATAAAATTCCTTACTTTTTTATAAGATTACTTATAAAATTACTTACTTTTTTTTTTTTTTTTTTTTTCTTAACAAATCTCATTTAACAAATATTTAGGTTATTATTTAAACCATCATGTCAAACAATCCAAAATCTCCAGTGGACCTGCGACGGCTTTAATAGACACTATGAGTAGGTACCTAAAAATACTAATAAATGAAAAACAACCCCATGTGATATATTTAGAAGAAACTCATCTACAACCTTCCATGATAACAAACCTTAAAGAGCTGCAAATATTTCGAAGAGGTCAAGCAAAAGCTTCGTCGACCTGGGGAGGTGTCGCCGTTTTAATTACAAACACCATCGTAGCACAAGAAGTACATCTTAAAACACATCTGGAGACAATAGCTGTTCAAATACACAACCCAGACCCAATCTCGATATGCAACGTATATATAGCCCCAAAACAAGATTTCTACATACATCAGATAGTGTATCAACTTCCGCAGCCAGTAGTGTTCGTTGGTGATTTCAACGGACATACTCAGCTATAGAAGACCGAGCTGCCAATGACCCAATGGGGTAGAGGCAGGATAATTAAAATAAAATAAAATAAATAAAATTCCATTCTTAAAAATAATGAATAAACAGCGGGCTTAAGGTGTCTCCTTTTGTCATTCCTAGTTGCATTCCAAAGTTTCTCAATTTTTTTACTAAACCTCACAATCCTTTTTGGATTAAGAACATTTTAAACTCCTTAAATAAGCTGGGACGTTTTTAGATGTGAGGTTTTTAAATATCTTCCCTTCGAAGGAAATGACACGCATTATTAATGATATACTACCTTGTAACTTGTTTTACTATTTTTTTTATGGATTAAAATTCTTCCTTAACTAATCAAAAATGATATCCAAAAGTGTTTATCTGAAGAAAAAAACTTTAAATGGCCAAAAAATAGGATTTTCCTAGTGAAGTACCGATGCCGAGTAAACGCGAGGATGATTTGAAGATAATTTGTTAAGCGAGCTTCGAATGTTCCGTTTTTAATTGTTAAGTTTTTTTTTTGGTCTTCCTTCAATACAGTTCAAAATTAAAATCCATTTTTTAAAAATCTTAATTACAAGAAAGTATGAAAAAAAATTAAATTGAACATTAAACTTTAAAGTCGTTTTCTCAAAACTGTGTTTTTTAAATCGGGCGTCTTCAATTTTTGCCCGATCCACTTCAAATTTTAATTGTAGCTTCCTAATGATATTTTTTAGTAAAGCACGAAGACTTTTTCCGGTTCATTGAATTATAACGATTTTTAAATGAAAAATTGGTCACCATTTTCGAAAAAGTTAATATTTCTTAAAATTCCGTTGTAATTTACTAGATTTAACCTTCTTCTTTCAAAATAACTTTATTTTTGTAGATGGAGATAGTTAGCCGCTGTAGAGATACGAAGACAGGTATAGTTGGGATTCGGCTAGGAGAAAAACGTCAGACTTTCAAAAAGAAATCTGTATTTTGGACGTTTCGACTGCAACAATGGCAGCCTTCTTCAGCACTAGAGAATGCCTAGGGGGGAGGGAGGAAGACCTCGAGGACAACTTAGGTAAACATTACATTCATACTTCCAACCATGGTTACCTAAGTTGTCCTCGAGGTCTTCCTCCCTCCCCCCTAGGCATTCTCTAGTGCTGAAGAAGGCTGCCAATGTTGCAGTCGAAACGTCCAAAATACAGATTTCTTTCTGAAAGTCTGACGTTTTTCTCCTAGCCGAATCCCAACTATACCTGTCTTCGTAACTTTATTTTTTCGTTCTAGATTAGAAATTGCCGCCTGCAGACTATCCTTCGTGAAAAAAGAGAGTGTCCGTTCGTCAGAAACAGGGCCGCCTGCAGACTATCCTTCGTGAAAAAAGAAGGGTTTCCGTTCGTCAGAAACAGGGCCGCCTGCAGACTATCCTTCGTGAAAAAAGAAGGGTTTCCGTTCGTCAGAAACAGGGCCGCCTGCAGACTATCCTTCGTGAAAAAAGAAGGGTTTCCGTTCGTCAGAAACAGGGCCGCCTGCAGACTATCCTTCGTGAAAAAAGAAGGGTTTCCGTTCGTCAGAAACAGGGCCGCCTGCAGACTATCCTTCGTGAAAAAAGAAGGGTTTCCGTTCGTCAGACACAGGGCCGCCATTTCTTTCCGAAGAATCGAAACATTTTCTTTTTGTTTTTTTTTTTATACTTTAACATCGCCTACAAAACGTTTGATATGAAGGAGTGAAAAATATTGATTTATTAGTTACATTGGAACATGGATAATTCGAACTTCCATAATTCGAAATCGTCTTTAATTTGAATATTTCTCTTGGTCCCTAGAATTTCGGGCATAAACAATGTAAAAAAATCGTGGTTAATTCGAATAAAAGTTTGGATAACTCAACAACAATAAATAATAATGTACATAATGAATTCATGAAATGAAATGATTGTTTTTCTTTAAGTAAAATGTATTTTTGGTAATACTGAAGGAGAGTGTCCTCAGCACCGATTTTCTTCAAAGTTTGCACTATAACGTATTTTGATGCACTAAACACGAATCCGTTGAAAAAAAAAGTTGCTCGCAACTAGGAAAGAAGTTATTAAGCACTAAAGTTCACTGTTATGGAGGTTATAAAAGACGGGGTAAACAGCTTATATGTAAACACGCGCCTGCGCAATAGTCCTAAATGACGAAGTGTAATTGAAATTTAAACTCACCTGTGGTAGCTGACTTGGTCGTAAACTGTCGCTTTTGGGAAAACGTGCTATGCGTTTCCGCTCGCTCAAGAAAACATCAAAACTCCTAGTCAATCCAACTCGCAGAAATGAAAAGAATTCTATGCCCAAAAGTCGTCCAAGGCAGTCTTCCCTAACCTTCATAACAGTGAACTTTTTTTTTAAATAACTTCTTTCCTAGTTGCGAGCAACTTTTTTTTTCAACGGATTCGTGTTTAGTGCATCAAAATACGTTATAGTGCAAACTTTGAAGAAAATCGGTGCTGAGGACACTCTCCTTCAGATTTACCGTATTTTTTTGTTAATTAAAAAATGTGAAAATATGAAGTTCGATTTTTTACCCCCTTATTGATTTATTAGTTACAGTGGAACAAGGATAATTCGAAATCGTCTTTAATTTGAATATTTCTCTTGGTCCCTAGAATTTCGGGCATAAACAATGTAAAAAAATCGTGGTTAATTCGAATAAAAGTTTGGATAACTCACCAACAATAAATAATAATGTACATAATGAATTCATGAAATGAAATGATTGTTTTTCTTTAAGTAAAATGTATTTTTGGTAATACTGAAGGAGAGTGTCCTCAGCACCGACCTCAGCATATACAACTATATATGCATATATATATATATATATATATATATATATATATATATATATATATATATAGAGAGAGAGAGAGAGAGAGAGAGAGAGAGAGAGAGAGATTTTTACTGGGGTCATTTTCGGTGTCTACTAGATAGGATCGATAAAGATTCGAAGAAATTGTCCAAAAATTCCGTCATGAGTGCAACCTCAATAGCTACTCTCCTTCGGAGGAATGTGCTAAAAACATTAATAGTTCTGCTCTTTTACATTTGTAATGAGCAGCTGTTTCAATGATTAATTTTGTAATTAATTTCCTTCCAGAGTTTTGTGTATGCGAGGTACTACACTACGTAATAGATAGTCCGACTCGCAGGAACTGCGTCATCTTAGCGCTGTTCCTTTTAAATCTCTAGTGCTATTAGTAAAGGAATAGTAGCAGTTATTGCTGGGGTTTGATCTTTAGTGAAAAATATAAAGTAATGTCTCGAAGAGAAAATAGCTTTAAGGGGCCGCAACAGGAAACTGACAGTTTCATGGCGTCTTCCACCACCTTCTCAACGCTCGCTCTTGGAAAAGCTATAACAATGTTTCACATTTCCCTACCTTGTTTTAGTAAAATACTCATTGTACTGTTAAATGCAATTAAAATAAGCAACAACAATTTAAAACAGTAAGTAAACAGATAAAAATACCCGTTCAAAGGAGCAAAACTAATAATTTCTAAGTTTCAAGTTCTTATTTCTCCGATTCACATCGCTCCATCGAAAATAACCTGAGAACCTTTTAGCACTTTCCTCCGAAGGAAAGTAGCTATTGAGGTTGCACTCATGACGGAATATTTGAAAAAATTCTTCAAAACTTTATCGATCCTATCTAGTAGACACCGAAAATGACCCCAGTAAAAATTTCCCTCTCTCTCTCTCTCTCTCTCTCTCTCTCTATATATATATATATATATATATATATATATATATATATACATATGTAGTTATGTATGTGTCCGTTAACACGATATAGGCCAGAGTTTTTGTTTTTTCGCCACAAAACTAGGTATGTAGTATTCCCCCATCAAACGATTGAACGAGTTCGTTAACCAACAAAATCGTTCCGTCCGAGGGGGGGGGGGTTTACTCCAGAGCCAAAGTAGTTATTTGTCAATACCAGCCATAATATTTGTTATATTTCAACGAAACTCGGTATTCGTTGTGGTCAACTGAAGAGAAAAATGTATTGTAAAAATAAACTAAATCGGTAGCCTTGAAGAGGGGGGGGGGGGGTTTACTCCGGACAGAAATTACTAATTTCCCTATACCGGCGTTATTTATTTTGAAATGTAACAAAACTCTTTATACGTCCTGGCTACCTAATATGAAAGAAATGTTATGAAAATGAACTAAATCGGTCTATTGGAAGGGGGGGGGGGGGGTTGTACTATGTTTGAATTGAATTCTTCCGCCAAACGTAGGTTCCCAAAACTCATCAAGATTAAAATGTGAAGCTTTGTGTATTTAGTTCGCAGTGCAGTACCCCGCAAATACAAAACTCTGGAAGGAAATTAATTAGAAAATTAATAATTGAAACAGCTGCTCATAAAAAATGAAAAAGAGTAGAGCAATTTATGTTTTTATTTTATTTATCTAAATAGGTTATTTTAAGCAAATTATTCAGGAATGCACTCGACACTACCCAATTCTGAGGAAAGTGCTTAGTTATGCAGCTCCTGCGTGGCGGAGTTTTTATTTATTTATTTTTTTTAGAGAATTCAGTAAGCTTTCAATTGGTTACCTTTCACTTATGACAATAGTTTTCGAGATATTTTAGAAAATACACGAAAATCCCATAACTTGGCATGCCCGTTAACGAAATATTTTATTTCTAGTACTTCCTTAACTCCAAACGGATACAAAATTTATCTATCATAGACTAGATGAATATTAAACGTCTGGAAGAAGTTTCAACTTATTTAATCGTTTCTAAAAACCCAAACAGAAAATTAGTTTGGAAAAGTAGGTGTTTCAATGTTTCTCGAAAACGGTTTAAAAATGGGTAGATATCGCTTTTAAAATGGTTCCATTCGTTTTTCTACGTTATGAAACCTATAATAAAACGAGTACCTGCAAACGTATGAACTCAAAAACGTAAGCGTTAAGATTTTTTCGCGCGAATTTCGCTCCAAAAAGCATCTTCCAGTGGACGGATTCTGCTGGCTAACGAAATTGACCTTTCAAATTAGACGAAAGATTTTTGTACCAAATTTCATGAAAATCGGACTATTTTTGATGCTACCAGTGAGCGAACAGACATATATATATATATATATATATATATATATATATATATATATATATATATATATATATATAAATTTGAGGCACCGTTATTTTTAAGATCTATAGATCGGCACTTCCGGATATCGTCATGAGGTCAACCTCATATGCTGGTCTCCTGCCGATGGAGGGAGGGAGGAACCGCGCTCGAAGTAAACATAAAATCTCTGCACCCGAGACATAGAAGAATACGAATTCTACAATGATAGGGTAAGGTTTAAAGAAAAAACAACTATGAGACTGTGTATAAACATATTTATTTCGTGCACAAAAGGCTTTTATTCTGCTCAAATGACACCTGAAACATATATCATGAAAATAAGTTATATTGTTTTGAAGAACTATAACGATGTACTATATATGCCTAAACTATTCCTTCACAAAAGTGTAGACTACTACAGGTTTGCGGGATCTCTGCATGGTCTAGTAGCTAACGTCTTAGATTCTCATGCGGGAGATGGTGGGTTCGATGCCCCCCGGCGCACAGTGGTCAAAAATAGCCAAAAAGCGCTGAAAACTTGATTTTTTGAAGTATTTTCTCCGAACCCATTCGCCTTAAATATATGTTAAATACCTCGTGAGAGTGGCATTTCTTGAGTTTTAGGCCCCCACCGTTGATTGCAGGACAGTGGTTAATCATTGAAGTAATAGAAACGAAGAAAATTTCCCAAATCCTCAGGTACCGAAATCGTTACTTCACTTAACTTTACTTTTTCAGACCGATAAGGTTGACGCATGTTTTTCTTGTTTTAATGGGATGTTCCAAGGGCAAAAAAAAAAAATACTTTTGCATGTTTCGAATCGCCTTCATGGACGGGGATACTGAAAAAGTAAAAACATTACACGTATCAAAGTTCGTTTTGTCATATAGCTTTTGCGTCTGTCTGCGTCTCTCTAATTTCGGGCTTAAATATTCCGCGGGCATGTATAGAAAGACCCCAGACTGAAATTAGCTGCTTAAGTCTGCCTACTTCGGTATAAGAGGTGAACCAACTCTGTAAATAACTAACAGGCAGACGCGCGTTATCTCTATGTAAATATTGGAATCAAATCGAAGATGGATTTTTTTTGCAGTACTCAAGTCAGTGTTGACTGCAAAAAATGTCTGAAGTGATCCGAGTGAAAAATCGAGTCCTAGTTGGAATATTGTTGAATTCGAACGACAAAAGTGTATTTTTGGTATGCGAGTAATTGAAAGATCCATTTCCAATAGCCGATGAGCTTATTTCGTTACTCCTACGAAAATTATCTCAAACTGTTGTGCTGAAATTTAAAAAAAGTTACTTTTTTTTTTTTTTTTTTTTTTTTTTTTTTTTTTTTTTTTTTTTTTTTTTTTTTTTTATTGGTTTTGACCACGTGAGCCTAGCCGAGTGCAGTTCAGAGGCGGGGGCGACCACAAAAAAAAAAATTGTCATCTGAGTGACTTATCAATACCTTCATTTTAGTTATAAGACTGGTAAGTGTGCACAATTTCAGGCTTCTAAATCAACAATATCAAATGGTATTGAGTTTTGAGCGCTTTTTCACCACTGTGCGACGGCAGGAATTTTCTCATCTCATGGCTCGTCGAAACAATTCCTCACTGCCACTTGGATGTCGGCGCTAATGTCCGTAAAAGAATAAACAAAGGTTTGTGAGCAGAGGAGTCTGACACCACGAAGATCAGTGAGCTAGCTTTCAAGTTATTGGAACATGGTAAAATTAGTCAGAAAAGGATTACGGGTTTATCTCCATACTCTATTCAGTTTTTCAAACAGAACCATTCAGATTATTACAACGAGTAAATTATGTTAAACCCTAAATAACAAATCTTGAAATTATCAATAATGTAAAATGAATTAATTACTAATTAATTATATAAATTAAGTAATGTCTGGAATAATTTCTCAATGTCTCTTCCAATATGTAATACTTTTTCCACAAAGAATACCTCGGATCGAAACAGTTATTTTTATTGTCAAAAGTTAAAATTTAACTGATAAAAAACCTTTTATTTTGCAAGTTAAAAAATAAATATTAAAAAGAATTATAGAAAATTAAGTACATCAAAATAAAGGTTTAATGTAATAATTTTTTTTTTTATTATAAAGTAAAAGTTTTCAGTATTTTACTCAATTATTTCAAAATTATAGTAGTAGTTATTAGTATGTAGTGTCTGTTATTTTTCGAATGCAAACCAAATGCTTTACTGCTGACAAAGGTGTGGAATTGAAGGCTAAGAAACAGAATCCTTGTTCTCATTGACAAATATTTATAATTCTTATTTTTTATTAAAACCAACTATCATTATGAAGAATACATTAAATCTAGTGCCGTCTTTATTCATATAATTCTGCGGGTGCAGCACGAACACCAGCTCCAGCACCTGAACCACCTCCAAGACTTTGATTACTACCACATCAGTAACCATATCTTGCACATCTGACGGATCTTACACCAGCACCAGCTCCAGCTCCAGCACCTGCTCCAGCTCCAAGACTTCCATCAGACCATATACCGGCACCAGCTCCAGCGCCTGCTCCAGCTCCTACACTTCTAACAGATCTTACACCAGAACCAGCTCCAGCTCCAGCACCTGCTCCAGCTCCAAGACCTCCATCAGACCATATACCGGCACCAGCTCCAGCGCCTGCTCCAGCTCCTGCACTTCTAACAGATCTTACACCAGAACCAGCTCCAGCTCCAGCACCTGCTCCAAGACCTCCTTCAGACCATAAACCGGCACCAGCTCCAGCGCCTGCTCCAGCTCCTGCACTTCTAACAGATCTTACACCAGAACCAGCTCCAGCTCCAGCGCCTGCACCTGCACTTCTGACAGATCTTACACCAGAACCAGCTCCAGCTCCAGCACCTGCTCCAGCTCCTGCACTTCTAACAGATCTTACACCAGCACCAGCACCAGCTCCAGCCCCTGCCCCAGCTCCAAGACCTCCATCAGACCATATACCGGCACCAGCTCCAGCTCCAGCGCCTACACCTGCACCACCCTGTTGACAGCTGATAACAGCCTAAACAATAAAATACATGGATATTATCATTGACTTTAAGGGATTGACAATTACTATATGCATATATTGGTGGTCGTTATGCGGTGGCAAACATGTTGCTGGAGAACATTGTTGATTTACCTTCGAGGATTTATACAAGATGCACGGGGATTTTACACAATGCACAACTAATGGAATTGAGTAGACCAAGGTAGGTTGGGCATGTAGCAAGCATGGAAACAGGCAGAATTCCGAAGGTACTACTCACTGGACCCAAAGAAGAGGAATACCAAGACTGAGGTGGTCTGACCTTGTGGCAGAATAGCTAGGTCTATTCTGGCTGGACTCTGTACAGAATAGAGACAATATGGAGATGTTGTCTGAGGTGGCCAAGATTCGAAATCGGGTTGCAGCTCCGTAGTAAATAAGTAATATAAAATGAATTTCGTTTAGAGCGTTCTGCTCAAATTCAGGAACATAAATTTGCTTTAGGTCCATCCGACAAACCTATGTAATGTGCTGCATAACATACAGTCTTCTTTTCCGTACATGGCCACCGCGCATGTGTGCTTTTTTTTTAACTATTTTTTTGTCATCGTTAAAGCATATTTAGCTCAGTGGTAGAGCCCTCGACTAATATGGAGGACCTGAAGTCCCAAGCATAGTACTAAAGATTTTTTCTTCTAGTGTCTCCGATCATGGGTTGAATTCGGCCTCCCTGACCGTCACTAGGCCAACCCAGCCAGGGGAAAATCAGGCGGCCGGAGCATAGTGCTGACCACACTATCTCCCTAGTGTTCCGTATGGTCATGAATCAGATACCTCTATAGTATCTTCCCCTCAGGGCCCTCGTGGCGTGTTACAGGACTGATTTTTTTTTTTTTTTTTTTTTTTTTTTTTTTTTTTAAGCATATTTAAGCAAATGAACTAGCTAAATGCCCGTGTCTGTCAGATAAGTAGTAATTTCTATTGCTTTAAATAATGTATCATCAAAATTAACGATACTATATAATTTTTTGCTAATATAAATTTCGTTATCTGTAATAAATGTACGTTAAAATTTAAAAATTTATGTTTCTCAGATGTCTATTTGAAACACCTATTATATTTGCGAGCATTACCAATAAGTGTTCTGACTGGGGATGCTGATGGGTGAGGAGGGTGTTTGGGATCGGTTTGGGATATTATTACCTCGGATGGAAGATCACCCGGTGCGAGGTATTAGAGTTTACCCCCATAGAGTTTACTTGTATAGCGCAAACTCTATGGGGGACGAGTTGAAATGAACCGCAATTAAAATGGTGATTTTGTCCCTCATAGCGTAAACTCTACAAAACATAGGAAAACGAATGAAACCATTTTTAAGGCGATATCTGTAACCGTTTCTGAGAAAAGTGGAATCAATGTTTTTCATTATTTTTTTGTGGGTACTTAGAATCGCGGGATTCAATTGAAATATTTTCTACATCTTGGAAATTAATCTCAACTAAGATGTTTAAATGTTGGTTAAATTTGGTGTTAAGGAAGTATGCGAAAAAAAAAAAATATTAATAGACATGAAAAGTTTTCGGATCTTCATACATTTTTCGTA
Organism: Gonocerus acuteangulatus; assembly: GCA_946811695.1. Classification (NCBI taxonomy): domain Eukaryota; kingdom Metazoa; phylum Arthropoda; class Insecta; order Hemiptera; family Coreidae; genus Gonocerus; species Gonocerus acuteangulatus. The sequence continues at coordinate 76,536,389 of OX328129.1, read as the reverse complement.
AATATCTCGATAACGGTTGGGAAATCGTGCTAAGTGGAAGGTGACCATTCGAATGCTTACTAAATTCTCTACAAAAAAGGTTCTGAAGCAATATTTGATGGGGGCAACGGCAATCAGAGATATAAGCGCTTAAAAAGTGTTCGTTTTGTTGTTTTGAAAGGGGTTTTCTCTTTGTTTATCGCACTTTTTAATTGATTGTTTTTTGTTTTAAATGGCATTTATCAGGAAAATTAATATTTCAGTAAAATAAGCTAAGAAACGGTGAAAGGTATTGGTAATAAGTTTGGAGTGGCTGTGGAAATCAAGATGGCTCTGGCGAATCATGATGGCGTATGCATAGTTTGTTTTGAATTCTCCTATCTATATAACCTTCCTCCTGCTACAACTGAAGTTATCGTTATTTCTTATTTTATAGAAAGATTTATCTTACGACAGAATGGAATTTTATTCGCCATGAATTACATATTTACAGTTGATTATAACAGTAAAACGAATTTGCTGAGAGCCTTCTCAGCAGTAGTCGAAGAGTAAGAATGCTTTTGGTAGATAATTATTATCTACAATTATTATCTATAATTATTGACTTATACAGATTAAGAATTATCCGCTTCTGTGTAAGTTGGCTACTGTCAGTTTCCTGTGATTTGTGATGCTAATCTATTCCATTTCTTCGAGATGTATGTAACCGCGCTAAGATGACGCAGTTCCTGCGAGTCGGACTTTTGTAAATATTGAACCATTTTAGTGAGAGAAAAACGTTCGCCAGTAACATCAAAGAACAGTTTATAGTCAATTTTTTTTGTTGAAAAAAATATATTTATTTATTTATTGAATTAATAAAACACAAAATAAATCTAAATATTAAGAAATTAGTTTTGCTGCTCCTGAACACTTAAAATATATATAATTCAAATTTAACTTTACCATCATGGCGAAAATGCTGAGAAGAACAGTTGTAGCTTTGAACATCTTGGAAAGTCTGAATTCATCTTCATAGTTTACCGCTATTTATACGTGGCTAAATTATACATTCGAAAAATTATAATTTCCTAAAAATGAAAAAAATATAACCTAGCGGTGAATATTTTTAGTGTAAGAATATCCTTGTTATTGTTATACCGCTCCTGTATAATTACCAAAGTCTCGTTTCCTTGACATTATTGTAATCTTTTCGACAATAATTCAAGAGTATTCCGACCAAATATCCCCCCCCCACCTTTATATTAAGCCAAAACCCCAAATATCTGAAATCCTAAAACCGATACTTCATCATGAAAAAAAAAAGAAAATAAACATTTCAGTACATTAAACTTTAAAGTCGAATTTTTCAAAACTACACATGTTTTTCAAATTGGGCGTTACTCCAGTGCATTAAATTTTGACCCCGTAAACTTCAAGTTTTAACACAGAACAAACTGAAAAACTTACATACGACTCTAAAAGACCCTATCCCACAAAAAGACAGGACCAATGTAGTCTACAGAATCCCTTGCATCACACCCAACTGCAATAGTGCGTACATTGGACAGACTAAAAACCCAGTAAGAAAACGTATCAACAACCACAAAAACGATGTACGGAATAAAGACATAAAGACAGCTTTAACTAGACATGCCATCACAGACGGACATGACTTTGGTATTGACCAATACTCCATCCTTTCCACTGAACCCAACGAAGACAAACGCCTCTCCTTCCGAATCAATTTTTATCCACCTAGAAAATAACCCAGTTAATGACAAAATTGACAAAGAAGTCATCTCCTCTACCTACTCCAACATCTTCCATTTATTAAAAACTCCATCCTAATCCCCTATAACACCTGCAATATAGCCCTTTATACCTGCCTCCCTTTCCATTAACACAACATTTTATGACTTTATGATCCCGTATTGTACTTCGCCGCTCTTTCATTCATCTTCTATGTTCTCTGTCCATTGGGTGGTCCAGAACCCCCCCCCCCCCTCACCAAGTCCTTTCTTCCTATGTTTCCCTGTATTAACTGTCAGAAATGATCCCGCATTTGTGAGGAATAGTTCTCTATCTTCCCATCGGTGAGCCCATATTGTTATTTTTATATCTAGTCTAATATGTAATCTGCTATTCTTATATCTGTTTTCCTAATAATCCAAACACTTCTAGAGCACATTGTTCTTCTATATATTATGTTCTAGTATTTTATGTTTTTGTCTTTTTCCATATATGTATGTATGTATATATGTATGTGTATTTGTGTATGTAGGCATATATATATATATATATATATATATATATATATATATATATATATGTATATTTCAGTATTACATCCGTCCTACTTGTTTTTTACAGCCCTGATGAAGGCTTGAAGTTCAAGCCGAAACGTCGGCACAATAAAACCATTTTTATGATAAAATGTAGTTTTATTAAGTAGGAGTGACCGAACCCCGACAATCCCTACCTTGCATCATCTTCGGTCAACGATCTCCTCTCAATTCAACTTTTAACTTCTGGTCCTTAATGATTTTTGCTAGTAAAATACCTAGGACTTTTTAGATTCATTGAATTATAAAGATTTTATGACCGATTATTGACGAATGTTTTAATAAAAAATTAAGAATTGTTCGCCACTTTCGAAAAATTAATATTCCTTAAAAATCCTACGTACCTTAATCCTGCTGTTACTTGATTTAACCTTCTTTCAAAATAATTCTAGTTTTTTGTTCTACTGTATTTATTTATTTTGATTGACAAGGTAATATTACCCATTAAGATAAAGGGGAGCTAGATATATAATTTATTTTCTACCCCACGGTTTCTCCTGTGCGATTGTGAAAAAATAGTCCGTAACGCAGGAGCTGCGTAACTAAACACATTCGTCAGAAGGTGGGAAGTGTACCCACCATTCCTGAATAATTTGTTTAAATGTAAAATAATAAAGAAATACTTTTGACCTTTTATATCTGTAATTATCAGCTGACTGATTTACTTTTTTTTTCAGAGTTCTTGTGTATGCAACTACTACTAAATAAACAAACAACCGTCACGCAGGAGCTGCGTAACTAGGCACTTTCCTCAGAATTGGGTAGTGTCGAGTGCATTCCTGAACAATTTGCTTAAAATAACCTATACAAAAAAATAAAATAAAAACATAAATTGTTCTACCCTTTTGCATATGAACAGCTGTTTCAATTATTAATTTTGTAATTAATTTCCTTCCAGAGATTTGTGTATGCGTGGTACTACACTACGTAATAAATACACAAAGCTTCACATATTCATCTATTGATCTTGTTGAGTTTCGTGAACCTACGTTTGGCTGGAGAGTTCAATTCAAACATAGTACAAAGTAACACCCCCCCCCCCCCCTCCAATAGACCGATTTAGTTCATTTTCACAACACTTCTTTCTTATTAGATAGCCAGGACGTATACAGAGTTTCGTAACAATACAATAGAAATTACGACTGGTATAAGGAAATTAGTAATTTATGTCCGGAGTAACCCCCCCCCCTTCTAGTCAACCGATTTAGTTTTTTTATTACAACCAATTTTTCTCTTCGGTTGACCACAACGAATACCGAGTTTCGTTGAAATATAACAAAAATTATGGCTGGTATTGACAAATAACTACTTTGGCTCTGGAGTAACCCCCCCTCCCCCCCTCGGACGGAACGATTTTGTTGGTTAACGAACTCGTTCAATCGTTTGATGGGGGAATACTACATACCAAGTTTCGTGGCGAAAAAACAAAAACTCTGGCCTATATCGTGTTAACGGACACATACATAACTATATATGCATATATATATATATATATATATATATATATATATATATATATATATATATATATATATATATATAGAGAGAGAGAGAGAGAGAGAGAGAGAGAGAGAGAGAGAGAGAGATAGAGAGATTTTTACTGGGGCCATTTTCGGTGTCTACTAGATAGGATCGATAAATATTCGAAGAAATTGTCCAAAAATTCCGTCATGAGTGCAACCTCAATAGCTACTCTCCTTCGGAGGAATGTGCTAAAAACATTAATAGTTCTGCTCTTCTACATTTGTAATGAGCAGCTGTTTCAATGATTAATTTTGTAATTAATTTCCTTCCAGAGTTTTGTGTATGCGAGGTACTACACTACTTAATAGATAGTCCGACTCGCAGGAACTGCGTCATCTTAGCGCTGTTCCTTTTAAATCTCTAGTGCTATTAGTAAAGGAATAGTAGCAGTTATTGCTGGGGTTTGATCTTTAGTGAAAAATATAAAATATTATCTCGAAGAGAAAATAGCTTTAAGGGGCCGCAACAGGAAACTGACAGTTTCATGGCGTCTTCCACCACCTTCTCAACGCTCGCTCTTGGAAAAGCTATAACAATGTTTCACATTTCCCTACCTTGTTATAGTAAAATACTCATTGTACTGTTAAATGCAATTAAAATAAGCAACAACAAGTTAAAACAGTAAGTAAACCGATAAAAATACCCGTTCAAAGGAGCAAAACTAAAAATTTCTAAGTTTCAAGTTCTTATTTCTCCGATTCATATCGCCCCATCGAAAATAACCTGAGAACCTTCTAGCACTTTCCTCCGAAGGAAAGTAGCTATTGAGGTTGCACTCATGACGGAATTTTTGGACAATTTCTTCGAATCTTTATCGATCCTATCTAGTAGACGCCGAAAATGGCCCCAGTAAAAATCTCTCTATCTCTCTCTCTCTCTCTCTCTCTCTCTCTCTCTCTCTCTATATATATATATATATATATATATATATATATATATATGCATATATAGTTATGTATGTGTCCGTTAACACGATATAGGCCAGAGTTTTTGTTTTTTCGCCACGAAACTTGGTATGTAGTATTCCCCCATCAAACGATTGAACGAGTTCGTTAACCAACAAAATCGTTCCGTCCGAGGGGGGGGGGGGAGGGGGGGTTACTCCAGAGCCAAAGTAGTTATTTGTCAATACCAGCCATAATTTTTGTTATATTTGAACGAAACTCGGTATTCGTTGTGGTCAACCGAAGAGAAAAATTGGTTGTAATAAAAAAACTAAATCGGTTGACTAGAAGGGGGGGGGGGTTACTCCGGACATAAATTACTAATTTCCTTATACCAGTCGTAATTTCTATTGTATTGTTACGAAACTCTGTATACGTCCTGGCTATCTAATATGAAAGAAATGTTGTGAAAATGAACTAAATCGGTCTATTGGAAGGGGGGGGGGGGGTGTTACTTTGTACTATGTTTGAATTGAATTCTTCCGCCAAACGTAGGTTCCCAAAACTCATCAAGATTAAAATGTGAAGCTTTGTGTATTTAGTTCGCAGTGCAGTACCACGCAAATACAAAACTCTGGAAGTTAATTAATTACAAAATTAATAATTGAAACAGCTGCTCATAAAAAATGAAAAAGTGTCGAACAATTTATGTTTTTATTTTATTTATCTAACTAGGTTATTTTAAGCAAATTATTCAGAAATGCACTCGACACTACCCAATTCTGAGGAAAGTGCTTAGTTATGCAGCTCCTGCGTGACGGAGTTTTTATTTATTTTTTTTTGTAGAGAATTTAGTAAGCTTTCAATTGGTTACCTTTCACTTATGACAATAGTTTTCGAGATATTTTAGAAAATACACGAAAATCCCATAACTTGGCATGCCCGTTAGTGAAATATTTGATTTCTAGTACTTCCTTAACTCCAAACGGATACAAAATTTATCTATCATAGATTAGATGAATATTAAGCGTCTGGAAGAAGTTTCAACTTATTTAATCGTTTCTAAAAACCCAAACAGAAAATTAGTTTGGAAAAGTAGGTGTTTCAATGTTTCTCGAAAACGGTTTAAAAATGGGTAGATATCGCTTTTAAAATGGTTCCATTCGTTTTTCTACGTTATGAAACCTATAATAAAACGAGTACCTGCAAACGTATGAACTCAAAAACGTAAGCGTTAAGATTTTTTCGCGCGAATTTCGCTCCAAAAAGCATCTTCCAGTGGACGGATTCTGCTGGCTAACGAAATTGACCTTTCAAATTAGACGAAAGATTTTTGTACCAAATTTCATGAAAATCGGACTATTTTTGATGCTACCAGTGAGCGAACAGACATATATATATATATATATATATATATATATATATATATATATATATATATATATATATAAATTTGAGGCACCGTTATTTTTAAGATCTATAGATCGGCACTTCCGGATATCGTCATGAGGTCAACCTCATATGCTGGTCTCCTGCCGATGGAGGGAGGGAGGAACCGCGCTCGAAGTAAACATAAAATCTCTGCACCCGAGACATAGAAGAATACGAATTCTACAATGATAGGGTAAGGTTTAAAGAAAAAACAACTATGAGACTGTGTATAAACATATTTATTTCGTGCACAAAAGGCTTTTATTCTGCTCAAATGACACCTGAAACATATATCATGAAAATAAGTTATATTGTTTTGAAGAACTATAACGATGTACTATATATGCCTAAACTATTCCTTCACAAAAGTGTAGACTACTACAGGTTTGCGGGATCTCTGCATGGTCTAGTAGCTAACGTCTTAGATTCTCATGCGGGAGATGGTGGGTTCGATGCCCCCCGGCGCACAGTGGTCAAAAATAGCCAAAAAGCGCTGAAAACTTGATTTTTTGAAGTATTTTCTCCGAACCCATTCGCCTTAAATATATGTTAAATACCTCGTGAGAGTGGCATTTCTTGAGTTTTAGGCCCCCACCGTTGATTGCAGGACAGTGGTTAATCATTGAAGTAATAGAAACGAAGAAAATTTCCCAAATCCTCAGGTACCAAAATCGTTACTTCACTTAACTTTACTTTTTCAGACCGATAAGGTTGACGCATGTTTTTCTTGTTTTAATGGGATGTTCCAAGGGCAAAAAAAAAAAATACTTTTGCATTTTTCGAATCGCCTTCATGGACGAGGATACTGAAAAAGTAAAAACATTACGCGTATCAAAGTTCGTTTTGTCATATAGCTTTTGCGTCTCTCTAATTTAGGGCTTAAATATTCCGCGGGCATGTATAGAAAGACCCCAGACTGAAATTAGCTGCTTAAGTCTGCCTACTTCGGTATAAGAGGTGAACCAACTCTGTAAATAACTAACAGACAGACGCGCGTTATCTCTATGTAAATATTGGAATCAAATCGAAGATGGATTTTTTTGCAGTACTCAAGTCAGTGTTGACTGCAAAAAATGTCTAAATTGATCCGAGTGAAAAATCGAGTCCTAGTTGGAATATTGTTGAATTCGAACGACAAAAGTGTATTTTTGGTATGCGAGTAATTGAAAGATCCATTTCCAATAGCCGATGAGCTTATTTCGTTACTCCTACGAAAATTATCTCAAACTGTTGTGCTGAAATTTAAAAAAAGTTACTTTTTTTTTTTTTTTTTTTTTTTTTTTTTTTTTTTTTTTTTTTTTTTTTTTTTTTTTTTTTTTTATTGGTTTTGACCACGTGAGCCTAGCCGAGTGCAGTTCAGAGGCGGGGGCGACCACAAAAAAAAAAAATTGTCATCTGAGTGACTTATCAATACCTTCATTGTAGTTATAAGACTGGTAAGTGTGCACAATTTCAGGCTTCTAAATCAACAATATCAAATGGTATTGAGTTTTGAGCGCTTTTTGACCACTGTGCGACGGCAGGAATTTTCTCATCTCATGGCTCGTCGAAACAATTCCTCACTGCCACTTGGATGTCGGCGCTAATGTCCGTAAAAGAATAAACAAAGGTTTGTGAGCAGAGGAGTCTGACACCACGAAGATCAGTGAGCTAGCTTTCAAGTTATTTGAACATGGTAAAATTAGTCAGAAAAGGATTACGGGTTTATCTCCATACTCTATTCAGTTTTTCAAACAGAACCATTCAGATTATTACAACGAGTAAATTATGTTAAACCCTAAATAACAAATCTTGAAATTATCAATAATGTAAAATGAATTAATTACTAATTAATTATATAAATTAAGTAATGTCTGGAATAATTTCTCAATGTCTCTTCCAATATGTAATACGTTTTCCACAAAGAATACCTCGGATCGAAACAGTTATTTTTATTGTCAAAAGTTAAAATTTAACTGATAAAAAATACCTTTTATTTTGCAAGTTAAAAAATAAATATTAAAAAGAATTAAAGAAAATTAAGTACATCAAAATAAAGGTTAATGTAATAATTTTTTTTTTTATTATAAAGTAAAAGTTTTCAGTATTTTACTCAATAATTTCAAACTTATAGTAGTAGTTATTAGTATGTAGTGTCTGTTATTTTTCGAATGCAAACGAAATGCTTTACTGCTGACAGAGGTGTGGAATTGAAGGCTAAGAAACAGAATCCTTGTTCTCATTGACAAATATTTATAATTCTTATTTTTTATTAAAACCAACTAACATTATGAAGAATACATTAAATCTAGTGCCGTCTTTATTCATATAATTCTGCGGGTGCAGCACGAACACCAGCTCCAGCACCTGAACCACCTCCAAGACTTTGATTACTACCACATCAGTAACCATATCTTGCACATCTGACGGATCTTACACCAGCACCAGCTCCAGCTCCAGCACCTGCTCCAGCTCCAAGACTTCCATCAGACCATATACCGGCACCAGCTCCAGCGCCTGCTCCAGCTCCTACACTTCTAACAGATCTTACACCAGAACCAGCTCCAGCTCCAGCACCTGCTCCAGCTCCAAGACCTCCATCAGACCATATACCGGCACCAGCTCCAGCGCCTGCTCCAGCTCCTGCACTTCTAACAGATCTTACACCAGAACCAGCTCCAGCTCCAGCACCTGCTCCAGCTCCAAGACCTCCATCAGACCATAAACCGGCACCAGCTCCAGCGCCTGCTCCAGCTCCTGCACTTCTAACAGATCTTACACCAGAACCAGCTCCAGCTCCAGCACCTGCTCCAGCTCCAAGACTTCCATCACACCATATACCGGCACCAGCTCCAGCGCCTGCTCCAGCTCCTACACTTCTAACAGATCTTACACCAGAACCAGCTCCAGCTCCAGCACCTGCTCCAGCTCCAAGACCTCCATCAGACCATATACCAGCACCAGCTCCAGCACCTGCTCCAGCTCCAGCACTTCTGACGGATCTTACACCAGCACCAGCTCCAGCTCCAGCACCTGCTCCAGCTCCAAGACCTCCATCAGACCATATACCGGCACCAGCTCCAGCGCCTGCTCCAGCTCCTACACTTCTGACGGATCTTACACCAGCACCAGCTCCAGCTCCAGCACCTGCTCCAGCTCCAAGACCTCCATCAGACCATAAACCGGCACCAGCTCCAGCGCCTGCTCCAGCTCCTGCACTTCTAACAGATCTTACACCAGAACCAGCTCCAGCTCCAGCACCTGCTCCAGCTCCTGCACTTCTAACAGATCTTACACCAGCACCAGCTCCAGCCCCTGCCCCAGCTCCAAGACCTCCATCAGACCATATACCGGCACCAGCTCCAGCTCCAGCGCCTGCACCTGCACCACCCTGTTGACAGCTGATAACAGCCTAAACAATAAAATACATGGATATTATCATTGACTTTAAGGGATTGACAGTTACGATATGCATATATTGGTGGTCGTTATGCGGTGGCAAACATGTTGCTGGAGAACATTGTTGATTTACCTTCGAGGATTTATACAAGATGCACGGGGGTTTTATACAATGCACAACTAATGGAATTGAGTAGACCAAGGTAGGTTGGGCATGTAGCAAGCATGGAAACAGGCAGAATTCCTAGGGTACTACTCACTGGACCCAAAGAAGAGTAAGACCAAGACTGAGGTGGTCTGACCATGTGACAGAATAGCTAGGTCTATTCTGGCTGGACTCTGTACAGAATAGAGACAATATGGAGATGTTGTCTGAGGTGGCCAAGATTCGAAATCGGGTTGCAGCTCCGTAGTAACTATGTAATATAAAATGAATTTCGTTTAGAGCCTTCTGCTCAAATTCAGGAACATAAATATGCTTTAGGTCCATCCGACAAACCTATGTAATGTGCTGCATAACAGTCTTCTTTTCCGTACATGGCCACCGCGCATGCGTGAACGCCAGCTAGACTCAAGCTAGACAACATGACGAGATAAGGAAAGCCCCTGAAGAGGTGCGAAAATGCACGAAACATGTCGGGCGAAACATATCAAATAAAGCAGTTGATTTGAACCAAGAGTGCGCTACTTTATCGAACCCCTGCCAGAAAAAGAATCAAGAAAAAGTGGAAATTATATATCGGGTCATCTTTCACAAAAATTAATATAAATGCAATATATTTCAGGTCCCCAGAAGTTAAGGGGTCTAAGAGAAATTTGGAAAAAATGAGTTAGATACAGGATTGGGTTGTGAACACCGTAATCTTGTGGGTGGTAAAGAGATCCTAGTAATTTTCTTGACAGTTGCTGACACCTAGCCCTTGTTAGATACAGGATTGGGTTGTGAACACCGTAATCTTGTGGGTGGTAAAGAGATCCTAGTAATTTTCTTGACAGTTGCTGTCACCTAGCCCTTGTTAGATACAGGATTGGGTTGTGAACACCGTAATCTTGTGGGTGGTAAAGAGATCCTAGTAATTTTCTTGACAGTTGCTGTCACCTAGCCCTTGTTAGATACAGGATTGGGTTGTGAACACCGTAATCTTGTGGGTGGTAAAGAGATCCTAGTAATTTCCTTGACAGTTGCTGTCACCTAGCCCTTGTTAGATACAGGATTGGGTTGTGAACACCGTAATCTTGTGGGTGGTAAAGAGATCCTAGTAATTTTCTTGACAGTTGCTGTCACCTAGCCCTTGTTAGATACAGGATTGGGTTGTGAACACCGTAATCTTGTGGGTGGTAAAGAGATCCTAGTAATTTCCTTGACAGTTGCTGTCACCTAGCCCTTGTTAGATACAGGATTGGGTTGTGAACACCGTAATCTTGTGGGTGGTAAAGAGATCCTAGTAATTTCCTTGACAGTTGCTGTCACCTAGCCCTTGTTAGATACAGGATTGGGTTGTGAACACCGTAATCTTGTGGGTGGTAAAGAGATCCTAGTAATTTTCTTGACAGTTGCTGTCACCTAGCCCTTGTTAGATACAGGATTGGGTTGTGAACACCGTAATCTTGTGGGTGGTAAAGAGATCCTAGTAATTTTCTTGACAGTTGCTGTCACCTAGCCCTTGTTAGATACAGGATTGGGTTGTGAACACCGTAATCTTGTGGGTGGTAAAGAGATCCTAGTAATTTCCTTGACAGTTGCTGTCACCTAGCCCTTGTTAGATACAGGATTGGGTTGTGAACACCGTAATCTTGTGGGTGGTAAAGAGATCCTAGTAATTTTCTTGACAGTTGCTGTCACCTAGCCCTTGTTAGATACAGGATTGGGTTGTGAACACCGTAATCTTGTGGGTGGTAAAGAGATCCTAGTAATTTTCTTGACAGTTGCTGTCACCTAGCCCTTGTTAGATACAGGATTGGGTTGTGAACACCGTAATCTTGTGGGTGGTAAAGAGATCCTAGTAATTTTCTTGACAGTTGCTGTCACCTAGCCCTTGTTAGATACAGGATTGGGTTGTGAACACCGTAATCTTGTGGGTGGTAAAGAGATCCTAGTAATTTTCTTGACAGTTGCTGTCACCTAGCCCTTGTTAGATACAGGATTGGGTTGTGAACACCGTAATCTTGTGGGTGGTAAAGAGATCCTAGTAATTTTCTTGACAGTTGCTGTCACCTAGCTTGTGCTCTCTTGAGTATTGGAACTTTTGTATAATTTTATACAACTTCATTAGCCATGCTGATTTGTTATATATTTATATAAATTTTAACGTCCATTGCTGATTTCCTAGAATAAATAGTTCAGAGGATAATGGAGCTGAACACACCAAATAAATAAATAACTTTACTTTATTACGTCTGTATAAGTCGAGGTTTTTTTGTTGTGTAATTTTCGCTTACATTACTTTTCTGTAGTCATAGTGTATACAATTTTAGCGCGGTTACTCCCTACCTCCTTATAAGTTTCTTAACATAGGAAAACGAATGAAACCATTTTTAAGGCGATATCTGTAACCGTTTCTGAGAAAAGTGGAATCAAGGTTTTTGTAAGTCATTATTTTTTTGTGGGTACTTAGAATCGCGGGATTCAATAGAAATATTTTCTACATCTTGGAAATTAATCTCAACTAAGATGTTTAAATGTCGGTTAAATTTGGAGTTAAGGAAGTATGCGAAAAAAAAAAAATTATTAATAGACATGAAAAGTTTTCGGATCTTCATACATTTTTCGTAAATATCTCGATAACGGTTGGGAAATCGTGCTAAGTGGAAGGTGACCATTCGAATGCTTACTAAATTCTCTACAAAAAAGGTTCTGAAGCAATATTTGATGGGGCAACGGCAATCAGAGATATAAGCGCTTAAAAAGTGTTTGTTTTGTTGTTTTGAAAGGGTTTTTCTCTTTGTTTATCTCACTTTTTAATTTATTGTTTTTTGTTTTAAATTGCATTTATCAGGAAAATTAATATTTTAGTAAAATAACCTAAGAAACGGTGAAAGGTATTGGTAATAAGTTTGGAGTGGCTGTGGAAATCAAGATGGCTGTGGCGAATCATGATGGCGTATGCATAGTTTGTTTTGAATTATCCTATCTATATAACCTTCCTCCTGCTACAACTGAAGTTATCGTTATTTTTTATTTTATAGAAAGATTTAACCCACGACGAATGGAATTTTATTCGCCATGAAGCACATATTTACAGTTGATTATAACAGTAAAACGAATTTGCTAGTAAAACAAGCAAAGTCGAAGAGTAAGTACGCTTTCAGTACATAATTATATTGGCTTATACTGATTAAGAATTATCCGCTTCTGTGTAAGTTGGCTACTGTCAGTTTCCTGTGATTTGTGATGCTAATCTATTCCATTTCTTCGAGATGTACGTAACCGCGCTAAGAGGACGCAGTTCCTGTGAGTCGGACTTTTGTAAATATTTAACCATTTTAGTGAGAGAAAAACGTTCGCCAGTAACATCAAAGAACAGTTTATAATAAATTTTATCTTATATTACTTTTCTTTAGTCATAGTGTATACAATTTTGTAAATATTTAACCATTTTAGTGAGAGAAAAACGTTCGCCAGTAACATCAAAGAACAGTTTATAGTCAATTTTTATTGTTGAAAAAAATAACATTTATTTATTAATTGAATTAGTAAAACAAAACAAATTTTATTAGTAAAATAAAACAAAATAAATCTAAATATTAAGAAATTAATTTTGCTGCTCCTGAACACTTAAAATATATATAATTCAAATTTAACTTTACCATCATGGCGAAAATGCTGAGAAGAACAGTTGTAGCTTTGAACATCTTGGAAACTCTGAATTCATCTTCATAGTTTACCGCTATTTATATCTGGATAAATTATACATTCGAAAAATTATAATTTCCTAAAAATGAAAAAAAATAACTTCGCGGTGAATATTTTTAGTTTAATAATATCCTTGTTATTGTTAAACCGCTCCTGTATAATTACCAAAGTCTCGTTTCCTTGACATTATTGTAATCTTTTCGACAATAATTCAAGAGTCTTCCGACCAAATATTACCCCCCCCCCCTTATATTTTACCAAAACTCCCCCAATAATATGAAATCCTGAAATCGATACTTCCCTATCCTATAATTCTAAAAATTTAACCACAGGTTAAGCCTTCACTTTCATATTGACTCCTTAATAAGTTATGTTATTTTTAAAGAAACACAGATTCGTACGTATACGCAATCATATATTATTTATTTAAATTTTAACTTCCATTAGTATTAACTACGAATTTTAGTACGGGTTATCTATAGGTTACCACCCTTTTCTAGCCAGGATAGGCCTGATGCCTTTTCTTTTTTCTAAAGAAAAAAGTCCCACCCCTAGTGGGAATCGAATCCACGACCCTTAGCACTGAGTGTTAAATATCGAAGCGTTTGTAGTTTTAAATGCTCAATGTATATATATATATATATATATATATATATATATATATATATATATATATATACAGCAATCATATATCTATGTATATAAATAATACCTCAATTTAACGGGTAATACTATCTTGTAACTTTTTTTATCGTATTCTTTATTTATGAGTTTATATGTATGCATCCTTAACTAATCAAAACTTAAATCCATGAGTGTTTATGTGGCGGAGCAGTTTTTAAATCCGCCAAAACTTTGATTTTCCAATGAAAGTCGTGATATATTTCAAACTTAAAAAGCAAAGGGTCTTTTGTACAATAAGCATACACTTTTCAAGAACAAGTAACAGTTACTCATTTTAATATTATTTGGAACATATGATTCACCTCTAACCTAATTCTGTATTTAAACGCATTCATTTATCAGATTTACACTAAAAATACTAACAATGAATTAGCTTAAGTTAAGCCAGTTAATATCTAATGTGAAAGTTTCAGTCCGGTTTCTTCAGAAGAAGGGATTAATCCATTCTGAGAAAAAGTTCTCCAGACTTCATAAAATGAAAATTTATTATAGAAGGAACAGAGGGCCAATTCGGAAGTGTAATCGGACAGGATGTAAGAAGGGAAGGTAAAAATGCAGTTTCCAGCCCTCCAAACCGATTTCTTTCAAACTTTGCACAATAACGTATTTTGATGCACTAAACACGAATGCGATAAAAAAAAACGTCGGATTTAACTAGGAAAGAAGTTATTAAGCACATAAGTTCACTGTTGTGCAGGTTATGAGAGCTAATGTAAACAATTAAATTTGTGACGACTTTAAGGCATACATGACTTTAAGGCATAAATGACGACTTTAAGGCACACATGCTATGCGTTTCCGCTCGCTACGCTCGCTCAAAAAGATAACAAAACCTACTCCAACATCTTCCATTTATTAAAAACTCCATCCTAATCCCATATACCGCCTGCAATATAGCCCTTTATACCTGCCTCCCTTTCCATTAACACAACATTTTATGACTTTATGACCCCTTACTGTACTTCGCCGCTTTCGCCGCTCTTTCTTTCATCTTCTATGTTCTCTGTCCATTGGGTGGTCCAGAACCCCCCCCCCCCCCCCCCCCTCACCAACTCCTTTCTTCCTATGTTTCCCTGTATTAACTGTCAGAAATGATCCCGCATTTGTGAGGAATAGTTCTCTATCTTCCCATCGGTAAGCCCATATTGTTATTCTTATATCTAATCTAATATGTAATCTGTTATTCTTATATCTGTTTTCCTAATAATCCAAACAATTCTAGAGCACATTGTTCTTCTTTATATTATGTTCTAGTATTTTATGTTTTGTCTTTTTCCATATATGTATGTGTATTTGTGTATGTAGGCATATATATATATATATATATATATATATATATATATATATATATATATGTATATTTCAGTATTACATCCGTCCTACTTGTTTTTTACAGCCCTGATGAAGGCTAGAAGTTCAAACCGAAACGTCGGCACAATAAAACCATTTTTATGATAAAATGTTGTTTTATTAAGTAGCAGTGACCGAACCCCGACAATCCCTACCTTGCATCATCTACGGTCAACCATCTCCTCTCAATGAAATGTGAAGAGTGTTTCATTATTTAAAAAAATGATTGTAAATAAATAACTGCTGATGAATTTCGATAATTTATGGTAAATTTCAATTGAAATTCCTTATTACGAACTTTTCCATACCCGCGCATGCGTATGTTGACAAATTTAGTTGTTTACATTAGCTCTCATAACCTGCACAACAGTGAACTTAAGTGCTTAATAACTTCTTTCCTAGTTAAATCCGACGTTTTCTTTTATCGTATTCGTGTTTAGTGCATCAAAATACGTTATTGTGCAAAGTTTGAAAGAAATCGGTTTGGAGGGCTGGAAACTGCATTTTTACCGAAGGGAATTAGCATTTATAAAGGCACGTGGTTTGAAAACAGCAAAATACCACTCAAAACAGCATTGCTGTTCATATACTCATGGTCAATGGGATATACCACAACCAAATTTTGCAAAAAAGAATTAAACATGTCTAGTCACACAACTACAGACTGGAAAAATTTCATGCGAGAGGTATGCGCATCAGATCTAATCTCAAACCCTATAAAGATTGGAGGTGAAGGCTTAAACCTTGAAATTGATGGAACATGCTTCTCCAGAAGGAAATATCAACGTATTTTGTAGATCCCATTACTGGAGCCCACACACAGAGAATTGAGTCTTTATGGGCTAGTTTGAAGCGAACGAACAAGATTGAATGCGGAACAAGTAGGGCATCATTGGATTCATATTTGTCTGAATTTGTGTGGAGAAGAAGTTATGAGAAGGAAGACCTATTTCATAAAATATTGCATTCAATGTTTGAATATTGACCACCTTCAGCATGATTTATTTTGTTCAGTATTAAATAAAGTTATTTTCTTTTTTATAAACAAGCATTTATCTTGTTTTGTAAACATAACCTAGAATTTAGTAAAGTAACTGTTACTAGTTCTTGAAAAGTGTATGCTTATTATACAAAAGACCCCGATTTTCACCCCGAACTTCAAGTTTTAACGTTACTTCTTAATGATTTTTGCTAGCCAAGTACGTAAGACGTTTTAGATTCATTGAATTATAACGACTGTGTGACCGATTATTGACGAATGTTATAATAGAAAATAAAGAATTGTTCGCCATTTTCGAAAAAATAATATTTCTTAAAAATCCAACGTACCTTACTTTATATAAACTTCTCTCAAAATAATTTTATTTTTTTGTTCTTGATTACAAATTTCCCCCTGCAGACTATCGCCCTTTTTAGCGCGGTTCCTCCCTCCCCCATAGGGAGGAACCCCGCTTATAAGGTTGATACAATGAAACAATCCGGAAGTGCCGACAAGAAAATTTCGCGTTTCAGAACCCCTAGAGACCGAAAATAACGGCGGTTCAAATTTGTGTATATATATATATATATATATATATATATATATATATATATTTGTCTGTTCGCTCATTTCTGGCTTCCCTGATGGTCCGATTTTGATGAAATTTGGTACAAAAATCTGTCGTCCAATTTGAAAGGTCAAGTTCGTTAACCAGCAAAATCCGCCCACTGGAAGATGGCGTTTGGGGCGAAATTCGCGCAAAAAAAATCGTAACGCTTACGTTTTTGAGTTCATAAGCTTGTAAGTACTCTTTTTATAGGCTTCTTGGGCTAGGAAAACGAATGGAACCATTTTAAAGGCGATAGCTTTAACCGTTTTCGAGAAAACTGAAAAAATAATTTTTGAATGCCGTTTTTGGTTTGGGTACTTAGAATCATGGGATTCAGTTGAAACATTTACTGCATGTTCTACTTTTATTAAAACTAATATGTTGAAATTTCGGTTGCGTTTGGAGTTAAGGAAGGGTTAGAATAAAATATTTTATTAACAGACATAAAAAAGCTTTGGTAACTTTGTATACTTTCCTTAATATCTCGAAAAAGGTTGAGAATTTGGGAAACAAAAGAATACCATTAGAAAGCTTACTAAATGCTCTACAAAAGAGGTTCTAATGAAAGTTTTGATTAGGCGATGTCAATCGGAGAAATAAGTGCTTAAAACTTTAATGTAATTGATTTCGCTTATTCGAACTGTTCTTTTTGTCTTTGATTTTGATACTTAAAATTATGGGATTCAGTTGAAACATTTTCTGCTCAGTTTCAATGTCATCAACACTAATATGTTAAAATGTTGGTTACGTTTGGAGCTAAGGAAGGATTAGAATAAAATATTTTATTAACAGACATGAAATGTTTTGAGAACTTCGTATACATTCCATAATATCTCGAAAACGGTTAGGAATATTGGTAAACGGAGGGTTACCATGCGAAAGCTTACTAAATGTTCTACAAAAAAGATTCTGAAACAATTTTTGATTAGGCTATGTCAATCGGAGAAATAAGTGTTTAAACTTTGAAGTAATTGATTTCGTTTATTCGAACGGTTCTTTTTGTTTGTTTTTATTCCTTGTTATTTTTTAATTGCTTAAAGTTATAGTCAAATGTATTTGTCAATAAAACAGGATACGTATAATTAGAATCAATATTTTGTTTGTTAGAATTCGAAGATGTCGTATGAATATCTAGATTACAGTACTGGTGTTGATTTCGTTCTTTAGAATTATTCTTGGTATTCCCTATTTTCATCTGTTACCCATAGTTTTTTGTTGTTAGTAGGTTTTTCTTATTGATTATAGAATATAAATCTATTTGGCTATAAAACAGGATACGTAAAATTAGTGACAATATTTCGGAGATTTCTGAGGGAAATACTTTTAAGATTTTTTACCACCACGAACGGCTTTTTTCCTCTATTTTTATCCACTAGATAGGCTTTATTTTGCATATTATTCTATATAAGTGGTTTGGGCTGGGCGATAATAGATGTGTGAGTGAGTGAGTGAGTGAGTGAGTGGTATTTGACAAACATATAGTAGATATATACAATATAAAATTAATAAAATGTATTTATCTTATATATATAAATATATAAGATTTTGATACAAAAACTTTCGTCTAATTTGAAAGCTCTAGTTTGTTAACCAGACAGTTTGTTTATGTTTTATTTAAGTTCCTAGTCAATTAAAATTTTTGAGTACAATATATCATTAAATTTTAGACAAATATTCTAAATTAAACATATTACAACAAATTATTAAGATATAATATTTTCTTAAATAAGCTTTGTAATTAAGATAATGAAGTTGAAGTGTTTATAAAATATATGCAACAGTAAAGTTTGGATTAAATTATACAATTATGTATTAAAAAGCTTTTATGTATAAAAATACGTACAATTAGTCCAAAGCCGCCTTCGGTTTTAAATTATTTTGACTTAGAACCCATTTCAATCCCATAACCAAATTTTCTATACAAATTAGTAATAATATGACCTATTATATATAATTTTTTCAAAATTTTTGAAGATGCGTTTTTGAAAATATTTAGATTCAAAATTTTATTTTCGATTTTGAAAAAAATTATGTTCTCATAACCTATCATGTGTTGCATGTCGTTTGAAAGGCCATATAAAGAGCTAAACATTGACACCTTCTCTATGTTTGTAACGTAAACAGGAGAGGGTTTATGACTATTTAAATGTTTTGAAAAAGCGGGATTTTTACCGCTTTCTGAAAACTTTACATGGCCGTATTTTGAAAACCGTTTTGGATAAAAATTTGAAATTTGGTATTTTTATTTGTCCCAACCCCTGCTTTGGGTGTACCAATTTTCATTAATATCTGAATGGGTGAGGTAAAAAAGTGTGTTGATTTGACATGCCCTTTGAGAGGTCCCATTTTTCGGGGTTTCGCTTATATTTTGGAGCAACGAGACTTAGTGGCATCACAATTTAAGAACAAATAGAAGCTGATTAAATTTGCTACAAGTTCTACTCAATCAAGTGTTTTCGAGATATCTTTAGTTTTTTAGATATCCGCTCTTGAATGTCTGTAATTTTAGTGGAAAACACTTTCGCCGCACATTTTTTGTTTTTTGTTTGCCAGATAATTCTGGCAAACAAAAAATGGACTGAAGGGGTTAACAAAGCACCCAAAAAATAAATGCCAGTTATAGGGTTGTAGAGCATTCCATTCCCTTCAATAATATATATTACTTTACTATTTTATGTATTTTCCTTTAAACTTTAAAACAATTTCATTGAAATTTGAACTGAAATTTGGCGACAACTGTGGACTAATAGTTCAGGGAAGGGAAAGGTTTGGAACAGGTTTTTTCAACGTGGAGTAGCCGTTGGCGAACACAATTTTTGACTTTGTAACTTTGTTTTTGGGCGAGACCCGTAGCCTTACTCTTCCAAAATAATATCTATTTATATATATACAGAACATAGACCGACCGGACAATAATTGAGAAAAATTAAAACACAGAATGACACAAAAATTTACCCACACCTTATATTCATATACACTATTCGACAAAAACAGATTATCTATATATATAAAAATCACGTGTCTGTCTGTTTTTCTGTTTGTTTGTTCCTTATACAAATCTACACCGTTTGACCGATTTTGTCCAAACTTGGAATAATGGTAGGTCTTGATACGAGAAATCTCCTAGGCTAGGTCAAAAAAATCTACCAGCTGTCTGTCTGTATGTTTGTCCCTTATACAAATCCACACCGTTCGTCCGATTTCGACTAAACTCGGTACACATGTAGATCTTAATCTGGGGAGTGCCGTAGGCTAGGTCAAAAAAATCTACCAGCTGTCTGTCTGTATGTTTGTCCCTTATACAAATCCACACCGTTAGACCAATTTTTATGAAACTTGGTGTACATGCATGTCTTGATACGGGGGGTGTTTTAGGTTAGGTCAAATTCGTCTAGGACTCACTGTTATGAGGGTTCATAAGAGTTACAGATTCGTGTTATTAGATTTTAATAATACTTTTTTGGTGTCTAATTTATTTAGGCTTTTCTATACGCAGAAAGTAGGCGTAGCATGGCACGCCGGGTAACGGCTAGTTATTAATAAAATCAATAAAATTAAAATGCGGTAATTAGCCAAAACAACCAAATATTTCATTTGATAAATGGATGGTTCAGAGCACAACTAGATCATGTTATAGAGTTTTCAGAAAATGAATATTATTAGTTTTAATTGCAGAGACGTTGTATAAATCCTATTGACCAGTATAAGTCTTAAAAAGATTTGTAGTTAAGCACTGACGTTATTTAAGTATAGCCTTGTTCATAAAATATTTATAACTTGGAGTTGGCTTACTTCTGCTCTGAAAACAAATGAGAATGACTTCCAGATGTGTAGCAAGAACTGCTACAAGTGGTAAAATAGGGGGTCTCCCGTGGTCTAGTGGCTAGCGCGCTGGATTCATAAGCGGGAGATGGTGGGTTCGATCCCCACCGGCGCCAGAAATTTTCTCATCTCAAGGCTCGCTGAGAAAATTCCTGGCTGCACCCTGGAGGCCGGCGCTAATGGCCACGATTTGTCGATGCGCCGTAAAAAAAAAAAAAAAAAAAAAAAAAAAAAAAAAAAAAAAAAAAAAAAAAAAAAAAAAAAAAAAAAAAAAAAAAAAAAAAGTGGTAAAATAATGAAGTTAGGACTTAGTCTCCTGTAGCACTGAAAAGAGCCATTTTAGTAATATTCTTCAATCCCATTACAACATAAAATGCCCAAAATGGACTTGGTCTTGTTGTGCACTGAACCCTCCATATATAAGAAATAATTTTCAAAATTTACCAAAATTATAGATATGGATGTAGGAAATTAAAATTATAATTTATGTTTTGATTTGAACAATAATGTGTGTAACTCAATATCTGCACTAGGAAATTCTTACTGATCAAGAGAAGCATCAGCATCGATAGAAGTTAATTTTTTTTTATAATATTATTCATGGGCGTATATAAGGGGGGGGGGTTGAGGTGGCTACAGCCCCCTCCGAAATTTTGATTTGATCGTTAAAAATATCATAAAACCCTTAAAAATAAATTAAATAAGATCATTTAGCTCATAAAACATATTCTATTTTGGGTGTAATAGCGTTTAAGTTGGCTAAAACGTTTCCAAGATCTAAATTGTTAGTATTCCATACACCGGAAATGGTCTCAGCCCCCCCCCCCGAAATTTTCCCAGCCCCCTCCGAAATTATTTTCTATATACGCCCATGATATTATTTAATTATAGTTTATATTATTTTCAAAATATTCATTTTTAATATAATTTTTAAAGTTATATTTGAGTATTGTATCATACAATACTCAAACAGTTAAAGGACATAGACATTTATAATAACACCTAAAACAATATATTAAGTAAATACCAAGTCAAAATATCTAGTTAAAATGTTTTAAAATTATTATTTAAGGAGATTCACTGTTTTAGGAAAATACTAGACTAAACCTATTTTACATCGCCCTCTACTGAAAAGTATCGAAAGAAATACACTTCGTCAAAGATGCGGTGCGATGAATAAATATAATAAAGTTATAGGAAAGTAGCTATTGAGGTTCCACTCATGACGGAATTTATGAAAAATTTCTTCAAATCTTTATCGATCCTACCTAGTAGACACCGAAAATGACCCCAGTTAAAATTTATATATATATATATATATATATATATATATATATATATGTGTATATTGTATATTTGTGTGTGTGTGTGTGTGTGTGTGTGTGTGTGTCCGTTAACACGATACAGGCCAGAGTTTTTTGTTTCCTCCCCACGAAACTTGGTATGTAGTATTCCCCAATCAAACGATTGAACGAGTTCATTAACCAACAAACTCGGTCCATCTGGAGAGGGGGGTTTACACCTGAGCCAAAGTAGTTATTTGTCAACCATAATTTTTGCCATAATTTTTGTTATATTTCAACAAAACTCAGTATTTTTTGTGGTCAACCGAAGAGAAAAATTTGTTGTAAAAATGAACTAAATCGGTTTACTAGAAGGGGGAGTTCACTCCAGACAGAAATTACTAATTTCCTTATACCGGTCGTAATTTTTGCTGTATTGTAACGAAACGCGGTATACGTCCTGGGTATCTAATAACGAAGAAGTGTTGTAAAAATGAACTAAATCGGTCTATCGGAAGGGGGGATTTACATTGTACTATGTTTGGATTGAATTGAAACAGGTGTTATTTATGTTTTTATTTTATTTATCTATATAGGTTATATATATATATATATATATATATATATATATATATATATATATATAATATATATATATATATAGTGAATGTACAGTTAATGAAATATTTTATTTCTAGTACTTCCTTAACTCCAAACGGAACCAAAATTTCCCTATCATAGAGTAGATAAATATCAAACTTCTGGAACAAGTTTCAGCTGAATTAATCGTTTCTGAATACCCAAACTGAAAATTAGTTTGGAAAAGTTCTGTTTGTCGAAAATAATTACAGATATCGCTTTAAAAATAGTTTCATCAGTTTGCTTATTTTAAGAAACCTATAAAGCGAGTACCCGCTGAGCGGTTCGATTTTTTTCGCGCGAATTTCGCCTCAAAAACCACGTTCCGGTGGACGCATTCTGCTGGTTAATGAACTAGATCTTTTACAATACACGATTTGTAGCGAATGGAAAAGATTGGTGCATGGAGATCGATATATCGTTTTAAAAAAGTAGATCTTTCACAATATCGACTTAGATCGCCCATTTCAACTTCAGGATGATGCTCTACCAAGATTAAGGATTTCAAATTTTTTGATGCGTTCAACTTTTTATTCCTCACCCTTTTATATGTACATATGTAGGCGAAAGACAATTGTTATTTTTTAATATTATTTTGCGTTTTTTACACTTTTAGACTTTATATTTGTTCTGGTTATTAATTTTTTCAGTTTCCTTTTTAAAATTTAGTAGAGTTTTTGTTGCACTTTTACATTTCGTGTTTTTTTTTACTGAAACGTTTATTTCAAATTTTGCTTGCACCCTACTGGTTTATAGAGAAAATCGGCCGAGTAGCGGCCTCAAAAGAATTAAATTATTCCTGACTGACAACATCTGATAGCATAATATTCTCACAAGGGAGATTTCATTAAAATATTGTCAAGGGAAGGAAAAAAATCTCTAATTACACAGCAGCAGTTTAACAATGATAAGGACATTATTACACACACATACACAAAAAAAAAAAAAACTACTTCCCTGTAAATAATTTTTTTTCATTTTCTCTGAGTAAGGTGTAATTTATCCACACATAAATAGTGGACAGATACGAGGATGATTTCAGAGTTTCCAAGATGTTCAAAGCTACAACTGTTCTATTTTGTGTTTTCGCCATGATGGTGAGTAAAATTTGAATCATATATTTTTAAGTGTTCAGGAGCAAAAAAATTAATTTCTTAATATCTAGATTTATTGTGTTTTTTACTAATTAAATAAATATATTTTATTTAAACAATAAACATTTACTATAACCTGTTCTTTGAGGTTAATAGGAACTTTTTTCTCTTTTTACTAAAATTGTTACATATTTACCAAATAGTATACACTATGACTATACAAAAAAGGGTAAAAATGCAGTTTCCAGCCCTCCAAACCGATTTCTTTCAAACTTTGCACAATAACGTATTTTGATGCACTAAACACGAATACGGTAAAAAAAAAACGTCGGATTTAACTAGGAAAGAAGTTATTAAGAACTTAAGTTCACTGGTGTGCAGGTTATGAGAGCTAATGTAAACAACTAAATTTGTGACGACTTTAAGGCATAAATGACGACTTTAAGGCATACATGCTATGCGTTTCCGCTCGCTACGCTCGCTCAAAAAGATAACAAAACCCCATTCAATCCAACTCGCTAAAATTAATAGACTATAATACTAAGCACTAAAGTTAGGAAGGTTATAAAAGTAGGCATCAGCGTATTTGTAAACACGCGCATGCGCAGATATGTAACATTGGGAAACAGAGAACTGTCATTTGAAATGTTCAGAAACCATTTATTCAAAGATATTGTTAATTTTAAGGGCATCCTCACTCGTCGTCACCTGTCGCTTAAGGGCATACGTGCTATGCGTTTCCGCTCGCTCAAGAAAATAACAAAACCCCAGTCAATCCAACTCGCTAAAATTAATAGAATTCTATTAATTTTAGCGAGTTGGATTGACTGGGATTTTGTTATCTTTTTGAGCGAGCGGAGCGAGCGGAAACGCATAGCATGTATGCCCTTAAAGTCTTCCTAGACATTCTTCTAATCCTCTAAGACATCTCACTTAGCTTAGACAATTGAAGTTCGGTAGGCGCGAATTAGAACGATAATTATAAAGGCATTAGCGAATTATTAAGGGATTTCTGATATATAATACTTTTCATGAACAAAACAAGAAATGTGAAGAGTGTTTCATTATTTAAAAAAATGATTGTAAATAAATAACTGCTGATGAATTTCGATAATTTATGGTCAATTTGAATTAAACTTCCTTATTACGAACTTTTCCATACCCGCGCATGCGTATGTTGACAAATTTAGTTGTTTACATTAGCTCTCATAACCTGCACAACAGTGAACTTATGTGCTTAATAACTTCTTTCCTAGTTAAATCCGACGTTTTTTTTTTTTTTATCGTATTCGTGTTTTGTGCATCAAAATACGTTATTGTGCAAAGTTTGAAAGAAATCGGTTTGGAGGGCTGGAAACTGCATTTTTACCAAAAGTAATATAAACAAAAATTACACAACAAAAAAACAAAACAAGAATACCCTCGACTTATTTAGACGTAATAAAGTTATAGAAAAATTTATTTTAATTTTAACGTCCATTATTATTAACTAAGAATTTTAGGACGGGTTATCTATAGGTTACCACCCTTTTCTAGCCAGGATAGGGCTGATGCCTTTTCTTTTTTCTAAAGAAATGGCACCACCCCTAGTGGGAATCGAACCCACGACCTTTAAATGCTCACGCCTTAATACTTACGGCCACTGGGCCTCCCCTAACACTCACTCACTGACCCATCATCGCCCAGCCCAAAAAGCTTGACAGAAAATGTTGAAATTTTGCACGGACACTCCCCATATAACGTAGGCACTCACTAAGAAAGGATTTTTTGATATTCGAATTTTTAAGTATTTTTAGAGGGGTCTAAAGTTTTAGTTGGTTATAGCAGGCAAGCCTACGCAACAAGTGTTGCTAGGGCGATAACAGAACAGCTGTTACCGTACATTATCTATTTCATAGTATTATTTTTAATTGAGGTTAATTTCAACTATGATGTCAGTCCTTGAATTACTAGAAACAAAATTTGATTTTGTCCCTCATAGAGTTTACGCCCTGGTGATGGCCCATCCGAGGTAATAATATCCGGAACCACTTGACCCAAAAAATTGAAATTTTGCATGGACAATACGTTTAGAGTGTAAACACTCGCTAAGAAAGGTTTTTTTGATATTCAAATGTTTAAGTACTTTTAGGGGGGTTTGAATTATTAAGAAGTTCCTCATCGGCTCAAAAATGGTCCAATTTGGTAACACTTGGTACAAAAATCTTTCTTCTCATTTAAAAGGTCATGTTCATTAACCAGTTGAATCCGTTTACTGGAACATGGTTTTTGGAGCGAAATTTGTGCGAGAGATTCCTTAACGTAGGAAAACGAATGAAACCATTTTTTAAGCGAGTTCTGTAGCCATTTACCAGAGAAATTGATAGAAATACTTTTTAAAACTAATTTTCTGTTTGGGTATTCAGAAACGAAGTATATATATGGAAAAAAAAAAAATGTATGTAGTTTTCGGATATCAGTATATGTTCTAAAATATCTCGAAAACGGTTGTGAACTCGTAGTAAGTGGAAGGCGGCTATTCGAAATGTTACTAAATTCTCTACAATAAGATTCCGTGGAGACCCGGTGGCCGTGAGGGTTAAGGCAGTGTTGGGCAAAACTAACGTTAGTAAACTAAACTAACGTTAGTTTTCCCTAACTAAAACTAAACTAATGTTATATTTTTAGTTTTAGTTTTAGTTTAGTTTTAGATTTGTATAATTATTAATCATGTGGACTCCGTTTTTAGTATGGTAATTAGTTTAGTTTAGTAATAGAGACCTATATTTGTGATTTTAGTTTAGTTTTAGTTTTTAGTTAACTAATTTAGTTTATCAAAGAACATATGTTTGCAAATTACGAAAAAAAGCCACAATTTCTTATTCTTAAGCAAGTTCTATTAGTTTTAATAATTTACTTAATTATCGAAATAACATATGATTTATATTAATTCATGTTATTTTAGTAAAACTAAACTAAACTAAACTAATTTTTTAGTTTAGTTTTTAGTCAATTCCCAAATATTTAGTTTTAGTTTTAGTTTAGTTAAAATCCATTAATTAGTAAAATTTTAGTTTTAGTTTTTTTTAGGTTTCAATTTTTAGTTTAGTTTTAGTTTATTCCAAAAAGTGAATTTAGTTTTAATTTTAGTTTTAGTTTTTACTTTTGCCCAACATTGGGTTAAGGCGTGAGCACTTAACACCCCGTGCCAAAGTTCGTGTGTTCGATTCCCACTAGGGATGGTGGCTTTTCTTTAGAAAAAAGAAAAGGCATCACGCCTATCCTGTTTAGAAAAGGGTGGTAACCTATAGATAACCCGTCCTAAACTTCGTAGTTAATAATAAATGGACGTTAAAATTTAAATAAATAAATAAAATAAGATTCTGTGGTAATGTTCGGTGGGGCGATGTCAATCCAAGCGATAAGTGCTTAAAACTTCAAAGTTGTTAGTTTTATGCTTTTCAACGTGTATTTGTCTCTGTTTACCTAACTTTTTAAGCGGTTGTTTTTTTTACTCCCCAACGGAAACAAGCTCGGTTACCTCCACATGGTGTTTCCTGGGTAACTTTAAAGTCCGTGCAATAATAAGCTGTACAAAATTATGTAGTAGCGTTAATTTTGATCATATCTTATTTAACTCAATATAAAAACTACTTATCGGCCGTGGTGAAGCACGGGTAGTCAGCTAGTATCGGCCGTGGTGAAGCACAGGTATTCAGCTAGTATCGGCCGTGGTGAAGCACGGGTAGTCAGCTAGTATCGGCCGTGGTGAAGCACGGGTAGTCAGCTAGTTACGGCCGTGGTGAAGCACGGGTAGTCAGCTAGTTACGGCCGTGGTGAAGCACGGGTAGTCAGCTAGTTACGGCCGTGGTGAAGCACGGGTATTCAGCTAGTATCGGCCGTGGTGAAGCACGGGTATTCAGCTAGTATCGGCCGTGGTGAAGCACGGGTAGTCAGCTAGTTACGGCCGTGGTGAAGCACGGGTAGTCAGCTAGTATCGGCCGTGGTGAAGCACGGGTAGTCAGCTAGTATCGGCCGTGGTGAAGCACGGGTAGTCAGCTAGTTACGGCCGTGGTGAAGCACGGGTAGTCAGCTAGTTACGGCCGTGGTGAAGCACGGGTAGTCAGCTAGTATCGGCCGTGGTGAAGCACGGGTAGTCAGCTAGTATCGGCCGTGGTGAAGCACGGGTAGTCAGCTAGTATCGGCCGTGGTGAAGCACGGGTAGTCAGCTAGTATCGGCCGTGGTGAAGCACGGGTAGTCAGCTAGTATCGGCCGTGGTGAAGCACGGGTAGTCAGCTAGTTACGGCCGTGGTGAAGCACGGGTAGTCAGCTAGTTACGGCCGTGGTGAAGCACGGGTAGTCAGCTAGTATCGGCCGTGGTGAAGCACGGGTAGTCAGCTAGTATCGGCCGTGGTGAAGCACGGGTAGTCAGCTAGTATCGGCCGTGGTGAAGCACGGGTAGTCAGCTAGTATCGGCCGTGGTGAAGCACGGGTAGTCAGCTAGTATCGGCCGTGGTGAAGCACGGGTAGTCAGCTAGTATCGGCCGTGGTGAAGCACGTGTATTCAGCTAGTATCGGCCGTGGTGAAGCACGGGTAGTCAGCTAGTATCGGCCGTGGTGAAGCACGGGTAGTCAGCTAGTATCGGCCGTGGTGAAGCACGGGTATTCAGCTAGTATCGGCCGTGGTGAAGCACGGGTATTCAGCTAGTATCGGCCGTGGTGAAGCACGGGTAGTCAGCTAGTATCGGCCGTGGTGAAGCACGGGTAGTCAGCTAGTATCGGCCGTGGTGAAGCACGGGTAGTCAGCTAGTATCGGCCGTGGTGAAGCACGGGTAGTCAGCTAGTATCGGCCGTGGTGAAGCACGGGTATTCAGCTAGTTGTATATAAATGTGTAGATGCTTTCAACACTCAATAAAAAGTCCATTTGGTTGATTGGGAAATTACTAACAAATCTTAAACATTTTCGATGTAATTATCTATAAACATAATAAAACTACCCGTAAAAATACCCGTGCTACCCGTCACGGCAGATAAATAGTTATTTTATCACGTTAAATAATGCATCATCAAAATTAATGCTAGTATATATTTTTGTGCAGTTTATTATAGCACGGTTCCCGTCATACTATATGTTATTCATCAATTGATAAGTAATCAAAGTATATTGTTTCTGGACATTGGGGCGCTCCGGACCAGTGTCAAGAAACAGATAACCTAGAGATAACCCGTTATCTATAGGTTAGCAGTAACAGGAGATTAAGGGTTCGGGATATTATTACCTCGGATGGACCATCACCAGGTATAGCGTAAACTCTATGAGGGACAAAATCACAGTTTGTTTCTAGTAATTCAAGGTCTGCCATAATAGTTGAAATGAAGCTCAAATAGAAATAATATTATGAAATAAATGGAGTTCGCTAACTGCTGACCTGTTATCCTAGGAACGCTTGATGCCTAGGCTTGCCTGCTCTCAAACCTAATAAAAATTCAAACACCTCTAAAAATACTTAAAAATTCGAATGTCAAAAAATCCTTTCTTAGCGAGTGTTTACGTTCTAAGGTGATGACAAATTTTAAAATTTTCTGTCAAGTGGTTTTGGTTGGGGCTGGGCGATGATAGGTCAGTGAGTGAGTGGTATTTGACAAATATATGGTAAATTTTGACGGATCGCCGTCTTTACATGGAAGATATATGGGGGAAAAATACCATTGGGGAGCCTTTATCAACGCAATAGTACCCAAAACAATGATTTAAAAATTGTCTGTTTGTCTGTATGTCTGCTGTCTGTCAGACACTAGGGTTTAACAATCTCTAAAGGGTTAGCTTAGTGGCTCTGTCACGTTTTAGCAATCCTAGCATGCTTGATCCCCGATGGCTATCTAAAATCGTGTATAGAGAAGCAGATTTTTGGAATCTGCCCAAAGTCACTATCCACGCGGACGAAATCGCGGGCACAGCTAGTCTTGAATGTTTTTTTAGTTTTTACGGCAAGGGAAAATTACAGTAAATCTGAAACATTTATTTTGCAATATTTTAAAGTTTATGCGGCAAGTGATGGTCCATATTGGATCGGCGCACACTGGGGAAAACACCTACTTTAGGGCGACAAAAGTCGAAAATGTTATGTCATCGTAAAAAATCATTTTACGTGTCAACACGTGCTAGAGTCTTCTATTCATTGAAAACCGAACGAGTTTTTTATCTAGTTTAATCTAGAACTGTCTAAGACAATAAGGAAGGCAACCATTGCTAGTCTCTTCCACTTCCACTGTCTAGTCTTGTTCCAACTACGGTCTTTGTAAGTCGTGTTTTAAAAATTGTGTGCAAATTTCATAAATTCTTTTCACAATGGATTTATTACCTAGTGGTATGTTCTTTATAAATATATAATATATTTGTCATAACACAAAGGCATGTCAAAGAAAAAAAATTATTAATGAAATGATTACTAAATTTTACATATTTTGTTGATTACTTAAGTCTGAGTAAGGTTTCAAAAAAAGTTCCACAAAGTTCCAGTTCCAAATATTTTTTTTCAAAAAGCCTTAAGCTTCTACTTTACTGTCTTGACACTTCTAGCCCCCCCCCCCTTCTTCTTCCTTTTGATGTATATTTAAATTTTGTTTAGGTAGTCAGATAGCTGCTGAAGAACCCATTTTATATATAACAAGGAAAGAACTGTTTTTTGTGATGAAAAATGAAAGTTTATTCAAAGTTTCAGCTCTCACGTGCATTCAAAAATTATGTACTTATATTGTGAATAAATATAAAATATTTAACTCACAAATATACGAAGAACAAATAAAATATATAATGAAAGTCTTTGTAACTAAGATAACGGCCAAATGGAAAGATTGTAATTATGTGGAAGAAAGATTCTTAAGAAAACATGCAAAATGGTTACAAAAAGAAATCCAGTTGCCGAAGATCATGAATTTTCTATAAGTTTTTTATAATTCTGCCTTTTATTTTATTACTAACCGATTCTACACACTCTTAATAGTTGAAAACAATGTAAAAAATAATGTATTCAGGCTTATTAAACAAATCATTTAAAAACAAAAAACATAAAAAGTAAAAACATTAAAATAAAAACACAAAATACTTTAGTCGCGCTAAATGGCTCAATTTGCCGTGTGTGCGGCGTAACCAATAATTGATCTAATAAATAAAAAATAAATAAGTCTTTTATTTAGACTGCTTAAGAAACGGGATAACGCTTTAAAGGGTGCATCGAGGAATTTTCCAAACGAACCGTGGGATGAGAAAATTAGTCACTAGACCTCCGGGAGACCCCTGTAGCTTTGTTAACTTGACTATTGGCATGAGTGGTAAAAGATAATTTAGTATTTAAGTGGATTGCAAAGTATTTGACAGATTTTGATCAGCCCTGAGCTTAAAAAGTAGATAACCTCTGCATTTTACTCATTCTGCTTTATTTTCCATTTATTAAAACACCTAAAGCATTTTTTCATGATGATTAGATAGTTAGCCGTCGAGGTGATAAGTAAAGATGGAATGGTTGGGATTCGGCTAAATAAACCTCAATATGATTTTGTTTTAAAATATCTATATTTCGGACTATTCGGCTACTCATTGGTAGCCTTCGTCCATGCCCCTTGGGTATCCTTCCATTAACACCTTTTTCACCTTTCCTGTCATAAAATGTCATAAACATGCCTTTTGATCCTTACCGACATTTCTCCCACCACCTGCTGTTTTCAGTTACTTATACCCCAGTAGATTCCTTTTCCTTAGACATTTTCACTATGGTTACTTAATTGCCAACCTTGGTCTTCCTCTGCCGCTCGGCATTTCCATCGGTATGTAGTATCTTATTTCTTTGTAAAATCAATTAATGTTACTATTAGCTACTATATTTGTCATTCGTAGGTAGTTTCTTATTTCTTTGTAAAATCAATTAATGTTACTAATTACTATTAAAATCAATTATTGTACCTATTTACTTTTTCATTCTACTCATTCTAAGAATTTAAGACGATATGCTCTTTTATAAGTTAATTGTATCTATAGTTCTGTTACTTATCACAATCATAATTTTTTTTTTTTGTTTTTGTATTAATTTCTTTTTTTGTCATTTTAGCTGACGAAGGCTACCAATGAGTAGCCGAAACGTCCGAAATATAGATTTTTTAAAACAAAATCATATTGAGGTTTATTTCGCCGAATCCCAACCATTCCATCTTTACCTAAAGCATTTTTTTAATCCTAAAGACAAGTGGTTAGCAATAGTATCATCGTCCAGTTATACTGTATATACCCTACTTGTTTCGATTCTTATTGGCGCGTGTTCAAAAGAGGACTTTTCTAAATCTAGTTTGTCAACATGATGCATGTCGATGCTCATCCGACCAGAAGGACGACAAGAGGTCGACGTAAAGGCCGAGCACTCTCTTGTAGGACCTGGAAATTATCTCATGCTGTTTGAAAATGTTGCGTTTCACTTAAAAGTCATGATACTGTGATGGACTCGCTGGGTGAGACCTTGGCCGGTAGGCGGTCTGAGGTGCGCCTCGAGACAGTCCAGAGAGCTAATGGTCAGCGATGGAAGCCTGATATAATTGTGGCAAAAGGGGGTAAAGTGACTATTGTGGACGCACAAATTGTTATTAGGAACACCGATCTGGATTTGTGTCCAGAAGTGTCGGAAGTACGGGAGACTTGGTGTCCGTTTGGCGATGGGGCGAATGTTTGGCGTGCCTGTCACCGACGTGGAGGTAACGTCCTGTACATTGAGCTGGAGGGGTGTTTGGAGCGGTGCTTCTGCCAAAAGGTTAAGGCAGCTTGGTGTCCCGATGGGGGTGGTGAGAAGCATTACCTTGCGGATATTAAATGTGTTTTTAGGAACTGGTGGGCAAGCTTATTGGTTTTTATAACTATGTATGTGTGTATATTGGACATGCGCGCCGAGGCTGAATTTTCAGGCGGCGGCGCGCCGGACTAGAATGGCGAGATGTTAAAATTTTTATAACAGTATATATATATATATATATATATATATATATATATATATATATATATATATAATTTGTCTGCTATTTCACAGGCTCAAAAATGGAACGATTTTGTTGAACTTTGGTACGAAAATCGTCTAATTTGAAACGTCAAGTACGTTAGCCAGCAGAATCCGCCCTCCGGAACATGGGTTTTGGCACGAAATTTGCGCGAAAAACCCCGCAACGGTTACGTTTTCGGGTTTATATGCTTACAGATACTCGCGTTATATGTTCCTTAACATACGATAGCAAATGAAACCATTTTTAAGGCGATATCTGTAACGGTTATTGAGATAAGTGGAACGAAATCATTTTGCGGTTTGGGTACATGAAATCGTGGGATTCCATTTAAATGTGTACTATGTGTTTGAAACTCATCTAAACTAAGATGTTGATTACATTTGGAGTGAAGAAAGTATTCGAAAAAAAATGTATGAGTAGACATGAAAAATTTTGGGATCTTCGTATTTTTTATTAAATATCTTTAAATCGGTTGGAAAGTAGTGGCAAGGGGAAGGTTCCCATTCGAAAGCTACATAAATTGTTATAAAATAATTTTCCATGGGGCGAGGTTAATCGGAGAAACTTGGAGAGGCTTGAAACTTGGAAAGCGTTTGCTTTGTTCTTTTGAACTGGGTTTTGTGTTTGTTTAACTCACTTGTTTGATAAATTGTAATTATCAGATAAATTAGTCTATTAGTATGTTAGAAGTCCGTTGAGAGGTTGTTGGATTGATGCTGCGTGGCGAAGACAAGGTCGGTAGAAATTCACCATGCCCATAAAGCGCCGAAGTTCTCGAACGTCCTTGGGAAGTGGGAATTCTAGGACAGCCTTAACTTTGTCTTCCAGAGGTGTGACGCCAGATGGTGTTAGATGGAATCCAAGGAAATCGAGCTCTGGGGGGGATGGGTTCACAGCGATGCCGTTCATGTCGAGACGACGAAGTACTTCTCTGATGTGAGCTTCATGTTGTTCCTCGTTGTCCGAAGTGATCAAGAAGTCGTCAAGAAACTTGAAGAGAAAGGGTAGGTCTCGGAATTGGTTGTCGACGAAACGCTGGAAGCTTTGACCTGCGTTCTTCAGTCCAAAACTCATCCTGTTGTATTCAATAAGGCCAAATGGGGTAATAATGGCAGTTTTCTCTCGATCTTCTACTGCTATCGGTATATGATAGTAAGCCTTGCGGAGATCTATTTTGGAGAAGATCTTCTTGCCATGTATCTCCATTGTGAAGTCTCGAAGATTGGGTATTCCATATCGATCGGGAATAGTGATGGCGTTCAGGGCTCGATAGTCTCCACACAATCGGAGAGTACCATCTTTTTTCTTCACTACGTGGAGTGGACTGGACCATGGACTTTTGGAAGGTTGGTATATTCCGCTGTCGATGAGCTCCTGGATCTCCTTTTTGACTTCCTGGTAAATTCCTGGAGGCAAACGGCGGCATTTAGCCGTGACAGGTCGTCCTTTGGTCTCTACATGATGCTCCACTGTTGAATTGGATGGTCCACGGATGGGAGTGACCTGAGTGACGGTAGGGAATTCACCTAGGATGCGGGCAAATCGATTATCGGCTGGAAAGATGGAGAAGGTTGGTATTTCTGCTGAGGATATGGTACCTACAATGCTACGTCCTGAGTGCTGGTCGATCAGTCTCCTGTTTCTTAAGTCCACAGTAAGCTGATGCCAGTAGAGAAAATCAGCACCTAATATAGCCTTGGCGACGTCGGCTAAGACAAAGGTCCACTTGAGAGGTTTTCTGAGTCCTAAGTCGACATATCGAGTGATTTCACCGAAGGTTGGAATCGGGGAGTTGTTGGCTGCTATTAAGGTGAAATCAGATGGAGTCTTACGCCGTCCTTTGGGCACAGGGAGAAGAGATATGCATGCTCCTGTGTCAATGAGGAAGGGCTGACCAGTGGTTCTGTCCGTCAGAAATAGGCGGCGGTGCTGCTGGGTTGTGAAAGTTTCCGCCGCAACTTTCACATTTCCGAGTTTAAAGCTGGCTCTTCGGATTTCCAGTTGCAAGGTTGTGTGCAGCGTCGGGCTTTCTCGCGGAATCTCTGGTGGTAATAGCAGGTATCGCGCGACTGGGATCGAGGGAGATTGTCTTGATTCCGGCTGCTGCTGGAGCTTCTTTCGCGGTTCTTCATCTTCAGAAAGCGTAGGATCCCGTCTACGTCGCGGCGTAGAGCTCCGAAATCTTCGGATGGGTGCTCGCATCTGTTCGTGACTGATGTGGTAGTTGCGGAAGACTTGTTTGGGCGAGGTTCTGACATGTCTCGAATAGCGTACGTTTCAGCTGACGGGGATACCTCCAAGATCTTGTCGGCTACTTCTGCCAGTTTTTGGATGTCAGTGTGGCCTGTGGAAATGAGGATGGGACGAATTCGTGGGGGTAAATTCTTCATCCACAGGGTGCTAATAAATCCGTTTGATGCATCGGAGCCAGCTAATTGTTGTATTTTTCTGAGGAGCTGTGAAGGAGTCTGGTCTCCGAGTGGCATTTCTTCTAACAGCTTGCTAATTCTACGTGTTTCGGATTCTCCGAACGTGTTGATGAGCCTAGCTTTAAGGTCCTCGTATGGTTGCTCAGTCGGTTGGAGGACGATATCTGAGACTTGGCTAAGAACATCCAGATCGAGATTCGGTATGACGAGCTGGAATTTTTTTAGGCTCGATGTTACGCGGGATGTCGCAAACCATAAAGTCGGGTTCTGTTTCCAGAATGTCGGTAGTCTTGAACTCGGCCCTTGGTAGAAACTAACCTCAGGCTGGGTTTCATGGAGATCTGTATCGGACGTAGATGAGTTTTTTTTGGACATGACGAACGGCGAGAAGTGAAATCAGAAGTATTGTTCAATATCAGGGGTCACCAATGTTAAGTGTATAGGATTTACAACTTACAAGAATGATTTGCAGTTTTCAATTGCGAGAGAACACTTAATAATGTTTTATTTATTTTAAAAAACATGTGTTTTTTTTTGGGGGGTTATCTGATAACCTCTACAAGTAAAAGAAGGGAAGAAAATGAGAAACTTAATGATATTCTCGTAATGTTTTCGCAGGGCGAACGGTGTGTTGGTGTGGGAGTCTTAGGATACTGTCAGTTTCCTGTTTGGATTCTCGTAATGTTTTCGCAGGGCGAACGTTGTGTTGGTGTGGGAATCCTAGGATACTGTCAGTTTCCTGTTTGGCACCTTAAACTTCCTTCTGTTTGAGATTTTATTTTATATTTTTAACGAATGATCAAACCCTACCAATAACTGTATTTATTCCTTTACTATTAGCACTAGAGATATGAACGGAACAGCGCTAAGATGACCCAGTTCCTGCGAGTCGTTTTTTTTAGTTTTTCTTTTCAATTACGAGGTTTCCAAAACATCTCCCACAAAAGATGGATTTATTCATTGAGTTAAGGACAGGGCCGCCACATCTGGGGGGGGGGCCTTATCCCCGGGCACCAAAGGAGCTTCGCTAATTGGAAAACATTTTATAAGTGTCAAATTGATTTGAGAAATATAGGCGGGTTCAGCCTATATTTGTTGGAATGGGATCTATATTTTTTTTAAAGTTCGTAAACATTGTTTTACACTAACACTAGGGCTAGTTTAACGGAATACCAACAGTTGGGCTATTAACGCCGGGCTGTCTATAGGTTGCCACCCTTTTATAATGCCAAAAGTTCGGTGATCAACGGGAACCGGTGCGATCAACGTGGCTATGGCCGTTGCCGCGTGAACATTGTTATTCCAAATTATATTGCGAGTACAAAAATGAAGCCCCCCTGAGACCAAGGGCCCCTGACGAATTGTCCTCTGAGCCCCCGTGAGCCATGGGCCTGAATAAGGGGGGAGGGGGGGTTTAAGGAGGCTGCAGCCGTGATAATAATATCAGTCAATTAGAATTTTGCTAGTTTTGTTCTATTGTTGAGGATTGATAAAAATGACATAGAAACTTCTTTGCAAACGGCGTTTATTCTCATTTCGTACAAAACTTTTCAAAGATGAAAATAATTTTCCAATGTCCCCAATGAGAAAGTACTTGAATTTACAGTTTTTTGGATTTGAAATCCCAATATGTACACGCTTCTTGTATTATGATTTTATTTTTGTTAATGATTTTAAGTAGATATTACACCTTTTGTAAATCAATACATTGTAGATAAGAATACATTTCAATCACGATCAATCAATATTGGGGCCCCGTCATCAAAATCTGGTTCTGGGCCCGGCTCTGAGATGTGACGGCCCTGGTTAAAGAGTAAGTTTACATAAAATTCTTTTATTTTATGCTTTTCCGATACAAGCTTTATCATTTTCTAATCAACGATCACAACACACAAGTGTTATTCGATCAGAATGTAAGCTCAAAATGGCGCCGGCCGATCACCATGCAGTACAATCGCCGATTTCCTCCCCTCAATCGGCGCGCCGACTGAATAGGCTCGGCCGCACCGGTGCCGCTAAAACCCGGCGTGGCGTAGCGGCGCCGGCGGGGCGCGCATGTCTCGTATATATACATATGGGCCCTCGCCCGGCCTCCATCGATTGAAGATGATACATGAGCTCTTTTAATTATTTTAGTCGCAATGATATTAATATAGCTACAATATGAAATTGATTGTCATCAAGAATATTTTGCTATTAGAAGAAAAATATATATTCTGGAATAAATTATCTTCGGATTAATCTATACGTTAGCTTTTCGTCTAAGTTAATTATAGCATAGATGTATTTTATTTTGTAGGCTGTGGCCACCTTTCTAGAGGTAGGAGCAGACCCAGGCGCTGGTTCAGGCCCTGGAGCAGGTTCTGGCACAGGTGCTGGCTCAGGTGCAGGCGGAAGAGTTAAAAGAAGTCCCGGAGCAGGAGCAGGTGCAGGTGCAGGGGCAGGAGCTGGATCAGGACCTGGAGCAGGTGCAGGTTCAGGTGCAGGCGGAAGAGCTGTAAGAAGTCCTGGAGCTGGAGCAGGTGCAGGGGCAGGAGCTGGTACAGGCCCTGGAGCAGGTTCTGGCACAGGTGCTGGTGGTAGAGTTGAAAGAAGTCCTGGAGCTGGAGCAGGTGCAGGTGCAGGGGCAGGAGCTGGATCAGGCCCTGGAGCAGGTTCTGGCACCGGTGCTGGTTCAGGAGCAGGCGGAAGACCTGTAAGAAGTCCTGGAGCTGGAGCTGGAGCAGGTGCAGGTGCGGGAGCTGGTACAGGCCCTGGAGCAAGTTCTGGCAAAGGTGCTGGTTCAGGTGCAGGCGGAAGAGTTGAAAGAAGTCCCGGAGCAGGTGCAGGGACAGGAGCTGGATCAGGCCCTGGAGCAGGTTCTGGCACCGGTGCTGGTTCAGGAGCAGGCGGAAGAGCTGTAAGAAGTCCTGGAGCTGGAGCTGGAGCAGGTGCAGGTGCGGGAGCTGGTACAGGCCCTGGAGCAGGTTCTGGCACAGGTGCTGGTTCAAGTACAGGCGGAAGAGTTGAAAGAAGTCCCGGAGCAGGAGCAGGTGCAGGTGCAGGGGCAGGAGCTGGATCAGGACCTGGAGCAGGTGCTGGTTCAGGTGCAGGCGGAAGAGCTGTAAGAAGTCCCGGAGCTGGATCAGGCCCTGGAGCAGGTTCTGGCACCGGTGCTGGTTCAGGTGCAGGCGGAAGACCTGTAAGAAGTCCTGGAGCTGGAGCTGGAGCAGGTGCAGGTGCGGGAGCTGGTACAGGCCCTGGAGCAAGTTCTGGCACAGGTGCTGGTTCAGGTGCAGGCGGAAGAGTTGAAAGAAGTCCCGGAGCAGGTGCAGGGACAGGAGCTGGATCAGGCCCTGGAGCAGGTTCTGGCACCGGTGCTGGTTCAGGAGCAGGCGGAAGAGCTGTAAGAAGTCCTGGAGCTGGAGCTGGAGCAGGTGCAGGTGCGGGAGCTGGTACAGGCCCTGGAGCAGGTTCTGGCACAGGTGCTGGTTCAAGTACAGGCGGAAGAGTTGAAAGAAGTCCCGGAGCAGGAGCAGGTGCAGGTGCAGGGGCAGGAGCTGGATCAGGACCTGGAGCAGGTGCTGGTTCAGGTGCAGGCGGAAGAGCTGTAAGAAGTCCCGGAGCTGGATCAGGCCCTGGAGCAGGTTCTGGCACCGGTGCTGGTTCAGG
The DNA here is from genome assembly GCA_946811695.1 of Gonocerus acuteangulatus. Lineage (NCBI taxonomy): Eukaryota > Metazoa > Arthropoda > Insecta > Hemiptera > Coreidae > Gonocerus > Gonocerus acuteangulatus. The sequence goes on along the minus strand of OX328129.1, from coordinate 76,497,455 downwards.
TGCAGGCGGAAGAGCTGTAAGAAGTCCTGGAGCTGGAGCAGGTGCAGGGGCAGGAGCTGGTACAGGCCCTGGAGCAGGTTCTGGCACAGGTGCTGGTGGTAGAGTTGAAAGAAGTCCTGGAGCTGGAGCAGGTGCAGGTGCAGGTGCGGGAGCTGGTACAGGCCCTGGAGCAGGTTCTGGCACAGGTGCTGGTTCAGGTGCAGGCGGAAGAGCTGTAAGAAGTCCTGGTGCTGGAGCAGGTGCAGGGGCAGGAGCTGGTACAGGCCCTGGAGCAGGTTCTGGCACAGGTGCTGGTTCAGGAGCAGGCGGAAGAGCTGTAAGAAGTCCCGGAGCTGGATCAGGCCCTGGAGCAGGTTCTGGCACCGGTGCTGGTTCAGGTGCAGGTGGAAGAGCTGTAAGAAGTCCCGGAGCTGGATCAGGCCCTGGAGCAGGTTCTGGCACCGGTGCTGGTTCAGGTGCAGGCGGAAGAGCTGTAAGAAGTCCTGGAGCTGGAGCAGGTGCAGGTGCGGGAGCTGGTACAGGCCCTGGAGCAGGTTCTGGCACTGGTGCTGGTTCAGGTGCAGGCGGAAGAGCTGTAAGAAGTCCTGGTGCTGGAGCAGGTGCAGGGTCAGGAGCTGGTACAGGCCCCGGAGCAGGTTCTGGCACAGGTGCTGGTTCAGGAGCAGGCGGAAGAGCTGTAAGAAGTCCCGGAGCTGGATCAGGCCCTGGAGCAGGTTCTGGCACCGGTGCTGGTTCAGGTGCAGGCGGAAGAGCTGTAAGAAGTCCCGGAGCTGGATCAGGCCCTGGAGCAGGTTCTGGCACCGGTGCTGGTTCAGGTGCAGGCGGAAGAGCTGTAAGAAGTCCCGGAGCTGGATCAGGCCCTGGAGCAGGTTCTGGCACCGGTGCTGGTTCAGGTGCAGGCGGAAGAGCTGTAAGAAGTCCCGGAGCTGGATCAGGCCCTGGAGCAGGTTCTGGCACCGGTGCTGGTTCAGGTGCAGGCGGAAGAGCTGTAAGAAGTCCCGGAGCTGGATCAGGCCCTGGAGCAGGTTCTGGCACCGGTGCTGGTTCAGGTGCAGGCGGAAGAGCTGTAAGAAGTCCTGGAGCTGGAGCAGGTGCAGGTACGGGAGCTGGTACAGGCCCTGGAGCAGGTTCTGGCACAGGTGCTGGTTCAGGTGCAGGCGGAAGAGCTGTAAGAAGTCCTGGTGCTGGAGCAGGTGCAGGGGCAGGAGCTGGTACAGGCCCTGGAGCAGGTTCTGGCACAGGTGCTGGTGGTAGAGTTGAAAGAAGTCCTGGAGCTGGAGCAGGTGCAGGTGCAGGTGCGGGAGCTGGTACAGGCCCTGGAGCAGGTTCTGGCACAGGTGCTGGTTCAGGTGCAGGCGGAAGAGCTGTAAGAAGTCCTGGTGCTGGAGCAGGTGCAGGGGCAGGAGCTGGTACAGGCCCTGGAGCAGGTTCTGGCACAGGTGCTGGTTCAGGAGCAGGCGGAAGAGCTGTAAGAAGTCCCGGAGCTGGATCAGGCCCTGGAGCAGGTTCTGGCACCGGTGCTGGTTCAGGTGCAGGTGGAAGAGCTGTAAGAAGTCCCGGAGCTGGATCAGGCCCTGGAGCAGGTTCTGGCACCGGTGCTGGTTCAGGTGCAGGCGGAAGAGCTGTAAGAAGTCCTGGAGCTGGAGCAGGTGCAGGTGCGGGAGCTGGTACAGGCCCTGGAGCAGGTTCTGGCACTGGTGCTGGTTCAGGTGCAGGCGGAAGAGCTGTAAGAAGTCCTGGTGCTGGAGCAGGTGCAGGGTCAGGAGCTGGTACAGGCCCCGGAGCAGGTTCTGGCACAGGTGCTGGTTCAGGAGCAGGCGGAAGAGCTGTAAGAAGTCCCGGAGCTGGATCAGGCCCTGGAGCAGGTTCTGGCACCGGTGCTGGTTCAGGTGCAGGCGGAAGAGCTGTAAGAAGTCCCGGAGCTGGATCAGGCCCTGGAGCAGGTTCTGGCACCGGTGCTGGTTCAGGTGCAGGCGGAAGAGCTGTAAGAAGTCCCGGAGCTGGATCAGGCCCTGGAGCAGGTTCTGGCACCGGTGCTGGTTCAGGTGCAGGCGGAAGAGCTGTAAGAAGTCCCGGAGCTGGATCAGGCCCTGGAGCAGGTTCTGGCACCGGTGCTGGTTCAGGTGCAGGCGGAAGAGCTGTAAGAAGTCCCGGAGCTGGATCAGGCCCTGGAGCCGCATCTGGCACCGGTGCTGGTTCAGGTGCAGGCGGAAGAGCTGTAAGAAGTCCTGGAGCTGGAGCAGGTGCAGGTGCGGGAGCTGGTACAGGCCCTGGAGCAGGTTCTGGCACAGGTGCTGGTTCAGGTGCAGGCGGAAGAGCTGTAAGAAGTCCTGGAGGTGGAGCTGGAGCAGGTGCAGGTGCTGGTTTAGGTGTAGCAGCAGCATAAGGAAATAAATAATTAAGGTGCTGGATTTTACTTAGTACTCATGATGTAAGTTAATTAAATTAAAATTATTCAGTGTGAATGAATTTCTTAAATTTTCATAAATGAATTTAAATTGCTTCTTTGGAACGACTGATACATATATCTGAAATTAATGGCAAGGTAATTGGGCTGAGGATAAAAGAGATGCAGAAATACTGCTAGAACAGATGAGATGAAATAGCACTACTACGAATAAGAATTGGCCACATTAGCCTAAGAAACAAGATATCCCATCGCAGGACGAACCATCTTGAGAGTTACACCTTATATAGTTTATTTTTAGCACTTTCCTCCGAAGGAAAATAGCTATTGGGGTTGCACCCATGACGGAATTTTTGAAAAATTTCTTCAAATCTTTATCAATCCTACCGCGTAGACACCGAAAAGACCCCAGTTAAAATGTATATATATATATATATATATATATATATATATATGCATATATAGTTATATATGTGTCCGTTATCACGATACAGGCCAGAGTTTTTGTTTTTTCGCCACGAAACTTGGTATATAGTATTCCTCCATCAAACGATTGATCAAGTTCGTTAACCAACAAAATCGGTCCATCCGGAGTGGTGGTTTACTCAGGAGCCAAAGTAGTTATTTGTCAATACGAGCCATAATTTTTGTTATATTTCAACGAAACTCGGTATTTGTTGTGGTCAACCGAAGAGAAAAATTTGTGGTAAAAATAAACTAAATCGGTTGACTAGAAGGGAGGGTTTACTCCGGACATAAATTACTAATTTCCTTATACCGGTCGTAATTTCTGTTGTATTGTTACGAAACTCTGTATACGTCCTGGCTATCTAATAAGAAAGAAGTGTTGTGAAAATGAACATAATCGGTCTATTGGAAGGGGGGAGGGGTGTTACTTTGTACTATGTTTGAATTGACTTCTCCCACCAAACGTAGGTTCGCGAAACTCAACAAGATCAATAGATAAATATGTGAAGCTTTGTGTATTTAGTACGTAGTGTAGTACCCCTAACTAAATTAATTTAGTAAACTTTGTAAATTAATTACAAAATTGTCAATTGAAACAGCAAAAGAGTAGAACAATTTATGTTATCTTATCTATACAGGTCATTTTAAGCAAATTATTCAGGAATAATTCCTGACTCGACCCAATCCACTTTTGAGGAAAGTGCTTAGTTATACAGCTCCTGCGTGACAGAATTTTTTTATTGAAAAAGTATTACCAGATTAAAATACATATTACATAAAATAGTTCACCTACAGATAACTACACTATAATATTGGTGCTATATTGGGGGGAAAACAGGATTGTTTATACGGGAGATAAAATAGTTCTGTTTGCCCATCCACTGAAGTGTGTTCACTGTTATTTTCAATTTCGCAATACATAATATATCTACTATATGTTTGTCAAATACCACTCACTCACTGACTCACTCACTCAGTCACTCACTGACCTATCATCGTCCAGCCCAAACCGCTTGACAGAAAATTTTGAAATTTTGCATGGACACTCCCTATATAACGTAGGCGCTCGCTAAGAGTTTTTGGCTAAGAAGGATTTTTTGATATTCGAATTTTTAAGTATTTTTAGAGGAGTTTAAAGTTTGAGTTGGTTAGAGCATGCAAGCCTAGGCAGCAAGCGTTGCTAGGATGATAACAGAACAGCTGTTACTGTACATTATGTATCTCATAGTTTTATTTCTAATTGAGGTTAATTTCAACTATGATGGCAGACCTTGAATTAGTAGAAATTAACTGTCCCTCATAGAGTTTTAATTGCGTTTCTTTTCTGCCTGTAATAAAAACAGTACAAATTATAAGCAAAATGGTGAGTTTTAAGCCTAGCAAGTAACAGGAAGGGGGAATCCTGAACTGTTAGTCTACCCAAACCTTAAAAATAAGAACGGAACTTTTTTTGCTACTTGATTTTCTTAAAAAAATCTCTCAGCCAAATAGTAGTGTCTGGCAGCTGGCAGCGCTGTGCAGGTAGTTCCAGCGTTTTACAGTTAGATTACTTCTCATTTCTTTGACACTGTGAGCAGTAGTAAAAATGTTGATTGTAGAAAAGTAACCGATTTATAAAAGATTCTTATAAACATGAATTCATTACTTTTTACATCTTACAGCCTTTTCCGGGACATTGATAAAACCGGGCGGGACACCGAAACAATTGCAAAATACCGGGACAGTCCCGGTCAAACCGTGATGTATGGCATATCCTTAGAGTTTTCTAGGTGAGGTAATAATATCCGGAACCCTTGCACAGCCTCCTCGCCTATAACCTTGGTAATACTCGTAAATATATTGGGTGTTACCATATGACTTCTTGGAAACATGAACTTTTAAATTTTAACGTCCATTGAATAAAATATAGTATGACGGGAACCGTGCTGTAATAAACAGCACAAAATTATATAGTAACGTAATTTTAATGAAACATTATTTAACTCAATAGAATAACTACTTATCTGTCGTGACGAAGCACGGCTAGTCAGCTAGTAAAATATATAATTCATATTATACATTACTTATACAGAGACATAGATGATATATTATAAAGTTTAGTTCGAAACAATAACTATGAGGCATGGGCGTATATAGAAAATAATTTCGGAGGGGGCTGGGAAAATTTCGGGGGGACTGAGACCATTTCCGGTGTATGGAATACTAACAATTTAGATCTTGGTAGAGTTTCAGCTAACTTAAAAGCTATTACACCCAAAATGGAATATGTTTTATGAACTAAATGATCTTATTTAATTTATTTTTAAGGGTTTTATGAAATTTTTACCGATCAACTCAAAATTTCGGGGGGGGGGGAGCTGAAGCCCCCCCAGCCCCCCTTATGAGTAAAGGCGGAGCTTAGATAGCTGTAGTTTGTTTACAGTTCTTAATCCTGAGGGCGAGAAGATAATCCAGTCAGTGTCCGTTAGATTTATTTCTGTAAAATGTGTTTAGTTCTTCTGTGTACGTAACGTCGTGTTGTCCGTTTGTCGTAGTTCCCTATTTGTTTAATCAGTGGGTTTTGTTTCTGTTTACATGCTTTAAAGAATTTTACTGTGAGTTTCCGGATATGATTTTTTAACGGAGGCAATTTTGAAGTTTCGTGAAATATCTTTATTCGAGTATATCTTGGTAAGTTTTCTTCAATTCTTATCCATTTATTTTTTATAGTTAGTTTTTGATATATAGCTCCATACAGGACATGCATATGTTAGTACGGGTCTAATAAAGGATTTATAAAGTTGTAATTTATTTTCCGAGCTGAGTTTTGATTTTCTGTCGCAATAAGGATAGATCTGGCAGAGGACTTTATTACAAGCTTAGTTATTTGTCAATACCAGCCATAATTTTTGTTATATTTCAACGAAACTCGGTATTTGTTGTGTTCAACTGAAGAGAAAATTTTTTTGTAAAAATAAACTAAATCGGTTGACTAGAAGGGGGAGTTTAGTCCGGACAGAAATGACTAATTTGCTCATACCGGTCGTAATTTCTGCTGTATTGTAACGAAACGCGGTATACGTCGTGGGTAACTCATGAGAAAGAAGTTTTGTAAAAATAAGCTGAATCGGTCAATCGGAAAGGGGGGTTTACTTTATAATATATTTCAATAGAAATGCCCGCCAGACGTAGGTTCACAAAGCCGCCGCATGGAGCGCTTTCTACCACTAGAGGGGACTGTATCCTGTTCCTGCGTTAGATCAAAATACGATAATATGAGGTTTTTTGTATTTATTACGTAGTGTAATAGGTACCATGTGTAAACATAACTCTGGAAGCAAATTAATAATTGATCAGTTACTTGTTACAAAATTACTCCGGACCCAAATTACTAATTTCCTTATACCGGTCGTAATTTCTGCTGTATTGTAACGAGACGCGGCACACGTCCTGGGTATCTATAAGGAATAAGTGTTGTAAAAATGAACTAAATCGGTCTACCGGAAGGGGGGATTTACATTGTACTATGTTCGGATTGAATTGAAACAGGTGTTATTTATGTTTTTATTTTATTTATCTATATAGGTTATTTTAAGCAAATTATTCAGGAATGCACTCGACACTACCCAATTCTGAGGAATGTGCTTAGTTATGCAGCTCCTGCATGACGGACTTTTTATTCTATATGAATAATTTTGTTGCCTTATAATTTCCTCTTGTCTTATTTTCTTTATTTTTTTTTATTTCATGTTTTTATTACAATCTGACTGCGAGATTAACGGACTTTGATTCTGCTATCCATATGAGTTTATCGTTACAGTCACGGAACTCATAATTAATAAAATAGAATAATAAAATAAAACAAAAAATAAAAATAAAGTGTTAATTCATTAGAAACAATAAAACATTGAAGAACTGTAGACAATAAGATATTAGAAGACAATCAAATCTAATAATTTGGCCCCCCCCATGGTCTAGTGACTAACGCCTTAGATTCTCATGCGGGAGATGGTGGGTTCGATTCCCATCTGCACAGGGATTTTTCTCATTTCAGGGCCCGTTGAGAAAATTCCCGACTGCACCACGGATGTCGGTGCTAAAAACCTAGAAGTCGGTGTGCCGAAAAAAAAAATTATCATATTTAATGATTTTATCTGTTCTATAAGTATTTTCAAAATCAATGTCTTGAAAAATAATTCATAAGTCATTCTGAACCAGGGATCCTAATAAACATTAACAGTTTTTTCAAACATTATACTACAAATATAAAGGTACCTATTCATTTATGTCATTAATTATTAATTTATTCATTTCTATATTATAGACAATTTCATGAAGTGTTATCTATGGTTTAATATCATGTATTAGCTGTATAATAAGTGAAAACTTTGTCTTTCTTTTCTACAGAATTTTAATGTGTTTGAAAAATATTCCCACAACCAGCTGATTGGTTGTCAAGAGTATTACATGTTCTTCTGCCTTACTAAATACTTGTTACAGTTTAATCTAAACTGTTTGTAAATTTGTCAAGGAATAATAATTTTAAAATAAATATCTAATTTTTATGAAATATGTTTCAGGTTTCACTTGAACAGAATGAAAACTCTTTTTACACGATATAAATGTCTTCACAGTTTTAGAAATAGGCTGAAAAACTCACAATTAATAAAGAAAACTATTTATTAACAATTGGTTTCATTTATTTTTTTACTTCAATTCCTATACCTACAGGTTGATAATAATTACGTTGTGTGTACAGCAACCCATTTTAGTTGGGCAACTAAACTTTCTTTTTGTCAAAAATAATGTTTTTCTCTCTAATCACGAGTTCATTATGAAACATTGTACCACGTTTCATGATGCCTTATTATATTAAATATTTGCTGCATACAAATTTCTATTCCTGAAAATATCCGGATTGGTTACTATTAGCCTTGACTTTCCACAGCCATTACAATGCTACAGGTGTCATCAGTTCAACCATATTGTCCACCATTGTCGGAAAAAAGGAGATGTTTGTGGCAAACGTTTAGAAAAGAACCTTAATGGCCTCCATGATTATTTAAAGTGGTTTGGAACAATATTTCTTGGACGAAATATATGTGGGATTCCAAAACGAAGCCCTAACCTACTTTGTTCAATTCTTACAATCAAATTTTATTGTCCTGCTAACTTTCGGCTTAAGATATTATTATTATTATACTATTATTAAGATTATTACGTTTTCAAAAATACACTTTTAGAAGAAATGTAGAACTGCAGATTGCACTAATAAAAGGATAGAACGTTTCTTCAAATTTTTTTATTCTATTGGAAGAAGCTAAATAAGTAATTTTATCTAATAAGAGAACATAATGTTTTTTATATTTTCTGTTGATATTTCCACTGGACACCTGACTTAGCCAGTCACTACACTCAGCAGCAGTGGCCTTGCATGCACAGGATGGCTGTATGAAACATTTTATTCGATTCTATTAATGTATGTTTATTCTATTGGAAGAAGCTAAATAAGTAATTTTATCTAATAAGAGAATATAATGTTTTGATATTTGATATTTATTTATTAAGAGTATCGCAACTTTTGGCGACTTGCTCTTTAACAGTACATCAAGATAATACAAAATACTTTTTGCACATTGTGTATATAACGAGTCAGTACATTTTATAGTATAGCTAGTACATTAGTGAGCTAATTAATAATAACAATAACATTTTTTATATAATATATTTCACAATAACAATACGGTAATATAATAGATATTAAATAGAGTGTGGAAAAAAAATATAATGTTTTTTATATTTTCTGTTCACTCCAGTGCTTCACTCCAGTGCTTACAGAACATGTACACAACACATCCCACATGCATAGAAATTATAGAGCAAATTCACAATTTACATACTTTTGGAAAGCACATCACACTATGGTGGCTGCCAGGACACAAAGACTTAGGACAAAGCACGGCTGCTGACTTACAAGCAAAACTTGTGGCGGAGGAACCAACTTATGGCCAACTTAAATTGTACCACAAAGAAGTTTCACGGCAAAATAAAAACGACATAAAAGACAAATGGCAACTGAACTGGTCGAGCATAACAGAGAACAAACTTCGACAAATTAAGCAGACCGTAAGCGACTGGGCTTCGTCATACAGGGATTCAAGGCGAGAAGAAGTAGTGTTAGCCAGACTAAGGATAGGCCACACACGTATAACTCATGAATACCTTATGACAAAGTCTGATAAACCACTGTGCCAAATCTGTAACAAAGACCTCACAGTTCATCATATACTGACAGGCTGTAATTTGAGACAAGACTTGGCAATTCCACGAGACATGAACGAACTACTCCGTGATAGCAGTCACCATATCAACGCTATACTTACCTTTCTTAAAGACAACAATATTTTTAACAAAATTTAACGGGGTCTCCCGTGGTCTAATGGCTAGCGCCTTGGATTCATTAGCGGGAGATGGTGGGTTCGATTCCCAACCTCCGGCAGGAATTTTATCATCCCACGGCTCGCTGGTAAAATTCCTCGCTGCACCCTGGATGTCGGCGCTAATGACCTAGATGTAGATGCGCCGTAAAAAAAAAAAAAAAAAAAAAAAAAAAAAAAAAAAAAAAAAAAAAAAAAAAAAAAAAAAAAAAAAAAAAAAAATTAACAAACCCCAGACCAAACTCCTCAAATAGTCAACATGTGGGTGTAGTATGTATTACAACAACCACTTAATTTTCTTAATTCATTGTCTTTGATTGTCTAGACGACCCAAACTATGCTTTTAACATCGCCGTTGAAAGTTTTTTTTTTTTTTTTTTTTTTTTTTTTAATAAACATCACTCATGACGTGATTTATTCATTTATTCATAATTATTTTACATAGGATCCTTGCTATTGATTGTACATGGAGCTATTGTTCTTATGTATGTTGTCATATTATGCATAGAACCTATATTGTAAATAGAAACTGTTGCGATTATATATAGTCATATTGTACATAGGAACTATTTTCTTCGTTTCCTTTATAATTATAAGTTTTTCTTAAAAATGTATTGTTTTTTTACAAGTTAATTTTACTTTTAGCTGTATGTTATTCACAAAGTTAATTGTATAATTAGATTAAAACACACAATAATGTAATTGGATTTGTAATTATGTAATATTGTAACTATTTTGTTGTTGTTATGTATTTCTATTTTATATGTGTACCTGGGCGAAACGCTGTCAATGCGGGGTTCTCATAAATAAATTATAAAAAAAAAAAAAAAAAAAATATTTTCTGTTGATATTTCCACTGGACACCTGACTTAGCCAGTCACTACACTCAGCAGCAGTGGCCTTGCATGCACAGGATGGCTGTATGAAACATTTTTTTCGATTCTATTAATGTATGTTTATTATCAAGGAGGGAAAGAATCCATCTATTGATAAATATGGCGCAATACCCTTTTTTGCCTTTAAAGTTGTTTATTATTCTTTAGTCAAAATAAAGTTTATATGTATGTATATATGTAAGATTTATAGGGCAGTTTTTTAAAGGTTACCACACTCTTCTAGTGACGATATGGCAGATGCGCTTAAAATCATTCCCCAAAAACCGCCATAAATTCAGTATAGAAGATGTAAGATATTGGATTGAGGAGAAAATACATTGAAAATTAAAATCAAATCTTTTTATTGTGAAAACAATGGAACTATATTATTAGTTTTATAACAGGCCCTCATTCCTCCCGCCTTCAAGTATGACTTTCAAAGCGCTACCAAAGTTTTCAATATCTATTTTGGGCGGGGCCGCATTCTTGCCATCCTGGAACTCCTCCAGATCCTGAGGCACTGATTCCGAAGGTCTCATCATCAGCGGCCTCAGAGTGAGTCCTGTCACTAACCCGAAGATATTCGCTCTGTCCTGATTCTCAACAAGTTCATCAAAAGTAGGCGTCTTGTCAGAGAGGCCGTAGAGCGACAGATGATACTTGAAGCCGTCGTAGTACAGACGGAGTAGCTCGTGTTTCCTCTTGAGGGTGTCAGCTGTTAGACTCGTGTTGAAGAGATACTGCAAGTCTATACTGACACTGTTGTAGTGTGGCAATTGGAAGTCGATCAACCTAAAATATAAACAAAGAGAAAAATAGGTAATTATTAAGTTATTTAATTTAATCAGGACTTATACAAAACTTTACTTACTCACATTCTGTACGAATGGGAAAGTGAGTGGTTTAAAGCAGAAACAAAGTTGCGAGAAATTGAAAATACAACGAAGGCCTGGACCAGGCTTCGAATTGGACACACCCTACTTACCCATTTCTACTTACTAGAAAGAAAGGACAGACCAACTTGTAAATACTGCAATGAGACTCTGACAGTTAAACATATACTCACAAACTGCAGACAACTCATTAACATACATATTCCCCACGACTTACACGACTTGCTGACAGAAGGTAGCCCACAGAACCATACGATACTTAAATATTAAAAAAACTCACAGTTATACACCAAACTGTAAATAATTGATTGGACTTTCTCAACGAATATTTCGAAATTTTATCATTTAATCTAATTATTACTATATTTCTATTTTTCATTTTGTTTATTAAATATTTTTTCTTACTTTCTTCTTTTTCACGTTTGTGTTAAGCCTTACGTTCCTAATTTATTTATTTACCATTTGTTTGATGTTTATTTCTTTTTCTTTTTTTTTTTTGTTGATTTTTTGACGTAACATGAAATGAGTTGGTCGCCAATGTTGCGAACCTCAAGAATCAAATAAAATAAAATAATAAAATTTAATCAGTGTTCCGTTTCTTTGGTGATAACACAATCAGTGTTCCGTTTCTTTGGTGATAACACAATCAGTGTTCCGTTTCTTTGGTGATAACACAATCAGTGTTCCATTTCTTTAGTGATAAGACAATCAGTGTTCCGTTTCTTTAGTGATAAGACAATGAGCAGCATCTTCAGAAATTAGTCTCACTAGGAAACCAGCTTGTTTCTTTGGTGATAACACAATCAGTGTTCCGTTTCTTTAGTGATAAGACAATGAGCAGCATCTTCAGAAATTAGTCTCACTAGGAAACCAGCGTGTTTCTTTGGTGATAACACAATGAGCAGCATCTTCAGAAATTAGTCTCACTAGGAAACCAGCTTGTTTCTTTGGTGATAACACAATGAGCAGCATCTTCAGAAATTAGTCTCACTAGGAAACCAGCTTGTTTCTTTGGTGATAACACAATGAGCAGCATCTTCAGAAATTAGTCTCACTAGGAAACCAGCTTGTTTCTTTGGTGAAAACACAATGAGCAGCATCTTCAGAAATTAGTCTCACTAGGAAACCAGCTTGTTTGTTTGGTGATAACACAATGAGCAGCATCTTCAGAAATTAGTGTCACTAGGAAACCAGCTTGTTTCTTTGGTGATAACACAATGAGCAGCATCTTCAGAAATTAGTCTCACTAGGAAACCAGCTTGTTTCTTTGGTGATAACACAATGAGCAGCATCATCAGAAATTAGTCTCACTAGGAAACCAGCTTGTTTCTTTCGTGATAACACAATGAGCAGCATCTTCAGAAATTAGTCTCACTAGGAAACCAGCTTGTTTCTTTCGTGATAACGCAATGAGCAGCATCTTCAGAAATTAGTCTCACTAGGAAACCAGCTAGTTTCTTTGGTGATAACACAATGAGCAGCATCTTCAGAAATTAGTCTCACTAGGAAACCAGCTTGTTTCTTTGGTGATAACACAATGAGCAGCATCTTCAGAAATTAGTCTCGCTAGGAAACCAGCTTGTTTCTTTGGTGATAACACAATGAGCAGCATCTTCAGAAATTAGTCTCACTAGGAAACCAGCTTGTTTGTTTGGTGAAAACACAATGAGCAGCATCTTCAGAAATTAGTCTCACTAGGAAACCAGCTTGTTTGTTTGTATATGTTTGTACAAAATATCACGTAATACTCGTGGTAACCTAATGTTTTTAAGACAACATGCTAAAGGTCATCAAATAAGGTCGTACAGTCAGGACTCAGATTCTTGTATCACTTAGACCCGCAATACACTCCTGATACACGGGGACATGTTGCGCGGCAGAATCGCAACAATCCAGATTCAACCAGCAGAGCTCTGCAACAATGTCGCGCAACAATGTATCCCAGTGTGTACTAGGCTTTAGGCAATGATAGCAAAAAACACTGTACTGACATACTTCAGGAACACAGTTCAGAACCTTAGAATAGTAGCAAACACCCTTGGTCAAACTATTTGCAAAAGATTCTCAAAATTTTGAGGCCTAATTCTTATAAAGTTGATAAATCCCATTCTATCTTTAAGTCTCAATGTGTTTGCACGCGTTATTGTTAGTTCTAAACAATTTTCAACAACCCCACCTCTTCTTGGTTTTTACTATTTCGATTTTTAATTAACAATAACAACGATAGAGAAACACCTGAGAGGCCAGCTCCTGAGAAATGTTCGGCTATCTAGTGTGTACGCGATACATTGTTGCGACACAGCCCCGAAACTGACGCGCAACATTGTTGAGGGACAGCTCCCAGTGTCCCGCAACAATGTTGCGCAACTTTGAGTCTCAGTGTGTACTAGGATTAAGAGTTCTTGCATATTATATGACAGATTAATACTGTTTCTTTAGCGGTAGTCTGTCAGTAAATGTTTGACTGTAAGTCCGCAGTTACATATCACATAGCAATTAAAAATGGAATGAGGTGCAGATATTTCATGTCTTCACCAAGGTCACTTAACTGCTAATGTTTTGTCTTCCTTCATCTCCTAGGCATTCATTGCTGAAGAAGGCTCCCAAAGAGAGAGAGAGAGGGTGTCCCAGTTTTAAACTGACTTCGTATATCGATGGGGAATGGAAAAACTACGTCAAAAAGTCTTTCGGCGATTTACTCGTTTTCGAGAAAAACAAAAAAAAAAAGTTCTCTTTTAGACAAATCCCGATTTGTCGCTTAAACGAAGCGTTGTGCGAAAAAACACCTCAATACAAACGTTTTAGCTTATTAAATTATCTTTAAGATGAAACCAAGTTCTTAGATTGAATATTTTACAAGGTAATCGTGTTTGAATAACACATCAGATGGACATTTTGTTCCATAGAGTGAAAAAGTCCGTCTCGCTGGAACTGCATCATCTTAGCGCGGTTCCGTTCATATCCCTAGTCTAATTTGGAAAGATTAAAATAGAAGCAGTTATTATTTTGGTTCCACCACTCTTTTTTTTTTATTAATAATTGAATGGCGTGTGAACCCTTAAGGTCACTAACGCCATTCCTGTGTGTAGTAAAGTCTTGAAAGGTCATGATTTACAATCTTACCTGGAAGGGTCTGCTAACACTAAAAACGGACCCGCTAGTGACAAGGTCTTGGAAACCTGGAAATCTATATTTCTAACAATAAATTGTTTTTGTTATTTTACATAACCAGTTTTATTGTCAAATACATTATCCAACTATAAGCAATTAAAAATAACAAGGAATAAAACAGACAAAAAGAACCATTCGAATAAACGAAATCAATTAATTTAAAGTTTTAAGCACTTATTTCTCTGATTGACATCGCCTAATTAAAACTTTTTTCAGAACCTTTTAGCGCGGTTCCTCCCTCCCCCATAGGGAGGAACCCCGCTTATAAGGTTGATACAATGAAACAATCCGGAAGTGCCGACAAGAAAATTTCGCGTTTCAGAACCCCTAGAGACCGAAAATAACGGTGGTTCAAATTTGTATATATATATGTATATATATATATATATATATATATATATATATATATATATATATATATTTGTCTGTTCGCGGATTTCTCGCTTCCCTGATGGTCCGATTTTGATGAAATTTGGTACAAAAATCCGTCGTCCAATTTGAAAGGTCAAGTTCGTTAACCAGCAAAATCCGCCCACTGGAAGATGGCGTTTGGGGCGAAATTCACGCAAAAAAAATCGTAACGCTTACTTTTTTGAGTTCATATGCTTGTAAGTACTTGTTTTATAAGCTTTTTGGCCTAGGAAACGAATGACACCATTTTTAAGGCAATAGCTTCAACCGTTTTCGAGGAAATTGGAAAAATAGTTTTTGAATACCGTTTTTGGTTTGGGTACTTAGAATCATGGGATTCAGTTGAAACATTTTCCGCATGTTCTACTTTCATCAAAACTAATATGTTGAAATTTTGGTTACGTTTAGGGTAAAGGAAGGGTTAGAATAAAATATTTTATTAACAGACAAAAAAAGTTTTGGTAACTTTGTATACTTTCGTTAGTATCTCGAAAACCGTTGACAATCTTATGAAGCGGAAGATTACCATTCGAGAGCTTACTAAATGATCTACAAAAAAGGTTCTGAAGAAAGTTTTAATTAGGCGATGTCAATCGGAGAAATAAGTGCTTAAAACTTTAAATTAATTGATTTCGTTTATTCGAATGGTTCTTTTTGTCTGTTTTATTCCTTGTTATTTTTTAATTCCTTATAGTTGGATAATGTATTTGACAATAAAACTGGTTAAGTAAAATAACAAAAACAATTTATTGTTAGAAATATAGATTTCCAGGATTCCAAGAACTTGTCACTAGCGGGTCCGTTTCTAGTGTTAGCAGACCCTTCCAGGTAAGATTGTAAATCATGACCTCTCAAGACTTTACTACATACAGGAATTGCGTTAGTGACCTTAAGGGTTCACACGCCATTTAATAATTAATTAAAAAAATAAAGACTGGTGGAACCAAAATAATAACTGCTTCTATTTTAATCTTTCCAAATTAGACTAGGGATATGAACGGAACCGCGCTAAGATGATGCAGTTCCAGCATAGAAATATTGCAAAAAAAAAAAAAGGTCCGTCACGCAGGAGCTGCATAACTGAGCACTTTCCTCAGAATTCGGCAGTGTCGAGTGCATTCCTGAATAATTTGCTAAAAATAACCTATATAGATAATTACAAGAAAAACATTAATAGCTGTGCTCTTTTGCATATGAGCAGCTGTGTCAATTATTACTTTTGTAATTAATTTCCTTCCAGAGTTTTGTGTATGCGTGGTACTACACTACGTAATAAATACACGAAGCTTCACATTTTCATCTATTGATCTTGATGAGTTTCGCGAACCTACGTTTGGCGGGAGAATTCATTTCAAACATAGTACAAAGTAAACCCCCCCCCCCTTCCAATAGACCGATTTAGTACATTTTCACAACACTTCTTTCTTATTAGATAGCCAGCACGTGTACAGAGTTTCGTAACAATACAACATAAAATACGACCGTTATCAAACCCGGAGCAAACCCCCCCCCCCTTCAAGTCAAACGATTGAGATTATTTTTACAACACATTTTTCTCTTCGGTTGAACACAACGAATACCGAGTTTCGTTGAGAGACTAGTGTTGTTCCATTGAGAGACTAGTGTTGTTCCATTGAGAGACTAGTGTTGTTCCATTGAGAGACTAGTGTTGTTCCATTGAGAGACTAGTGTTGTTCCATTGAGAGACTAGTGTTGTTCCATTGAGAGACTAGTGTTGTTCCATTGAGAGACTAGTGTTGTTCCATTGAGAGACTAGTGTTGTTCCATTGTGAGACTAGTGTTGTTCCATTGAGAGACTAGTGTTGTTCCATTGAGAGACTAGTGTTGTTCCATTGAAAGACTAGTGTTGTTCCATTGAGAGACTAGTGTTGTTCCATTGAGAGACTAGTGTTGTTCCATTGAGAGACTAGTGTTGTTCCATTGAGAGACTAGTGTTGTTCCATTGAGAGACTAGTGTTGTTCCATTGAGAGACTAGAGTTGTTCCATTGAGAGACTAGTGTTGTTCCATTGAGAGACTAGTGTTGTTCCATTGAGAGACTAGTGTTGTTCCATTGAGAGACTAGTGTTGTTCCATTGAGAGACTAGTGTTGTTCCATTGAGAGACTAGTGTTGTTCCATTGAGAGACTAGTGTTGGTCCATTGAGAGACTAGTGTTGTTCCATTGACATGACACGTTTTGTTCAATTGAGAGACTAGTGTTGTTCCATTGTGAGACTAGTGTTGTCCCATTGACATGCCACGTTTTGTTCAATTGAGAGACTAGTGTTGTTCCATTGAGAGACTAGTGTAGTTCCATTGAAAGACTAGTGTTGTTCCCTTGAGAGACTAGTGTTGTTCCATTGACATGACACGTTTTGTTCAATTGAGAGACTAGTGTTGTTCCATTGTGAGACTAGTGTTGTCCCATTGACATGCCACGTTTTGTTCAATTGAGAGACTAGTGTTGTTCCATTGAGAGACTAGTGTAGTTCCATTGAAAGACTAGTGTTGTTCCCTTGAGAGACTAGTGTTGTTCCATTGACATGACACGTTTTGTTCAATTGAGAGACTAGTGTTGTTCCATTGAGAGACTAGTGTTGTTCCATTGCGAGACTAGTGTTGTTCCATTGACATGACACGTTTTGGATGAACTTGGTTTCATCTTAAAGATAATTTAATAAGCTACAACGTTTGTATTGAGGTGTTTTTTCGCACAACGCTTCGTTTAAGCGACAAATCGGGATTTGCCCAAAAGAGAACTTTTTTTTTTGTTTTTCTCGAAAACGAGTAAGTCTTGCACATCTAGTCCTCAATTACAGAAGCAGACTCAAATATAAAATAATATGTAATAATTGAGACATGAACCATACAATTTTATATATAAAAAATGAAATTTCCTCCTCAAATAAAATAATATCAAATTTACAAGCACATTACCTGAAGATATAATGTACCTATATATAACCTAGAGATATAATGTACCTATATATAACCTAGAGATATAATGTACCTATATATAACCTGAAGATATAATGTACCTATATATAACCTAGAGATATAATGTACCTATATATAACCTAGAGATATAATGTACCTATATATAACCTAGAGATATAATGTACCTATATATAACCTGAAGATATAATGTACCTATATATAACCTAGAGATATAATGTACCTATATATAACCTGAAGATATAAAATGTACCTATATATAACCTAGAGATATAATGTACCTATATATAACCTAGAGATATAATGTACCTATATATAACCTAGAGATATAATGTACCTATATATAACCTAGAGATATAATGTACCTATATATAACCTAGAGATATAATGTACCTATATATAACCTAGAGATATAATGTACCTATATATAACCTGAAGATATAAAATGTACCTATATATAACCTAGAGATATAATGTACCTATATATAACCTAGAGATATAATGTACCTATATATAACCTAGAGATATAATGTACCTATAAAAAACCTAGAGATATAATGTACCTATATATAACCTAGAGATATAATGTACCTATATATAACCTAGAGATATAATGTACCTATATATAACAAATTAATGCAATATCATACAGACAACTTGGATTGAAAATGGCTTTCAGCCGAAACGTTTCCACGACAAAAATGTAATTAAAATACAAAGCTATTGAAGACTTAATAAGCTGTTACCAAATACCCAGATTAAAAGTTCATGTTATATCTTCCACTCTCTCCACTTACCCTGTTTTTCACTTTTTAAATTGATTATTAGGAATTATTAGAAGAAGTAATTGTTATTTTGTAATTATGTATGCGTCCAGAGTTAAATTTAAAATGTTTTAAGTATTTAAAATTTATTTTTATCAAGAATTGAAAGTTTTTTTTTGGTTTTGTGTTTTATCACTTTCCTCCGAAGAAAAGTGGCTATTCTAAATTATGCAGCTTTACATGCCGTCATTTAATTTTTTCGACCGAGTGGACTTTTTGTAGGTATGTTTTGGGGAGGGGGAGATAAAACATTTACATTTAATGATTTTTATATAGATATTATGAAAGATTGCCTATTCACAATTGTGTTTTATTTTCTTGCGTTTTTCTTGGAAACATTGCAAAAAGGAGAAAAATGCCAAAGGACTTTTTTTCATCCTGCATCAAATCCTGGAGTTGTGCCGTTTATTTTCGGGACACCCTGTGTATATATAAATATATGCATTTATATATTATTAAAATATATCAATATTTTACTAAATAAAAACACCTTACCTGCTATTTACTGGTAACCCTTGAGCATTATACCGGAACATTATGTTGGTTGTCCAACAGTCTCCATGGAGCAACACGTTCAAGTTTTTATCGTTCAATGTGAAAGCATCAGTCAATTTTTCCCGAACTGTTTTAGAAAATTCTCTCAACCTTTCAGCATACTCCAGCCTAACAAGGAATTAGACATATTGATAATTCTTATCTATATTGATAGAGTGCACAAAAGGCCATTACTTACAAATATCTCACGACTTGACAGAACTACTGAAAGAGGGTAACCGATTGATAAACAATGTTTTTCCAACGTCTAAAACGCATACAGCCAGTGCTGTAAAATACCCGGGTATTTATTCTTAAGGGTATATACCCAGGGTGAATACCCAATTTCATAAATACCCGGGTATTTAAGGTATTTAACTAAACCGCGTCTTAGTAATGGAATATTGTAAAATGTCATGGATCTTGCCAGTTTAGAGCTATTGCAACACTGAGAAACTATTAAAACAATAATAAATTATAAAATAGCATCACTGAGAGGTTAATAAATAATAAATTATTACCTGAAGGTTTGCCATGGACCTTCCGACTACCAATAAAACAAGTTGTTTGCCTAAATTTGATACTACTGTACTGAATTCACAAAAATGTAGCCTTAGCTAAAACTTTGGACTAGGATTATCTCAATTTTTCAAAACTCAAATTAAATTACCTAATCATTGATCAAAACACATGTACCTTTCAAGCCTCTCCACCATAACATGGGACTTATTTTCTTTGTCATTGTCTTCAAGAACTTCCCAAACAAAGGATCTTTGCCATAATCCCTCTGGGTCCCTATAGCCCCCCCCCCATGCTTCTGCCTAACTCACACACAAAACAAATGGAAGAGTTCAACTAGTCTGCAGCAAGATGTGCGTTTCCAACACCAAACTGGATGCGTTTCTCCCATTTAGTTAACACAAGTTTTTCCTCCGTTTTTTGAAGAGAAGATTCTGGGTTTCTTGTTGAAGAGTTTTCAGTAATTCTTAAATCTCTTATGAACTGTGTGGATCAATGGGGCATTTAACTGAATGGCAGTGATAAGTTCAACAATTGGATCAAGGATGTTAACTAATTTTCCAACTCGGACTTAAAACACTCTGTTATCAAAAAGCTACCTTTTCATTTCTGGTGAGATTTCCGCTTACTGTAATCTTGTTATTACTGTACGAGCATAATTTCAAATAATATTATCAAGGATCACAAACTTAAACTTAACTTACAATGGTTTTGAACTATTATAATAAACATTAAAAATGTTGTTGGCTCTTTTTTTAAATTTAAATAAGTCCTTAATAATTGAATAAGGCTTCATTAAAACCTTTTTAAAATTGATTAACCTTCCCCACTGTAAAAGTAATCATGAAAATTCATAGATATACATTAAGTTGTAAACACCCATAAAATACCCGGACCGACTTTTAACTTTCTTTAAAATATAACTGGGTAAGTATTAATGTTCATTACGTTTTTATGATCAAATGGGTAAGTTTCAGTCCTTGTTTGCACCAAAAAAATATTCAAAGAAGTTGTATCAAGCTCAAAAACTGAAAATACCCACTTTTTGGGTATTTACCTTCCCTGTGGGTAAATACCCAATTTATATTTTCCTACCCACTGGGTATTTACCCACCCCACATCACTGCACACAGCTATACAGCAAGATTTAATTCTAGATTGTTAGGGGACACCTACATTGGACCCGTTCCGATCCGATAGCCACCGACTGTCGGGAGAAAGACAAAGACATGCATATTATTGGAGATGCCTACATTGGACCCGTTCCGATCCGATAGCCACCGACTGTCGGGAGAAAGACAAAGACATGCATCTTATTGGAGATACCTACATTGGACCCGTTCCGATCCGATAGCCACCGACTGTCGGGAGAAAAACAAAGACATGCATCTTATTGGAAATGCCTACATTGGTTCCGATGGCCACCAATTCTCGGTCGTTCGAACTTGTTTGTTTCTAGACCGAATTCGGACCGACGAAACAAAATGGCGCCATAGGACATATTGTGTTTCGAAAAGGTCTACAGTCTCAACATCTTAGCCGACTTCAATGCATTTTTTAGCACTTTCCTCCGAAGGAAAGTAGCTATTGATGTTGCACTCATGACGGAATTTTTGAAAAACTTCGAATGTTAATCGATCCTACCTAGTAGACACCAAAAATGACCCCAGTTAAAATTTATATATAGGCATATATATATATGTATATATATATATATATATGTATATATATATATATATATATACATATATATATATATATATATTGGAGGATAGGGTTTTATCTTCCTAGGATAAAAAAGAATATATACATATATATATATATATATATATATATATATATATATATATATATATATATATATATATATATATATAATGTATTTATATAATCTATATAATAGTGTATCAATTCAATAGAACACGGGTTCTATTATAACGGTTAAATTAACTTGTAAAATACTTTTAATAAAAAAATAAAAATAATCAGTCCCTTAACAGACCACAAGGGCCCAGAGGGGCAGATACTGTAGAGGTATCTGATTCTTGACCATAATGCACACTAGGGACATATTGTGGTTAATACCATGCTCCGGCCGCCTGCCGGATTTTTCGAAAGATTTTTCCCTTTGCAGGTACCCATTAATTAATTAACTAATTAATTAAAGGCTGTGTAAGCCTAGAGACGATGTGGGACCCCAAATCCAACCCTCGAACGACGACACTAGAAGAAAACATCTTTTAGTGCACGATCGGGTTTCGAACCTGGGTCCTCCAGTTCATTAGTCCAGTCCTCTACCACTGAGCTCTAACCTCGCCCACAAAATATGGCGCATCAACTATTTGGCTATTAGCGCCGGGCTATCTACAGGTTGCCAACCTTTTATAATGCACACACATGGTCATATGTGATATGTCATGGTTAATATGCTACACCACGTGGTCGGTCACGCATTCAGGTACTGGCCACGCCCGACGATGCTTAACTTCTGTGATCTATGGGAACCGGTGCATTCAACGTGGCTATGGCCGTTGGCTACATACATTATTTCATTTTTTTTACGGCGCATCGACAAATCTTGGCCATTAGCGCCGGCGTCCAGGGTGCAGCCAGGAATTCGGTAAGTCCCAGCGAGCCCTGAGATGAGAAAATTCCTGCCGCCGCACAGTGTCATGAGCAGTGTTCAAAAATAAGAAAATTGAACAATTTTTTGATGGTCAATATTAAGATTAGAATCTTTGAACAGAAAGAAAACATCAGAATTAGAATATAAAAACAAAGATTAAAAGATAAGGATTAATTTGAATTTTTGGTACAAATACAAATCTTAAAACTGGTACGGTTAGTAAATATTTACTTTGGCTGTTCCAATCTTATTACTGGAACTTTTTTATTCTACTTTTAACATGTTCAAGTGTCAGTCCAAAGTGACTCGTTGATTGACTAATCTTGGCCAACAGTCCAAAAAATGGGGAAGTTCTAGTGCTCTGATTATGTGAGAAATTCTCAATATTTTTTCAAGTTTAGAATTGATTTAAGAAAAAAACGTAAAATAACGGTTTTTTCATACTTTAACCGTAAATAGTACATTGCTTCACGATTATTTTGATACCTAGTTTACCTGCTTTCGGCTGCTTCTTACGGCGATTTTGTGGTTTTAGTTTTCATAACCAATGCTTAACTGTACGACGTCTTGCGCAGTAATGAACCATACACCACATACGGTGGTTTATTTGATAGAATCGTGCAAGAATATGATTTATCTGAATGTTCGGATAACGTTTTGGAGAATATAAGAAAATTGATTAGATAGTTTTGCCTGGATATTCAAAAAAATTTGGGACCGCTGTTACTGGATTTTAGGGAAATTCGAAACAAAATCCGAAGATTGGTTGATTGAAAACGTTAATTTTCTCGACGAGGTTTTTGAAATATGTAGACGAGATAATATTCAACCAGGTCCTGATGAAGATCGCAAGTTCGTTTCGTGGCATCGAGACAAGTTGCGGATATAGTTGTTTTTTTTTTTTTTTTTTTTTTTTTTTTTTTTTTTTTTTTTTTTATTTATTGAATATTTACAATCTGTATACATATGTTTACATATAATACAATAAGTAAATATGTATCTCATTAACTAGCACAAGGAAAAATAGAGGGGAGAAGGCAGCCATTGCTGACACTCCCTGAGGAATTATAAATATTTCATTTAAGTATTACAGCTGGTCTCTAGGCCACTTTCTTTTCAAGCGTCTCGGAGGATTGGAAGGGATCGTATCTGTGGAAAGGGATTGGGCAAGGGGATTGGGATGAAAGGATAGCTTGGAATGAAAAGTGGAGAAGCGGGTTTTAGCTAATTCAGCGACAAAGGGAATTTCGAGGTCTCGGTGGATGATACTATTGTTGACGTAGAAGGGAGCATTAAGGATCCGGCGAAGGACTTTGGACTGGAAGGTTTGGATTCGGTTTATGTTAGAAGGTTTTGCTGTACCCCATAGTTCAATGCCGTATGTCCAAATCGGTTTAATAATAGTTTTGTAGATTGTTAATTTGTTTTCAGTACTGAGTTTTGATTTGGGACCTATTAGTCGTCTAAGTAGGCCGTAGCGTCTGTTTAGTTCTTGTCGTTTTGTTTTTGTGTGTGTGTTCCAAGTAAGTCTCTTGTCGAGGTGGAAGCCTAGGTATCGAACAACATCGGATTTGGGAATGAGGGATTCGTTAAGGGTAACAGATGGGCACTCACTACGCCGCAGTGTGAATGTGACGTGTTTACATTTTTCGGCGTTGACTTTGATTCGCCACTTCTTTAGCCATTGCTCGATTTCTAAGAGATGATTCTGGAGCGCTTCTGAGGCTTGCTGCGGGTTGGCGGAACATGAAAGCACTGCAATATCATCTGCAAAAGTTGTGATAATGGTACTGGGATTAGTGGGGATATCAGCGGTGAAGATGGAGTAGAGGAGAGGGGCTAGGATGCTGCCTTGGGGGACTCCAGCAGATACGTGGCGGGATGAGGAATTCGATGCATTGTATTGGACATGAAACTTGCGGGATGAAAGAAAGGATTTTAGGATTAAGTAGTAGGTGATGGGGAGAAAACGCTTGAGCTTATAAAGGAGGCCCGGATGCCAGACCCGGTCAAAGGCCTGGGATACATCTAGAAAGACTCCAGAACAGAAGTCCTTACGCTCAAGCGTTGAGGAAATTGTGTCTACAACTCGGAAAGCTTGTTGAGTGGTAGAGTGGAGTGATCGGAAGCCAAACTGATGAGTTGGAATGATACCAGAGGATTCAACTATTGGAAGGATACGTTTGTACAGCAGTTTTTCAAGGATTTTAGAGAGGATGGGTAACAAACTGATTGGGCGGTAGGATGATGTTTCGATAGCTGGTTTGTTTGGTTTAGGAATAAGGATTACAGAGGAGTGTTTCCAGGAGGAAGGGAAGTGAGTGGTTCGCAGTACACTGTTGTATATAAGGATGAGGAACATGATGGCTTTATGGGGGAGTTGCCGAAGGATTTTAGCGGTGATAAGGTCAGGACCAGGGGACTTATTGAGGGGTAGGTGATTAATGATGTATTTGACTTCCGATGGGTGAAAGGAAGGTGGAGGTAAGGACATCGGTAAGGGTTCGGAAAGATAAGTGATTACCTCTTCAGTATGGGAAGGGTTTAACTCTGGGTTCGGAGAAAAGGTTGCTTCTAGATGATTGGCAAAGTGGGAAGCTTTTTCTTCGTCACTTCTGGCCCAAGTTCCATCTTCACGTCGGAGTGGGGAGGAGGTAGGTTGAAATTTAAGAATTCTTTTTGTGGCTTCCCACAGTGAGTGGTTACGGGGCGTTAAAGAAGAAAGATATTCTTCCAGTCGGTGATTGTCTAGTTTAGTCAGTTCGTTTTTTAGCTTTCTTGTTAGTCTATTGAATATGGTTTTGTCTGCAGGGAGATGGGATCGTTGCCATTGTGTCCGGGCACGTCGCTTGGCTGAGAGGAGCAGTTGTATATGATGAGGGATTGGAGTTGCTGTTGGTTGACGTTTGTGAGTTGGTTTGCTGGCGAGTCTAGCGCAGTCTTGGACTGATTTGGTGAAGAAGTCCACAGCATCGTCAACATCTTGCGCTGTCTTCAACTTTACATTGAGGTCCAGAATACTGTTTAGCCTAGACTGGAACATAGCCCAGTCTACAGGTCCGGTGGTTAGAGATGGTTTAGTTTGAATAGGGATAGGAGATGCACTGAGTGACAAAAGGAGAGGGGAATGGTCAGAAGAGAGGTCTAAAAGGGGAGATACCGACGTGAAGATACCGTTCAAGCCAAAAGTAACGAAAAAATCTAGGATGTCCGGATTTTTGTGGGGATCGGAAGGCCAATGGGTTGGATGAGGTTGGGAAATGTAGGAATACTCACCATTGTACAGTACGTCGTTTAGCACTCGGCCTCTCGAGTTAGTAAGGCGACTTCCCCAGAGGAGATGCTTTGCGGATATAGTAACGAAGAAATCTCCAAGGAGAAAATAGGATTATTAATTGATACTCCAAAGCTTTCTTGTGGTTCTATTAACGACGTAAAACCGCCCGCACATTTTTTGGCAATCCAAAATTAAGTACCAAAATTACTGGAATGCAGATATCATTAATAATCAATTTGGGCACCATATTGACAATGGTTTCTAGTTCAATTAATATGCCGAAATTAACTAAATAAACAGTACCTGAATGGGTGACCGACCACGTGCTGTTGGCATTAGAAAAGGGTGGCAACCTGTAGATAGCCCGGCGCTAATAGCCAAATAGTTGATGCGCCGTAAAAAAAACAAAAAAAACTAAAAACTAAATAAATTGGTCTGACTTAGAAATTATATCTGAAGCATTATTCATGGTATATGCCAATTTCTTTCATTAACCGCTTCTTGTAATGATAAAAAGATGGATTTAATGAAAAGTCTTCTCCTCCCATCAGATCCATATTTGTCAACTTTAAGTAAAATATATAACAATTGAAATTTAAATAAATAAAATTTACCTAAACTTAGCTCGAAAATCGAAATAAAAATTGAAACATAAGTTTTATCATACTTACATTTAAATAAAAATTATAGTATTTGTTCACAATCAAGCGATTCTGAGAAGGAATAATTTTTTTATTAGTAAAATTTCTGTATACAATTTTAATAATTTCGTAAATATCATCCATAAGTTCCCATATACATTTTATGTAAGTTTATTCTATAATATATTATTTTCCTAAGTCAAAACTTCTTTTTTTCTCCATGTTCGAGTTTTTTTAATAACAGAAATAAATAATAACCCTTGTCTAGACAAAATTACGATTTTTGATTTCTTAACCCATATTCTCGTGAGACTGTGCGCCGGTGGGGATCGAACCCACCATCTCCCGCTTATGAATCTAGCGCGCTAGCCACTAGACCACGGGAGACCCCATCTCCCGCTTATGAATCTAGCACGCTAGCCACTAGACCACGGGAGACCCCCTACATAAATTAATATTTTTGACTTGATTTGAATAAGAACAGATTTTTAAATAACGAGCGAATCATCTCAGTTCTGGCACCCGTGCATTATATAAAGAAATACAATTATTTTAAGGAATTATTCCGATATTCTAACGTGGTTATTAAATTCATTACAACACGAATTTCCTCTTGTTAATCTCTTATTCCTTCCCAAAGAACAGCAATATTCGAAAAATCATTTGTTACCTGTGCCACCTCGCTGTGGAATTCCTTACCTCTGTCTGTCCGCCATTCTACCAATCTGGTAACCTTTTTTTTTTTTCTTCTTTTTTTTTTGTTGTTGTTTAAAGTTGTCATTTTAATAGGAAATTATTATTGATGATATTGTTTGTTGCAATATGGAGAAATTTACAATTACTATAAATTGATATTAGAAGAAAAGGTAAATATATATTTATTCTTTGCTTTTTTATTTATTATTCATTTTATTTTTTTTTGTTCTTTTAATAATTTACTTTTCAGTTAATTTACATTTTATTTATGTTATAATATTATGACTATATTTATTTTAATCATAAGCGGAAGGATTTTATTTATGTAATATTAGTTATTTTATATATTTCTTATATACAGATATTGTTATTTTGCTACTCATTTGCTTATTATAGTTTGTTCATATTAGTAAAATAGTACAAATATAACTATAACAGTTAACTATAACTATAACAGTTATAAAAGTTAAAATTTAAAATTACTAACAATAGGACTAACTAAACAAATATGTAAGCCAACTCCTTTGCTAAGGAGAAATCCTCTATAGCAAATAAAATAAATATTAGAAGAAAAGGTAAATAAAGAAACAAATAATAACAATCTAAAATAAAAAAAAAAAAAAAAACCTTTAAATCTTTTTGGAAATGGAAACCTTTAAATCCCGACTCTTCCACCACTTTCAATCCCTACAAGTTTTACCCAATCCCTAGTTTGTATACAGGCTGTACGTTAAATATTGGTAGTATTTATAATTTTATATATTATTTTGTAATTTCAAAATTATTCCTATGGGACTAATTTAGACTATTAAAAATTTTCATTTAATTTCAATCTTTTAAAGATCCCAATCTCTTAATAAATTAAAACGTTTTAATATTTAAACAACAGGAATATTATATTTTCTTACCATTCTCCTTGCCAATTTTCTTCTATTGTTTTAACCAATTCTTCTAAAGTTGTTGGAATCACCGTATCAATTATTTTCGGGTCATCAAGAAGAAGGTTTCCTTTGAAATAATTTGGTATCAAATCCCCTCTTTCTCTAAAAACAAAAACAAAATACCAATACTATATAAGTATATTATTCCAAATAATTTTGTTTTAAGACAACACAACCTCACGGGTCGTAGTTGTCATATATTAAGACAACATACTCGTATTAGAACTGGAAGTTACAACAAACAATAAAGAATAACAAAATGGAAATCAATGAAAATAATATAAAATAGATGGTTTTAAATAAATATATTTAATAATAATAAAACTAAAGTTGTAAGTAAAGTATATTTGACAATAACAAAAAAAAAGTCAACAATCAAAGTAATGTATAAATAAAATATATCATGTTTTAATATAATTTTGTTCTTTTAGCACTTTCCTCCAAAAGAAAGTAGCTATTGAGGTTGCACTCATGACGGAATTATCGAAAATATCTTTAAATCTTTATCGCATATTAGACACCGAAAATTACCCCTGTTAAAATGTATCTTATTTACAAGATGAGGGAATTGTTGCTCTGCCAGTGTCTGAAGAAGCAGCGACCAGCACGGAGGATGAAAGGAAAAGGTGTTCTGCCAGTGTCTGAAGAAGCAGCGACCAGCATGGAGGATGAAAGGAAAAGGTGTTCTGCCAGTGTCTGAAGAAGCAGCGACCAGCATGGAGGATGAAAGGAAAAGGTGTTCTGCAAGTGTCTGAAGAAGCAGCGACCAGCATGGAGGATGAAAGGAAAAGGTGTTCTGCCAGTGTCTGAAGAAGCAGCGACCAGCACGGAAGATGAAAGGAAAAGGTGTTCTGCCAGTGTCTGAAGAAGCAGCGACCAGCATGGAGGATGAAAGGAAAAGGTGTTCTGCCAGTGTCTGAAGAAGCAGCGACCAGCACGGAGGATGAAAGGAAAAGGTGTTCTGCCAGTGTCTGAAGAAGCAGCGACCAGCATGGAGGATGAAAGGAAAAGGTGTTCTGCCAGTGTCTGAAGAAGCAGCGACCAGCATGGAGGATGAAAGGAAAAGGTGTTCTGCCAGTGTTTGAAGAAGTAGCGACCAGCACGGAGGATGAAAGGAAAAGGTGTTCTGCCAGAGTCTGAAGAAGCAGCGACTAACATGGAGGATGAAAGGAAAAGGTGTTCTGCCAGTGTCTGAAGAAGTAGCGACCAGCACGGAGGATGAAAGGAAAAGGTGTTCTGCCAGAGTCTGAAGAAGCAGCGACTAACATGGAGGATGAAAGGAAAAGGTGTTCTGCCAGTGTCTGAAGAAGTAGCGACCAGCACGGAGGATGAAAGGAAAAGGTGTTCTGCCAGTGTCTGAAGAAGCAGCGACTAGCATGGAGGATGAAAGGAAAAGGTGTTCTGTGTACCCGAATACCGAACACTCAAAATATTCAAATTTTTGTACTGAGTGTAATAATTTTTTGTGTAAAATTCACTTAACCCTCCGTCGACCACGTGAGAGAGAGTTACACCGTCGCCCACGTGGGGTCCACCAGGACCCCACTTACATGTATGGTGGTAACGTGCTAATACTTCATAAGACTACCTTCAAAAAATATTCAATCAATTTGTAGGCGTCTGCGAAGATAGCCTCCAAATATGGAGTCTCAGGATCCAAAATTGTGGTTGTAGGATTTGAAATTGCATTACAGAAAGAAAACAACACAGGAAAATGGAATCCTTTCGTCAGATTGTAAAATTCGACGAATTCAGTTTTATCTTGCTACCAGATACTACCATGATGCGGCCAACGGCTATACCCACGTTAAATACACCGGTACCAGTAGATCACCGAAGTTAAGCAACGTCGGGCGTGGTCAGTACCTGAATGGGTGACCGACCACGTGCTGTTGGCATTATAAAAGGGTGGCAACATAGATAGCCCGGCGCTAATGGGCAAGTTGTAGATGCGCCTACAATGATGCAAACTAATTAAATTGAAGAATAAAATACATGTAAATATCCTTAATAAAACTTACCACGGAAGCCAACGGTCAGTCCTCAACCCAGTTTTCAACAAAAAATAATCAATTTGTGGGGTAGAGTATCCTTTATCAGCGATTTGACTCTGCCGATCTTCGGAGCACTACTGATTAGGAAGCTACTCAAAAAACAGGAAGGTAGAGATTCGGTGTCTATAAGGGAGGGGGGAAATAGTGTGCGTGGGGTCCGCCCAGACACCACCTGGTCAACGCAGGGTTAAAAAACATTTGTCCTAATTGTATCTAATATAAAAAATTCATAATTTTTTTCCATATTTAACGGCGTATCAACTATTTGGCTATTAGCGCCGGGCTATCTACAGGTTGCCACCCTATTATAATGTCAACAGCACGTGGTCGGTCACCCATTCAGATACTGACCACGCCCGACGTTGCTTAACTTCGGTAAATTCATAATTTTGCATCTTTTGAAAAGAAATAGATGTATTTCCTTTATATAAGTGTTTTCATATACTAAATTTCAAATTCAATTATTTTCATTTAAAAGCACTCAAAAAGAAACAAAACCAATGCACGAATCATTTTAATGCGTTTTTTCATGAATAATATACACAAAGCAGCTATTATTTCCCGTTTTAGAACTTTCCTCCGAAGGAAAGTACCTATTGGGGTTGCACTCATGACGGAATTTTTCAAAAATTTCATGTAATCTTTATCGATCCTACCTAGTAGACACTGAAAATGACCCCACTTAAAATTTATATATATCTATATATATGCATGTAAATATATGTATGTATATATATATATATATATATATATATATATATATATATATATATATATATATATAGTTATATATGTGTCCGTTAACGATACCGGCCAGAGTATTTGTTTCTTCCCCACGAAACTTGGAATGAAGAATTCTCCCTTCAAACGATTGAACGAGTTCATTAACCAACAAAATCGTTCCATCTGGAAGGGGGGGGGGGTTTACTCTGGAGCCAAAGTAGTTATTTGCCAATACCAGTCGTAATTTTTGTTATATTTCAACGAAAATCGATATTCGTTGTGGTCGACTAAAGAGAAAAATGTGTTGTAAAAATAAACTAAATCGGTTCATTAAGAGGGGGGGGGGGGTTACTCCGGACCAAAATTACTAATTTCCTTATACCGGTCCTAATTTCTGCTGTATTGTAACGAAACTCGGTATACGTCCTGGGTATCTAATAAGGAAGAAGTGTTGTAAAAATGAACTAAATCAGTCTATCGGAAGGGGGGGATTTACTTTGTACTATGTTTGAATTGAATTGAAACAGGTGTTATTTATGTTTTTATTTTATTTATCTATATAGGTTATTTTAAGCAAATTATTCAGGAATGCACTCGACACTACCCAATTCTGAGGAATGTGCTTAGTTATGCAGCTCCTGCGTGACGGCCTTTTCCATATAGAAAATGTATAAATAAAAGTCAAGGGTTAAAGTTTGTTAAAAATGTTGCTTGTATTACTTACATAAGAACCAATGATAAAGCGTGATACTCGGCAAGGGATTTGACAGCCAGCGTTGCATGACCGAAATCCAGTCCTTTGATTCTGTCAGCCATCTTGTAGCCTTTCTCCTGATAACAAGATAATCAACAGATAACCATATCAACTTTCAAAATATATCTATACATATAATAAAATTGTACAAATCGATGTCTGTTTGTCTGTGCAGGCTAAACTCAGAAACTGACGGTTCTAAGGACAACGATGGAGTTGGTGCTGCAACACACTCCAACACCACGAACAATATGTTCGCCCTCAGTAAAATGTGTAGCATCTTCACTGCCGAACTGTTGGCCATAACAAAGGCCTTAAATATAACAACTAACTCTAACTATAAAGTAATTTTTACGGATTCTTTGTCTTCACTTCTTGCTCTGAGGAATCCATTCTCAAACCATCCACTGATCACACTCACTCATGAAACCATAGCAGATCTTCAAAGAAATGGTGAAACAGTTCTTTTCGTATGGATACCCGGTCACTGCGGAATAAAAGAGAATGAGGTGGCCGATGCCTTAGCGAAAAGAGCTGTAAACGAAGGCATTCCCTATCATAGGGTTCCAAAGAACGATATCATTAATTTCCTGAAGGAAATAGTCTGGCAAAGCTGGCAATCTACATGGCAAATAATAGAAAACAACAAATTAAGAGAAATAAAATCTACAGTTAAAGCCTGGAAGACCCCACCCAGCATCAATAGAAAACATGAAGTTGCCTTAAGTCAATTGCGGATTGGGCATACAAGATTAACTCATTCATTCCTTTTTTCTAAAGAACAACCCCCAATCTGTGAATCATGCAACGTTCAAATATCAGTGAAACATTTACTTACAGAATGCCGAATATATCAGTCAATTAGAGAAGAGCTAATGTTATCAGACATTATGGATGAAATACTAGGAGATGATGCTGATAATGTTAGAAAGGTATTAAACTTCATAGACAAAACAGAATTAATAAATAAAATCTAAAGACATAAGATTAATTAAATAAGCAGGATAGTGTGTGTGTGTGTGTGTGCGTGCGTGCGTACGTGCGTGTGTGTGTGTGTGTGTGTGTGTGTGTGTGTGTGTGTGTGTGTGTGTGTGTGTGTGTGTGTGTGTGTGTGTGTGTGTGTGTGCTGTCTGTGTTAGAGAACGTGTGAGTGAGGTTGCATGGATATGGGTTGGTATATGTGTATGGGTGAGAGCATATGTCTGTGTGTGTGCCCGCTTGTGTGTGAGTGCGTTTATTTACATTAGTTCTGTGTACAGAAACGAAAATAAATATTGCATGGAAAATATACTGTAAGTAATATAAGTAAGCAAAATGCCAGGATCAATGATAAATAATGACAATGATAAGTAATTCAATAAAAACCAAAAGCTGACTCAATAAATTATTAAATTCAAAAGAAATGAGGGAAAAATTTCACCTCCACATATAATGAAAGTTTCATTCGATGGCGTTCATGACCCTAAGGTTGACACGCCTTAAAAAAAAAAAAAAAATAAACTCAGAAACGGCTTATCCGATTTAGTTGCGGTTTTTACTAATATATTTTGGCAAGCTTCAGTTAACATTTAGTGGTTTTTTTCATTTGAATCGGTACATAAATAAAAAAAAAAGTCCGTCTCGCAGGACTGCATCATCTTAGCGCGGTTCCGTTCATATCCCTAGTCTAATTTGGAAAGATTAAAATAGAAGCAGTTATTATTTTGGTTCCACCAGTCTTTTTTTTTTTAATTAATTATTATAATCACGTGTCAACCCTTAAGGTCACTAACGCCATTCCTGTGAGTAGTAAAGTCTTGAAAGGTCATGATTTACAATCTTACCTGGAAGGGTCGGCTACACTAGAAACAGACCCGCTAGTGACAAGGTCTTGGAATCTTGGAAATCTATATTTCTAACAATAAATTGTTTTTGTTGTTTTAGTTAACCAGTTTTATTGTCAAATACATTATCCAACTATAAGCAATTAAAAAATAACAAGAAATAAAACAGACAAAAAGAACCATTCGAATAAACGAAATCAATTAATTTAAAGCTTTAAGCACTTTTTTCTCCGATTGACTTCGCCTAATTAAAACTTTCTTCAGAACATTTTTTGTAGAGCATTTAGTAAGCTTCCGAATGGTAATCTTTCGCTTCACAAGATTGTCAACGGTTTTCGAGATACTAACGAAATTATACAAAGTTACCAAAACTTTTTTTGTCTGTTAATAAAATATTTTATTCTAACCCTTCCTTTACTCTAAACGTAACGAAAACTTCAACATATTAGTGTTGATGAAACTCGAACATGCAGAAAATGTTTCAACTGTATCCCACAATTCTAAGTACCAAAATCAAAGACAAAGAACCCTCCCTAGGAAGGACGCTAGGCAGTTGAAAAGCTATATATCTTGGAAATCCATATCTCTAACATTAAATTGTTTTTCTTATTTTTCCTAACCTGTTTTATTTTCAAATACATTATCCAACAATAAGCAATTAAAAAATAACAAGGAATAAAAAACAGACAAAAAGAACAATCGAATAAGCGAAATCAATTACTTTAAAGTTTTAAGCTCTTATTTCTCCGATTGACATCGCCTAATCAAAACTTTCATTAGAACCTTTTTTTTAGAGCATTTAATAAGCTTTCTAATGGTATTCTTCCGTTTACCAAGATTCTCAACCTTTTTCGAGATATGAAGGAAAGTAAACAAAGTTACTAAAACTTTTTATGTCTGTTAATAAAATATTTTATTCTAACCCCCCAATTTTCTCGAAAACGGTTAAGGCTATCGCTTTGAAAATGGTTTCATTCGTTTTCCTAGCCCAGGAATCATATAAAACGAGTACTTAGAAGCTTATGAACTCAAAAACGTAAGCGTTACGATTTTTTTTTGCGCGAATTTCGCCCCAAACGCCATCTTCCAGTAGGCGGATTTTGCTGGTTAACGAACTTGACCTTTCAAATTCGACGACGGATTTTTGTACCAAATTTCATCACAATCGGACCATTAGGGAAGCCAGAAATGAGAGAACAGACAAATATATATGTATATATATATATATATATATATATATATATATATATATATATATGTATATATATATATATATAAATATATACATATATATATATATATATATATATACAAATTTGAACCACCGTTATTTTCGGTCTCTAGGGGTTCTGAAACGCGAAATTTTCTAGTCGGCACTTTCGGATTGTTTCATTGTATCAACGGGGGAGGGAGGAACCGCGCTAAAAGTTATGCCAATTGTTGTCGAACATTTCATGGATTATCGTTAACACAAGAGTTTTTGTTTTTTCGTCACGAAACTTGGTATGTAGTATTCCCCTAGCGAACGATTGAACGAGGTTGTTATCCAGCAAAATCGGTCCATCTGGGGGGGGGGGGGGTGTTTACTCCAGGCCCAAAGTAGTTATTAGCTCATGCCGGCCGCATTTTATTTTGTATTGCAACAAAACTCGGCATTCGTTGTGGTAATCTTAATATAAGACTGTATTGTAAAAATGAACTAAATCGGTGGATTTGGAGGGGGGGGGGGTTACTCCGGGTCCTAATTACCAATTAGCCACTAACTGCCGTTATTTTTGTTATATTTCAACGAATCTCGGTTTACATTTTGATCATCTACACAGAAAAATATTTTGTAAAAATAAACTAAATCGGTTCCTTAGGAGGAGGGTTTACTCAGGACCCAAATTTTGTAATTAATAATTTATTATAATAATATATAATATGATTATAAATATACGATATTTTTTATACCGTGAATTCCTCTAATCCAAAACAATTATATTTCGCGATTACAAATAAATTATGTTTCGCTAGGGAAATTTCAGTGAAGTATTTTGCCTGCAGTGCGCATCTAGATGCTAGATGCTCACTGCTGCCAACATACTTCACTGATATTTCCCTTGTGCCTCTCAGACACTCTTACACACCAAAGTTTAACCATCTCTAAGGGGTCAGCTTTATGTGGCTCTGTCTCGTGTCAGCAATCCTAGCAGCCTGTATGCTTTATGTGGCTCTGTCATGTGTCAGCAACCCTAGCAGCCTGTATGCTTTATGTGGCTCTGTCACGTGTCAGCAATCCTAGCAGCCTGTATGCTTTATGTGTCTCTGTCATGTGTCAGCAACCCTAGCAGCCTGTATGCTTTATGTGGCTCTGTCCCGTGTCAGCAATCCTAGCAGCCAGTATGCTTTATGTGGCTCTGTCACGTGTCAGCAATCCTAGCAGCCTGTATGCTTTATGTGGCTCTGTCACGTGTCAGCAATCCTAGCAGCCTGTATGCTTTATGTGGCTCTGTCCCGTGTCAGCAATCCTAGCAGCCTGAATGCTTTATGTGGCTCTGTCACGTGTCAGCAATCCTAGCAGCCTGTATGCTTCATCGCCGATAGCTATACGTATAGTTTCGTGTATAGACAAGTATTACTCTTAAGTAGGGGTTTTTAAATTCCCCAAACGATGGTGTTTATAATCCAAAAAAAACAATAGATAAACCCAAAAAATGCTGCCCTATGTCACCAAGTCGTGGTCACAGCTAGTATTTATATATATATATATATATATATATATATATATATATATATATATATATATATATGTTACCGGCAAAGTATATAATCAGGCATTCTATAGAATGCGTAAATCCAGCCGGCAATGTATGAAATAAAGCTTACTTCATACTTTGCCTAGGCATTCTATAGAATGCCTACTGTGCTTTTGGCAAAGTATGAAAGAAAAGATTTGTAGCTTGTAGGAGTAACTACCGGCGGTGCGATTGCGGATTTATATCCACCGAACATCGCGTCTGATGATGTCTAGAAGAATTAGAAGAATGCCTAGGACGACTTTTGGGCATACGGGCTATGCGTTTCCGCTCGCTACGCTCGCAGATCGAACTCGCAGAAATTAATAGAATTCTATTAATTTCTGCGAGTTGGATTGACTAGGGTTTTGATATCTTCTTGAGCGAGCGTAGCGAGCGCAAACGATTAGCACGTATGCCCAAAAGCGGCAGCGTACGACAGGTGAGTCGTCCAATACGCTGTTTACGCCTTCTTTTATAACCTCCATAACAGTGAACTTTAGTGCTTAATAACTTCTTTCCTAGTTGATTCGTGTTTAGTGCATCAAAATACGTTATAGTGCAAACTTTGAAGAAAATCGGTGCTGAGGACACCCTCCTTCAGATTTACCTCTCTCTTCATTCCATTTTATTTTCATTGCATTGATTCTGAACACTCAAATTCTACCTGTTGTCATTTCTTTCAAGTATCTAAGTAAAGTTTATGTAGTATACTCAAAACCTTTTTAATTTTATACAATCCCAAATAAGCAACAGGCATTCTATAGAATGCCTAGGCATTGTATAGAATACCTAGGCATTGTATAGAATACCTAGGCAATGTATAGAATACCTAGGCATTGTATAGAATACCTAGGCATTGTATAGAATACCTAGGCAATGTATAGAATACCTAGGCAAAGTATACCCTTTTCTCAATCTTCTTATTTTCGTCGTACGGGGAAGGTCAAATAATAAAAACTTCACCATACAGTTTCACTAACTTTATTACCTCCCTACATGTTTCACACCTTTTTGGTGCCTCTTCAGGGGAAAAGTTTCATATGTAAAACTTACAGCCTCAATCTGAGGAGGATAACCTTCCACCAGTACGGCCACGTCTAAACTGATCATGGCCTGAAAGAATCCAACATGGCGAAAAATAATCAGCTGATCCATAATCGATTTGTCATACATTTAAAATTAATTTCCAGAAGAAATATAGCCTTAAAAATTGAAACCATCTTCCCACCTTCTAATTAAAACAAATTTTTAATTTTTGTCAAATAAATTAATAAAAATCATATTCAAATGTAACATTTCAGTTTTTTTATTTCCCACTTTCTTTTTTTTTATGATATGGATATTTTCCTTAATTCTTCTTTTCATTCTATTTCTTTCTTTACCTAAAGTGCTAATATTTTCAAAATCAAAACTATGTTTATATTTTATAGCATGATAAGCCAACGCTGTCTTATTCTCTCCTTTATCAATACTTTGCGCATGCTGTTTAATTCTTTTTCGAAGTAACTGTTCCGATTCCCCTATATATGATTTATTGCAACTATTGCAGTCAATTTTGTAGATATTGTATTTAGTTTCCCTTAATTTTAATTTATCTTTAATATGACTAAAACTATTTTTTATTCTATTATCATATTTCCAAGATATCCTGCCCATATCCTTACATATATGTCTTATTTTGTTAGAAATTAATTGATTAAACTTGAAGCCAAAATAACGGCATGGTTCTGCATTCTGATCTTTTAAAAAACTACATCTTCTATTGCTTAATTGTTCATAAATATGATTATTATATGACGTTGCTCTTTCCCGCACTGTATCTTTGTCCTCATCTCAGATTGAGGCTGTAAGTTTTATATATGTAACTTTTCCCCTGAAGAGGCACCAAAAAAAGGTGTGAAACATGTAGGGACGTAATAAAGTTCGTGATACTGTATGGTGAAGTTTTTATTATTTCACCTTCCGCCTACCACGAAAATAATACATTCTACACTTTGCCTAAACCACTCAGGCATTCTACACTTTGCCTAAACCACACAGGCATTCTACACTTTGCCTAAACCACACAGGCATTCTACACTTTGCCTAAACCACTCAGGCATTCTACACTTTGCCTAAACCACTCAGGCATTCTACACTTTTCCGGTAACATATATAAAAGATTCATGCAAATTTAACAGTCATTTCCTTTGCACACCTTCTATCATAGACCTAGCAGCCAGTCACCAGATGCAGGCCACTAAGGTAGAACTGGCACGGGGGACTCTACTCGACCTTGGCTAGGTCCGCCTCCCGCTGGCCGTCGGGCTCTGTCTCTGCTTTCGATGCTACCAACGGACCGACCAAGAGGCATAAATGACCCAATAGTGGTTGAAAGGCCTTTAAACACCAAGGAAAAAAGTCCGACTCACAGGAACTGCGTCATCTTAGCGCGGTTACGTACATCTCGAAGAAATGGAATAGATTAACATCACAAATCACAGGAAACTGACAGTCGCCAACTTACACAGAAGCGGATAATTCTTAATCTGTATAAGTCAATACAATTATGTACTGAAAACGTACGTACTCTTCGACTACTGCTGAGAAGGCTCTATTCTAAACAACCAAAAATTCTTTGTCATTTTAAGTATCTTGTTTAACTAGCAAATTCGTTTTACAACGAACGATTCGTTCGTTATAATCAACTTTAAATATGTGCTTCGTGGCGAATAAAATTCCATTCTGTCGTGGGTTAAATCTTTCTATAAATTAAGAAATAACGATAACTTCAGTTGGAGGCTATGAGGAAGGTTATATAGATAAGACAATTCAAAACAAACTATGCATACGCCATCATGACATTAGACACAGCCATCTTGATTACCACAGCCACTCCAAACTTATTACCAATACCTTTCACCGTTTCTTAGCTTATTTTACAATACTAATTTTACTGATGAATTCAATTTAAAACAAAAAACAACCAATTAAAAAGTGCAATAAACAAAGAGAAAACCCCTTTCAAAACAACTAAACAAACACTTTTTAAGATTTAAGCGCTTATATCTCTGATCGACATTGCCCCATCGAATATTGCTTCAGAACCTTTTTAGTAGAGAATTTAATAAGCATTCGAATGGTCACCATCCGCTTACCACGATTTCACAACCGTTATCGAGATATTTACGAAAAATGTATGAAGATCCGAAAACTTTTCATGTCTATTAATAAAATTGTTTTTTCGCATACTTCCTTAACTCCAAATATAACCTAAATTTAAACATCTTAGTTGGAATTAATTTCCAAGTTGTAGAAAACATTCCAATTGAATCCCGCGATTCTAAGTACCCACAAAAAAAAAATGACTTACAGAAACATTGATTCCACTTTTCTCAGGAACGGTTAAAGATATCGCCTTATAAATGGTTTCATTCGTTTTCTTATGTTAAGAAACCTATAAAACAAGTACCTGCAAGCATATAAACTCAAAAACGTAAGCGTTACGATTTTTTTTTTTGCGCGAATTACGCCCCAAACACTATATTCTAGTGGGCGGATTCTGCTGGTTAACGAAATTGACCTTTCAGTCCTTTCCATAAAGAGCTACCGGAGCTGTTCCTCATGTTCAACACATTTTTTTTGGTAAAGAGTGCTTAGTAAATATTGAAAAACATTGCTTTCACTACTCACATTCAAATCCTCGAATATAAATGCATCGCCATTTCCCCTGATTCCATAGCAGGTCGGAGCTAAAGGTTCAATGTCACGATGCTTCTCTTGTCGTAGCCTTTCCATTCCTGGGAGAACTTCTCTATACATCTGGAACGAATGTTCTTTTGTAGGTTCTTACTTAATTTGTATATATATATATATATATATATATATATATATAGCTATATAGCTAGCTCAGTGGTAGAGCACTGGACTAATAAGTTGGAGGACCTGAGTTCAAATCCCGAGCAAGCACTAAAGATTTTTTTCTTCTAGTGTCTTTGTTCATGGGTTGAATTCGGCCTCCCTGACCGTCCCTAGGCCAACCCAGCCTTTAATAAATTTATCAATGGGTACCTTGGGTGCTAATGACTCTAGCAGTTGAAGCAGCCAAGGGGAAAATTAGGCGGCCGGAGCATAGTACTGACCACACTATCTCCCTAGTGAGGTATGGTCATGAATCAGATACCTCTATAGTATCTGCCCCTCAGGGCCCTCGTGGCCTGTTACGGGACTGGTTTTTTGGTTGGTTATATATATATATATATATATATATATATATATATATATATATATATATATATATTATATTTATATATTATATTTATTATATTTATATACCGATTTTTTTTTAAATTTTGCACTATAAAGTATTTTGATGCACTAAACACGAATCCGTTAAAAAAAAAAAAAAAAAAAAAAAAACTAAAAAAAAAAAAAAGTTGCTCTCAACTAGGAAAGAAGTTATTAAGCACTAAACTTCACTGTTATTGAGGTTATAAAAGATGGCATAAACAACGTATTTGTAAACATGCATAGTATTAAGAAGAATTTATAGGACAACTTTTAGGCAGACGTGCTATGCGTTTCCGCTCGCTACGCTCGCTTAAGAAGATATCAAACTCTAGTCAATCCAACTCGCTGTTATAGAATTCTGATGTTAAAGAGGTTATGAATGGTTTATCAACATTTCAAATGTTAGATGTCTGCGCATGCACATGTTTACAAATACGCGCTTTACGCCTACTTTAACCTTCCTAACAGTGAACTTTAGTGCTTAATAACTTCATTCCTAGTTGAGAGAGTTTTTTTTTTTTTTTTTTTTTTTTTTTTTTTTTTTTTTTTTTTTTTTTTTTTTTTTTTTTTTTTTTTTTACGGATTCGTGTTTATTGTATCAAAATACGTTATAGTGCAAAATTTGAAAAAAAAAAATCGGTGCTGAGGACACTCTCCTTCAGTATTACCCTTAATTGGATGTTTTATTGATATGCATTGAACAGTTAAATGAATTTTCTAGCTATACTGTGAGGGTCAATCACCCTTTCTCTATTCTCTGTCATGTAAGGGTTCTAACTGGGCGTGACCCTAAGGGAGGATTCATTCTGCGATGCTACGATAGCTACTCCGATGAGCGCTGCCCCGATGTAAAACAAACACATGTATTAAGGTGGGAGTGTTCATAGTGAGGATCCTTACTTCCGATGCTATTCTCGCACTCGCGAAGTGACCGCGGGGAAGAACAAATATTTTGTTTTCTCCTCGCAGTGAGGAGGGAAGCCGCGATGTGGGACTGACTGTGATTGGTTCCTTCAAAAGGACTCTAATGCGCAGGTCACCTACCCTCTCTCATTACTTCATCTTGTGTGATTATTATTTTTTGTTTATTTCGTTGTCGAGATGAAAGAAAATTGGGTCTTTTTGCGAAGACCACATCCAGTTACTTTTGAAGTAGCTGTAGTGATTTATAACAGTTATACTCGTACTCGCTGATAAGCTTACTGATTAGCTTACAGGTTCTTTGCTGGTTATCTATTACTACTTGACTCGTTATCTACAGTTATAATTCATATTAGATAATGGCAAGTAATATTTATTAATAAAAAGGTTAATATGATCAAAATCAATTCTCTCAACTATGAAAAAAGTTATTAAGCATTAAAGTTGACTGTTTTGCAGGTTATGAAGAATAACAAACAACGATATTTGTAAACAAACATATTTTATTCCTTTTCTCTCTCTCTTTTTTGGATCTTTTACATTTATTAAGCACTACATGATATGCGTTTCCG
Organism: Gonocerus acuteangulatus; assembly: GCA_946811695.1. Taxonomy (NCBI): domain Eukaryota; kingdom Metazoa; phylum Arthropoda; class Insecta; order Hemiptera; family Coreidae; genus Gonocerus; species Gonocerus acuteangulatus. The sequence continues at coordinate 76,455,904 of OX328129.1, read as the reverse complement.
CTCGCTACGCTACGCTCCATTCGTTCAGGAAGATATAAGAAAACTCTAGCCAATCCAACTCGCAATCAATAGAATTATAATAATTTAAAAGACTCTAGTCTATCCAACTCGCTAAAATTAATAGGATTCCATTAATTTTTCCGAGTAAGAAACCAATCCCTTTTTCTTTGTCAGGGACATCGCGAACTAATTGTAAAGGCTCATTTTTTCTCACTAACATAAGCAGAGCTTTTTCATAAACAAAAGCTAATTCACTGTTGAAGGTTACTTTACTCCCAGCAAGAACCAATGCAATGGTGAGTCAGCATGAACACCCTCCATCGATGTAGAATACATCGGGGCAGCGCTCATCGGAGTAGCTATCGTAGCATCGCAGAATCAATTCTCACCATGAACGTACGCTTCCGGTTAGTTGAGGGTTGACACCTGAAATATTGCTAATATTCAAGATAGGCTTTTCAACAGGGACCGAAAATAACTATTAATTTTTATTTCAAATGAGTTTCACTTAACCTTAAATTATTATTATTGGGAAATAAAAATATAAATTCCATCGTAATTGATATATTTTACTATTTTTTTTTTAAAAATGTCTAATAATTTTTATTTCAAAAACTTAAAAATAAAAATTATTTGAATAATGTTATTTCAAATTTTTTTAATTAAACTTTTTTTTACTTTAACTTTAAACATTATTTTAAATAATAAAAAAAAATATTAGTGTCATAATGAATAGAAAGTAATACACAAAAACCAATTCTATAATTTACTCATAGAAATCAATTGGATTTAGAGGAACTTTGATTCACCGACATGAACAAATAACTTCTAATAATCAAAAGGTTCTAAATCAAGTATTTATTTATTTATTCCGAGGATAAGAGATATTTAATAAATGAGTTTCACTCTATCTATAATTTTTATTATTGGGAATTAAAAATAAAAATTCCATCGTAATTGATATATTTCATTATTTTTTTAAAACAATTTTCTAATAATTTTTATTTTAAAAACTTAAAAATAAAAATTATTTCATAACAGTTATTCTTTAATTTTAAAAATATAAATTATTAAGTAATTTTTTTGTCATAATTTTTAGGAAACATTTAATTTTTATTTCGGTCCTTGCTTTTCAAGAAATATCAAAACAACCGCTGTTTCTATTCCTTTAGAAATGTCACCAGAAATAACAAAGGAATCGCGCTAAGATGACGCTGTTCCTGCAAGATGGACATTTTTGACAATAAATGACTTACTGTATTTTCCGTAGCTGGTAGTTTGGATCCTGTGACGACCTTCCTTTGGGCTTCAGTAGCAGGTAGAACTTTGTATATGAAGGACTTGTTGACCAAATCCCCCGAATACAGTACTGCCTTCACATTCAACCTGTACATGTCGCTGGCGTAGTTGTTACCTTTCGGAACTGCATCCTTGCAGTCGATGGATAGTACCTTGGAGATGGTGCGTTTTCTTTCGAAGTCCAGAAGTGCATGTTGAACCCATTCCTCGTCTTCTACCTTCATTCCTATACAACGAAGAGTTCCATTAATTATCCCTTGCAGTGATTGACCGTTTGTATATGTATGTATATATATATATATATATATATATGTATATATATGTATATATATATATATACACACATATACATATGAGTGTCTGTGTAGGTATTTCTGTTTTATCAGGGACACTGGACTCCTCTCCAAAGTGCAATATATTGCCACAATCCTCTGCAGCTTTTTGAGGCTATTATCCATCCTTGGCTTACAATAATTCCCTTCCCAAACACCAAGGATGTGTTATATCCTGAAGAAGCCTGACAGGGATCCGGCGAAATATTTTACAAAGCAGAGGAGCAAAGACGCAAGAGAGAGTAACCGTTCAAAGACCAAACACATGAACCACAGGTGGAGAAAAATGCCATTCCATATAAATATATATATATATATATATATATATATATATATATATATATATATATTTATATGGAACGGCATTTTTCTCCAGCAGTGGTACTCCTCCTCACTTCTTCCTGGGGTATTTCGATGGATTCAGCTCCATCTTCGTCAGCCAGGTACTTATTGTTTCTTCCTCGGTGGTTGGGATTCTGTCCGTTGTTAGCGCTGATGGTAGTACGTAAAAGACGCTAGAGGGAAGAAAAGGAGCCCAGATCGAGAAAAATGTCATTCCCTTGGCTACCAACGAGGAAGAAACAAGTACCTGGCTGAAGAAGATGAATCCATCGAAATATTCCGGGAAGAAGTGAGGAGGAGTACCACCGCTGGAGAAAAATGCCGTTCCATCTAAAAATACTATCCCAGCGACGAAAAATAACATCAAACATATAAAACCTTACGGCGAGGAAAATAGAAGCAGGAGGGAAAAAAAAAAAAAAAAAAAAAAAAAAAGAAAAAAAGACGCAATACCATCAGCGCTGCCAACGGACAGAATCCCAACTACACCAGGGAGCTTCAACACCATTCGTCCGCCGATACTGTGGCTAGAGGGGAGAAAAGGATCCCAGATCGAGAAAAATGTCATTCCCTTGGCTACCACCGAGGAAGAAACAAGTACCTGGCTGAAGAAGATGGAGATGAATCCATCGACATATTCCGGGAAGTAGTGAGGAGGAGTACCACCGCTGGAGAAAAATGTCGTTCCATCTAAAAATACTATCCCAGCGACGAAAAATAACATCAAACATATAAAACCTTACGGCGAGGAAAATAGAAGCAGGAAAAAAAAAAAAAAAAAAAAGAAAAAGAAAAAAAGACGCAATACCATCAGCGCTGCCAACGGACAGAATCCCAACTACACCAGGGAGCTTCAACACCATTCGTCCGCCGATACTGTGGCTAGAGGGGAGAAAAGGAGCCCAAATCGAGAAAAATGTCATTCCCTTGGCTACCACCGAGGAAGAAACAAGTACCTGGCTGAAGAAGATGAATCCATCGAAATATTCCGGGAAGAAGTGAGGAGGAGTACCACCGCTGGAGAAAAATGCCGTTCCATCTAAAAATACTATCCCAGCGACGAAAAATAACATCAAACATATAAAACCTTACGGCGAGGAAAATAGAAGCAGGAAAAAAAAAAAAAAAAAAAGAAAAGAAAAAAAGACGCAATACCATCAGCGCTGCCAACGGACAGAATCCCAACTACACCAGGGAGCTTCAACACCATTCGTCCGCAGATACTGTGGCTAGAGGGGAGAAAAGGAGCCCAAATCGAGAAAAATGTCATTCCCTTGGCTACCACCGAGGAAGAAACAAGTACCTGGCTGAAGAAGATGAATCCATCGAAATATTCCGGGAAGAAGTGAGGAGGAGTACCACCGCTGGAGAAAAATGCCGTTCCATCTAAAAATACTAGCCCAGCGACGAAAAATAACATCAAACATATATATATATATATATATATATATATATATATATATATATATATATATATATTTTTATTGGTTGAAATCAAAATTTCGGGGGGGGGGCTGCAGTCCCCTCAGCCCCCCCTTATATACGCCCATGTGGTCTAGGTGCCATAAGTGGTCTGAATAACAGGTTGCCATATTGAAATTGTCGCGATATTGCCTGATCCGGATCCACTGACTGGAAGCCAGTTCACGAGATCGGTCCAACTAGTACGTAAGTAGGAAAGTAAATAAAGCTGTTAACATCACTTAAGACAATCTTTAGTGGCTGCGTAAACATTGCTAGTGCTAACGAAACAAATTGTAGTACCATAAGAGTATATTCTTTAATTGAAACACTTCTCTTATCTGTTCGTATTATCTAAAAATTTTAATGGATTCATATTGCTTAAAACGAATAATATTCTTTAGGAGTTATTAGTAATGATTTAAAATTACTACTTTTTGGCGTTTCTGCAGGGCGTTTCTGCAGGGCATGTCTGCAGCGGCGTTTCTGCAGGAACTTAGTGGGTTATCACATAATGTTTATAACTTGTACCTTAAAAACGCGTTAATATTTGGTCTTGGAACGAAAACAACTCCAACCAAAAAAGTCCGTCACGCAGGAGCTGCATAACTAAGCACTTTCCTCAGAATTTGGGTAGTGTAGATTGCTTTCCAGAACAATTTGCTTAAAATATCCTACATAAATAAAATAAAAACATGAATAGTTCTCTTTTAAATTTGTAATGAGTAACTGATCAATTAATAATTTGCTTCCAGAGTTATGTTTACACATGGTACCTATTACACTTCGTTATAAATACAAAAAACGTCATATTATCGTATTTTGATCTAACGCAGGAACAGGATACAGTCCCTCTAGTGGTAGAAAGCGCTCCTTGCGGCGGCTTTGTGAACCTACGTCTGACGGGCTTTTCTATTGAAATATATTACAAATTATACCCCCGATTTCCGATTGACCGATTCAGCTAATTTCTACAACACTTCTTTCTCATGAATTACCCACGACGTATACCGCGTTTCGTTACAATACAGCAGAAATTACGACCGGTATGAGTATATTAAGAATTTGCGTCAGGAGTAAACCCCCCCTTCTAATGAACCGATTTAGTTTATTTTTACAACACATATTTACCTGTAGATTACCACTACGAATACCGAGTTTCGTCGAAATATACCAAAAATCACGGCTGGTAGTGGCGAATTGGTATTGTGGGTGCGGAGTAAACCCCCCCCCCCCCCCCCCTCCTAATGAACCGATTTAGTTTATTTTTACAACAGTTATTTACCTGTGGATTACCACTACGAATACCGAGTTCCGTTGAAATATACCAAAAATCACGGCTGGTAGTGGCGAATTGGTATTGTGGGTCCGGAGTAAACCCCCCCTTCTAATGAACCGATTTAGTTCATTTTTATATCTCACTTTTCTCTCTATATTACCACTACGAATACCAAGTTTCGTTGAAATATAACAAATATTACGGCTGACATAGTCAAATTAGTGTTCTGGGTTCGGGGTAAACCCCCCCTTCCGGTGGACCGACTTTGGTGGTTAACGAACTCGTTCAATTGTTTGCCAATTGAATGCTATATACCAAGTTTCGTGACGAAAAAACAAAAACTCTGGCCGCTATCGTGTTAACAGACACACATATATATATATATATATATATATATATATATATATGGATAGATAGATATATATAAATTTTAACGGGGGTCATTTTCGGTGTCTACTAGGTAGGATCGATAAAGATTTGAAGAAATTTTTCAAAAATTCCGTCATGAGTGCAACCTCAATAGCTACTTTCCTTCGGAGGAAAGTGCTAATTGATCAACTTTCAGCACTTTCCTCCGAAGGAAAGTAGCTATTGAGGTTGCACTCATGACGGAATTTTTGAAAAATGTCTTCAAATTTTTATCGTTTATATATATATATATATATATATATATATATATATATATATATATATATATATATATAAACGATATATATACACGATAGCGGCCAGAGTTTTTGTTTTTTCTTCACGAAACTTGGTATACTGCGTTCAATTAGCAAACGATTGAACGAGTTCGTAAACCACCAAAATCGGTTCAACGGAAGGGGGGGTTTACCCCGAACCCAAAACACTTATTTGACAATGCCAGCCGTAGTATTTGATATATTTCAACGAAACTTGGTATTCGTTGTGGTAATCTACAGAAAAAAATGTGTTGTAAAATAAACTAAATCGGTCCATTAGAAGGGGGGGGGGGGGGGGGTTTACTCCGGACCCACATAACCAATTTGCCACTACCAGCCGTAATTTTTGTTGTATTTCGACGAAACTCGGTATTCATAGTGGTCATCTACAGAGAAACATGTGTTGTAAAGATAAACTAAATCGGTTCATTAGAAGGGGGGGGGGGTTTACTCCGGACCCAAATTACTAATATACTCATTCCGGTCGTAATTTCTGCGGCATTGTAACAAAACTTGGTATACGTCGTGGGTAATTCATAATAACGAAGTGTTGTAAAAATGAGCTAAATCGGTCTATCGGAAAGGGGGGTTTACTTTGTACTATATTTCAATAGAATAGCCCGCCAGAAGTAGGTTCACAAAGCCGCCGCTAGGAGCGCTTTCTACCACTAGGGGGAAGTCCCCCTACAGTTCTGTATCCTCTTCCTGCGTCAGTTCAAAAGACGAAAATATGAAGTTTTTGTGTATTATTTAAGTTCATGTTTTTATTTCATTTATATAGTTTTTTTTTTTTAAAGAAAATTATTGAGGAATGCAATCTACACTACCTTAATACCGAGGAAAGTGCTTAGTTATACAGCTCCTCCGTGACGGACTTTTTTTCTACGCCTAATGTTGCCTATTGACAATCACTTCAAAACCCCATTTGGCAGATATGTGTACGCGCTTTCGAATCATCAAATTCCATTTGCGGGATTTCGCAACCGCTTTTCAGAGATTTAACAAAATATACAAAAACATTTGACACGATTGGAGTGGTTGAAAATGTCGTCATGAAAATTAATAATACCATTAATAAAGAAAAATATGTAAAAAGAAAACTCGAATATCACGGAAACAAGCCGAGATGAGTCCGACTAAAAATTATTTTACCCTCTACCAAAATTTATTTATTTAATTTTTAACGTCCATTATTATCAACCCTGGAATCACAACATGATGAAGCTGTTACAAATCTCACAACGTGGGGTCATATATGACCCCATCTAGTCTTTAGTAATTCTTTTACAAATCTGGTGTTAGGCTTCTGAAATGGTATTTTAAGATGACTACCATGTATAATATAACAATTTATAACCAAATAATCTTATTTAATTGTAAAGGGGGGGAGTGGGAAATCAAACATCAAAATACCACAAATTTAGACATAAGTTTATTTGAATATTTGTCCTCTGAATATCAACATTAAATATAACGTTTTCTACTGTAATATTTTGTCTTTATGACTCCTAGAATAAAAAAAATACTATAATATGTAAAATTGGTTAAAAAGGGAAAAAACATAGTTGCTTGAAAGTATACACAATATAATGATCAAAAAAATAAAAATATTGATATTTATTTATACACTTTTCACATATACTTAGCCTGTATTCAGCACACAGACTCTTTCTACACTTTGCACAATGTGTTACAGCTTTCCTGTCTTTTCTACGATCAAAAACACCATATCGTATATATGGCCATCCTCTTTTGTCACTCGTATCACTTACTTCACCAATTTCACTATCTTGACTATCCCAAACGTCTCTAAACTCTCTGTTTTTCTCTTCTACAATTTGCCAAAGCATCTAATTGTGAATTTCATCTTCAGTGCAAAATTATTTATCGTTAGACATACTATATTCGATAAATAAAAATGATACACAAACCACAACGTGGGGACGCCCGTGACCCAAAGGCTTTATATACGTTCACAGGGATAGGAATGAGAAAAGCCAGACTCTCTATTATGATCATCTTGTCAGGACAGGAAGGTATAGGATAGGACATGTTTAACAGCTGGAATGTGTAGGAGATAACAAATAATATCAGAGCTCTGGGGTCACGGGTGACCCCACGTTGTGATTCCAGGGTTAACTAAGAATTTTGGGACGGGTTATCTATAGGCTACCACCCTTTTCTAGCCAGGATAGGGCTGATGCCTTTTATTTTTTTGAAAGAAAAGCCACCACCCCATAGTGGGAATCGAACCTACGACCGTTAGTACGGAGTGTTAAATGCTCACACCTTAATACTCCCGGCCACCGGGCCTCCCCTAACAAAATTAAAAATCATACAATTTGCTTTATGACACTTAAGCACAATACTTTCAAACAAAAACACTTATATATACCTATATATATATATATATATATATATATATATATATATATATGTATTTATAGGGGCGAGGTTAGCTCAGTGGTAGAGCACTCGACTAATGAACTGGAGGACCAGGTTCAAAACCCGAGCGCGCACTAAAGATTTTTTCTTCTAGTCCCGTCGTTCGAGGGTTGGATTTGGGGTCCCAGATCGTCCCTAGGCCAACCCAGCCTTTAATTAATTTATCAATGGGTACTTTGGGTGCTAATGACTCTAGCAGTCAAAGCACCCAAGGGGAAAATCAGGCGGCCGGAGCATAGTACTGACCACACTATCTCCCTAGTATGCCGTATGGTCAAGAATCAGATACCTCTACAGTATCTGCCCCTCTGGGCCCTTGTGGCCTGTTACGGGACTGATTTTATATATATATATATATATATATATATATATATATATAGGTATAAGGTATTCTCTTAGGTATATCTAAAGTGCAAACTACAACAGAGAAAATGAGATGCTCAGATTCATTAAGTTGTTTACTCTCCCTCCCATATACAACGATAATCTTGTTATAAACCTAATTTTAGGACACATCATCAGACTTCAAACGCTTCACAAACTGGTAACAAGGTTGTGGGTACTGGAACATAACAATATTGGACATTCACTAACAGCGGACGAACAAGCAAAACAAGCCTTTAATAAAAATACTTCCATTGAAACTGTAGTAATTACAAGAAATAACCATTTTGGTAAAAATGAAGTTTCACGCCCTCAAAACCGATTTCTTTCAAATGTTGTACAATAACGTGTTTTGATGTACTAAACACGAATACGTTAAAAAAAAAAACCTTCGCATTTAACTACGAAAGAAGTAATAAGCACTAAAGTTCAATGTTATGCGGGTTATGAGAGCTAATGTTAACAACTAAATTTGTGACGACTTTAAGGCATACATGCTATGCGTTTCCGCTCGCTACGCTCGCTGAAGAAGGTAACAAAACCCCAGTCAATATTAAATAGAATTCTCCCCCGCTAAAATTAATAGAATTCTATTAATTATTCTATTAACTTTAGTGCTTAATAACTTCTTTCCTAGTTAAATGCGAAGGTTTGTTTGAACGTATTCGTGTTTAGTGCATCAAAATACGTTATTATACAAAATTTGAAAGAAATCGGTTTTGAGGGCGTGAAACTTCATTTTTACCGCCATTTTTTCCATTGATAAAGACAATACAATGAGTTCTTCAGAATTACTTCTACTCGTTAATAAATTACAACACTTCACTACAGGAAAGTGTAGCCTTCTAAATAATTAGTATAATTATCACACAAACAATAGAAAATAGTATAATTATAAATATGAAGGTTAATTGTTACACAGCATATAGCATATAGGTTAATATATTTATCTATTTGCCGCAACGCAATTATAACTGCTAATAAATAAATAACTGCCTGAAGGAATTTAGGTTATATTTTTGCACTCAGGAAAGAAGCGTTCAAACGTTATTCCTATTAAACTCAGCTTCTCCTGGGACCTGATTCTGTTGTAAGCCGATGAATAAATAAAAAATTCAAAATAAGGACAATATTTTAATAAAATCATACTTAATCAATTAACAACTTCAAAGAAATGCGAAAAATATGCAACCGAACGTTTTCATTTAATTGGTAAAAATGTGTCATAAAAAACTCGCTAAATAAAACCAAGTGAGATCACTTAGTTCAGATCAGCGTTTTAGGGTGGGTTTACACTTGCTAGTTATTGCAGGAAATTTATATCAGGCAGAAATTGCGACTAGTGTAAACCATGAGCAATTTATGTCTGAGATATATATTTCTATCACGAGCAATAAGTGTCGACACTTCTATACCGTCAGGCGAATACGCTGATTATAAAGAGAGAAATAAATGTCAGACAGAAATATCTTGGTTTCTAGCTATATTGCCGAAACTTCTATACCAAGCAGAATGGACTTGACAGGACATATATGTCTGAGTGTAAACAGGCCGGACATTTATTGCAAAGCGAGAACTGTCCTATACATATCCATGACATAAATGTCTAGCTATTTCTCTCCGTATGTAAACTTGCAAGAGAATATCTATCCGACACTTATATCGCGACATATATCCTGAAATATATTTCCTGCGAGAAATATCAAGTGTAAACGCACCCTTAGTTTGTTAACAATTCTAAGTTCTAGGTTGTTAGCTTTTTCTTAGCTCTTCTTAGCTTGCAAGTGAGATGAGAAATGCTTATATATATATATATATATATATATATATATATATATATATATATACACAGTAGAACTTGGATAATTCGAACCCTAGGGACCGATAAAAAAGTTCGAATTGTCCAAAACAAAAGTTTTTTAAAATAAAGGGGTAAAAATCGAATTTCATATTTTCAAATTTTTTAATTTAAAAAAATACATATATTTTTTATATATATATATATATATATATATATATATATATATATATATATATATACATAAGTAATAAATAATTTATCAAAAAAGTAAAAATAAAAGTCTATTGTTTTGAAAAAAAAAGTCATTTTCACGGGCAAGAACCTTTTTCTGTATTTTTCAGGTGAGTTGATAAAGTGTTAGGAGGAATTCCTTGGCATTTTTAGATTTTTTTCTTAATTCCTTTTTCAACTTCTTTAATCGCAGCTGTTTTCTCTGACAACTTTAAAGTTTTATAACTTCTAGGCTTCGACATCCTAAATCAACATGTCCACTGTACACCAGAAATTCAAGGCACAAACAATACAACAGATCTGGGAGGGAATTCTAGGATGAAACGACAGGATGGTGTATGTAACTACAACCCCTGGAAGGGAGGAAGCGCGACCCACCACTTTGCAGAACTCCTGGAGTCCAAGAACTAGACTATGAGACCGCCGCGCTTCTTGTCCCGGAACCCCGTATCTTACTATCCTTCTTAACATTTAAGATCGACCACTTCCCATTGGATGTAAAAAATTCGAATTATCCAAAATTTTATTCGAATTAACCACAATGTTTTTACATTGTTTATGCCCTAAATTCTAGGGACCGAGAGAAATATTCGAATTAACCACGATTTCGAATTATCGAAGATCGAATTATCCATGTTCTACTGTATGTATATGTATATACAGTAGACTCTCCCTACTCCGGTGTCGTCGGGACCGGGGTACAGTCGGATTAAAGAAAATTCCGGATTAGAGAATTTAATTATTAAAAATGAATATTAATATTTGAAAACCCATATTGTTTGAGGATATAATAATATTTACCATTTTTAATATTTACCATTTTAGTAAAATGTAAGTACCTAACGAGTTATAAAATGAATTCAGAATATGTAAATCCTTGCTGGTGTATATCTAGTCGCATGTGTCTCAATAGAAACATTTATTTTATCAGTAGAAACACTAGTTCCTGTCTCTGAAAGGAAATATATATGTCTTCTTTGACTTCCATTTAATAAAATACAGTAGAACTTGGATAATTCGAACCCCTAGGGACCGATAAAAAAGTTAGAATTATCCAAAATTCGAATTACAAAAGTTTTTGAAAGTAAAGGGCTAAAAAGTCGAACTTCATATTTTCACGTTTTTTAATTTAAAAAAAAAAATGCATTTTATTTAAAGAATAACAAACATTTCATGAATTGATGATTAAGTTCATAAGTAATAAATAAACTACAGGATGTAACTATAACAACCCCTGGAAGGGAGGAAGCGCGACCCACCACTTTGCAGAACTCCTAGAGTCTAAGAACTAGACTATGAGACCGCCGCGCTTCTTGTCCCGGAACCCCTACATCCGTATCTTACTATCCTTCTTACCCGAGGGGAGAATATTTTCACAAGATTTAAGATCGACCGCCTCTCTGTCCACTTCCCATTGGAGGCACAGACTCGTAAAAAATTCGAATTATCCAAACTTTCATTCGAATTAACCACGATTTTTTTACTATGTTTATGCCCTAAAGTCTAGGGATTGAGGGAAATGTTCGAATTAAATACGATTTTGAATTATCGAAATTCGAATTATCCATGTTCCACTGTACCACGATACAAATGTTTGGCTAGCTAGGAAGGGAAGGTTTTCTAGGAACCCTCGAGCCGGTCTAGCTCCGGCCAGTTCCGAGATCCGTCACTCATTCCTCTCGGAGACCGGCGGATTAGAGAGAAGAGACGGATAACAGAACGCCGGATAAGGGAAAGTCTACTGTATTTCTACTATATATTTCTCAAATACCACTCACTGACCTATCATCCCCCAGCCCAACCACTCGACAGAAAGATTTGAAATTTTGCATGGACACTCTCTATATAACGTAGGCACTCGCTAAGAAAGGATTTCTTGATATTCGAATTTTTAAGTATTTTTAGGGGGGTTTAAAGTTTTAGTAGGTTAGAGCAGGCAAGCCTAGGTAGCATGCGTTGCTAGGACGATAACAGAACAGCTGTTACCGTACTGTATCTATTTCATTGTATTATTTTTAATTGAGGTTAATTTCCACTATGATGGCAGTCCTTGAATTACTAGAAATAGACCGGGATTTTGTCTCTCATAGAGTTAGCCCTGGTGATAATAGCCCCATCCGAGGTAATAATATCTCGAGCCACTCGACACAAAAATTTGAAATTTTGCACGGACAATCCGTTTAGAATGTAATCACTCGCTAAGAAAGGTTTTTTTTTTATATTCAAATGTTTAAGAATTTTTAAGGGGGGGGGGGGTGAATTATTAAGATTTTCCTCGTCGGCTCAAAAATGGTCCGATTTTGATGACATTTGGTACAAAAATCTTTCTTCTCATTTGAAAGGTCAAGTTCATTAACCAGCTGAATCCGTTTACTGGAACATGGTTTTTGGAGCAAAATGTGCCCAAAAAAACCGGAATGCTTCCATTTTCGAGTCCATATGCTTGCAGGTACTCGTTATATAGGTTCCTTATCGTAGGAAAACGAATGAAACCATTTTTAAACCGATTTTTGTAACCGTTTACGAGAAATACTTTTCCAAACGAATTTTCTGTTTGGGTATTCAGAAACGATGTTTGGTTCACTTGAAACTTGTACCAGGTATTTGTCATTCATCTAATCTAAGATATTTAAAGTTTGATATCGTTTGGAGGTAAGACGTGTATGAAAAAATTGTATTAATGGAACAAAGTTCTCGGATCTCAGTATATTTTCTAAAATATCTCGAAAACGGTTGGGAAATCGTGGTAAGTGGAAGGCGGCTATTCGAAAGGTTACTAAATTCTCTACTAAAAACATTCTGTTGTAATGTTCGGTGGGGCGACGTCAATCGAAGAGATAAGTGCTTAAAACTTCAATGTCAACTTGTTGAGTGGTTGTTATATATATATATTTTTACCCCCCAACGGAAACAAGCACGGTTACCTCCACATGGTGTTTCCTGGGTAACTCTAAAGTCCGTGCAATAATAAGCTCTTTCTTGACACTTGTCCGGAGCGCCCCAACGTCAAGAAACATTATGGATTAATTACTTATCAATTGATGAATAACATATAGTATGACGTGGTATAACAAAATGTACAAAATAGTAGCGTTAATTTTGATCATACAAATTAACGATATACAAAACAATCATTCGACCAATATGGACATACGAACTCGAACTCTGGGGATCTGCAAAACCATCCAACATCAACAGAATACAGGCATTCCAGTCAAAAGTCCTCCGTAAAATTGTAAATGCCCCTTTCTATGTATCCAACAAAACCCTTCACAATGACCTTAACATTCCATTTGTCCTTGACCTTGCTAAAACCCGTTTCCAAATGTTCCACTCCAAATTGTCCTACCATCCTAATCCTGAAGGTCTATCTTTATCGTCCCGATCCCAAGCAGACAATCCTCCCAGGCGGCTCAAGAGACAGTGGCCACGAGACAATTTACTCACCTAACCGTATCATGATCATTGAAATAGATATTTAGACAGCCACGGAAGTGCCAACAATGGTTGGCTCCTTCCAAATTTGTATGGTTTTTATTTTTTTATTTTTTACTTTAACCGTTTTGTTCAATTTATTACATTATATATCTGTATCAACAAACTTGATAATTGTACATATAATAATTTTGATAATATCTTATTTAACGCAATATAAAAACTACTTATCTGCCGTGGTGAAGCACGGGTAGTCAGCTAGTAAACACACACATATATACATATACATAAACATACATAGGTGATTTATGAGTAAATAGATGCGTAAAAGATATTTACCAATTTACCAAGAGGACATGTGATCTGACCAGCAACTTACGAATTACTACACTTCCACTTGCTTATAACCCAGATAAACAAGGAATTCTTCAAGGCTGCTCTTGTTACCTAAAGTGTTTTATCTCTTAGCAATCTAGTGAACAAATAATCGATGAAGATCCATAGAACTCTCGCAACTCAAAACATAAAGAGTCCGTCACGCAGGAGCTGCATAACTAAGCACTTCCCTCAGAATTTTTGTAGTGTAGACAACATTACTGAATGGTTTGGCGTAAATAACCTATATAAATAAAATGAAAACGTGAATAGTTCTGCTCATTTACATTTCTTATGAGAACTGTTCAATTATTAATTTTGTAAATAATTTGCTTCAAGAGTTATGTTTATACATGATACTGTACTACTTAATAAATACACAAAAACTTCATTTTCTGTCTTTTGATCTGACGCAGGAACAGGATACAGTCCCTCTAGTGGGAGATAGCGCTCCTCGTGGCGCCTTTGCGAATCTACGTCTGGTCGGCTAATTCTAATGAACCAGAGTTTATAGTAAACCCTCCTTTCCAATAGACCGATTTACTTCATTTTTACAAAACTTCTTTCTCATGAGTTACCCACGACGTATACCGCGTTTCGTTACAATACAGCAAAAATTACGACCGGTATGAGTATATTGGTACTTTAGGTCCGGAGTAAACCCCCCCCCCCCTCCAAATAACCCGATTTAGATTATTTTTACAACCCATTTTTCTCTGTTGATTATCACCACGAATACCGAGTTTCGTTGAAATGTAACAAAAATTACGGCTGGTAGTGGCAAATTGGTAATGTGGGCCCAGAGTAAAAATCCCCCCCCCTCCAAATAACCCGATTTAGTTTATTTTTACAACCCACTTTTCTCTGTTGATTACCACCACGAATACCGAGTTTCGTTGAAATGTAACAAAAATTACGGCTGGTAGTGGCAAATCGGTAATGTGGGTCCGGAGTAACCCCCCCTCCCTCCTAATTAACCGATTTAGTTTATTTTTACAACGTATGTCTCTCTTTAGATCAACATAACGAATACCGCGTTTCGTTGAAATATAACAAAAACTACGCCTGGCACGGTCAAATTAGTGTTTTGGGTCCGGGGTAAACCCCCCCTCCCGGTGGACCGATTTTGTTGGTTTACGAACTCGTTCAATCGTTTGCTAATTGTACGCTGTATACCACGTTTCATGAAGAAAAAACAAAAACGCCGGCCGCTATCGTGTTAACAGACATATATATATATATATATATATATATATATATATATATATATATATATATATATATATAAATTTTAACGGGGTTCATTTCCGGTGTCTACTAGGTAGGATCGATAAAGATTCGAAGAAATTTTTCAAAAATTCCGTCATGAGAGCAACCTCAATAGCTACTTTCCTTCGGAGGAAAGTGCTAAACGTCCAGCTTGCAGGAACTGCGTCATCTTAGTGCGGTACCGTTCATATCCCTAGTGCTATCAGTAAAGGGACAGTAGCAGTTATTGGTGGGGCTTGATCTTCAGTGAAAAATATAAAATAAAAACTTAAAGGGAAAATAGATTTAAGGTGCCACAAAAGGAAATAGATAGTATCATGGCGACTTCCCCCGCCTTCTCAACGCTCGCTCTTGGAAACACTATAACAATGTTTTACATTTTCTTATCTTGTTTTTGCAATTAAAATAAGCTACAACCAGTTAAAATGTTAGGTAATTTCAAAGCGATTGGGTTTTTTTAATGAAAAACTGTGTTTTCCAGATTTCAGGTTAATGTATTGTAAAACACGACCATATTTTAACGTCTATATTAAATTTCCAATAAGAAGCACCCGTTATTGAAATATTGCCATGTAAATTTCCAATAAGAAGCACCCGTTATTGAAATATTGCCATGTAAATTTCCAATAAGAAGCACCCGTTATTGAAATATTGCCATGTAAATTAAGAGCTATACTAAAAGCCAAATATCCTGGTTACAAATGCAAAGTATCGAATGTGAAAATTACCACTTTTCAGAGTATTTATTCAGGAAAAGTATTTATTCATAACTTTTTTTTGGACAGTCAAATATTCGGCAGATTTGACCTTTTGATAGTGGAATACTTTCCTTTCAACAGAGTGATCTAAGATTCAAGAATTTTCCGTAAATAAGTCCAGCAGAAATTAGTAAAGATTGACAATGAAAGATACATTTTTTGCAAAGTATCGAATGTGAAAATCACCACTTTTCAGAGTGGAAAAGCATTTATTCATAACTTTTTTTTGGACAGTCAGTATATTCGGCAGATTTGACCTTTTGAGAGTGGAATACTTTCCCTTTAATAGAGTGATCTAAGATTCAAGAATTTTCCGTAAATAAGTCCAGCAGAAATTAGTAAAGATTGACAATGAAAGATACATTTTTTGCAAAGTATCGAATGTGAAAATCACCGCTTTTCAGAGTGGAAAAGTATTTATTCATAACTTTTTTTTTGGACAGTCAAATATTCGGCAGATTTGACCTTTTGATAGTGGAATACTTTCCCTTTAATAGAGTGATCTAAGATTCAAGAATTTTCCGTAAATAAGTCCAGCAGAAATTAGTAAAGATTGACAATGAAAGATACATTTTTTGCAAAGTATCGAATGTGAAAATCACCGCTTTTCAGAGTGGAAAAGTATTTATTCATAATTTTTTTTTTTTGGACAGTCAAATATTCGGCAGATTTGACCTTTTGATAGTGGAATACTTTCCCTTCAACAGAGTGATCTAAGATTCAAGAGTTTGCCGAACATAAATCCAGCAGAAATTAGTAAAGATTGACAATGAAAGATGCATTTTTTCATATTTTTTACTTTGCATTTGTATCGACGGTGTTGATATTATTTTTTCCCTAAATCAATCAATATTTTCTTAATCAGCTATTTGTAGACTTAAAGGTTTGCTTCTGCCTCAAAAAGTTGCCTTATTTAATAATCTTTAACATAATACCTCGTTGTTTATTAAAAAATAAATAGTGGATTTTTTCTAATATCCAAATCATAACCAATAAATTTGCTTTAGCTTGAAGAAGCCATTCTGAACACATTCTTTAGTTTCACACGATTGTGGTTATGTCCCATCCTTCCCACACATTCTTTAGTTTCACACGATTGTGGTTATGTCCCATCCTTCCCACACATTCTTTAGTTTCACACGATTGTGGTTATGTCCCATCCTTCCCACACATTCTTTAGTTTCACACGATTGTGGTTATGTCCCATCCTTCCCACACATTCTTTAGTTTCACACGATTGTGGTTATGTCCCATCCTTCCCACACATTCTTTAGTTTCACACGATTGTGGTTATGTCCCATCCTTCCCACACATTCTTTAGTTTCACACGATTGTGGTTATGTCCCATCCTTCCCACACATTCTTTAGTTTCACACGATTGTGGTTATGTCCCATCCTTCCCACACATTCTTTAGTTTCACACGATTGTGGTTATGTCCCATCCTTCCCACACATTCTTTAGTTTCACACGATTGTGGTTATGTCCCATCCTTCCCACACATTCTTTAGTTTCACACGATTGTGGTTATGTCCCATCCTTCCCACACATTCTTTAGTTTCACACGATTGTGGTTATGTCCCATCCTTCCCACACAAGGTACACACTTTTTATTTTGATAAAGGATCGGGGGACACTTTGGAATCAAGGTGAAAGGTGACAGAAGAGCATATTGAAATAATTACAATTATTGTAAACATAATATATACAGATATTATATTTTTATGATTTGAGGGATTTGCTTTATTAAATTTCTGTTTTTAATTTTATTCTACTTAATAAAATTAGACAATACAATTTATGCTTATGAGTTGACTAGGTTATTCATTACAATCATTGCAATGAAGATTCTGAAACAATTTTTGATTAGGTGATGTCAATAGATGAAATAAGTGCTTAAAACTTCAAATACGTCTGTTTAATTCTTATGAACAGGTTTTTTCGTTCTTTTTGTAATTTTCGTCTCTTTCGCTTAGTTTTTTATTGCTTTTTATTTTTGTAATTTCTTATGTTGTATTTGCAAAGAAAATGTATTTGTGTGTAAAACAGGATGGGTAAAATGACACCAATTTTCTGTTGCTAGAAATAATGAAAAGTTTTAGTAACTTCGTATATTTTCATTAATATCTTGAAAACGGTTGAAAATCTTGGGAAGCGAAAGGTTACCATTCGAAAGCTTACTAAATGTTCTATATTCACTAAATGTTCTACATTCTACTAAATTTCTACACAGTCAGGTGGTAACCCAGTCACTACTTCGGAAACGAATAGTAGTCGTATTATTTATGAGATACGAAGTCTAGTGAAAGAGCTGAAGGAGTCAGATCTAGAAATCTCCATGGAATGGATACCAGGACATAGCGGCATAGGTGGGAATGAAGAAGCTGATCGTTTGGCCAAAGCTGCAAGTCTGTTACCAGTCAGCGATGCTGCTTACAAGAAGTACCCTTTCTCATTAGCGAAGAAAATCTTTAAAAGAAACTGCAAATGGGAATGGGAAAAAATGTGGCAGAAATCGGAGAAAGGTGCAGTTACAAGAAATTACTTCCGAACAGTCACGGAAAGGAAAAATTGCAGATGGCTTGAACTGACTCCGATGCTGAGCAAGTATTTAACAGGCCATGGAGACTTTGCTAACTACCTACATGCGTTCGGCATACGAGGTCTTCCAGACTGCGGCTGAGGTCAGATTGAGACGGCGGAACATGTACTAATGGATTGCCCGCAATATGAAGAATTAAGAAAAAAATGTATAAAAAGCACGGTCACAGCATTACACGGGTTAGTTTTAAAAGAACATTATAAATCTTTTCAAACATTGGTAATTGAAATTGAAAAAAAAAAAGAAAACATCATTAATTTCGGCTTAACTTATTACATATTATTTATCATATTTTAATAATTAATTTACTAAAACAATTAAGATCTTTCAAACATTTCACATTTATTTTTATTAATTTTATTTCTATGCATTTGTTACTTTGTTAAATGTTAATTTATTTGATAACTTTGTTATTTAACTTACTCCGTAATATAACTTACTATCCGTAATTACTTTATATACCTTTATAATACTATTTGTCTAAATTTAAAGAATTATTTATACCTTGTAATGCTGTGAGCGGAGCAAGGTTGTTGTTAAAATGTACATAAATCAATCAGTAAATAAAATAAATAAATGTTCTACAAAAAAAAAAAAAAAAAAAAAAGGTTCTCAAGAAAGTTTTGAATAAGCGATTTCAATCGGAGAAATAAGTGCTTAAACTTTGAAGTAATTGATTTCGTTTATTCGAACGGTTCTTTTTGTCTGTTTTTATTCCTTGTTATTTTTTAATTGCTTATAGTTGGATAATGTATTTGAAAATAAAAAAGATTAATTAAAATAAGAAAAACAATTTGTAGCAACATCATATGTTAATTGTGTTTATCATATGTCAATTGTTTTCTATATATGTCATTTGTTTTTCTATCATATGTTCTTATTAGTTCAACACACACAGTTTTTCAGTTATGTTTATACTGTAGTAGATTCATTCAATAAAAATGTTGTTCAAAGTTTATATAAAGTGTATCTATCACTGGCGACGAGGATAGAAGTAAAATAACAGAAAGATGCCGCGAAAAAGACGAGAAGCAGAAGATTCTTCGTTCCATTTGGGCGAAGAAAATACTTCTGGAAGGATTCCATTTAAAATAGACAGTTTCGAAGTTAATGAAGCAGAGGAATGGAATTACTGGGAGCAAAGGTTCAACATCGCACTCCGCGGCAGCAACACTACCAGTGAGGATATGCAGCGAGATCTCCTACTATCCAGGATGGGCTCCCAGCCGTTCAGAATCTTGGTGGATCATTACAGTCCTGATGACGAATGCAATCAGTCATTACACTCTTTGCTCAAAACTCTTACACAGTACTACAGTCCAAAGGCAAGTACTCTCACTTCACGAATTATTTTTGCTAGACGTTACAGGTTTGACGGGGAAACAATACTTAGTTTTGTAAATTCACTAAAAAGTTTAGCCAATCCTTGCGATTTTGGAAAAAATTTAGACGAACATTTACGAGACCAATTTATTTTTGGAATATCAAATTACTTTTGGCAAAGGGAACTCATTCGAGTTCACGACTCTGGACAAATGAGTTTCTCTGACGTACTTAAGTTGGCTTTGCTGTTAGAAAGTGTTGAGTCCCAAAAGCGCCAGCTTCAAGGGTTGTCTGTGACAAACAATAGTCCCACTAAGATTAATAAAATTAAAACTAAGAAAGCACCTCTGGAATTGCGAAAAGGAGTGCACTGTTTTCGTCGTGGCGGCAAAATTCATAAATCTGGGCCCTGTCCAGCTGAAGGGCAAGAATGTCGGAGCTGCCGAAAAATTAACCACTTTTCTAAAGCCTGTTTGGTTTCAGGTAACGCTATCATTGTGAAAAAAACTTAATAAGGTTCGAGGGGAGGATTACAGTTCGGGATCAGATAGAAGCTCCAGTTCGGAGGGTTCGGTGCGGAATATTTGTGCTATCAAACCCCCAGGGTTCCAGGTAATGCTGAAGATTAAAATAAATAACATGAAAATGAAAATGCTGTACGATCCAGGTGCCTGCAACAGCGTAATCGGTGAAAGTCTGTGGCGTAAACTAGGATCTCTTAATCTTGGAAGAACCCCGAACCTTCAAGCTTTTACGGGTCTTCCAAACAAAACTCTAGGCAAAATAAATGTTATGGTCACTGCGTTCGATAAAACAAAAGCTCTGTCAGCTGTTGTTATTCAAGGCGACGAAACACCACTGTTCGGCCTAGACTGGGTGTTGGCATTTAACCTGCCGCTTCCGCCAGGATCACAATTATGTCATCTTAGCCAAGTAGTCAACAAATCATTTGATAATATAACAACAAAACTGATTGAAGACTTTCCAGAAGTTTTTGAACCCGGTTTGGGCACGATAAAGGGCAAGGAAATGAAAATTCACTCGCACCCAGATGCTAAGCCAGTGGCATATAAGCCTCGCCCTGTACCACTTCCGTTACAGTCAGCTGTACACAGCGAGCTTAATAGACTGGTTATAGAAGACGTGCTAGAGCCGGTGGATCCATGCGAGCACCCCATAGAATGGGCATCTCCACTTGTCGTTGCGATGAAGAAAGATGGTCGTGGTGCTGACTTTAAAGTTACAATAAATAAATTCGTGATCAATGATAATTACCCAGTCCCTATTTTCGAAGATATCGCTGCCAAACTACAAGGTGGTCGATAATTCACGGTGATCGATTTACGCGATGCATACTTACAAATACCAGTCGAGGAAAGCTCCCGTCGATACTTGCTAATAGTAACACATAAGGGGTATTACCGGTACAAAAGGTTATGCTTCGGTATCAAAACAGCACCTGCCTACTTCCAGCGTACAATGGATGAGCTCCTAGCAGGAATCCCTAAAGCAGCTTGTCTATTTGACGACATCATAGTCACGGGATCTACAGATGAAGAGCACGAGCACAACGTGAGGGAGGTTCTAGCCAGACTCCGGAAAGCAGGGATTAGGACCCAAACATCGAAGTGTCACTGGTTTCAAAGAAACGTGAAGTACCTTGGCCACATTTTTGATGAGGAAGGTATTCATCCAACGTCTGAGCACATAGAAGCAATTAAAAAGATGCCTAACCCAGCAAACGTGAAAGAGTTGCGCTCGTTTCTCGGCTCAATAAATTATTATGCCAAATTCGTTCCCAATCTTCAGCGAAAATGTGCACCACTCCATCGTTTCTTGGAGAAAGGAACTAAGTGGAATTGGACTTCCAATGATGACAAGATCGTTGATCAACTCAAAACTTCGTTGACAACATCAGATACTTTAGTCCATTACAATCCAAACTTGCCGATAATTGTGTGTAGTGATGCAAGTGACGCAGGCCTGGGGGCGGTAATGTTTCACAGATTTTCTGATAATTCTGAAAAGCCGATAGCGTACGCATCCTGGTCATTGACGAAAGTAGAGCAAAAATACAGCGCACTGGATAAGGAAGCATTGGGACTCGTATTCGCAGTAAAAAAATTTCACCATTTCAT
Organism: Gonocerus acuteangulatus; assembly: GCA_946811695.1. Lineage (NCBI taxonomy): Eukaryota > Metazoa > Arthropoda > Insecta > Hemiptera > Coreidae > Gonocerus > Gonocerus acuteangulatus. Next base: position 76,433,746 of record OX328129.1, on the reverse strand, counting down.
ATTTGGAAAAACGTTTATCTTAAAAACAGATCACAGGCCTTTATTACATATTTTTGGTGAAAATCAACCCATCCCTAAACTGGCAGCAAATTGTTTGACTAGATGGGCACTCATTTTGAGTCAATATTCTTAAACTATACAATTCATTGAAGGGAGAAACAATTCGCCTTCCGACGTTCTTTCTCGACTCCCACTAGCAACATCTGAGGTTTCTCCTGTGGAAAACCTTGGTCATCCTTCCAATGGCCACTTACTTCACTTAAGGCTGGAAGATTCATCCCTTGCAAAGAAATCTCTTAAAGCTGAGACGCTAAAAGACAACACTCTCCTTAATGTTATAGGATTTCTCCAGAAGGGCTGGCCGACAACCCAGAAAGATGTTCCTCAGGTTTTGACTACGTTTTATGAAAAGAAAGAAGAACTTTCTTTCGAAGAAGAGATTCTTCTTTGGAAGGGGAGAATTACACTGTTCTGCACGAAAATCCTCCTTCAAACCAAAACATGCTTTCTTAATGTTTTCAAATGTGCTGAACACGAATTTGAAGTCAGATTCTGTCAATCACGCACAGTTTCTTGAGAAATTCTATTTTTTTATCCAAAAATGTGAGTTTTTTGAAAATTTGACGTTTTTTTTTTTGGCATCAAAACATAGTGAAAAAAATTCAAAAGCCCGATGATTTTGAGCGCAATTAAGTATATTTGAACGAAAAAAAATTTGATGGGAATATTACAAGTGGTTGAAGAAATATGGCTAAAAGTGTTTTTTTAGTTTTTGATCTTGATTCGACATCTACTCAAGGACCTCACTTTTGAAGCAAAGTTAAATACTACTGAGAAAAAGGCTTGGATTGCTTTTCGAGAGGTATGTGCTAAGTTTTTGGGAAACGAAAAATCTAGAGACTACCGAAAAATAGTCCAAGAACTGCTTACTTCATATAAAAGATTTGGATGCAATATGTCCATAAAAATACATTTCCTGCATAGTCACCTAGACTTTTTCGCTCCAAATTTGGGTGCAGTTTTGGACGAACATGGAGAACGATTCCACCAAGACATATCCAGAATGGAAAAAAGATATACTGGCAAATGGAATGAGAAGATGCTGGCGGATTACTGCTGGACACTGCAGCGGGAGACAGAGGAGGAAGAGTACAAAAGAAAAAAAAAATACTCATTGACGATGTGTGTATATTTTTTGAGTTGTGTCATATCTAGTATTATACCTGATAGCATGCAGGATTCAATTAATTATATTTTACCGTTGAAAAAGAAAAAAAAATCTGTTTTAATAAAGACAATAATTTTCAAATACAATTTTTCATTTTTTCCAAGTTTCTCCTCTTTTCTCTCAAAATCAGAGGGTGATAGAATTTTTCTGAGTTCAGATTCGGACTCAGCACACCTGAAAACATGAGAAACAGGCAAAATTGTTCAAGGGATGGGAGAAAAGTTTTTTTTTTTTGCAGAACAGTGTTATTATTCCGAGCAGTATACGCCCAACAGCACTAAGGAAGCTACACACCGGTCATCCTGGAATATCTAGTATGCGGGTTATGGCAAGGTTCTATATTTGGTGGCCTCGCATAGACAAGGACATAGAGAATTTCGCCAAAGGTTGTAAATCCTGCCAAGAGAATGGTGAAAAAGAAATCGAAGCGCCCTTATATTCATGGTCAACACCCGACCTCCCATGGACTCGTGTTCATATTGACTTCGCTGGGCCTTACGAAGGGAAATTTTGGTTGGTTCTTATAGATGCCACGTCGAAGTGGTTAGAAATCAAACCAATGCAATCCTCAACAACTTCCAAGACAATTGGAGCACTAGAGGAGATATTCTCAAGAATGGGCTTGCCTTCAGCAATAGTTTCGGACAACGGCCCTCAGTTCACTTCATATGAATTCTCTCAGTACTGCAAGGCGAATGGGATTCACCACATCCGCACGGCACCATACCATCCTAAAACAAATGGGCTTTGTGAGAGGGCAGTGAAAACATTCAAGCGTCGATTCGCAGCTTCTCGAAGCAACGGGCTTGATCAAGGAAAGCGACTGCTGCAGTTCCTTTTCTCCTACAGAACGTCACCTCAGAAGACAACAGGGAGGAGTCCAGGAGAAATACTATACGGGAGACGGCTGAAAACCACTTTCGATCTTCTAAAACCACATCTTAAACGCACAGTCGAGGAAAATATCTGCAAGCAAAAATCTATCCATGATCGCAGATCCCGCCACCGTGAATTCAATGAAGAAGATTGTGTATGGGTCTTAAATACGTCTGGGAAAGGTTACAAATAAGGCCTCATGCTCCGAAAGACTGGAAGGTACTCCTATCTGGTAGAAGTTGAGGGAAGAGAAAGGAGAGTCCACACAGACCAACTCAAATCCAAACGTCCTGAGATTTAAAGAAGCCTGTCAGAGCAAATTAAAAAAAAAAAAATGCGGGGGAGAAGTGTAGCAACATCATATGTTAATTGTGTTTATCATATGTCAATTGTTTTCTATATATGTCATTTGTTTTTCTATCATATGTTCTTATTAGTTCAACACACACAGTTTTTCAGTTATGTTTATACTGTAGTAGATTCATTCAATAAAAATGTTGTTCAAAGTTTATATAAAGTGTATCTTTCACAATTCATTGTTAGAAATATATCAGGCTGTACCGCATGAAATGTCAGTTTTGGATTTGCCGATTTCCTTCAAATGTCTTGAAACTGTCAAGGCTCCTACTCCAAGTTCTTTTGCATATTCCCTAGTGTTTGCAATTGCTCATAGTAGTCAAATGTATTTGCCAATAACACAGGATACGTATAATTAAAAACAATATTTTATTTTTGCGGAATCCTGGGATTCTCAGATGCTGTATGAATATCTATTAGGCCCCTTCGTATATTTTCCTTAATATCTCGAAAAGGGTTAGGAAATCGTGGCAAGTGAAATGTAACAGTTCGAAAGCTTACTAAATTCTCTACAAAAAATGTTTTGAAGAAATGTTTGATGGGGTCGTCACATTAGGAGAAATAAGTGCTTAAAACTTAGGTAGTTAGTTTCGTTTATTTAAACGGATCTATTTGTGTGTTTCCCGCAGTTTTTTTTTTTTTCACTGCTCGTTATTTTTGTACTTGCTTAGAGCAGTCAAATGTATTTGTCAGTAAACAGGATACGTATAGTTAGAAGCAATATTTTGTTTGTTAGAATTCGAAGATGCCGTATGAATATCTAGATTACAGTACTGGTGTTGATTTCGTTCTTTAGAATTGTTCTTGGTATTCCCTATTTTCATCTGTTACCCATAGTTTTTTATTGCTAGTAGTTTTTTTCTTATTGATTATAGAATATAAATCTATTTGGCTATAAAACAGGATTAAACAGGAAAATTAGTAACAATATTTCGGAGATTTCTGAGCGAAATGCCTTTTAAGATTTTCTACCACCACGAACGGCGTTTTTCCTTTATTTTTATCCACTAGATAGGCTTTATTTGGCATATTATTCTATATATGTTTTATTAAGCAGGGGATTCTGATGAAATGTCGTGTTTTTGCTGTGGATTTTAATTACGATCTATCTAAGATTGGGTAACATTAGCGAGTCTTCATAGTTAAGAAAAGACGACGGTTAGTCTACATATTTATATTAAGTCCTAAATCCAAAAAATAAACTTCACAACGGTTAGATACTATGAGAGAATAGAGAGTCGGTTCAGTGCCATAGAAATAGAAGGTCGGCAGGAAATTTACCTGCTAGGAGTTAATCCTCAAGAGCTGTAAATATACCCCAGGTATCTGCCGACTCAAATACAAAGCCTAGCCAGGGTATAGAGAGCAACTTAATGATTTCATTCACCAAAATTTTTTAAACTATGCTAGATTCTGAAATAACACAGTTCCAAACATAGGTTAAATACTAAATATTCATAAAGACTACTTAGTTGTAACCCGATTCATCAATTAGAAATCAATAGTTTTCAACACAGGCTATATACTAAATATTGATAAAAAGTATTTAAGTAGAAAACAAAAAAATCAAGATTCCTCAAGACTTTTTTTTGGTCCATTTGTATCTACTACTTAGACTTAATTAGGTTTATTATTCTATATATTGACTTGTTATTCGTCAAGACTTGTTATTTGTCCTTCTGTATCTACAAGATAGGCTTTATTCGGCATATTATTCTATATAGGCTATATTAGGCATGGTATTCTACTCAATCTTTCTTGTACTTCTTCTTGATCCTTCCGTATCCACTAGAAAAGGCTTTATTAGGCATATTTTGTATTGATTTGTAGATCGTTGCTTTAGAATGAGAGCCGGATTGTGTAATTTCCGCTTCTGTGTACAAGTTAGCTACTGTCGGTGTCCCCGACGCCTTAATATCACTTTTATTCGAGATGTTCGAGAGGATTTTGACAAATTTCACGAGATATTTATAAAGTTTATTTCTTTTATAAGCTTTTCAAATGAACGGAACCGCGCTAAGATGATGCAGTTCCTGCGAGTTGGACTTTTTGTAGGGAATTTAGTAAGCTTTCGAATGGTCACTCTCTACTTACCACGATTTCCAACCGTTATCGAGATATTTCAGAAAATATACGAAAATCCCAAAAATGTTCATGTCTTTTAATGAAATATTTTATTTCTAGTACTTCCTTAACTCCAAACGGAACCAAAATGTCCCTGTCATAGATTAGGTGAATATTAAACGCCTGGAACAAGTTTCAACTGAAATAATCGTTTCTGAATACTCAAACATAAAATTAGTTTGGAAAAGTAGGTGTTTCAATGTTTCTAGAAAAAGGTTATCGCTCTAAAAATGGTTTCATTCGTTTTTCTGCATTAGGAAACCTATAAAACGAGTACCTGCAAGCATATGAACCCGAAAACGTAAGCGTTACGATTTTTTTCGCGTGAATTTTGCCCCAAAAAGCATCTTCCGGTGGACGGAAAAAAGGGGGGTGTCAATCGAGTTTTGAACACCCTGTATATATATATATATATATATAAACAGTAGACTCCCCCTAGAGGAATCCGGTGTCCTTAGAATTTAGGGCATAAACAATGTAAAAAAATCGTGGTTAATTCGAATAAAATTTTGGATAATTCGAATTTTTTACGAGTCTTCTCCTCCAATGGGAAGTGAACAGAGAGGCAGTCGATCTTAAATCTTGTGAAAATATTCTCCCCTCGGGTAAGAAGGATAGTAAGATACGGATGTAGGGGTTCCGGGACAAGAAGCGCGGCGGTCTCATAGTCTAGTTCTTGGACTCTAGGAGTTCTGCAAAGTGGTGGGTCGCGCTTCCTCCCTTCCAGGGGTTGTAGTTACATACACCATCCTGTAGTTTTATCCTAGAATTCCCTTCCACCATCCCTCTCATCTTCATTTATAATTCAGTTATAAGTGAGTCAGCGTCTAGATCTGTTGTATTGTTTGTGCCTTTAATTTCCGGTGTACAGCGCAGTTCAGTGACTTCTTGATTTAAGATGTCGAAGCCTACCAGTTATAAAACTTTAATGTTATCAGAGAAAATAGCTGCAATTAATAGATGTTGAAAATGGAATAAAGAAAAAATCTGAAATTGCCAAGGACTTTAGAATTCCTCCTCCTAGAAACACTTTAACTTACCTGAAAAATAATGAAAAAAATCTTGCCCATGAAAATGACTTTTTTCAAAACAATAGACTTTTATTTTTACTTTTTTTTTATAAACTATTTATTACATATGTACGTAATCATCAATTTATGAAACATTTGTTACTGTTTAAATAAAATGTGAGAAAATATAAAATTCGATTTTTTACCCCTTTATTTTCAAAAACTTTTGTAATTCGAATTTTGGATAATTCGAACTTTTTTATCGGTCCCTAGAGGTTCGAATTATCCAAGTTCTACTGTATTCCCATTCAATGGAACACCACGAAACAAATGTTTGGCTAGCTAGGAATGGAAGGTTTTCTAGGAACCCTCGAGCAGGCTCCGGCCAGTTCCGAGATCCGTCACTCATTCCTCTCGGAGACCCCCGGATTAGAGAGAGAGCGACGAAAAAGAGGACGTCAGATAAGGGAGAGCCTACTGTGTGTATATTTATATATATATATATATATATATATATATATATATATATATATATATACATGTGTATATACACGCCTGACAGTAGCATGGCGACTTCCCCCAACTTCTCCACGTTCGCTCTTGAAAACACTACAACAACGTTTCACATTTTCTTATCTTGTTTTAGTCAAATACTCGTTTTATTGTTAAATGCAATAAAAAAAAAAAAAAAAAAAAAAAAAAAAAAAAAAAAAAAAAAAAAAAAAAAAAAAAACAACCAGATAAAATAAAACTTTAAAATTTAATGAAAAACTGTGTTTTCCAGATTTCAGGTTAATGTATTGTAAAAAAACGACCATATTTTAAGGTCTATATTAAATTTCCAATAAGAAACACCCCTTATTGAAATATTGCCATGTAAATTTGGAGCTAAGCTAAAAGCCACATAGATGTTAGTTATTGATAATATTTTTTCCCTAAATTAATCAATATTTTCTTAATCAGCTATTTGTAGGCTCAAAGGTTTGCTTCCGCCTCAAAAGATGCTTTATTTAGTAATATTTAACATGTTACCTCGTTGTTCTCGAAAGAAAAATATTTGAGAATAATTTTTTCATAACCAATAAATTTGTTTAAGAAGCCATTATACACCGATTCTTTAATTTCAGACGATAATGGTGAAGTCCTTCCTACACTAGGTAGACACACTTTTTCTTCTGATTAAGAATCGGGGGAATAATATATTGAAGTAATTACAACTATTGTAAACATAATAAATACAGATATTATATTTTTATGCTTTAATAAGTTTGCTTTAATAAGTTAGATTTAATTGTATTCTGCTTAATGAAATTAGACAATACAATTTCTGCTTATGAGAGTACTAAGTTATTCATTACAATCATTGGAAATTGTATAGAAACTATCTTCTGCAATTAAAGAGCGAAAACATTTTTTTTTAATTAAAAGACTTTTATACAACTCTTATCAATCTTCTTAAATAAAAAAACTAAATAGCACTCTAAATTAAGTAGTAAAAGTTGATATTTACCTATTTTTTTAAAAAAAAAACTTGTATATCGTGGCTAAATAAAATTTAACGGAGGTAAACTTTTATTTTTTTTTTGTTTACGGCGCATCTACAACTTGGCCATTAGCGCCGGGCTATCTACAGGTTGCCACCCTTTCATAATGCCGACAGCACGTGATCGGTCACCCATTCAGGTACTGACCACACCCGACGTTGCTTAATTTCGGTGATCTACGGGAACCGGTGTATTCGACGTGGCTATGGCCGTTGGCGGTAAACTTTTTATCTGGAAATGTGGCTTGGACGCACCTACTTGCCGAGGAAAGTGCTCAGGTGTGCAGCTCCTGTGTGATGAGCTTCTTCAATACTATTTTAACACCTTTCTGAGTATATTCAAAAATTATGTAATTACTACACTTAATTTTTTTGAAAAAGTTCAAAATCTTATATATTATACGTGTGTATACAAGGTGTCCCGTAAATGTCTAGTCATATTGTGAGAGGTGATAGAGGACCCTTAGGGGAACAAAAAATGTCCCATGACGATTTTCCGAATTCTCGCCCGTAAGGGAGAAAACGTCGTTTTATTGTTTTATCGAGACAAACGTGGTTTTTAGAAGAATAGTCGTTGTAGCTCCGTCCCAGGTGGTTCTACTAGAAAGGAAGTGAAACTAATCGAAAGCTGAGTAAATTTACTATAAGACTAGTTGGGAGTAAACGTAAAAATGAATGAATGTAAGTATGTATATCTTACCAAAAGAAAGCTATTCTAAATTTCCTGACATTTTCTTGATAATTCTTTCCAGCGTTACTCCTCAATGGAGTAATATATATATGTATGTATATATATATATATATATATATATATACATATATATATATATATATATATATATATATCATACAAGGGAGAGAGGATATTGTATACAATAATAAAACAACAATTATTCTAATAGTATCTTTATTCCTTGTTCATGAGATATTTTTCTTCTGAAGAGATGTTATATTCAGAATGAGTCTCCAATCTGCAACATTTTTAAAAAAATCCCCAAATGTTAATAACAATAACAACAGTAATTGGCACATATTGAGTAGATTTGTTCGAGTGTGTTTTAAGCAAAAACACATTTAAACAAGAAATAAATAGTAAACAAAAAAAAAATGGATATAGAAGTGAATAATTATTATATTTTATAACTACTTTTTTTAGTATATTACACATTTATTTGTGACTGACTATACCGGTGGATTATTTAATTTCTAAATCAGTCTGAAATTTGCCTAGATTTTATAAATTTCAGAATTGTTTTCACAAATTACACTGGCAAACGATTCTGGTGAATTAGAATTAAATTCATGAAAATTTTCACAATTTATTTTAGTAATTATCTGTATCTTTTTATTCTCTTTACTAGATGATGATACGTTTCTGATTTTTATTAATTGACAAAATTGCCTAATAATAGAAATTGGTCAATAATAACTTATGGATTGTCTTTGACTTATTCTTTAAAACTGTTTAATCTGTTCAAAGTACTTATGAAATATTTCCTGATTGCTTGCTAACTAAAAGGGACTTGTTAAATATGGAAATTTTAATTTCCTGGTGGCTTAATGACAAATAGGCCAGTATTTGCCAAGTTATAATTTTATGAAAAAGACAGAAAAAATTCAGATTCCTTCTTAAACTCCTCAGCCTCTGACAGCAAGGCAAAAATTAGCCTACACTTCCTTCCGTACTAGCTTAATTTAATCCAGAATAGTACACCTTCTACACCATAACAGCCTCCTTTATACAATCATATTTATGCAATGAATTAACTAAAAGATTTGTCGAATCTTTATGGAAAATATTTCCAAGCTCATATAACTTTTATGTTACCACCTTTACTCATTTTTATAGTAGGATGGGTAGAAATTCCAAGTGTGAAGCAATCTCATCAAAAATAAAAAACTATAATTTGACCGTAAACAAAAGAACCAGAACAACATTGAACCGTAAACATTGAACCAGAAGGGGTGTGGCTGAAGGGGAGCTATACTTGGGCTTGGTGCATCGCATGCGCACTACCTGGTTCTTTTCAGTACACCTATACTTTCTTCACTGTTCTCAATTACATTTGAAAATATATACTATTTACCTTACCTAATAGTACACACCTTAATTATTGAGGTTTAGTTGGCATCGGTGCCTCTTCGCAGCGCTCCTTGCCCTTGTGTCTGAGGTCCTCTCCCTACACCAGTTCCAATCCTGTTCCAAACAATTTGTCGTCCAGGTCTAGGCGCAAGTAGGACACCACTGCCTTGTGCATCAGTTGAAGGAACTCGCCGCAAAGCAATGTTTTGTCGTCCAGGTCTAGGCGCAAGTAGGACACCACTGCCTTGTGCATCAGTTGAAGGAACTCGCCGCAAAGCAATGTTTTGTCGTCCAGGTCTAGGCGCAAGTAGCACACCACTGCCTTGTGCATCAGTTGAAGGAACTCGCCGCAAAGCAATGTTTTGTCGTCCAGGTCTAGGCGCAAGTAGCACACCACTGCCTTGTGCATCAGTTGAAGGAACTCGCCGCAAAGCAATGTTTTGTCGTCCAGGTCTAGGCGCAAGTAGCACACCACTGCCTTGTGCATCAGTTGAAGGAACTCGCCGCAAAGCAATGTTTTGTCGTCCAGGTCTAGGCGCAAGTAGCACACCACTGCCTTGTGCATCAGTTGAAGGAACTCGCCGCAAAGCAATGTTTTGTCGTCCAGGTCTAGGCGCAAGTAGCACACCACTGCCTTGTGCATCAGTTGAAGGAACTCGCCGCAAAGCAATGTTTTGTCGTCCAGGTCGAGGTGCAAGTAGCACGCCACTGCCTTGTGAATCAGTTGAAGGCACATGTCGCAAACCTTGTCGACCAGGTATATGTATTTCCCTGCAACTTATCGTCACCTGAAATATTAAAAAAAAACCGTCACGCAGGAGCTGCATAACTAAGCACTTTCCTCAGAATTTGGGTAATGTAGACTGCTTTCCAGAACAATTAGCTTAAAATATCCTACATAAATAAAATAAAAACATGAATAGTTCTCTTTTAATTTTGTAATGAGTAACTGATCAATTATTAATTTGCTTCCAGAGTTATGTTTACACATGGTACCTACTACACTACGTAATAAATACAAAAAACCTCATATTATCGTATTTTGATCTAACGCAGGAACAGGATACAGTCACTCTAGTGGTAGAAAGCGCTCCTTGCGGCGGCTTTGTTAACCTACGTCAGGCGGGCTTTTCTATTGAAATATATTACAAAGTAAACCCCCCCTTTCCGATTGACCGATTCAGCTTATTTTTACAACACTTCTTTCCCATGAGTTACCCACGACGTATACCGCGTTTCGTTACAATACAGAAGAAATTACGACTGGTATGAGTATATTAGTAATTTGGGTCCGGAGTAAACCCCCCCCCCTCCTAATGAACCGATTTAGTTTATTTTTACAACACATATTTACCTGTAGATTACCACTACGAATACCGAGTTTTGTCGAAATATACCAAAAATCACGGCTGGTAGTGGCGAATTGGTATTGTGGGTCCGGAGTAACCCCCCCCCCCTCCTAATGACCGATTTAGTTCATTTTTATATCTCACTTTTCTCCCTATATTACCACTACGAATACCAAGTTTCGTTGAAATATAACAAATATTACTGCTGACATGGGCAAATTACTGTTTTGGGTTCAGGGTAAACCCCCCCCTTCCGGTGGACCGACTTCGGTGGTTAACGAACTCGTTCAATCGTTTGCTAATTGAATGCTATATACCAAGTTTCGTGACGAAAAAACAAAAACTCTGACCACTATCGTGTTAACAGACATATATATATATATATATATATATATATATATATATATATATATAAATTTTAACGGGGGTCATTTTCGGTGTCTACTAGGTAGGATCGATAAAGATTCGAAGAAATTTTTCAAAAATTCCGTCATGAGTGCAACCTCAATAGCTACTTTCCTTCGGAGGAAAGTGCTAACACAACAACAAAAACTTCAACTACTGGATGCTTCTGTTGTTTATTAATTTCATTAAGTATAACAATTTCCATAAATAATTATATTAATATTGTTTTTTTTTTTTTGTTGTTTTTTTTTCAATTCTGGAGTTTTAGATCCTTAATACCTTGCCAAGAACGTATAAATTCCCTCTCACTTATTTGTGCATTTCCAACTGTGCCAATTTCCATTAAATAATGGCCGTTTTAACTTACAAAGAGATCATGCAATCCCGATCGTTTTTAGTCATGAGAGAGTTTATAATAGCAATGAATCGTTACCCTAAGGGCATGAATCTTTAAATACCAGGAATGTTATAATAAATCCAATCGTCATAGCGTTATTCATTTAAAGAAAACTGCACAAATAATTGAGAGGGTATTATTAGGTTCTTGACAAGGTATTAAGGGCTTAAAACTACATCATTAGGAGCCTAGTACTATATCATAAGTTTCATAGGCAAACTGTTTTTGGGAAGGGCCTGGAACTTGGCCTATTTTTTTAATTTTAGTTTTTTTTTTTGGAGGGGGAAAGTATATATTGTAAGCTGATATGTGTAGTAATAATTTGTTTTCAAATTTATTTACGAGCACCCCCATTGAAAGCGTTTTGCCCTGTAGTAATAAAGATAATTTAATTGTATTCAAAAGAATAAAATTCATGAATAAAACAAATTAGAAAATCCATGGAATGCGTTTTAGTCCTTCTGAAAATTATAATTGTTCCTTTTAACATGAAGAATTCAAGAAGACTGTACAGTAATTTAAAAATAATAGCTAATATTTGATGTAAAAAAAAACATTTAGAGGGGTCCATTTTCCCGGTATTTATATTTCTGCTAAGGTACCTACTATTAGCAGACTAAAACTCCACTAGAATTTATTAAGAAATAAATAGTTATTTAAGTTGCTCAATGATAATACAGACAAACATTTCTAGAATATAAAATACTAAATACAACATTTTACCGTCATGGCGAAAATGAAGACCAGAACAATAGTAGCTTTGAACATCTTGCGACTTCTGATGCCTTTCTCGGTGCCTTAAGGTATTTATATGGATGTGACATATGCCCATGATAATTATAAAATAAAGGAAAACAAATAAACCTTTCAATTTTTCAGGCCTAGGTAATTCTCACAATTGTTCCACTACAGCTATGTAATTACAGAATCCTCACTTCCTACACAATAATTAATGACAACTTCCTAGTGTAATTTATGAATAGAACAATATGCAGGACGGAATTAATAAAAAATAATCATCTGTCATTAAATTAAAGAAATATAATAAATCTCACATAAGGTTGGAATAGAAAGTCCTGATATTTTGCTTTCAAACTTGTTGATTTTTTTTGGGAGTGAAAAATTATATTATATTATATTATATTATATTATATTATATTATATATATATATATATATATATATATATATATATATATATAGTTATGAAATCTCATACATATAATTTTAAATTATGGTGCGATGTTAAATTAGATTCCAGGAATACAAAATAATGCAACAAGAACAAATAAATAGAAATTTATTCTTAAAAATATATATGGACAAATCTATTTAAAATTTAAAAAAAAATATTAATACAAACATTAAAAAATATTTATGTACATCTAACTGCTCTGTAGAATGATGTAATATTGAAAAAAGTCCGACCCGCAGGAACTGCAACATCTTAGCGCGGTTCCGTTTTTATTCCTATACTCATTTAGAATGATTAAAATAGAAGCTGTTATTATTTTGGGTCCACATTTCTAGAAAGGTCTTATTTACGATCTTACCTGGATGGGTCGGCCAACCCTCCCTAGGAAGGACGCCGCTAGGCAGTTGAAAAGCTATATCTTGGGAATCCATATCTCTAACATTATTGTTTTTCTTATTTTTCTTAACCTGACTTATTATCAAATACATTATCCAACTATAAGCAATTAAAAAATAACAAGGAATAAAAACAGAGAAAAAGATCAGTTCGAATAAGCGAAATCAATTACTTTAAAGCTTTAAGCCCTTATTTCTCCGATTGACATCGCCTAATCAAAACTTTCATCAGAACCTTTTTTGTAGAGCATTTAGTAAGCTTTCTAATGGTATCCATCCGTTTCCCAACATTCTCAACCTTTTTCGAGATATTAAGGAAAGTATACAAAGTTACCAAAACCTTTTATGTCTGTTAATATAATATTCTATTCTAACCCTTCCTTAACTCCAAACGTAACCAAAATTTCAACATATTAGTTTTAATGAAAGTAGAACATGCAGAAAATGTTTCAACTGAATCCCATGATTCTAAGTACCCAAACCAAAAACGGTATTCAAAAAATATTTTTCCAATTTTCTCGACAACGGTTAAAGCTATCGCCTTGAAAATGGGTTCATTCGTTTTCCTAGCCCAAGAAGCCTATAAAACGAGTCCTTACAAGCAGATGAACTCAAAAACGTAAGCGTTACGATTTTTTTGCGCGAATTTCGCCCCAAACGCCATCTTCCAGTGGGCGGATTTTGCTGGTTAGCAAACTTGACCTTTCAAATTAGTCGACGGATTTTTGTACCAAATTTCATCAAAATCGGACCATCAGGGAAGCCAGAAATGAGCGATATATATATATACATATATATATATGAGCGAAATGATATATATATATATATATATATATATATATATATATATATATATATATATATATATATATATATATATATAAATTTGAACCACCATCATTTTCGGTTTCTAGGGGTTCTGAAACGCAAAATTTTCTAGTCGGCACTTCTGGATTGCGTCATGAGATCAACCTTATAAGCGGGGTTCCTCCCTACGGGGGAGGGAGGAACCGCGCTAAAAAGAAACAGTTTGACCTATTTTAGTTTAGCCGGCTGGAACGGATGGTAAGTCCGCCAAAAAATGCTCTGGCATTCCGACTTCTTCAATGGTCGTCGATGGCGTAAGATCTCACTTCTTGAGAGGGGGAGGTGAGGTTAGCTCAGTGGTAGAGCACTCGACTAATGAACTGGAGGACCCAGGCTCAAAACCCGAGCGTGCACTAAAGGTTTTTTCTTCAAGTGTCATCGTTTGAGGGTTGGTTTCGGGATCCCAGATCATCCCTAGGCTCACCCAGCCTTAAACTAATTAATTAATCGTTACCTGCAAGGGGAAACATCAGGCGGTCAGAGCATAGTACTGACCAAACTATCTCCCTAGTGAGCCTTATGGTCAAGAATCAGATAGCTCTACAGTATCTTCCCCATTGGGCCCTTAGTGGCTTGTTACAGGACTGATATATATATATATATATATATATATATATATATATATATACATATACTAGCCGACCCGGCAAACGTTGTTTCGCGATATAAATTAATTTTAGTGAATATTTTAGTATTCAAATAAATCATAACTACCTTATTGTAAGTGAGTGGAAATGTGATCTATGGCTGAAAGAGGAAAAAAAATAACATATATAAAAGTCCGACTCGCAGGAACTGCGTCATCTTAGCGCGGTTCCAGTTTTTTTTTTTTTTTTTTTTTTTTTTTTTTTTTACGGCACATCTACATCTAGATCATTAGCGCCGACATCCAGGGTGTAGCGAGGAATTTCACCTGCGAGCCGTGGGATGATAAAATTCCTGCCGGAGGTTGGGAATCGAACCCACTATCTCCCGCTTACGAATCCAAGGCGCTAGCCATTAGACCACGGGAGACCCCGGTTCCTGTTCATATCCCTATTCTCATTTGAAAAGCATAGAATAGAAACAGATAATATTTTCCTCGGCCTTTGTTCAAAGGGTTTTATGGCTATGCCTGAGGTCAGGTCCACAAGACTACAGATAAAATCAATTAAAAAATAAAATAAAAAACCAACAGCATAAAGGCAATTGAAAATATTCAAAAGACGTCAACGAATCTTTTTCTCTTGGCAAGCTATATTTCTAACAATGAATTGTTTTTCTTATTTTGCCTAATCTGTTTTATTGTAAAATACATTATCCAACAATAAGCAATTAAAAAATAACAAGGAATAAAAAACAGACAAAAAGAACAGTTCGAATAAGCAAAATCAATTATTTTAAAGTTTTAAGCTCTTATTTCTCCGATTGACATCGCCTAATCAAAACTTTCATTAGAACCTTTTTTTAGAGCATTTAATAAGCTTTCTAATGGTATTGTTCTGTTTACAAAGATTCTCAACCTTTTTCGAGATATTAAGGAAAGTAAACAAAGTTACTAAAACTTTTTTTGTCTGTTAATAAAATATTTTATTCTAACCCTTCCTTTACTCTAAACGTAACAAAAATTTCAACATATTAGTGTTGATGAAACTCCAACATGCAGAAAATGTTTCAACTGTATCCCATAATTCTAAGTACCAAAATCAAAGACAAAGAACCCTCCCTAGGAAGGACGCTAGGCAGTTGAAAAGCTATATATCTTGGAAATCCATATCTCTAACATTAAATTGTTTTTCTTATTTTTCTTAACCTGTTTTATATTCAAATACATTATCCAACAATAAGCAATTAAAAAATAACAAGGAATAAAAAACAGACAAATAGAACAGTTCGAATAAGCGAAATCAATTACTTTAAAGTTTTAAGCTCTTATTTCTCCGATTGACATCGCCTAATCAAAACTTTCATTAGAACCTTTTTTTTAGAGAGTTTAATAAGCTTTCTAATGGTATTCTTCCGTTTACCAAGATTCTCAACCTTTTTCGAGATATTAATGAAAGTAAACAAAGTTACTAAAACTTTTTATGTCTGTTAATAAAATATTTTATTCTAACCCTTCCTTAACTCCAAACGTAACCAATATTTCAACGTATCAGTTTTGATGAAAGTAGAACATGCAGAAAATGTTTCAACTGAATCCCATGATTCTAAGTACCCAAACCAAAAACGGTATTCAAAAAATATTTTTCCAATTTTCTCGACAACGGTTAAAGCTATCGCCTTGAAAATGGTTTCATTCGTTTTGCTAGCCCAGGAATCATATAAAACGAGTACTTAGAAGCTTATGAACTCAAAAACGTAAGCGTTACGATTTTTTTTGCGCGAATTTCGCCCCAAACGCCATCTTCCAGTAGGCGGATTTTGCTGGTTAACGAACTTGACCTTTCAAATTGGACGAAGGATTTTCGTACCAAATTTCATCAAAATCGGACCATTCGTCTTCTATCTAGAGAGCGAACAGACAAATATATATATATATATATATATATATATATATATATATATATATAAATAAATATATACATATATATATATATACAAATTTTAACCACCGTTATTTTCGGTCTCTAGGGGTTCTGAAACGCGAAATTTTCTAGTCGGCACTTCCGGATTGTTTCATTGTATCATCCCTATAAGCGGGGTTCCTCCTTATGGGGGAGGAAGGAACCGCGCTAAAATAACAATATAATAATGATATAACTTTATAACAAAATATGAGGTATGGATGTATGCAGGTATGGATGTATGTGTGTGTGTGTGCGTGTGTGTGTGTGTGTGTGTGTGTGTGTGTGTGTGTGTGTGTGTGTGTGTGTGTGTGCGTGTGTGTGTGTGCGTGTGTGTGTGTGTGTGTGTGTGTGTGTGTGTGTGTGTGTGTGTGTGTGTGTGTGTGTGTGTGTGTGTGTGTGTGTGTGGGTGTGTGTGCGTGTGGGTGTGTGTGTGTGCTTGTGTGTGTGTGAGTGTGTTCGTCCGCGCACGTAGTTGTGGCTTCAGAAGAGAAAATAAAGTCCTCTTATTAAATCTCTACGAATACAGACACAGACATAATAATGATTTTTATCTTGCAATAAAAAATTATTTTATTTATTATTATCATAATTTTTTCTATTTGTATTAATTAACTGTGTAATTTTACTTGTATATTTTATTTTCATCTATTTCTTTATTTTCTCATTTTTTTTTTGTCTTTGTATAAATTTTAAATTGTTTTTTATTCCTTTTTTTTTTTTTTTTTTTTTTTTACTAACCATTTATGTGAGCAAATCGCCTTGCTGTTGTGAAGCTCCGTAAATAAATAAATAAATAATGATATAATAATATATAAAAATAACAAAACAACAAATATCCATTTTTATAACTCATTTTACTTCATCACGAAGTATGACAATAGACAGAAAAATCCATATCAATTTCTTAGTGCAATGGAATGCACGATATATTTCGTTAGTCCATCTTTTATCAACACAAACAAATTGGATGGCAGCAATGAGCCCACTTTGTGATAAACTTGGCATTTTATTTTAAATGTTGAATTCTATAGTTTACCATTTTCACCATTATTTTTAAGCATTTCTGTTGCTCCGAATGATGTAATTTGGAAACATGCATTGAATCCGTACCGATAAGTAAACCGCTCAATGGTTCAGATGGTATTTCAATTTCCAGTAGTTGCACTTTTCCAGAAGCACAAAACATGGGGTGGTTGGCTCATTTTATAATTAAAGAGCATGACAATGCGGGCATTCTCTGTCCATAGCACCAATCTCTACTTTTGGTTGAGGGTTGAGGGTTGAGGGTTGAGGGTTGAGGGTTGAGGGTTGAGGGTTGAGGGTTGAGGGTTGAGGGTTGAGGGTTGAGGGTTGAGGGTTGAGGGTTGAGGGTTGAGGGTTGAGGGTTGAGGGTTGAGGGTTGAGGGTTGAGGGTTGAGGGTTGAGGGTTGAGGGTTGAGGGTTGAGGGTTGAGGGTTGAGGGTTGAGGGTTGAGGGTTGAGGGTTGAGGGTTGAGGGTTGAGGGTTGAGGGTTGAGGGTTGAGGGTTGAGGGTTGAGGGTTGAGGGTTGAGGGTTGAGGGTTGAGGGTTGAGGGTTGAGGGTTGAGGGTTGAGGGTTGAGGGTTGAGGGTTGAGGGTTGAGGGTTGAGGGTTGAGGGTTGAGGGTTGAGGGTTGAGGGTTGAGGGTTGAGGGTTGAGGGTTGAGGGATGAATAAATCGGATGTAAATGCTCGATGTACTTGCTGGTGTTTATTTATTATTTTTATTTATTTATTATTTTTTTTTTAACAGCGCATCTTCATCTTGGCCCGCCGGGCTATCTACAGGTTGCCACCCTTTTCTAATGCCAACAGCACGTGGTCGGTCACCCATTCAGGTACTGACCACGCCCGACGTTGCTTAACTTCGGTGATCTACGGGAACCGGTGCACTCAACGTGGCTATGGCCGTTGGCAACTTGCTGGTGTTGTTGGTAATTTTCCCTGCGTGTGTTAACCACGAACTGGCGTGTTTGTCTTTGTTCTAATAGTTTTAGTTGATCTCGTTTTGCTCGTGCTTCTTCTGATTTCGATTCACGAAATTGCGCCAAGCTCGAATGCACTTCTGCATTATCGTTAGAGATTTGGGTTTTCCGGAAAATTTTCCAAGCCACATGTTCATGGTATTGTAAAATAAACTTTCATTGCTAGATACTACAAGTAAGCAACACTGGAGTATTTTTATCAACTATGTTATATTATGGCTAGGATGGACTTTGATTTTCCCCCCTTCCAACGAAAATAATAAGCAAAATTATAAGGAACAAAGGATAGAAATGTGATTTATAAGTTTTTAATTATTTATATAGCTGAAAAGTTGAAATATAATAATTCTTTAATAACTCATATGCATATATAATATTGCAGTAATTAATTAAAGAATACCACATTGGACAAAATATTTTATTGGTAAATTTATGTATGGATACCAGAAATGAAAACAAAATATTATCTTCTCTACAAAAACATAAAAATAATTTTTTATATATGCCACTGTCCCAATGATAAAAATTCCAATGCACAGGAACTGCGTCATCTTAGGGGGGTTCCGTACTTATCCCTAGAGTCATTAGTAAAGGAAAGAATCTCCAAGAGGAGGAAGTTTAAGGCACCACAACTGTAAACACACAGTATCCTAAGCGGAAATGACTCTCCCGCGTTCTCTACATTCGTGCTATTAAATCCAATTAAAACTTTAGGTCTCCAAGAGAGAGCTAGTGCTGGGTCCTCGGGCTGTCCTCTGCTCCTCTACTTCGGATCGTTCTTCTCACCTCACTTTATTAATTTTTTTTAATTTTTTCTCCCTAAACAACAAATAAAATATAGTATATTCAATTGACTCCTTAATGAATACCCTTTAAATTTTTTTTTTTTTTTTTTAATATTCTAGTTCTGTAAATGTGAAACAGCAATATCTGCTATCTTTCTTCGGTGAGGTGCAGCTTCTCTCCCTATCCGTGGCCTGGGTTCCGCCGGGTTCGGTCCTGCCGTGACATCGCTGTACTCTCTGGACTGTCACAGTCCCGGGCTCTGGAGATTGTGGACGCCCTCCCGGGGGAGGGGGCGAGCACAACTCCCATTAGAGCCTTGCATGGTTAAGTTTCCCCTGTTAAAGCATTTTTACAAGGAGAGCAGTGCAGCGGTGTCGCGGTGGTTCTGGGCTCGGACGGTGCCCTTTCCGCGGTGTGGGCTGGAGGCTTATAGATTTTTTTTTGTTTTGTTTAATTTTTCTTTTTTCCTTTTTCTTCTTTAATTTAATTATTCATTTTCTATATAATAAAATTAAAAAATGTATTTAAGATTTATTTAAGAGATTCCTTCCTTTCGTTGGGTGCCCATGACCTCCCGCGGTTGAATACACCCTTCAGAACGATAAAAAAAAAAAAAAAAAAAAAAAAAAAAAAACGTTAGGTAAACGGTGACAAAACCCCGTTGGAATGAACAAAACTAACAATTTCAAAGATTTAAGCACTTATTTCTCCGATTGACATCACCCCATTGAAAATATGGATTGCTCATATATCTCCTAGACCAAATTTACCAAAAAAAAAAACCTTTTGTAAATGGAAAATCCCCACCCCCCTCCACATCTCTAATTATCGTGTCGGATTTATTCGTCTGTTCTCTGGGCTCTTATATTTCGCTTGGGTAAAGTTTGTTTTGTTGTACGGCCAAAAATGGCCCCTTTCCATCTTACTGGCATTGTTCAGTGTACAAACACACACAAAAATAGACCAAATCGTAGTAGTTAATGATAGTAAATGGTATATTGATAAATTTGTTCCTTTATTATTTTAGCTAGCATTCACAATCATAAAAGTCCGTCACGCAGGAGCTGCATAACTAAGCACTTTCCTCAGTATTTGGGTAGTGTAGACTGCTTTCCAGAACAATTTGCTTAAAATATCCTACATAAATAAAATAAAAACATGAATGGTTCTCTTTTAAATTTGTAATGAGTAACTGATCAATTATTAATTTGCTTCCAGACTTATGTTTACACATGGTACCTATTACACTAAGTAATAAATACAAAAAACCTCATATTATCGTATTTTGATCTAAGGCAGGAACAGGATACAGTCACTCTAGTGGTAGAAAGCGCTCCTTGCGGCGGCTTTGTGAACCTACGTCTGGCTGGCTTTTCTATTGAAATATATTACAAATTAAACCCCCGCTTTCCTATTGACCGATTCAGCTCATTTTTACAACACTTCTTTCTCATGAAATACCCACGACGTATACCGCGTTTCGTTACAATACAGCAGAAATTACGACCGGTATGGGTATATTAGGAATTTGGGTCCGGAGTAAACCCCCCCTTCTAATGAACCGATTTAGTTTATTTTTACAACACATATTTACCTGTAGATTACCACTACGAATACCGAGTTTCGTCGAAATATACCAAAAATCACGGCTGGTAGTGGCGAATTGGTATTGTGGGTCCGAAGTAAACCCCCCCTTCTAATGAACCGATTTAGTTTATTTTTACAACACATATTTACCTGTAGATTACCACTACGAATACCGAGTTTCGTCGAAATATACCAAAAATCACGGCTGGTAGTGGCGAATTGGTATTGTGAGTCCGGAGTAAACCCTCCCTCCTAATGAACCGATTTAGTTTATTTTTGCAACACATATTCACCTGTGGATTACCACTACGAATACCGAGTTTCGTCGAAATATACCAAAAATCACGGCTGGTAGTGGCGAATTGGTATTGTGAGTCCGGAGTAAACCCCCCCTTCTAATGAACCGATTTAGTTTATTTTTACAACACATATTTACCTGTAGATTACCACTACGAATACCGAGTTTCGTCGAAATATACCAAAAATCACGGCTGGTAGTGGCGAATTGGTATTGTGAGTCCGGAGTAAACCCTCCCTCCTAATGAACCGATTTAGTTTATTTTTACAACACATATTCACCTGTGGATTACCACTACGAATACCGAGTTTCGTCGAAATATACCAAAAATCACGGCTGGTAGTGGCGAATTGGTATTGTGGGTCAGAAGTAAACCCCCCCCCCCCTTCTAATGAACCGATTTAGTTTATTTTTACAACACATATTTACCTGTAGATTACCACTACGAATACCGAGTTTCGTCGAAATATACCAAAAATCACGGCTGGTAGTGGCGAATTGGTATTGTGAGTCCGGAGTAAACCCTCCCTCCTAATGAACCGATTTAGTTTATTTTTGCAACACATATTCACCTGTGGATTACCACTACGAATACCGAGTTTCGTCGAAATATACCAAAAATCACGGCTGGTAGTGGCGAATTGGTATTGTGGGTCCGAAGTAAACCCCCCCTTCTAATGAACCGATTTAGTTTATTTTTACAACACATATTTACCTGTAGATTACCACTACGAATACCGAGTTTCGTCGAAATATACCAAAAATCGCGGCTGGTAGTGGCGAATTGGTATTGTGAGTCCGGAGTAAACCCTCCCTCCTAATGAACCGACTTAGTTTATTTTTACAACACATATTCACCTGTGGATTACCACTACGAATACCGAGTTTCGTCGAAATATACCAAAAATCACGGCTGGTAGTGGCGAATTGGTATTGTGAGTCCGGAGTAAACCCTCCCTCCTAATGAACCGATTTAGTTTATTTTTACAACACATATTCACCTGTGGATTACCACTACGAATACCGAGTTTCGTCGAAATATACCAAAAATCACGGCTGGTAGTGGCGAATTGGTATTGTGGGTCCGAAGTAAACCCCCCCTTCTAATGAACCGATTTAGTTTATTTTTACAACACATATTTACCTGTAGATTACCACTACGAATACCGAGTTTCGTCGAAATATACCAAAAATCACGGCTGGTAGTGGCGAATTGGTATTGTGAGTCCGGAGTAAACCCTCCCTCCTAATGAACCGATTTAGTTTATTTTTGCAACACATATTCACCTGTGGATTACCACTACGAATACCGAGTTTCGTCGAAATATACCAAAAATCACGGCTGGTAGTGGCGAATTGGTATTGTGAGTCCGGAGTAAACCCCCCCTTCTAATGAACCGATTTAGTTTATTTTTACAACACATATTTACCTGTAGATTACCACTACGAATACCGAGTTTCGTCGAAATATACCAAAAATCACGGCTGGTAGTGGCGAATTGGTATTGTGAGTCCGGAGTAAACCCTCCCTCCTAATGAACCGATTTAGTTTATTTTTACAACACATATTCACCTGTGGATTACCACTACGAATACCGAGTTTCGTCGAAATATACCAAAAATCACGGCTGGTAGTGGCGAATTGGTATTGTGGGTCCGAAGTAAACCCCCCCCTTCTAATGAACCGATTTAGTTTATTTTTACAACACATATTTACCTGTAGATTACCACTACGAATACCGAGTTTCGTCGAAATATACCAAAAATCACGGCTGGTAGTGGCGAATTGGTATTGTGAGTCCGGAGTAAACCCTCCCTCCTAATGAACCGATTTAGTTTATTTTTGCAACACATATTCACCTGTGGATTACCACTACGAATACCGAGTTTCGTCGAAATATACCAAAAATCACGGCTGGTAGTGGCGAATTGGTATTGTGGGTCCGAAGTAAACCCCCCCTTCTAATGAACCGATTTAGTTTATTTTTACAACACATATTTACCTGTAGATTACCACTACGAATACCGAGTTTCGTCGAAATATACCAAAAATCGCGGCTGGTAGTGGCGAATTGGTATTGTGAGTCCGGAGTAAACCCTCCCTCCTAATGAACCGACTTAGTTTATTTTTACAACACATATTCACCTGTGGATTACCACTACGAATACCGAGTTTCGTCGAAATATACCAAAAATCACGGCTGGTAGTGGCGAATTGGTATTGTGGGTCCGAAGTAAACCCCCCCTTCTAATGAACCGATTTAGTTCATTTTTATATCTCACTTTTCTCTCTATATTACCACTACGAATACCAAGTTTCGTTGAAATATAACAAATATTACGGCTGACATAGTCAAATTAGTGTTTTGGGTTCGGGGTAAACCCCCCCTTCCGGTGGACCGACTTTGGTGGTTAACGAACTCGTTCAATCGTTTGCTAATTGAATGCTATATACCAAGTTTCGTGACGAAAAAACAAAAACTCTGGCCGCTATCGTGTTAACAGACACATATATATATATGCATATATATATATATATATATAGATATATATGTAAATTTTAACGGGGGTCATTTTCGGTGTTTACTAGGTAGGATCGATAAAGATTTGAAGAAATTTTTCAAAAATTCCGTCATGAGTCCAACCTCAATAGCTACTTTCCTTCGGAGGAAAGTGCTAAAACGTAGTGAAGAGATCATGTGCTAAATAAAACCACACGTTATAATTAAAGATTATCCATTTATTTAATTTTAACGTCCATCATTATTAACTACGAATTTTAGGACGGGTTATCTATAGGTTACCACCCTTTTCTAGCCAGGACAGGGCTGATGCCATTTATTTTTTTTTTTTTTTTAAGAAAAGCCAGCACCCCATAGTGGGACCGAACCCATGACCCTTGGCAAAGAGTGTTAAGTGCTCATGCCTTAACACTCACGGCCACCGGGCCTCCTCATAAAAAAATAAACCTTAACTAATTAAAGTACTAATATCTATTAAAAAATAGGGGTTGGTGGTAGATTAGTTAAAATTTAGGGTTGTGTGTTTTTCTTTAATGCTAAATCGTAACAAAAATAATTTTGTCCAAAAAATTAAAAAAATAAATTTTGGGGTGGACTGCCCTTATAACTTAGGGGTATGAAAAATAGTTTAAAACCTATTCTCAGACCTACCAAGTATCAGAGTTGGGCAAACGTTAGCGCGCGCTAAAAGCTGATACCTCTCCGCTAATTTAGCGAAACTGTAGAAAGCCAGCGCTAATAATTAGCGGTTAGCGGCGGCAGTGCGCTAACCGCTAATCTATTTATGAAATATCGTAATAGCTATTAGCAATTACGATATTTCATAAATAGATTAGCGGTTAGCGCACTGCCGCCGCTAACCGCTAATTATTAGCGCTGGCTTTCTACAGTTTCGCTAAATTAGCGGAGAGGTATCAGCTTTTAGCGCGCGCTAACGTTTGCCCAACTCTGCCAAGTATACACACAAAATTTCATTAAAATCAAGCCGTTTCGGAGGAGTTTGGTAACAAACACTGTGACACGAGAATTTTATATAAAATTATATTATATTATATATATATATATATATAAATATATATATATATATATATATATATATATATATATATATATATATATATATTTATTTCCTTCCCTAAGTAACCCTTAAGGAAGGGAGTTTATTGTTATTTTCTACATGTGCCGTACATGACAAATGTAGATAGCATGTAATTGATTACATATTAATATTTATATTCTTTATGATTACATTCTAAATGTAGAACATAAAGGAGAATAAATGAAACAAAATAAAAGAAAGAGAAAAAATGAAATAGAATACAAACAACAAAACTATATCGAAGGATAAAAAAAAACAAAAAAAAAAAAAAAAAACAAAGGATTTTTTTTCACCTATAATGATTTTTCCAGCATCCCATTTTTGTATATATATGTTCTGCATATTTTAGTAAAGCCCTCTCACACTTAAGAAATAATATATTTTCTGCAATAGGCCAATGTCCTATGTGTTTGGTCACATATGTCTGTAATGTTTTTCTTTCTTCAGTTAGTAATGTGCAGTCATACAGTAAATGGTGATATGTCTGTGTTGTATTGAAGTCACAGTAACAGCTTTCATCTTGGCTTAGTCCAAATCTATAAAAGTATGAATTAACTGTCCCGTGTCCTGTTAATAATTGTGTCATGTAAAAATTTGTTTTAGCATACGTTTTGTCAAAATATTCTGTAATTTCTGTTATAAATATCTTTAAGTGTTGTCCTTTTGTAGTTAAAGTCCAGTCTTCTTGCCATTGTCTTATTGTATCTGTCAGTAACTGTCTTCTAAATGTGTTTTTGTTATTTTGTTGTAGCATTCTGAAATTCTTAGATCTTTAGAGGCTGATTCAGCTGCTAGGTCAGCAAGTTCATTTCCAATAATACCAGAATGCCCTTTAATCCATATGAAGTGTACGTGAATGTTTCGTTGAGTAAGATTGTAAAGTATTTGTCGTATTTGTTCAGTAAGTGGGTCATGAATTGTGTAATTATTTAATGATTGAAGTGTGTTTTGACTGTCAGTGTAGATGTTTACATGTCTAATTTGTTCTTGTCTCTGTATGTATAGTAAACTCTGTAGTACCGCTGCAGGGTTTTCAGCTTGATTGTTAGTGCATAGTCGTCCTAGCCTGTACTTGTTAGTCTCTGTTAATTCTTGTCTCCTAAAAACCACAAAAGCACAGCCCACTTGCTCCCCCTCTTGACTCCCGTCTGTGTAAATATCAATATCTGCATCGGGATTGTACTCCATTGATACCGACGGATACTGTGCAGGATGCATCCAGTCATTATGTCTCACAGGTCTTTCTATTTCCTCAGGGGTGTACATTGGGCTGCCCTGTGTGGTCTTCAAGAGAGAATACTCCATTACATACTGCTTTGCTATGAGATTAATAGGAATTATCTTGGCAAGTACACATGATGCTTCATAAGACACTGTTTTAAAACCCTTTATTACTTTTAAGGCCATTAATCTTTGTATTCTTTGTAATTTTATCTGGTTGTGTAGTTTAGTTAGTCCATTGTACCAAACATTAAGTCCGTAAGTCAGTGAAGGCAGTATTGCTCCTTTGTACAGTATGTGTAGTGCTTGAGAGGCTAAGCCCCATGTTGTACGGGCTGCTATGGATAGATTGTGAATTAGGTGTAGAAGTTTGTTCTGTAGTCTGTCAATGTGAGTATTCCAGTTTAATTTTTGATCAAATGTAATCCCTAAATATTTCAGTGTTGTGACTCTGTTTATTTCTTGTCCTTGTATGTATATTTTAAGTGGTTGTATTTGTCATTTTTTTTTTAAAAATTATGTATTGACATTTAGTAGTATTAAATTGTAATTTGTGACGTTTTGCCCAGGTGTCTGTGATTTGTGTGATCATGTTTATAAGTACTTGCATCTGTTTAAATAGTGTAGAACGTACAAGAATGATTATATCATTCGCAAAAGCTAATATTTCTGCATTATGAGGTAGTTGAGTCTGCAATAAATCGTTCACTATCAAATTCCACAATAATGGAGAAATACTTGAACCTTGTGGTGTTCCTAGAGTTTGATGCTTTTGAATAGCAATGTTTTGTATAGTAATAAAAGTCTTCCTGCCCTTAAAGAAATTCTGGATTAGTCTGTAAATGTTTAATGGGCAGTTGAGTTTATGTAAGGCTTTGAATTCAGATTGCCACCAAGCATTGTCAAATGCACCTTTTATGTCAAGAGATATTAGAACTGTGTGCGATGATTTGGTAAATGATTCTTGGATAAATGCAACCGCTTTTCCTAATGCTTCTGCAGTAGAGGTTTGTAGGGTGAAGACGAATTGATTTGGATGTAAGAGATGGTTTGAATGTAGATAGTGTGTTAATCTCTTACAAACTAACTTTTCCAAGATCTTTCCACTTGTTGGAACAAGGGAAATTGGTCTGACTGACGAAATATCATTTCCTTGTCTTCCAGGTTTATTAATTAAAATAAGTTTGGATATTTTCCAAACATTTGGAAATTGGCCAATAAGAAAACATTGTTTGTAAAGTTCATTTATAAAATATGGAAAACAGTAATATATCTTTTTAAAAATTTCACCAGTAATACCATCAATTCCAGGTGACTTGTTTCTTTTTAAATTTTCTATTACATGAATTATTTCATTGTCCGTAAGAGGTAAGTCATTAGGTGTTTGTGGTTCTATTTCTGCATCTTGTCTGTATTGTTTGTGTCAATCATTGTCTGTAAGTGAATTGTCTGTTTTAATTAGTTTGTCCAGTAGATATTGGTAAGTTTCAGTCAGCGTGGATGTAAAAGTTCCGTCTTCTTTTCGAATAGTATTCAGAGTAAATTGTTTCTTTAATTTATCAGCTGAGAATTTGTATGGCCATCCCCAGGGATTGGTTGGGTCTACATTACTACAATATTCCTTCCATGATTCTATTTTACTTTTCCTCATTGTCTGTTTGTAAAGTGTTCTCTGTCTTGTATATTCTTGTTTCCTAATTTGTCGTAAGTTGTCATCATTTTTGGTATTTTGATAAATTTTTCTTAATTTGTTAGTCAGTTTTTGTAAGGTTAATTTCTACTACTGTTAAATCTTTACTGCAGAAGGCATATATATATATATATATATATATATATAGAACATCTTTGGTGAAATTAATTGCATTCTGGTTCTTCCATTGGAAGTGCACAGGTTGTAAAATTCCTAATCCATGATTTTTTCCTCCTTTTGAAGGCCCTATAAGGGTTTTCAAAGATTTATTCACTGGGGACGAAATGTTCACAGACACATTCAAAATTATGTTGGTTGATGAAGTTTTGTATGAAGTTTATTGGTTACAAGAAAGCATGGTGATACTCAGCTAGATGGTTTGGCCTATCATCAAGAAGAAAGAATATCTGTTGTTCTTTAACGAGCCGCCAAAAAGGAAGAATCAAACATTTGTTATCAACATTGAAGAATATAGTGGTTGGAACATTATTTAAGATCTTTATTTAATTGTGAAATTATTTTTATAGCTGATATGCCTATATAAGGTAAATTGTTTGTTTTGTATAAATAATTTTTTTTTCAAAACAGTTTAAATTTACCTTGCAATACATTTTAATATCACCACTTAATTAATCTGAACTCGATAAGACCCTGAGATCAAATCAAAACAAATATGTTAATTTAATACCAATTTTGTATAAATATATATATATATATATATATATATATATATATATATATATATATATATATATACACACACACAACATATTTTATATATTTAGGGTAACAAACTTGACCTTTTGTTTTGTAGTATATTAATACATAATCTCATCAGACAATTTATTTGGACTGCACTAAACATACTCGTATATATACAAATATATGAACAACCAGTTTTTTTTTTTAGAACTATAGGTTCAAGAAATTCCAACATACTGCACTATGATCACTTTTTGAGAAATGAAGATTTTAAGATGTAAAACAATAAGATAAAATCGAACAATCTCTTATTCTTATTTTTTATTAACAATGGACTTGGGTAATTTTACCACGAAGCCTTCGATATATATATATATATATATATATACACACACACACACATACGTCTACAAATTTTAACTTCCGTTATTTTAGACCTATGGGACCTGAAATGTAAAATTTTCTATTCTGCACTTCCATATTGCATCCTGAGGTCAACCTTATAAGCGGGTTTCCTCTCTATGAAGGGAGGGAGGAACCTCGCTAATATATTGGGAGAATTCCTCACAATAATTGAAATAATGATTAATCCAGCTCAACAGTCAGTTGATCTCCGTCATACTTGAACTGATATTCATCAGCTGTTTCCCGCACAAAGCATCAGCTGTGTGTCTGCTTCAGTCTATTGACGCATGCACAGACATTTGATTCTTATTTTTACTGTGTACTAGAGAGATAGTGTGGTCAGTACTTTGCTCCGGCTGGCTATCTTTTACTGATACCCATTAAAGGCTGTTTGTACTTAGGAACGTTTTGATTCCACAATGCTAAAATAATGACACTAAAAGATAAAAATCTTCAGTATGGCGTGAACGAAGGCCTTCAAATGCACAATGTTGACTAATATTTCTCTACAGCCATGTCTGCCCCTCATTTAATATCGCTTCTGTTCAAATGTTAAAAGCGATTTAAACTATAGATTCCTTAAAAACTTAACTATACAATCAATATCAATGTTTGGTTGGTTTGTTTGTAGTTTTAGGCCTTACAACCTGAAGGTTATAACTGGCCGATTGCTTTGTGTTGCCCATCCTTGGTTCATTTTCTTAATGTACCTATTAATGTTTATGATGTATTGTATGAATGTTTTTCTCTTTTCCCACTCATTATTTTTTGTTTGAATTTCCCTTAAATTATGTATATATTGCAATCCTGTATGTTTTATCCCTTAGCTCTAACTATTATTTTTTTATTTATATTCATATCTTTATTTTATTAGCACTTTCCTCCGAAGGAAAGTAGCTATTGAGGTTGGACTCATGACGGAATTTTTGAAAAATTTCTTCAAATCTTTATCGATCCTACCTAGTAAACACCGAAAATGACCCCCGTTAAAATTTATATATATCTATATATATATATATATATATATATATGCATATATATATATATGTGTCTGTTAACACGATAGCGGCCAGAGTTATTGTTTTTTCGTCACGAAACTTGGTATATAGCATTCAATTAGCAAACGATTGAACGAGTTCGTTAACCACCAAAGTCGGTCCACCGGAAGGGGGGGTTTACCCCGAACCCAAAACACTAATTTGACTATGTCAGCCGTAATATTTGTTATATTTCAACGAAACTTGGTATTCGTAGTGGTAATATAGAGAGAAAAGTGAGATATAAAAATGAACTAAATCGGTTCATTAGAAGGGGGGGTTTACTTCGGACCCACAATACCAATTCGCCACTACCAGCCGTGATTTTTGGTATATTTCGACGAAACTCGGTATTCGTAGTGGTAATCCACAGGTGAATATGTGTTGTAAAAATAAACTAAGTCGGTTCATTAGGAGGGAGGGTTTACTCCGGACTCACAATACCAATTCGCCACTACCAGCCGCGATTTTTGGTATATTTCGACGAAACTCGGTATTCGTAGAGGTAATCTACAGGTAAATATGTGTTGTAAAAATAAACTAAATCGGTTCATTAGAAGGGGGGGTTTACTTCGGACCCACAATACCAATTCGCCACTACCAGCCGTGATTTTTGGTATATTTCGACGAAACTCGGTATTCGTAGTGGTAATCCACAGGTGAATATGTGTTGCAAAAATAAACTAAATCGGTTCATTAGGAGGGAGGGTTTACTCCGGACTCACAATACCAATTCGCCACTACCAGCCGTGATTTTTGGTATATTTCGACGAAACTCGGTATTCGTAGTGGTAATCTACAGGTAAATATGTGTTGTAAAAATAAACTAAATCGGTTCATTAGAAGGGGGGGTTTACTTCGGACCCACAATACCAATTCGCCACTACCAGCCGTGATTTTTGGTATATTTCGACGAAACTCGGTATTCGTAGTGGTAATCCACAGGTGAATATGTGTTGTAAAAATAAACTAAATCGGTTCATTAGGAGGGAGGGTTTACTCCGGACTCACAATACCAATTCGCCACTACCAGCCGTGATTTTTGGTATATTTCGACGAAACTCGGTATTCGTAGTGGTAATCTACAGGTAAATATGTGTTGTAAAAATAAACTAAATCGGTTCATTAGAAGGGGGGGTTTACTCCGGACTCACAATACCAATTCGCCACTACCAGCCGTGATTTTTGGTATATTTCGACGAAACTCGGTATTCGTAGTGGTAATCCACAGGTGAATATGTGTTGCAAAAATAAACTAAATCGGTTCATTAGGAGGGAGGGTTTACTCCGGACTCACAATACCAATTCGCCACTACCAGCCGTGATTTTTGGTATATTTCGACGAAACTCGGTATTCGTAGTGGTAATCTACAGGTAAATATGTGTTGTAAAAATAAACTAAATCGGTTCATTAGAAGGGGGGGTTTACTTCGGACCCACAATACCAATTCGCCACTACCAGCCGTGATTTTTGGTATATTTCGACGAAACTCGGTATTCGTAGTGGTAATCCACAGGTGAATATGTGTTGTAAAAATAAACTAAATCGGTTCATTAGGAGGGAGGGTTTACTCCGGACTCACAATACCAATTCGCCACTACCAGCCGTGATTTTTGGTATATTTCGACGAAACTCGGTATTCGTAGTGGTAATCCACAGGTGAATATGTGTTGTAAAAATAAACTAAGTCGGTTCATTAGGAGGGAGGGTTTACTCCGGACTCACAATACCAATTCGCCACTACCAGCCGCGATTTTTGGTATATTTCGACGAAACTCGGTATTCGTAGTGGTAATCTACAGGTAAATATGTGTTGTAAAAATAAACTAAATCGGTTCATTAGAAGGGGGGGTTTACTTCGGACCCACAATACCAATTCGCCACTACCAGCCGTGATTTTTGGTATATTTCGACGAAACTCGGTATTCGTAGTGGTAATCCACAGGTGAATATGTGTTGCAAAAATAAACTAAATCGGTTCATTAGGAGGGAGGGTTTACTCCGGACTCACAATACCAATTCGCCACTACCAGCCGTGATTTTTGGTATATTTCGACGAAACTCGGTATTCGTAGTGGTAATCTACAGGTAAATATGTGTTGTAAAAATAAACTAAATCGGTTCATTAGAAGGGGGGGGGTTTACTTCTGACCCACAATACCAATTCGCCACTACCAGCCGTGATTTTTGGTATATTTCGACGAAACTCGGTATTCGTAGTGGTAATCCACAGGTGAATATGTGTTGTAAAAATAAACTAAATCGGTTCATTAGGAGGGAGGGTTTACTCCGGACTCACAATACCAATTCGCCACTACCAGCCGTGATTTTTGGTATATTTCGACGAAACTCGGTATTCGTAGTGGTAATCTACAGGTAAATATGTGTTGTAAAAATAAACTAAATCGGTTCATTAGAAGGGGGGGTTTACTCCGGACTCACAATACCAATTCGCCACTACCAGCCGTGATTTTTGGTATATTTCGACGAAACTCGGTATTCATAGTGGTAATCCACAGGTGAATATGTGTTGCAAAAATAAACTAAATCGGTTCATTAGGAGGGAGGGTTTACTTCGGACCCACAATACCAATTCGCCACTACCAGCCGTGATTTTTGGTATATTTCGACGAAACTCGGTATTCGTAGTGGTAATCTACAGGTAAATATGTGTTGTAAAAATAAACTAAATCGGTTCATTAGAAGGGGGGGTTTACTCCGGACCCAAATTCCTAATATACCCATACCGGTCGTAATTTCTGCTGTATTGTAACGAAACGCGGTATACGTCGTGGGTATTTCATGAGAAAGAAGTGTTGTAAAAATGAGCTGAATCGGTCAATAGGAAAGCGGGGGTTTAATTTGTAATATATTTCAATAGAAAAGCCAGCCAGACGTAGGTTCACAAAGCCGCCGCAAGGAGCGCTTTCTACCACTAGAGTGACTGTATCCTGTTCCTGCCTTAGATCAAAATACGATAATATGAGGTTTTTTGTATTTATTACTTAGTGTAATAGGTACCATGTGTAAACATAAGTCTGGAAGCAAATTAATAATTGATCAGTTACTCATTACAAATTTAAAAGAGAACCATTCATGTTTTTATTTTATTTATGTAGGATATTTTAAGCAAATTGTTCTGGAAAGCAGTCTACACTACCCAAATACTGAGGAAAGTGCTTAGTTATGCAGCTCCTGCGTGACGGACTTTTTTTAGTTAATGTTTTCCAAATTTTACTTATTTTCTCTTTATATGCACATTTTTACTTCATATATTTTTATACAGCCGGATTCTGTAAGAAAAACTATCAT
The DNA here is from genome assembly GCA_946811695.1 of Gonocerus acuteangulatus. Lineage (NCBI taxonomy): Eukaryota > Metazoa > Arthropoda > Insecta > Hemiptera > Coreidae > Gonocerus > Gonocerus acuteangulatus. The sequence continues at coordinate 76,400,707 of OX328129.1, read as the reverse complement.
TTTATCTATTATATTTATTTATTTTTTCTTTATATGTCTATTTATCTTACATATATATTTTTATATAAATCGATTTTTTTAAGAAAGGCTATTATTTAGCTATCATTACCTAACGCAATGCCGATATTTGCAGGGATTTTCAATTTGTCTAATTCCTTCCTGTAATGGTGGCACTGGACTAAGATGTGTTTTATAGACAAGGTGTCATCACATCTTGGTGGGTCTTCTGCCGACATCTGGAATCCATGCTAGAGTTTTGTGTGTCCTATTCTTATTCGGGCTATGACTACCTTCTATCTCCTCCTTACCCTCGACGAAGAATCCCAGTATTCTATTGAGGACTTTATTCCCCTTAATTTATCAATTTACAATATCAATGTTGATAGCCCTTCGCCAAAAACAAAATGAAGAAACTTCCCACATTCCCTCCTCGAAATGTCAATAAAACATAATTAATTATGGTTCTCTATGAAATTGTAACAATTCAAGTAGATACAACAATATATTTATTATAATTGAAGTAATAAAAACATAATTTTTTTAATGTTCACAAGTTTCTTCTTTATTGATTAGTTTATTCTTAGGATGGTCCCATTTTGTTCATTTGCTGTCTGAAACATAAATTAACATTTTATTATATTGTATTTGTACATGTATGTTTAATAATGTAACAACATTAAAAATAATGCATGTACTATGTTTTATGCTTTACTACCAGTTACTCGACGTGCCAAGCTACACCTTCTTTATTGCAACTAGACATGAGAAAGTAGCAGCGGAGGGGAAAGGATATTTAGCTTTGGATTTCACTAGTCAAACAGCTGACAATATGCCAGAGATGATAGAATGATGTTCCGTTATGGTCCACCTTGGTGAATATTTCATTTTTCAAAAGTGACAATTTCTGAAAATTTGCTCTTCTGTTACTGTTCGGATTAACAGTTTCAACCCCGTGACCTGCAAACTGTGAGTCCTACACTATTTTGACCTAGCCTACGACAAGAGCTACCTGTGAGCTGTACCCCAGAGGTAAAGGACACCATGTCACATATTTGTAATTCCTCAAGAGAGCCAATTTTCCATAACTTTGAACTATTAAAATTTGTGTCTTTTTTACTTAGAAACAATTTAAAGAAAAATGTTCACCATTTATTGGCATTGATAGGTTAGTGGAAGTATTGATCATAGTCAAACAAAACCAGGTGTCTTTTACCTCTAATGAAAACGGAAATGATTTTATTTTTCACTGCCTTATCTTCGTTACTTATGGGAGCAGGATAAAGTGTCCTGTACCATTATACAGATCAAAAAATCCACATTAAGAACATATTAAGTCAATTAATTAAAAAATGGACATGGTGTCCTTTACCTCCGAGGTACAGATGTATGTGTGTCTGTAATTTGATTGACCACTCTCATGTTTTAACTCTAAATTCTTCCTCCCCTCCTCCAACTTTTTCTGGATGTTTCTTTGTGTATTTTCAATTCCATTTCATGCTCTGCTCAATAAAATATTCTACAATTTATTCTTTAATAAATGATGAAGAAGATACTCAACTAACCTGAATCTGAACCAAAAACTACAGGATATCCCGCAAATACTGTAGAAAACCCTCCGTCAGGATTCGTACCTATTCCAATTCCAAAACCAGAGCCTGATGCAGCTGCGACGGATGTTCCACTTTCTTGGCAGATTATCGTGCCCTGAATAATAAAATAAATTGTTAGACCACATATCGTTGTCTGGAATGTGAGCAGCCTGGAGAGTCAAAATTCAAGAAAGAAGGAAACCCGACACAATATAACTCAATATTTTAAAAAGTCCGACTCACAGGAACTGCATTATCTTAGCGTGGTTCCGTTCATATCCCTAGTGTCATTACTAAAGGAATAGAAGCAGTTATTGGTAGATTTAGGAAGATTTAAGGGGCCACAATAATACAAGGAATACACTATTACCAATACGTTTCTCATTTCCTTACCTTGTTTTACTGAAATACTAATTTTACTCACAAATTTATTTAAAATAAAAAATAACTAAATAAAAAGTGAGTTAAAAAAAAAAGTCTGTTTAAAAGAATCAAATTAACACCTTCGAAGTCTTAACCACTTATTTATCCGATTGACATCACCTCATCAAAAATCACATTAAAAGCTTTTTTGTAGAGTAAGCTTTGGAATGGTTACGTTCGAAAATATCTTGATAATTTTCTCAGATTTCTGACTATTTCAACTAAAAATTTACATTTAAAATTTGTTCATAACTTATATTGATTTTTTTTTTTTTTTTAGTTTATCGTTCAATAAATTAGTCTTTTAAGAAAAAAAAAAACTCAAACATATTCTAATATTTTGAGAATTAATTTTTCCAAAATACCTTGATAAATTTATCATGATGATTAGATAGTTAGCCGTCGAGGTGATAAGTAAAGATGGAATGGTTGGGATTGGGCTAAATAAACCTCAATTGCCTACCTTGGTCTTCCTCTGCCGCTCGGCATTTCCATTGCTGACGAAGGCTACCAATGAGTAGCCGAAACGTCCGAAATATAGATTTTTTAAAACAAAATCATATTGAGGTTTATTTAGCCGAATCCCAACCATTCCATCTTTACTTGATAAATTTATGAGTTATGGTGCCTTTGAATTTTAAATACTAATTTCAAATATTCTTAAATTGATTTGTAAGAAGTTCTTACTAAGAATCATTTTGTTATAAATACAATTTATAGTTGGCCAAGAAATTTTTTATAAAAGCTAAAACTTCAACCAAAATTTAGAGAAAAGACATTAAATTATAAACATGATTAATAATGTAATAAAGGATAAAAAATGGTTTACCAATTAAAGTGCAAAATAAATAAATAAACGAAATAAAAAAAAAATAAAAAATAATAATAAAATAAATCATTCCAGTTCACATGAATTATTTCGTTGCGCGTGACTACTAAATTTTTGGAATGCTTTTGGCGAATGCTCTTATGTATATCTTCGTAAATAAACAGCCAGAAATGAAGGGGCTCTTGAAGGCACAGAGAAAAAAAAAAAAAGAAAAGAAAAATTATTATTATTATCGGTGAATGTATTTCTGACAAATGATTTTTTTCTCTAATTTTTAGATATGAATAAAAAAAGAGCATGGGGGCCTTCAGAAGCCCTCCCCTGGAATCCTAGGGTTAAGTTGACTTTAATGTTCATTAATACAACAATATTATTAAAAATAAAATATAATGAATAACGAGTCTGCCGAGAAACATAATCCCAATGTAGATTTTATGGAAGATGATCCAAAAATTACTTAAGACTAATTAAAATGTAGTTCTAATAATATTTATTAAAAAAGCAGTATTTTGTAATTTTGCTGGAAAAGTTTATAAACTATATAATTCTTATTTTACTTTACCGTCATGGCGAGAATAAATATTAGAACACCAGAAGCCTTGAACATGTTTAACTTGTGACTGCATCCTTGTAACTGCATCGCTATTTAAATGTATGCAATTATACCATAGAAGAAATACAAAAAAATATTACAGTCGTGTATTTTCTGTTGTGTTGGAAAATATTCATTATATTTCAATTGATGCACTATAATTACGGACATTGCTTTTCCTTCAAGATATTTTTATAAGGTGATAACTATTCATTAGATGCATACAGCCGTGAGAAAAATGTTTATAGAAGAGAAATATATCTCCTTTCAATGTGAAGAATCCTTGATCCTATAGTCCAACTGTAAACAAAAGAACAAGAAGGGGTGTGGCCAGAGGGGACCCCCACATCGGCTAAATGCAGCGCATGAGCACTACCTTGTTCTTTAGATTTCTCGGCCCTTCTCATGTGTCTCTGTGTCTCTGACCTCGCACAAGCCTGGTTAGATATTCCATGACTTTTTGATTAATTTAATCACTTACACATACTTATGAACTGCAGACAAACCCTACGACTTACGTAACTTACCTTCTGACAGAAGGTAGCCCATCAGAACACTAATCAGACATCTAGAAAAAAAAAACAGTTAAACTCCAAAATGTAACATATATTTAATTTTATTCCATTGAATATATATATATACAGTAGACTGTCCCTAATTCGGTGTTGTCAGGGCCGTGGTAAATTCGGATTAGAGAAGTCATTTAGAAGCGGTCATTTATGTATTTGAAAACATTTATTATTTGAGGATATAATAATATGTACCATTTTTAATATTGCATATTTAAGTAAAATTAAGGTACCAAATTATAAAATAAATCCAAAATATGTGAATCCTTGTTGGTGTAATATTTACAAGTGCATATACATGTAAAAGTTTTCAGGAATAAAAATATGTTGACAGTGAAACTAAATAAAATGTATTTGATTACAAACTAAATCACATATATAAGCATACATTATTACTATAATAAAAACTAATTACATGGAAAATCAGGTGTTCAATAACTTATTAGAAACATTTATTTTCTTAGTATAAACACAATTTCCAGCCTCTAAAAGGTAACATATATATCCTTCTTTGACTTCCATTTAATGAAATATTACAAAACAAATTTTTGGCTAGCTAGGAAGGGAAGGTTCTCGTCGAACCCTCCAGCCTGTCTAGCTATGGACAGTTCCAATATATGTATGTCACTCATTACTCTCGGTGACAACCGGATTTGAGAGAGCAATAGATAAGAGAACATTGAATAAGGCAGAGTATACTGTGTGTGTGTGTGTATTTATATATATATATATATATATATATATATATATATATATTGTAATGATACTTTACATTAGAAATTAAAAGTTCTAAATTCGAATAACCGTTAAAGGTAAGAAAGGCGGGTAAAGACGAATACAAGGTTTGCGGAAAATAAAAAACAAATACATTTTTCTTATATTAATTTTCATCAAAAATTAAAAGTTTTAAATTAAAAAACTAACACAGAAAATTCTGAAAATCCAAAAAAGCTCATTGATATGTTGGATTCGTTGCTAGGATAAGCAAATATTATTTGTCTAGCAGTCGATACAGGTAGCATTGGAGACCGGACGCTCCCGCCAAGAAACAACGCCATTCCTAATGCAGCTCTAGTTCAGTACACAGCTAGTGTCAGATAGTCATCAGTTTTCATGAAGCCTAGGCTCAACCTGTTAATGAAGATACAGTTGTAACGAAGATCCTGTCCTATGCAGTTAATACCGAGCTCGCTTTATATCAGGTAACGCTTGTTTATTCCTATGCCTGGATGTAACTTATCTATGAGTTTTTTTCTTTTGTTTTGTTTTTATTATTTAAAATTATCTTTGTTTTACTTTACTGGACTCAAACCCGACCCCTGAGATAAAGAGTTTTTAAAATTAAATATTATAAAATTTTTATTATATTGGCTCCTAACCTAGAGGCGTAACGTAAATAAAATTATTAAAAATAAAACTTTTTATTTTTTATATTATAACATTTTGGCACATCAACGTGTGGCTATTATATAAATTATTTTAATTTTTATATTATAACAATATATATATATATATATATATATATATATATATATATATATATATATATGTATATATACATATATATATATATATATATATACATATACATATATATATACATATACAGTAACATTAGCTAGCCTAAAAAAAAATTAGCTAGCCTCAGTCATAGTATGGGTGGCGAGCTGACCACACATAGGGTATGTACAATATAACAATATTATTTTTATTATTATATTTTACATATAAAGTTTAGGGGTTAGTATAGGAATTTTAATGTTACTCGGTGTATAATTATTATTAAATTTACTAAAATAAGGTATTAAAAATTTGTAAAAAATGTTTTTAGGATTTAGTGGCCCCTGAGGAGGTGGCATAAGGCCACAAAACATGTAGGGCGTATCAAAAATAAAATAGTGCAAGAATCTGGAGTACTATTATTTGGACCTTTGCCATATTTATGAAAATAAATAAATGTACATAAATAAAGGTCACAAATCATGGAATTGAATATATATATATATATATATACTATATTCTATGAATTTCTTGTCTTTTAATTTTTTTTATTATTTCTTTTTCTTTTTTTTATGTATTTTTTCCATTTATTTCTTTGTTGCAGTTGTTAATTTCCTTCTTATTCATTTTTATTTTTTTTAAATTTTGTACATGTTTTTTTAATATATTTTGTCACTTTTAACATTTACTGTATTTAAAGAGTTTGTCGCCTAGGTGGCGGAACTTTATAATTATATAAATAAATAATGGCTACCTGCAAAGGGGGAAATCAGGGAGCTGTAGAATAGTTCTAACCACACTATCTCCCTAATATCAGGAATCACCTTTACAGTATATATATATATATATATATATATATATATATATATATATATATATATATATATATATTTATATTATAATAAGGAAATAGTCAGCATGCAATAATCTCCTATTATGAACACAAGATATGGGATATGGCTATAAATGCAACCAAATTTTAATAAATAATTTTCTTTATTAATGGTGAGTTTTTGAGGATATTTATGAAACTGTGTGCTTTTATGTAAACATTTTTATTTTTTTCGAGTTTTCATTCTGCTCTCGTGTCACCTGAAACATATTTCATTCTGCTCTCGTGTCACCTGAAACATATTTCATTCTGCTCTCGTGTCACCTGAAACATATTTCATGAAATTCAGATATTTTTTAAAGAAATATAACAGTATACTAGGCATATATTTTTTACTTTTCTAAACTATTTGTTATATTTGAATATTTGTGGACTACAGTTTATATAAAACTATACACAGAAGATAGGAAGGAAAAAGAACACTCCTGACAACCCATCAGCTGGCTATGTAAATATTTTTTAAACATTGTAAAATTCTCCAGAAATGGAAGATGATGTGTTTTTCTCCACAATCAATTTGGTTTGATGACCAGAAACGTTATGATTAAAACAGTACGTAAATAGTAGCAAACCGCAGAAAACACGTCATGAAATTATTGATAATGTAGAAATAAATTAATTAACAAATAACATAAATAAAAATACGTTTTTAAGAGGGAATAGTTATTGAGCAATGTTTGAAGAAATTGTAAATGTTACTTCTGTAACATTGTAAATGAGTTTCTGGTTCTGGATTACTTTTGAATTTTACAGGAATGAAACATTCATTTCTAAATTAATCTTTCAATAGATAATTAAAGAACTTTGGAATCATGGGCATATATAGGAAATAATTTGGGGGGGGGGGGCTGGTACCATTTCCGTATGGAATATTGAACAATCAAGGACTTGGAATAGTTTCAGCCAACTAAAACCGCTATTACACCCAAAATAAAATATTTTTTATTAATGAAGTGATCTTATTTAATTCATTTTTACGGGTTTTATGACAAATTTTTACCGATCAAACAAAATGGGGGGGGGGGAGCTGCAGCACAACTTATTTACGCCCACGTTCGGAATTTATTAAGGAAAATTTCAAAGATACAATCTCATAAAGCTTTCAAATTTCCCTCTTTGTAAGTTTACATCTTATGAAATAAATCTTACTATATTAAATTAATTTCCGTCATTAGGCACTTTCTTCTGGTGGTGCAGCACCTACACCAGCACCAGCTCCAGCACCTGCACCAACACCAGCACCAGCTGCAGCTCCAAGACTTCCATCGGATCCTCCTACACCAGCACCAGCACCAGTGCCTGCCCCTGCACCGCCCTCTTGACAGCTGACAACAGCCTAAACAAATAAATACGTGAATATTATTATTAACATGATGTAAAAATTAATTTATTGAATCATCTAAGGTTTATTAATATACGTATTTATATGTATAATATAATAAAAACAGCCTTATCATCGATAATAAAATCAATATTATAGCTAAATTAATATTTGTTTATTATATCTACAACATAAACTACATTAAAATTGATTTAAAATTGTTCTGACAAAGTGATAAGTGTTACTAAATGTTACTTATATTTTTAATTAAAAATACAGGATAGATTAATTTAATTATCCTAAATCGTATTGTGGGCCTTTATCAACTCAGTAGTACCCAAAACAATGAATTTTACAATTTTTGTCTGTTTATCTGTTTGTCTGTGCGCGCTAATCTCAGAAATGGCTTATCCGATATCGTTGCGGCTTTCACTAATATATTGCGCTAAGCTTCACTTAAAATTTAGTGTTTGTTTCAAGTGAATCATTTCATAAATAAAAAAAGTTATGGCAATGTAAAGAATCACGTCAAACATTTCATGAACTATCGTTAACCCGGTACACACCAGAGATTTTTGTTTTTTCTTCACGAAACTTGGTATATAGTATTCCCCTAGAATATGATTGAACGAGTTTGTTAACAACCAAAATTGGTTCATCTGCAGGGGGGAGGGTTTATCAGTCCTCTAATTAGTTATTCGCTTATACCGGCCGTAATTATTGTTGTTTTGCAACCAAACTTGGTATTCGTTTTGGACATATTAATAGAAAAATATGTTGTAAAAATAAACTAAATCGGTTCATTGGTAGGGGGATGGGGTGGTTTATTCCAGGCCCAAATTACCAATTTTCCAATACTAGCCATAATCTATCTGTACATAAATAAAATTCTAACGGATCGCTGACTCTACATGGAAGATATATGGGGAAAAAATACTGTTGGGGGCTTTTATCAACGAAAGGGTACCCAAAAGAAATTTGTCTGTATGTCTTCTGTCTGTCAGACAGTCTATACACACTAGGGTTTAACAATCATTAAGGTGTCAGCTTAGTGGCTCTTTCACGTTTTATCAATCCTAGCAGCCTGTATGCTTGATTCCCGATGGCTAATATCGCCTAATATCGAGTATAGAGAAGCATTACTGTAAAGTAGATTTATTTTAAATAGCCATACGGGAGTATTTATAATAAAAGAATTAACCAGAAGATATATCCAAAAATTCTGCCCTTAGTCACTATCAAAGCGGACAAAATCGCGGCCACAGCTAGTTTTTAATAATTACTTTATTTCGTAGAAGGTAGAAAAATAATGTCTCTCCACTGTTTTTCAAAGTATTTATTAGCAAAAGCTTTTCGAGAACATGGTTCTCATCGTCAGTGCATCTATTACTCCACCGGTACTACTGCTAACAGCCTCTCCGAACAGGTGTGAGGTAATAGATGCACTGACGATGAGAACCATGTTCTCGAAAAGCTTTTGCTAATAAATACTTTGAAAAACAGTGGAGAGACATTATTTTTCTACCTTCTACGAAATAGAGAACTCCACAAATAACGCTGCATACATCACAATTACTTTATTGTTTTCTGTAATCATTTCTCCACTGATATGATTATTATTTGATTCATCATTAAATTTATCATTTACATTTTTATTTATTGTATCTTTATTGATATTATCTTTAATTATTTATGTGTTTTTTTTCCAAAAACATATTTTTCTATGAAACAGTTTATATATATATATATATATATATATATATATATATATATATATATATATATATATATCCATAAACATTTAGAAATATGTAATTTTAATTTTACTTTACCATCATAGCGAAAATGCAGAGTAGAACAGTTGTAGCTTTGAACATCTCGGAAACTCTGAATTCATCCTTGTAACTTGCCGATATTTATATCTACTGAAATTATACCTTTCCAAAACCAGAGAAAAAAAATATGAGAACATTTTTAGTGCTAACTTATCCTCATTATTGTTAACCTGCAACTGTATAATTACTCTAGTCTCGTTTAAATAAAATTATTTTAAGCTAATCTTTTAGAGAATAATTCTTGAGTCTCCCGATCGAGGATAAGAAGTATATTCGACCAAAACCACTATAAATGTTGAAATACTAAAGAAGACGATTCCTACATTCTAAAATTCTAAAAATAGAACCACAACTTAAACCTTCACTTTCATACTAATTCCTGAATAATTTCTGAAATTCTTACTCACACATACTCTCGATGTAAGTGTAATCCTCATGTTCTTGAGGGTATGTGTTTAAAACTTGTGCGACAATCAAAACCGTAATATTTATGAGTGATTTTGCCAGACCTTCTATAGGCACAGTCAGCCTTAAATAAAAAAATATGCAGAAAATGTAGCACAGTACTGACCACACCATCTCTCTAGTGGCCTCTTACCGTTATTCTTCTGTCCACGTGGCCTGCTAAGGGATTACTCTTATCCTCAAAGATATAATTTCGCTTCAACTTATAAAAAAATAAATTTTATATTAATTCGAAAATAATGCAAAAATTGTCAGTGTCCAAGAGAATATAAAAATAGGCTAAAAACCATGGGACTATATAGAAAATAATTTCGGAGGGGGCTGGGAAAATTTCGGGGGGGGGGGGAGACTGAGACCATTTCCGGTGTATGTAATACTAACAATTTAGATCTTGGAAGAGTTTTAGCCAATTTAAACGCCATTACACCCCTAATAGAGTATGTTCTATGAACTAAATGAACTTATTTAATTTATTTTTAAGGGTTTTATGACATTTTTATTGATCAAATCAAAATTTCGGGGGGGCTGCAACCCCCTCAGCCCCCCCCTTATATACGCCCATGCTAAAAACGGTTCTTTTTGATAGAGCGATCTGATTCGGAGAAATCAGTGTTTAAAACTCGTGATTTATCTGTTTCATTACTTTTGTATGGTTTTTGTCTCTGCTTAATAGGAGTTTTTAATTGGTATTTTTACTTTTTTCATTAAATTATCAGTAAAATGATTTTTTTTAGCATAAATATGCTTTAGCGATGACTGTTACAAAAAAGTGTTTGCTGGCGTTCGTGCATGCACAGTGCCCATGTACGAAAAAGAAGTCTGTATGTCATACAGTACAGTACATAGGTTTGTCGGGTGGACCTAAGCATTGTACAAAAACAATACTATATTTCATTACAATACATAGGTTTCTCGGGTGCACCTAAGCGATAAAAAAAAGTGTCCGCTGGTGTTTTTGCATGCGCAGTGGCCATGTACGAAAAAGAAGACTGTATATTACATATTATACAGTATATTACATAGGTTTGTCGGGTGGACCTAAGCGTTATAAAAGTGTCCGCTGGCGTTCGCACATGTGTAATGGCCCACGTGCACTTGTCAGGTGGACCAACAGCATATATTTTTTGTTAAAGTAAAACACTCTAAATAAATGTGAAGCACGTTTCGAATACTTGTTTGAAAGTTGAGGAGGTGGAGTGAGTATTTCCGCTTAGAGTTGGCTACTACCAGTTTTGTGTGCATTGTGGAACCCTAAAATCTTGCTCTTCTTCGAGTAAGGAATGAGTGTTTATATTTATTACAAAATGTCCAAATAAAATGTGTAGGGTACCTAAAATGATGCTACACTTTGCACCAAAAGAAAAAGAGGCAGACCAAGACACAGGTGGCTTGATGATCTGGAGTAGGTGTATATATGTATATATATAAATAAAATTTGGTTCAAAAATACTAAGTGTTATTTGAAAGCTCAGCAGAATCCGTAAATAGGATTTCTTTTTTGGGGTTAATACCTGTTACATGTTTACTTAGGAAATGGACATGGAAAATCTAATGAAACCATTTCTAAGGCCATATCTATAACCGTTGTTGAGGAAAATGGGAAAAAAACAAAATATATGTTTATTGAGATTTTTGAATATATTTTTATATTTCTCGAAAACTAACATCCCAAACCAGAAGGGAGGATGGGTTATCTGTAGGTCACCACCTTTTTCTAGCCAGGATATGGCTGATGCTTTTTCTTTTTCCTAAAGAAAAGCCACCACCCCATAGCGGGAATCGAACCCACGACCCTTGGGTTAACCCACGATGCCTTAACATTCATGGCCACCGAACCTCCACGAATTGTAATAAACGTAAAGCATTTATTCTATACAAAAGATAAGAACGGATAGACACTAAGATGGATCAGTCCAATTTTGGTGCAAATAGCCTAGTTATTGATACGCCATATATATATATATATATATATATATATATATATATATATATATATATATATATGTATATATATATATATATATATATATATATATACATACATATACACACATTTAAAAAGAAAAAATGTATATATCCAGTATCTTTCTGATCTTTTGGTCAATTTGAGACTTCAGATGTTGTTATATTCTTAGAATTTCAGGTTGAAGCTTTCTCCAAATTTGGTAGGTCTTTGATCTGTGGTGTTTCTTTTTCCGGGCTGAAAACATCTAATAACTGAATTTTTATCAATTGTCAGATTTCATTGAAATATTGTCAAGAAAACAAGACTTTGGTAATTATTCAGAAACAGTTTAACAATAACGAGGATATTCTTACACTAAAAATGTTCCCGCTATGATATTTTTTTCATTTTCCCTAAGGTATAATTTTAGTCTGTATAAATATCGGTAAGTTGCGAGGATGAAATCAGACTTTCCAAGATGTTCAAAGCTACAACTGTTCTACTCTGCATTTTTGCCATGATGGTAATGTAAAATTTGTATTATGTATCTATTAACAAACCTTAACGATAAAACACTTTACTTATTGATACTAAAATATTTTTTGTTTACTTCAAGTCTACTTTATATGTTTCAGTCCTTATTGGTCCATCTTCAGAAGCTAGCCTTTCTAAAGACTAAGATGCTATATGTTTATGAAACATCTATGCAATAAACAAAAGAACAATTATATACATATTCAGTAGACTCTCCCTAATCTGGCGTCTTCTGGACCACTGGACTGGGGTGCAGTCGGATTAGAGGAAACGCCGGATTAGAGAATTCAGTTATAAAACTTATAACACACTCATAAGGTCACTTATGTATTTGGAAATCCTTATTATTAGAGGATATAATAATATGTAGCATTTTTAATGTTGCATTTTTAAGTAAAATTTTGTAGAAACCTTTATTTTCCTAGTATAAACACAAGTTCCTGTCTCTAAAACACATATTCCTTCTTTGACTTCCATTCAATAAAATACCACGAAACAAATGTTTGGCTAGCTAGGAAGGGAAGGTTTTCTAAGAACCCTCTAGGTCTAGCTCTGGCCAGTTTTAAGATCCTTCACTCATTCCTCTCGGAGACCGCCGGATTAGAGTGAGTGACCATAAGAAAATGCAGGATAAGGGAGAGTCTACTGTATATATAATTAACCAGACCAAAATTCTACTTATTAAACTGTCACCAAGGAAATAGGTTGATTTTTTATGTTTAATATCCATTTAAATCAGTTGATACCTGCCTGTAAACGTTGTAAAGAAGCACTGACAATTGAACACATACTCTAAATTGAAAATAATATTCACATATAAAATGTGTTTAGGCTGTTATCAGCTGTCAAGAGGGAGGTGCAGGCGCAGGGGCTGGTGCTGGTGCTGGCGTAGGAGGATCTGATGGAAGTGTTGGAGCTGGAGCAGGTGCTGGTGCTGGTGCTGGTGCTGCTTTAGGTCCTGACGGATCTGCTGGTGTTGGTGCTGGTGCTGGAGCTGGTGCTGGTGTAGGTGCTGCACCACCAGAAGAAAGTGACTAATGACGGTGCTTGATTTAATGTAATTCTCATAGATTAATATTTCTTTCACAAGGCATAAGGTAGCAAACGGGATATGTGATTCTATCTTAGAAATTTTCCTTAATTAATTCTGAATTCTTTAACGATTTTATCTTTTCAATGAAAATTTTAAAAGCGAATGTTGATTTCCTTATGACTTCATAAATTATGCAGAATCAGAAACTCTAAGTAACATTTACAAATTGTTCAAATATTGCACAATAACTATTCCCCTCTTTATTTATGGTAATATTTTAAAATCAATGCATTTTTACATGACTGATATTTTCTGGACTTGTTATCTATGGTTTGCTAATGTTTCTGTTCGTCAAACCTAATTGATTATGGAGAAAAATACTTTATCTTCCACTTCTGGAGAATTTTACAATGTTTAAAAAATACTTACCCAGCCAGCTGATCGGTTGTTAGGAGAATTGTAAGTTTTTTGTATAGTTTAAAGTAAGCAGTAGTCTATAAATACCCATAGATGAGGAATAGTTTAGAAAAGTAAAAAAAATAATGTTTTATATCAAGAAAAAAGTAACTAAATTTCATGAAATATGTTTCAGGAGGCTGAAGAACAGAATGAAAACTCTTCTTGCACGAAATAAATATGTTTATACACATACAATCTCACAGTTTCATAAATCACCATTAATAAAGAAAATTATTTATTTAAATCTTGTCTTCATTTATACCTATGTATTATCCCATTTTGTGACCATTCCCATTTTTTAGCACTTTCCTCCGAAGGAAAGTAGGTATTGAGGTTGGACTCATGACGGAATTTTTGAAAAATTTCTTCAAATCTTTATCGATCCTACCTAGTAGACACCGAAAATGACCCCCGTTAAAATTTATATATATATATATATATATATATATATATATATATATATATATATATATATATATGTGTGTGTACGTTAACACGATAGCGGCCAGAGTTTTTGTTTTTTCGTCACGAAACTTGGTATATAGCATTCAATTAGCAAACGATTGAACGAGTTCGTTAACCACCAAAGTCGGTCCACCGGAAGGGGGGGTTTACCCCGAACCCAAAACACTAATTTGACTATGTCAGCCGTAATATTTGTTATATTTCAACGACACTTGGTATTCGTTGTGGTAATATAGAGAGAAAAGTGAGATATAAAAATGAACTAAATCGGTTCATTAGAAGGGGGGGTTTACTCCGGACCCACAATACCAATTCGCCACTACCAGCCGTGATTTTTGGTATATTTCGACGAAACTCGGTATTCGTAGTGGTAATCCACAGGTAAATATGTGTTGTAAAAATAAACTAAATCGGTTCATTAGAAAGGGGGGTTTACTCCGGATCCAAATTCCTAATATACTCATACCGGTCGTAACTCATACGTATACGTCGTGGGTAACTCATGAGAAAGAAGTGTTGTAAAAATGAGCTGAATCGGTCAATCGGAAAGCGGCGGTTTAATTTGTAATACATTTCAATAGAAAAGCCCGCCAGACGTAGGTTCACAAAGCCGCCGCAAGGAGCGCTTTCTACCACTAGAGTGACTGTATCCTGTTCCTGCGTTAGATCAAAATACGATAATATGAGGTTTTTGGTATTTATTACGTAGTGTAGTAGGTACCATGTGTAAACATAACTCTGAAAGCAAATTAATAATTGATCAGTTACTCATTACAAATTTAAACGAGAACTATTCATGTTTTTATTTTATTTATGTAGGATATTTTAAGCAAATTGTTCTGGAAAGCAGTCTACACTACCCAAATTCTGAGGAAAGTGCTTAGTTATGCAGCTCCTGCGTGACGGACTTTATTTATCTATTAGACCGAGAGCTGGCAACGCACTTTTTGTGTATTTATTAAGTAGTACAGTATCATGTATTAACATAACTCAGGAAGCAAATTATTTAAAAAATTAATAATTGAACAGTTCTTATAAGAAATGTAAATATTCACGTTTTTATTTTATTTATATAGGTTATTTACAGCAAATTATTCAGTAATGTAGTCCACACTACAAAAATTCTGAGGAAAGTGCTTAGTTATGCAGCTCCTGTGTGACAGCCTTTTTTCCCCAGTTTAGTCATCGCTAAAGCATATCGATGCTAAAAAGAATCCTGTTGTACGTGAAAGAAACAACAGAGAAGATTGTAAAAAATACAACCCTAAGGATAACAAGTTGAAATCACCAGGTGTCTACAGTATCCCGGACTCCTGAGGGTACGGATATATCTGACAAACAGGAAATTTGATATTAAGAAGAATTTTAGAACATATGAATGCTAAAAACGGCTATTTTGAAAAATCTAAAAAATCAATTATTTTCCTCACTTACATTTTCAATACAATCCTACGAACTACCCAAATTCCCAAATCCATGGAAGCACTCTATAATAATCCTTATACCTAAATCCCAGAAATCTCCCAAGAATCCATCTTCCTATCGTCCTATCAGTTTGCTCCCAATCATGTCTAAGGGCCGCCACACACTATGAGGTAGACCGGACAGGTTCACCCGTCCGGTACACCTGTCCGGTCTACCTCATAGTCTGTGGCGGAACTTTACTACCCCCACTCTACCCTTTCCGGCGACCTCACACCTGATGAAAATTTGATTATTTCCACCTCACAGGCGAGTAAACCTCATGTGTGTGTGGGGGTTGTCAGGTGTACCTGATGAGGTCTCAGTTTTCTGCAACTCTGATTTGTGTGATTTGTTTTACCGTTGTGGCCTTCTTATTTCTTTATTTATGAAATCAGTTTAAAGTGTAAAATGTCTCATAAAATTAACGAAGTTCTTAGTGATTTCATCGAAACTATAAAAATGAACCATGTTTATGGAAAATAAAAGACGATGATTTTCACAATAGAAATAAAAGGGATGTTGCATATCGCAAATTAGTAAACAAACTGCAGAAAATATTTCCAAATGC
Source organism: Gonocerus acuteangulatus (assembly GCA_946811695.1). Taxonomy (NCBI): domain Eukaryota; kingdom Metazoa; phylum Arthropoda; class Insecta; order Hemiptera; family Coreidae; genus Gonocerus; species Gonocerus acuteangulatus. The sequence continues at coordinate 76,384,224 of OX328129.1, read as the reverse complement.
AGACGAGAGTATGGCTAAAAGTAAAATTAATAGTTTTCGATCTAATATTCGAAAGGAGTAGAGGAAAATTGACTCCTCAAGATTCTCAAAGTAGCTGTTAGTTTTTCGTGTGGAGATATAGCGGCCCTCATTTGTGTATATTTCTTCTTAATGAAAGGAGATACAAGTGACAATAACTCTATGTAAACTGATTCGTTCATGCGCAGATAATTGCGATAATCTGTTGGTTCATCTCTTAATTCGTTCAGCAGATTGATATGGGTGAATTTATTTCTTCTCTGCAACCATTCCTTACACCATTGTTTGCGTTTTTTCGTTTGTTTTTACGTGTCTCAAATATTACTGCAAATAGAGAGAGATAAAGTAGATTATCTCCTGGAGGATCCATGTTGAAGACTGACAAACCTGTCCGGTACACCTGAACAGTGTGGGTCACTGGTAGACCTGACAGGTGCACCTCACGGGTGCACCTGTCCGGTCTACCTCATAGTGTGTGGCCGGCATAAGATATTTGAAAAACTACTCCTTAAAAGAATTCTGTCCACGATCCCTCCAAATTCCTTACCAGATCACCAGTTTGTTTTTCGTCCTCAGCATTCAACCATCCAACAATGCTTTAGCGTTGTAGACACCATATCCCATGCGCTGGAAAGTAGAAACTACTGCACGACTGCCTTTCTCGGGTGTGGCCCAAGCGTTCGATCGTGTTTGGCACCCGGGATTGTTATACAAAGTAAAGCGCATACTCCCTCACACATATTTCTTCCATAATTTGAGCTGTTCTAGCCCAAATTATGGTCTATGTTGATCGCCAAGCGCCAGGCCAAGTTCCGGCCTAAGCGTACTGTGTGTATATTACAGGTCTTTAGCAGGGCCCCCACTTCTCAGAGCCAGACTGAAAATTCTAGTACATTGGTTAAGAACTTTGGACATTTTTAAAATTATTTTCACCTTGAGTTTTGAGCGAAATGAGAGTAAAAGCACAATTGGTGCAGTAGTTTTACAAGCTCATAATCTATACAATTTTTCCACTCAGCGAGGCCCGGACCGGGACCCCACGGTGCCCGGGCCCGGGACAACTGTACCCGGTTGTCCCCCCCCCCCCATGTGGCGGCCCTGGGTCTTAGAGCCGATTTTTACCCTCTCAGAACATTCAACCAGGTAAAGATAAAGTTATGAAATTTTACACGGGTATTATACTACTAGATTTGAGTAAAACTGGAAATGTTTATAATTCTACATCGAATAGGTCTTGAGAAATAAGCGATCGAAAATCGGGATTTATAGGACTCACTCACTCACTGACTCATGAAAATTATTAGGCACTTCCCATGATGCTAGAGACTTGAAATTTAGCAGGATGATATATATGAGAGTGTTATTAAAGGAAAAAATCGAAAAATCCTGAAAAGTTGTGTTTCACTCCGCTTCCGGGGCGGGGGGGGGCAGTTTTGTACTTCCTTCGGAAACCCGTCATTCCGTCCGAAACCCATGATGTGGGGTATCAAATGAATCGTCTCGGTATGAAGAACCTATATTTGATGTTTCAAGAAACATTTAGACGCATATAGGCTTGGTCAAAATATTTTACCAGCTGCCTGTATGTTTGTTCCTTATACAAATCCGAACCGTTTGACCGATTTTGACAGAACTTGGGACACAGATGGGTCTTGATACGGGGAGAATCATAGGGTAGGGTAAATTGTCTATCAGCTGTCTGGCTGTCTGTTTGTTCCTTATACAAATACACACCGTTTGGCCGATTTTGACAAAACTTGGCAAACAGGTAGGTCTTGATCCGGGAAGTGGCATAGACTAGGTCAAAATCGTCAATCAGCTGTCTGTTTGTTTATTATACAAATCCACATCGTTTGACCGAGTTTGACAAAACTTGAAACACAGGTCGGTCTTGATACGGGAGTGTCATATTACCTATGACGTTTTGTACTTTTTGTTCCATCGGAAAGCCATCATTCCTTCTGAAACCCATCATGTGGGGTATCAAATGAATCGTCTTGGGAAGGAGAACGTATATTTGATGTTTTAAGAAACATTTCGACACATCTTAACAACAACAGGTGTGACTTCTTTCTTAAATGTTGTACATAAAGTCGTAGGGGTTAACTGCTTAATATACTTGAAAGCAGATACTAAGTTTTTCAAAGTCGACTCATCTAAATTACAAAGTTTAGGATCAAAAACCCAAAACGTATCGTCTTTGTTCTTATCTTTTTTTTTCTACACTTTCCCTATTGTGATCTTTATCCTCGGGATAAGGTTCCTGTGTTTTACAGTGTAATAGTTTAGTTAAGAGAGCAATCAATTTGTCCTCAGGAGTATTGTCATCTGGAAGAGCTTCTAACGTTTCTAGTCTAGTGATTAGATGTATATAGGTATGCTACTTATTGGTATCAAATATCCAGCAGTAAGGAGAACTTTATGCAGAATCTAAAGACCCTGGTTTTATATGAAGTACAAAAGCCAGTAGGTATGCGGCAACTAAATTTTAATTAATACGTAGAAAAAGTAATGAGATCCCCCCCCCCCCAAAAAACATAAATGTGAAATAGAGGCCAAGTTATTCCCCCCCCCCCCCCCCCCAAAGAAACACTCCCCTCCTCAAAAATCGAGAAATATTCTTAGAAATATCTAAGAACATTAAAGACACGTCAACTGACCTTTAAAAACAACAATAAAAATACTTATATCCAGTTACTAAAATATCACTTTCCTCAACCAGGTATATTCTTAAACTTGGCAATGTTTAGTTTTTCTCTAAAGATAATTTCGGCACAAATAAAACATTGCCAAGTTTAAGAATATACCTGGTTGAGGAAAGTGATATTTTAGTAAATGGATATAAGTATTTTTATTGTTGTTTTAAAGGTCAGTTGAAGTGTCTTTACTGTTCTTAGTAAGTAACTATGAGGTCTTCTAAGTAATGAACTTGGCCATTTCTTTCTTGTATCATCTCTTGTATTGGCAAATATTTTTGATTGAATTAATACACCAACTCATACTACTTTTTTGGAGTGTAGAATGTTAAGGCGTTTTTGGGGGGTTTTAGGAGGGGATATTTCTCGCTTTTTAAGGAGGGGAGTGTTTCTTTGGGGGGGGGGGGGGGAGCTTGGCCTCTATTTTACATTTATGTTTTTTGGGGGGATTATACTTTCAACAGATTCAGACTAAAAACACCAACAATATGAGTGCTAATTCGCTTTGATTGAGGCTTTTTCAAACTACAAGGAAGAAATTGTTTCTTTGTAAGAATTTCACATATTTGTTTACTTTTGTCGCTTTTTTCATGGTTGGTTTGCATCTAATGCCTGAGTTTCCTCTAGTGGCAAGAATTAATTAAAATATTGTCAAGGAAACAAGTAGTCTGTAATTATACAGCAGGCGTATAACAATAAATTATCTAACACAATAAAAATTATAGGACTGTTATATTTTCGTTTTCTCTGGGGTATAATTTACCGCCATATAAATAGGGATTCAGTCATGAGGAAAATGTCAGAAGTAGAAATATGTTCAAGGCTCCCTATATTCTTCTATTTATGTTCGCCATGACGGTAAAGTAAAATCAAATATATCTACTATATATTTGTCAAATACCACTCACTCACTCACTGACTCACTCACTGACTCACTAACTCACTCACTCACTCACTCACTGACTCACTCACTCACTGACTCACTCACTCACTCACTGACCTATCATCGCCCAGGCAACCACTTGACAGAAAAATTTGAAATTTTGCATGGACTCTCCCCTTACAACGTAAACACTCGCTAAGAAAGCTGGTTGTTTATCGGTTGACAAGTAATCAAAGTATCGCTTAGAAAGAATTTTTTGATATTCGAATTTTTAAGTATTTTAGAAGGGTTTGAATTATTATTTTGTTAGAGCAGGCAAGCCTAGGCAGCAAGCGTTGCTAGGACGATAACAGAACAGCTGTTACTATACTGTATCTATTTCATAGTATTATTAGCACTTTCCTCCGAAGGAAAGTAGCTATTGAGGTTGGACTCATGACGGAATTTTTGAAAAATTTCTTCAAATCTTTATCGATCCTACCTAGTAGACACCGAAAATGACCCCCGTTAAAATTTATATATATCTATATATATATATATATATATATATATATGCATATATATATATGTGTCTGTTAACACGATAGCGGCCAGAGTTTTTGTTTTTTCGTCACGAAACTTGGTATATAGCATTCAATTAGCAAACGATTGAACGAGTTCGTTAACCACCAAAGTCGGTCCACTGGAAGGGGGGGTTTACCCCGAACCCAAAACACTAATTTGACTATGTCAGCCGTAATATTTGTTATATTTCAACGAAACTTGGTATTCGTAGTGGTAATATAGAGAGAAAAGTGAGATATTAAAATGAACTAAATCGGTTCATTAGAAGGGGGGGTTTACTCCGGACCCACAATACCAATTCGCCACTACCAGCCGTGATTTTTGTTATATTTCAACGGAACTCGGTATTCGTAGTGGTAATCCACAGGTAAATAACTGTTGTAAAAATAAACTAAATCGGTTCATTAGGAGGGGGGGTTTACTCCGGACCCACAATACCAATTCGCCACTACCAGCAGTGATTTTTGGTATATTTCGACGAAACTCGGCATTCGTAGTGGTAATCTACAGGTAAATATGTGTTGTAAAAATAAACTAAATCGGTTCGTTAGAAGGGGGGGTTTACTCCTGACCCAAATTCTTAATATACTCGTACCGGTCGTAATTTCTGCTGTATTGTAACGAAACGCGGTATACGTCGTGGGTAACTCATGAGAAAGAAGTGTTGTAAAAATGAGCTGAATCGGTCAATCGGAAAGCGGGGGTTTAATTTGTAATATATTTCGATAGAAAAGCCCGCCAAACGTAGGTTCACAAAGCCGCCGCAAGGAGGGCTTTCTACCACTAGAGTGACTGTATCCTGTTCCTGCGTTAGATCAAAATACGATAATATGAGGTTTTTTGTATTTATTACGTAGTGTAGTAGGTACCATGTGTAAACATAACTCTGGAAGCAAATTAATAATTGATCAGTTACTCATTACAAATTTAAAAGAGAACTATTCATGTTTTTATTTTATTTATGTAGGATATTTTAAGCAAATTGTTCTGGAAAGCAGTCTACACTACCCAAATTCTGAGGAAAGTGCTTAGTTATGCAGCTCCTGCGTGACGGACTTTTTTTATTTGATTTTCATTTCAACTATGATGGCAGACCATGAATTACTAGAAATAAACTGTGATTTTGTCCCCCGTAGAGTTTACCCTGTACCTGGTGATGGTCCATCCGAGGTAATAATATCCTGAACCCTTAAACTCCTGTTACTGGTAACCTGTAGATAACTGGTTATCTGCTTCTTGACACTGGTCCGGAGCGCCCCAGTGTCAAGAAGCAATATACTTTGATTGCTTATCAATTGATGAATAACTTATAGCATAGTATAGTGCTATAATAAACTGCAAACATTTATGTAGTATCGTTAATTTTGATGATACAATATTTAACGCAATAAAATTACTACTTATCTGCCTTGCTGAAGCACGGGTATTCAGCTAGCAACTACTTATCTGCCTTGCTGAAGCACGGGTATTCAGCTAGTAACTACTTATCTGCCTTGCTGAAGCACGGGTATTCAGCTAGTAACTACTTATCTGCCTTGCTGAAGCACGGGTATTCAGCAAGTAACTACTTATCTGCCTTGCTGAAGCACGGGTATTCAGCTAGTAACTACTTATCTGCCTTGCTGAAGCACGGGTATTCAGCTAGTAACTACTTATCTGCCTTGCTGAAGCACGGGTATTCAGCTAGCAACTACTTATCTGCCTTGCTGAAGCACGGGTATTCAGCTAGTAACTACTTATCTGCCTTGCTGAAGCACGGGTATTCAGCTAGTTTTATATACTTGAATAGCAAAATTAACAATGTTAATCTTAATTAAAATTTAGAATTTAGAATTTATTTATTCAATGTTGAATCTTTAATTTTGTTCTTTTAACAGGCAATGTTTAGATAACGTTTTAATTGGTTATTGTTTTCTTAATTATTAGTATAATTAGTATTTTAATAAAGTAAGGTATGGCGGCGCTAATGGCCAAGAATTATGTCGATGCGCCGTAAAAAAAAGTCCGTCACGCAGGAGCTGCATAACTAAGCACTTTCCTCAGAATTTGGGTAGTGTAGATTGCTTTCCAGAACAATTTGCTTAAAATATCCTACATAAATAAAATAAAAACATGAATAGTTCTCTTTTAAATTTGTAATGAGTAACTGATCAATTAATAATTTGCTTCCAGAGTTATGTTTACACATGGTACCTATTACACTACGTAATAAATACAAAAAAACCTCATATTATCGTATTATCGTATACCAAAAATCACGGCTGGTAGTGGCGAATTGGTATTGTGGGTCCGGAGTAAACCCCCTCTTCTTATGAACCGATTTAGTTCATTTTTATATCTCACTTTTCTCTCTATATTACCACTACGAATACCAAGTTTCGTTGAAATATAACAAATATTACGGCTGACATAGTCAAATTAGTGTTTTGGGTTCGGGGTAAACCCCCCCTTCCGGTGGACCGACTTTGGTGGTTAACGAACTCGTTCAATCGTTTGCTAATTGAATGCTATATACCAAGTTTCGTGACGAAAAAGCAAAAAGTCTGGCCGCTATCGTGTTAACAGACACATATATATATATATATATGCATATATATATATATATATATATATATATATATATATATATATATATATATATATATATATATAGATATATATAAATTTTAACGGGGGTCATTTTCGGTGTCTACTAGGTAGGATCGATAAAGATTTGAAGAAATTTTTCAAAAATTCCGTCATGAGTGCAACCTCAATAGCTACTTTCCTTCGGAAGAAAGTGCTAAAAAGAAGGCATGAAAATGAGAAACATTGGTAAAGTCATTTCCGCTTAGAATACTATCAGTTTTGTTGTGGCGCCTTAAAACGACGAAAGGCCAAAATATAACTGCTTCTACTTTTTTTTTTTTTTTTTTTTTTTTTTAAATTTAACTGTTTATTTGATATAAAAACAAAACATGATATATACATTATGTACCTACAGACCACAAGGATAAATTTACAATTTAAAATAAATTAACTTTAATGTCAATGACAATAACTTTAATGCATGAAATGTATCGTCACTGCTTCTACTCCTTTGCTAATGGCATTAGGGATATGAACGGAACCGTGCTAAGATGATGCAGTTCCTGCGGGTCGGACTTTTATAATTTGGCATTTGAATCGAACCATGCAAAAAGAACTTTAGTCCATTTTTCCCAATATGAATTCGGATAATATTTTCGCTAGTATGAGTGATGAATCCTTTGTATCTAAAGGTAACTTCACATTTCTATGTTAGAAGGACTTCAATCCAATATATAGTTATCATAGAAACATAGTCATCATTTTATTATTCCATGTAGAAAGGGCTTCAGTCTAGTTTTCTCTAGACTACTGATTTTGGACTGAAGCTCTTTTTGCATGGATCGATTCATTTAGCGTGGTGACCAGCGAGGCCATATTTTTTTCTCCTTAAACCCCAACCCTACTCCTGACAGTGCACATTTACTTTTCTGGAACAAAAATTGATTACAATTTTAATATATCTTGTTCTATCTATCAGGTATCCATAGTCTGCCAAGAATCTTATACACCCATCGTTACTATTGACGGCCCTGGTTTTGGATTTGGTATTGGTACGAATGATGGCGGGGGATTTTCTACAATATTTCAAGGATGGCCTTTTGGTTCAAACTCAGGTAAGATAAATATTGCAGTAATTATTAACTAAGAAATTGTACAATATTTTATTTAGCAGAGAAAGAAATAGAGATGAATATAGACAAAACGAAAACTGAGAAAAGCAGATACGTTTGGAGGAAGATTTGTTCAAATATCACAAGCTTTTGGAGTGGTTTATCAGGTGATTTATCAAATGACTAGCTGAATACCCGTGCTTCGTCACGGCAGATAAGTAGTTATTTTATTGCGTTAAATAATGTTTCATTAAAATTACGTTACTATACAATTCTGTGCAGTTTATTACAGCACGGTTCCCGTCATACTATGTTTTATTCAATGGGCGTTAAAATTTAAAAGTTTATGTTTCCAAGAATTCACATGGTAACACCCAATATATTTACGAGTATTACCAAGGTTATAGGCGAGGAGGCTGTGCAAGGGTTCCGGATATTATTACCTCGCCTGGAAAACCTAAGGATATGCCATACATCACGGTTTGACCGGGACTGTCCCGGTATTTTGCAATTGTTTCGGTGTCCCGCCCAGTTTTATCAATGTCCCGGAAAAGGCTGTAATATGTAAAAAGTAATGAATTCATGTTTATAAGAATCTTTTTTAAATCGGTTACTTTTCTACAATTAACCTTTTTACTACTGCTCACAGTGTCAAAGAAATGAGAAGTAATCTAACTGTAAAACGCCGGAACTACCTGCACAGCGCTGCCAGCTGCCAGACACTACTATTTGGCTGAGAGATTTTTTTAAGAAAATCAAGTAGCAAAAAAAGTTCCGTTCTTATTTTTAAGGTTTGGTTAGACTAACAGTTTAAGATTCCCCCTTCCCGTTAGTTGCTAGGCTTAAAACTCACCAACCATTTTGCTTATAATTTGTACTCTTTTCATCCCCCCCTGGTATGCCCATCCCATATTAATGTGTCCCGGTTTAACTCTCCAAAAATATGGCAAGCCTATCTGACGGGGACAGGCAGAAAAGAAACGCAATTAAAACTCTATGAGGGACAGTTAATTTCTAGTAATTCAAGGTCTGCCATCATAGTTGAAATTAACCTCAATTAGAAAGAAAACTATGAGATAGATAATGTAAGGTAACAGCTGTTCTTTATCGTCCTAGCAACGCAGGCTGCCTAGGCTTGCCTTCTCTAACCAACTCAAACTTTAAACCCCCCTAAAAATGCTTAAAAATACGAATATCAAAAAATCCTTTCTTAGCGAGCGCCTACGTTATATAGGGAGTGTCCATGCAAAATTTCAAAATTTTCTGTCGAGCGGTTTGGGCTGGGCGTTGATAGATGAGTGAGTGAGTGAGTGGTATTTGAGAAATATATAGTAGGTAAGAATTATTTAACACTCCAATGGTCGCGCCATTGAAACTACAATTGGTGGTCGCCTCGTATCTGAGAGATACGCCTGAGTTTCAGTCACATTTACCGTAAATAACATTATATATTGTATTAAGTATGAAGAAAAACTCTTAACAGGAGATTAATATATAAAAAAAATAGTAAATTTACCCAGAAAAAGTTATTTATTTAAATATTTTGATGAAAAGGGGAAGGGTATTAATTGATAATACAATCCAAGGTGAGGAATAACCCTTCAAAGTTTAACATATACTTTTATTATATAATAAATATATATGTTGAACTTTGAAGGGTATTTATTTATTTATTTATTATATGCAAACTTATATAGTTGAAATATACAAATAACAAGTAGGTAGGAAATATTAGGGCAAATATTAATAATATTTTGTAGTAATATATAACTTCAAGCCATCATCTACTTTACATCCATCTGGACAATATAATGTGCAATGATAGAGACATAAATATTGGCCGCACCCCTTGCATTTATACTGGGTGAGCCTTGTAGTCTTGTTTGCCCAAAACATTTGGCATCGCTTTCTAGTTTTGGTTCTCTCAGCTAGAGTACTATTTGGCATCCCAGTTCTTCATCAATCGCTGCATCCATATTCATACTTGATATCATAAGTACGTTTATTTTGTTGTTGTTTTTATTTTGTGGTATTTATGACACCAATGTGCCCTCATTTCTAAAAGTAAAAATACGGTCGCGTGGTATCTATGAGATACAAAATAGTTTTAGTGGATAGTTACTACTTGGAGGAGTGTCAGGTCAGAACTGACCTATCAGCCTGTTCTAGGAATAGTAAAGGGTATAGCTAGACCCGAGCACTTGGAGGAGAGTCAGGTCAGAACTGACCTATCAGCCTGTTCTAGGAATAGTAAAGGGTATAGCTAGACCCGAGCACTTGGAGGAGTGTCAGGTCAGAACTGACCTATCAGCCTGTTCTAGGAATAGTAAAGGGTATAGCTAGACCCGAGCACTTGGAGGAGAGTCAGGTCAGAACTGACCTATCAGCCTGTTCTAGGAATAGTAAAGGGTATAGCTAGACCCGAGCACTTGGAGGAGAGTCAGGTCAGAACTGACCTATCAGCCTGTTCTAGGAATAGTAAAGGGTATAGCTAGACCCGAGCACTTGGAGGAGTGTCAGGTCAGAACTGACCTATCAGCCTGTTCTAGGAATAGTAAAGGGTATAGCTAGACCCGAGCACTTGGAGGAGTGTCAGGTCAGAACTGACCTATCAGCCTGTTCTAGGAATAGTAAAGGGTATAGCTAGACCCGAGCACTTGGAGGAGTGTCAGGTCAGAACTGACCTATCAGCCTGTTCTAGGAATAGTAAAGGGTATAGCTAGACCCGAGCACTTGGAGGAGAGTCAGGTCAGAACTGACCTATCAGCCTGTTCTAGGAATAGTAAAGGGTATAGCTAGACCCGAGCACTTGGAGGAGTGTCAGGTCAGAACTGACCTATCAGCCTGTTCTAGGAATAGTAAAGGGTATAGCTAGACCCGAGCACTTGGAGGAGTGTCAGGTAAGAACTGACCTATCAGCCTGTTCTAGGAATAGTAAAGGGTATAGCTAGACCCGAGCACTTGGAGGAGTGTCAGGTCAGAACTGACCTATCAGCCTGTTCTAGGAATAGTAAAGGGTATAGCTAGACCCGAGCACTTGGAGGAGTGTCAGGTCAGAACTGACCTATCAGCCTGTTCTAGGAATAGTAAAGGGTATAGCTAGACCCGAGCACTTGGAGGAGTGTCAGGTCAGAACTGACCTATCAGCCTGTTCTAGGAATAGTAAAGGGTATAGCTAGACCCGAGCACTTGGAGGAGAGTCAGGTCAGAACTGACCTATCAGCCTGTTCTAGGAATAGTAAAGGGTATAGCTAGACCCGAGCACTTGGAGGAGTGTCAGGTCAGAACTGACCTATCAGCCTGTTCTAGGAATAGTAAAGGGTATAGCTAGACCCGAGCACTTGGAGGAGTGTCAGGTCAGAACTGACCTATCAGCCTGTTCTAGGAATAGTAAAGGGTATAGCTAGACCCGAGCACTTGGAGGAGTGTCAGGTCAGAACTGACCTATCAGCCTGTTCTAGGAATAGTAAAGGGTATAGCTAGACCCGAGCACTTGGAGGAGAGTCAGGTCAGAACTGACCTATCAGCCTGTTCTAGGAATAGTAAAGGGTATAGCTAGACCCGAGCACTTGGAGGAGTGTCAGGTCAGAACTGACCTATCAGCCTGTTCTAGGAATAGTAAAGGGTATAGCTAGACCCGAGCACTTGGAGGAGTGTCAGGTCAGAACTGACCTATCAGCCTGTTCTAGGAATAGTAAAGGGTATAGCTAGACCCGAGCACTTGGAGGAGCGTCAGGTCAGAACTGACACATCAGCCACTACCTGCTCTAGGAATAGTAAAGGGTATAGCTAGACCCGAGCACTTGGAGGAGTGTCAGGTCAGAACTGACCTATCAGCCTGTTCTAGGAATAGTAAAGGGTATAGCTAGACCCGAGCACTTGGAGGAGTGTCAGGTCAGAACTGACCTATCAGCCTGTTCTAGGAATAGTAAAGGGTATAGCTAGACCCGAGCACTTGGAGGAGCGTCAGGTCAGAACTGACCCATCAGCCACTACCTGCTCTAGGAATAGTAAAGGGTATAGCTAGACCCGAGCACTTGGGCCCCGTACACAGTCTGCGTAAGATGCTCTGTATCTGAGAGATCTCACGTGACCATTGGAGTTTTTATTCAGTTGATTACAAAAAATTGTATACATAAATAAGTAATATTGGACTAATAAAATTATTTATTTGTATGCATATTTATAAATATCATGAAATCTGTTTCAGAAAGCAAATGAGCAGGGTGAAGTCACTTCCAATAAATTAAGTAAGAAGATAATTGTGAATTAAAATAAATTATTTTTTTGATAAAAATTCTAATAAATATTGTTGTTTTTTTTTCCTGGGCTGTTAACATTTCACGCATGTCCATATTTATTATATTAGCCATAATTAATTGTATTTTTTCGGCATTTGTAGGAGGTAAATTAGTCCATGTTATTTTATTAATTCGGGGTTTTTAACATACACAACTTGTTGAGGTCACAAACAAAGGTAGCAAAATCAGAATAAGGGAAAGCAACACTATTGAAATGGCAAAAATGGCGGAATAGACGGAAGAGTGCTGGGAGAAAGTTCCACCGACGTTCGCGCATGTGCTATTGAACTCCTCGGCTTATCTGAACAGGCTATAGATATAACACTCAACTAGGCTTGGATATAAATAATAAAAAATAACCATGTATATTGTAATATATTTATTAAGTATCATTACACAGTGGCATTTGTATTTGATGTTGTGTTAGTGACTAATGGCTTTTGTGCTTCCACTGCCACCAAATCCGCCAGTTCCTCCTGCACCTGCACCTGGCCCTGCACCCATGGAGAATCCCATTCCTGCACCAGCACCACCCTGAGCACCTAAACCACCTTGGCCTTCGAAGCCACCTCGGGCACCAGCTTCTCCAGCAGCTCCAGCGTCTCCTTCGGCATTACCTACATCTTCAGCTTCTGTTTTGCTGGAAACCTTAAAAAAAATAGCATTCCATCAGCAATATATCATGGGTTCTTTGTAATATGTACAGCTTCATAAACTACCACACACTTTTGACATATCGAAGGAATACTAACACTATCTATTGATTAAACTAAATTATATTCTTACTGATTCAATCCCCAAATTCACTAAACTTGAGATTTAATAAAGTGCCACAATATATATCCGAGCCGACATTTTTAGCATAAATATGCTTTAGCGGTGACTAAACTGGAAAACGTTACAAAAAAGTATCACAAAAAAGCCATGCCCCGTTGCGTTCGCGCATGCGCAGCGGCGTGGCCATGTAAGACAAGAAGACTATGTGTCACAAAAAAATTGTTCGCTAGCGTTCGTGCATGTGTAGTGGCGTTCGCGCATGCACAGAGGCCATGTACGAAAAAGAAGACTGTATGTGTCACAACTAAGTGTCCGCTTGCTTTCGCGTATGCGGAGTGGCGTGGCCAAGTACGAAAAAAAAGACTGTATCTGTCAGAAAAAGTTTTAGTTATTCGTCATTGATCTTTCCGAACGAAAGTCGGAGAAGTCGATTGAGCAATATCCGCTAGAATAAGTTTTTGGCGAATCAAAAATCTAACTTTTCTTCGAGATTTTAATGGACAAAATTTTAATTGTATTTATTCCGGGTTTTCCAAAAGAAACTAAGGAAAATGACTTTATAGAAACGTTATTATATCTACATATATATATATATATATATATATGCGTGCTCGGGCTCAAGGTTTTTATCTTTCAGTGTTGTCGTTCCAGGATTGGATTTGGGGCCCCAGATCGCCCTAAACCTCACACAGCCTTTAATTGATGAATGGGTACCTGCAAAGGGAATCATCAGGCGGCCAGAGCAGAGTACTGACCGCACTATCTCCCTAGTGTGCCCTGTAAAATCAGATACTTCTACAGTATCTGCCCCTCGAGGCCTGTTACGGGACATATATATATATATATATATATATATATATATATATATATATATATATATTCCAAATGCTTACCAATAAAATGGCGACCACACAGATAACTGCTTTCATCATGATGTAGAGAAACTCTGAAATGGATTACACGAAACTTTTTTGGTGTGGACACCCGGTTTTGACTGAAGCCTAGATACAGATTCGCGACTTATATACAACACATGTAACAGTCTATTATAGTTTAATATACTCATAATGATAACTTTAGGTCCGGTGTTATTATAAAGGGATTTGTATCTGATTACATAAAGAGCTAAAAAATGTCACGGACGCCTCTTCCGTTTAGCAGATGATGTCATTCAGCTATTTCCGCTAGAATAAATTTGGCGACTCAAAAATCTAACTTTTCTTCGAGATTTGCAGGATATTATTATTATTCTAATTTTTTTTCGATACTCCACATTGTCTATGAATGGCATCGATTGCTGGTAATAGTTGCTCATAGTGATATACTTCGATACTCCACATTGTCTATGAATGGCATCGATTTCTGGTAATAGTTTTCGATACTCCACATTGTCTATGAATGGCATCGATTTCTGGTAATAGTTGCTCATAGTGATATACTTCGATACTCCACATTGTCTATGAATGGCATCGATTTCTGGTAATAGTTGCTCATAGTGATATACTTCGATACTCCACATTGTCTATGAATGGCATCGATTGCTGGTAATAGTTGCTCATAGTGATATACTTCGATACTCCACATTGTCTATGAATGGCATCGATTTCTGGTAATAGTTGCTCATAGTGATATACTACGACAGTAATATAGAATCAAAAGTAAAATATGGAAAAAACAAATAACTATACAGAATAAATAAAATTACAGATAAAAAAACACTAAAAAAAAAAAACAATACAAAACTAAATTAAAAATAAACATTGAATAAACTAAGTACGTAATATATTCATTGGATTTTGAAATAAAAAAGTTGCGGATGTTTTCATACTTTGTAATATATGTTAATATTTTTCAAGTGTGTAATAATATTGTCGATATAGTGGCTGCTCTCAGTAAGTAGGTCAGTAATGTCCCGAGGTATGTCCAAGTTCGCTTTAAGCAGACAGTCCGTTAGTATATGTTTGACTGTTAGTTCTGTATTGCAGATCTGACATGTTGGTCTTTCAGTATTTGTCATCAAGTATTCGTGTGTAATATATGCAGAATAATGGGTAGGCAATATAATTCACACTGTCTATTGTGAACAAAACGTCAGAAGTGACAGAAGTGACAGCTTCCAATGGGCGACCGGGACGTGGGTCATCTTCTAGACTTTCTGTCCCTAACTTAAATAATTTTGCTCATTCTTTCATTGTGGAGTACGAGGGGGAGGACTGCCCGTATACACAATCCAAGCGCTCTTTAATTTGCGCAGGAGTAAGACCCTCTTTACAAAAGAATTTAATTACCGCACGGTACTCGAGTTTGAACATTGTAAAAATGGGGAGTTTCCTTCAAGGCTGGACACTGACTGACAAGACTGAGGAAGTGCGGGCGATGGGTATGGAGTGAGCAGGCATGGACCGGCATAGGCGTGCAGATCCCGGCACGTTTGAAGGAGGGGAAGCAGGACAGGCCGGAAACTTATGGACCTTACTACCTATATACATTTTGTATTATTTATAGTTTTTTATTTTCATTCTAGCGATCATTGGTCATAGCCATATTATTAATTTTGACCCTGTTGAGGAGGGCCACGGCCATGGGCCAAGGAGGACCATTAGCCAGGGGCCAAGGAGGAACATTAGCCATGGGCCATGGAGGACCATTAGCCAGGGGCCAAGGAGGAACATTAGCCATGGGCCATGGAGGACCATTAGCCATGGGCCATGGAGGACCATTAGCCAGGGGCCAAGGAGGACCATTAGCCATGGGCCATGGAGGACCATTAGCCAGGGGCCAAGGAGGACCATTTAGCCAGGGGCCATGGAGGACCATTAGCCAGGGGCCCGTGGTCTCAGAGGGCCCGCTGTAATATTTTAATCGCATTTATAATTTGAAATATGAAAGTAATATACCTTCCACTTTCCACTACGTTCAATTTTTACCGTGAGTCCGCAGGAGCTGCTTCGTCTTAGCGCGGTTCCGTTCATCCCTGGTGCCATTAGTAAAGGAAAGGAAGCAGTTATTAGTAGGTTTTGATATTTCGTGAAATAAAATCAAAAAAGTAAGATTAAAGGGCCACAACAGCTGACAGTATCCTAAGCGGAAATTACTCAATCGTCCGTCACAACGTTCACTCTCGGAAACACTAGAACACTCTTTCGCATGTTCTTATCTTTTTTTTACTAAAATATTCCTTTTACTGTTGAATACAATTAAAATAAGCTACAATTAATTAAAACGTCAGGTAAACAAATACAAAAATCCATTCAAAAGATAAAAACTAACAATTTCAAAGTTTCAAGTCCTTATTTCCCCGATTGACATCGCCCAATCGAAAATTACATGAGAACCTTTTTTTGTAGAGAATTTATTAAGGAGAATCAGCGTTGGCCCTTCACCAACAGCAAGCGGATGGATGTCTTCAAGGGAAGACTCGCATCGAAAAAGTGTACTCCACCCTCAAACACTGACTATTATTTGTGGAGTGGGGAATAGAACATGAACTGGCGCGAGCTAGCAATTTTCAGCAGGTTTCTTCCGCTACACTTCCGGTCTCTCATAATTACTTCTGGTCAATAACTAGGTCCCTTCCAAGTAGATCTAGGGTACTTCCGGTTCACTTCCGGTCTCTCGTAATGACTTTTGGTCGATCCCTAGGTCCCTTCCGAGTAGATCTAGGGTACTTCGGGTTCGCTTCCGGTCTCTCGTAATGACTTTTGGTCGATCCCTAGGTCCCTTCCGAGTAGATCTAGGACACTTCCGGTTCGCTTCCGGTCTCTCGTAATTACTTCT
This sequence comes from Gonocerus acuteangulatus, assembly GCA_946811695.1. Lineage (NCBI taxonomy): Eukaryota > Metazoa > Arthropoda > Insecta > Hemiptera > Coreidae > Gonocerus > Gonocerus acuteangulatus. Next base: position 76,367,528 of record OX328129.1, on the reverse strand, counting down.
GGTCGATCCCTAGGTCCCTTCCAAGTAGATCTAGGGTACTTCGGGTTCACTTCCGGTTTCTCGTAATTACTTCAGGTCCCTGTGTCGATCCCTAGGTTGCTTCCGAGTATATTTAGGGTACTTCCGGCCTCTCATAATTACTTCTGGTCAATAACTAGGTCCCTTCCGAGTAGATCTAAGGTATTTCCGGTTCACTTCCGGTCTCTCGTAATGACTTCTGGTCGATCCCTAGGTCCCTTCCGAGTAGATCTAGGGTACTTCCGGTTCGCTTCCGGTTTCTCGTAATTACTTCAGGTCCCTGTGTCGATCCCTAGGTTGCTTCCGAGTAGATTTAGGGTACTTCCGGTCTCTCATAAATACTTCTGTTCGAATTCTGTGTCCCTTCTGAGTAGATCTATGGTTCTTCCAGTTCGCTTCCGGTCGCTCGTTATTACTTCTGGTCGATCCCTAGGTCACTTCCGAGTAGATCTAGAGTGCTTCCGGTTCGCTTCCGGTATCTCGTAATTACTTCTGGTCGATAACTAGGTCCATTCCTAGTAGATCTATGGTTCTTCCAGTTCGCTTCCGGTCGCTCGTTATTACTTCTGGTCGATCCCTAGGTCACTTCCGAGTAGATCTAGGGTACTTCCGGTTCGCTTCCGGTCTCTCCTAATTACTTCTGGTCGATACCTAGCTCCCTTCCGAGTAGATCTAGGGTACTTCCGGTTCACTTCCGGTCTCTCATAATTACTTCTGATCGGATTCTGTGTCCCTTCCGAGTAGATCTAGGGTACTTCCGGTTCACTTCTGGTCTCTCATAATTACTTCTGATCGGATTCTGTGTCCCTTCCGAGTAGATCTAGGGTACTTCCGGTTCACTTCTGGTCTCTCATAATTACTTCTGATCGGATTCTGTGTCCCTTCCGAGTAGATCTAGGGTACTTCCGGTTCGCTTCCGGTCTCTCGTTATTACTTTTGTTCGATCCCTAGGTCCCTTCCGAGTAGATCTAGGGTACTTCCGGTTCACTTCTGGTCTCTCATAATTACTTCTGATCGGATTCTGTGTCCCTTCCGAGTAGATCTAGGGTACTTCCGGTTCGCTTCCGGTCTCTGGTTATTACTTTTGTTCGATCCCTAGGTCCCTTCCAAGTAGATCTAGGGTACTTTCCGGTCTCTCATAATTACTGTAGGGGTGGTAAATTCATTCCAGATAGGCCTCCTGATGGTTCTAGGAGACTCCCTGGTACTTCTGTTTCTAGATTTGTATATGGCGATCAGATAGAATTTTATTGTACATACAGATTTACTTATCACACAAGTTTTCCGCAACAATAATTTCTCTTATCAATGTTATCAGGTTATTATTTCACAATAATAAATCTTAGAGAATAAGAACTCTTATAGTGACATTTCCGTCAAAACAATTTTCCTTTTTATCATTTTAAATGTTTGCACAATTCGATTTCTCTATCTCTGAAGTGCTTATCAACAAGTCAAACACTCCGAAGTGTAGTAGATTAAAGGCTCCTTTCTCCGTGTGATCCAAGGGTTCTTCCTTACTTCAGAGCAAGCATCTTATCCATTACTAGGTAAATAGGTTTATTTTTAAAATTATTACATACTCATTATCTATATTGGTCATTATTTTTAGTCGTTTCCACCCTCTGAAATGAAAAATATAATTCTTATACCGGGATACATGTCACTTACGAATAATTTTGGGGTTGATAGCATCAGGTTAAAAACATTTAAGATATAAAAATACTACCATTTGAAATAGAATTAAACTACAACAGCTTGAATGGGAACATGGGGTTGGGTGAAACTTGTAGGGATTGAAAGTGGTGGAAGAGTCGGGATTTAAAGGTTTCTAGGTTGGTAGAATGGCGGACAAACGAAGGCAAGGAATTCCATAGCGAGGTGGCACGGGTGACGAATGATTTTTCGAATAATGCAGTACGGGAAGGAATATAAAGATCGGAAGGACGAAATCGGGTGTTACGGGAGTGAACAGAGGATTTAAATTTAAGATCTTGAAAAATATAAGAAGGTCTTCGGGATTGAATTTCTTGGTAAAGGACTGAGCCGAGGAAGTACTGTCGACGAAAAAGAGGGAATAGCCAATTTAGCTCCTGGTAGAAATGTGATATGTGGGAGTCTCTGGGGATCCCGAGGATAAAACGAATGAAACAGTTCATGAGGCGTTTTTGAGTTTTGCCTCGAGATCGCCAGAAAGTTCACCGTACACCAAACAACCATAGTCAAACTGGGGGAATAATAGGGAGGTTAAAGGGAGTTGACGGGTCTTTGTTGGCAGGAGATGGCGGGAGAGGTTGAGCTCTACTCTCCCTTATCACGTTATATATATATATATATATATATATATATATATATATATATATATATATATTTAAGATTTATCTTACGCAAATAAATAAATATCTATCTATCTATATATATATATATATATATATATATATATATATATATATATTTATTTATTTGTGTAAGATATATCTTGTACAAATAATATCAATATTATACACTTTGTTTCTTTCCATTTTGAGTCTGGTAAATGCTATAATACTTCAACTATTTCACAGCAAATGACAATATAAATTTTGTATAGTTCTAAACTTAATATATTATAATAATTTACATCATTCATATATTTATTTTATTACATATGTTATTTATATTAATCATACATTTATACTAAAACTTACTAAGATTATTTTTATAATGTTTTTTACAATTCTTAATATTACCTTAAATTTAACAGTATTGTCAAAATATGTCAATTAATGTGCGCTTCAAAATAGAACAAAAAAAAAAAAACAACAAAAATTAAAACTGAAACTAAAAGATGGAAACTTGTTCATATTGTGGACCTACTCATTCACATTAAGAGAGTGAAGCTTGTTACAGACAGTCTCAATGAATTTATAAAGCCGATTCAATTCCTCTATGATGGTTATATTTAACATATTTTGAATAGCCTGAAGGTGAGAGGATGCAGAAGTTGATGGATTTAAAATATCTTCTCTGGTTTCTTCAAGTGCTGAACAGTGTAGGAGGAGGTGGTATAGACTATTGTTATTTATGTACTGTTTGCAGAACGGCCAGAGATCATCATCAGATTGCTTTAAGGGAGAAATGTTGACTTCCTTGGTATAGCTGTATACTTTTAGGGTTTCCAACCCTTAGCCTGCTAATGCATCTTAATTTTCTAAGATGTATTTTGAATGTCAAGTAGGTTTCTGGCTGAAAAGGATTAAAGCTACATAGCACTCTGTAAATGGGATTCCTACTTGGATTTAAAGTTCTATTGATGTCCGTTGAGAAATTATGGTTGAGGATCTTTTCAAGGATATCATCCATATGCTGCAACATTCCATTAGGGTGTAAAGCATTCAACTCTTCAGAGCATCCATATTGTTGAGCATCGTATGGACTTGTGAGGCCCAGTTATACCCTAAGTCAGGACTCTCTGCATCAAGCAACCTTAGTTTATTAAAACATTGCTTAGGCAGCCTCTCCTCCGACATCAATGACAACTTAGTCCAGTAATTCATTATTCTCTTGATTGCCTTTACAGTCAGAGAGCTTCTTCCTGTCTCAAGTCGAACTATATAGTCGGGAGTGTTCTTTGGCCAACCGTACAAGTATTTCATGAAGTTCATCTGAGCTGCTTCGATGGCATCGAGATACCTAAGGCTCCATACTTCAGATGCATATAGGAGAGTTGAAGAAACCATTGAGTCAAATAACGCCATCTTTGTCTCCCAAGAGTCACTTCTACCTCTTCTCAGAATTTCCAGACCTTCAGATGTGGCAACGGAAGATCTTTGTATGAATTGCGTAGAAGCTCTGTGAAATTTTCCTGAAGATGAAAAAGGAACTCCTAAGTAGGTGTAAGTCTTTGTATATGCCAACTTTTCGTTGTGCCAGTAAAGGGGCTTGAGGTTCTTCAACCTTGGTGATTTATGGAATACAAGGACTTTCGACATACTAACATTCAAGGTGAAGGAATTATATGCGCAGTACTGCTGTAGGATCCTTAGGTTTCTTTGTCAACTCGGAAAAATGTAAGCAGGTTACATTCACTCTCAACCGGAGATCATGCCCTTCTGTACATCTCAATAACACTCCACTACCAGTATCCAACGAGGTTCGATATCTAGGATTATACCTTGACAGCCGACTGACATGGAACCCGCACACGAGACTGAAAATACAAGAACTGAACAAAAGATACGGACTACTTAGACGGCTACTTGGACCCTCATCTAAATTATCAATACAGAACAAATTAACGATATACAAAACAATCATTCGACCAATATGGACATACGGACTTGAACTCTGGGGATCTGCAAAACCATCCAACATCAACAGAATACAGGCATTCCAGTCAAAAGTACTCCGTAAAATTGTAAATGCCCCTTTCTACGTCTCAAACAAAACCCTTCACAATGACCTTAACATTCCATTTGTCCTTGACCTTGCTAAAACCCGTTTCCAAATGTTCCACTCCAAATTGTCCTACCATCCTAATCCTGAATGTCTATCTTTATCGTCCCGATCCCAACCAGACAATCCTCCCAGGCGGCTCAAGAGACAGTGGCCACGAGACAATTTACTCACCTAACCGTATCATGATCATTGAAATAGATATTTAGACAGCCACGGAAGTGTCAACAATGGTTGGCTCCTTCCAAATTTGTATGGTTTTTATTTTTTTTACTTTAACCGTTTTGTTCAATTTATTACATTATGTATCTGTATCAACAAACTTGATAATTGTACATATAATAATTTGTACAGATTTCAAATAAAAAAGTTAATAAAAAAAAAAAAAAAAAAAAAAAAGGTTTCTTTGTGCGCTATGCCAGTTATTACTAAGTAAGGTAATGTCGTCTGCGAGTAGTAACATTAATATCTCCTGAGCGTTGTCAATGCTAATACCCGAGGCTCCATTATGTTGGAAGAACTGGACAATATCAAACAAAAATAAGGTAAAGAGTGTTGGACTGAGAGTTTCGCCTTGTAGTAACCCTAAGGATATAGCTATTTCTTCACTCAGTAAGCCATTTATTGAAACTTGAGTGGTAGCAATATCATAGAGATTCTTTAATATCCTGATTATTTTTCCTCCAAGTCCAAGAGAATAGAGCTTTTCCCAAAGAAGGCTATGGTTTATGGAGTCGAATGCCTTCTTAAGGTCTATGAAAACTCCATAAAAATACTTTCCCTTCGTTTTAAAAGTTATTCCTATCAGGACGTTAAGAGTGAAAACATGATCAATGCAGCCTCTCTTGCTTCTAAACCCTGCCTGTTCTTCTGGGATAATATTTTCAGATTCGGCCCATGTTGTAATTCTTCGTGCTAGGATATTAGTAAATAACTTCGCTATAGTATTTATCAAAGATATCCCACGATAGTTATCTGTATCTTTCCTGTCCCCTTTTTTATATGACAAGTGTAATTTGGATATTGACCAGAAGAGTGGGGGCCTTTCGTGTGCCATTATTAGGTTGAATAAATTTAATAGATAATGTTCCCACTCAGGAGTAAGGTTCTTAAATGTTTCATAGATAATGTAATCAGGACCAGGGGATTTGTTATTTTTCGAGAGTTGTATGCACAGTTGTAGTTCTTCTAGAGAAATCTCATCTTCAAGAGATGGATGGGTAACCGAGAAATATTTAACATCTTGCATATATTTATGGCCGTATTCTTTATAGAATCTGGACCATTCTTCCAGATCTATTTCATTTTCATTGCTTTTATATATATATATATACGGGGTGATTTAGGTCTAACTAGCCAAACGATTGGATGAGAATGTTAACCAGCGAAATAGGTCCAGCAAAAGTTGGAGTTTAAATATACAATTTTAATTAATAGTCGGCACTTGCGTCGACCTCATAAGCGGGTTTCGTCCCTATGGAGGGAGGGGGAAACGCGCTGAAAGTGAAACGCTATACACAGGCAGGCTAGCTTGTGTACATTTTTCAGCAATGCAGCGCCAACTTATCACCTTTCTATGAAATGTGATTAGTTACGCAACTCCTACGTGACGGAATTATTTCATTTAGTAATAACATTTTTTTTGTTTGATTTTTTTTTTTAATCTATAAATTAACTTTTGTCTTTATTATAAAGTTTTTACAATTTTATTGTGTTTTACCTACAGAAATGACACTATTCACACCAGTCTTGGTTGGAGTACTGTTCTTCGCTGCGTATTCGGTGAGTCAAATAATATATATATATATATATATATATATATATATATATATATATATAATATAATATACTGTGCTAGCGGATGTAGGTTCGATTCCTGGGGGGAAATGGAATAGACCTCCGAAAAATATAAAAAAGTCCGACTCGCAAGAACTGATTAATTACCCAACTGAAATTAATTAATTTTCCAACCAATTTTAGATTTGTGTACATAAAATCTTCGGATTCATTTGAAATATTTTCTCCTTTTTTGAAATTCATCTAAACCAAGATATTTATATTTTGCTTACATATTGAGTTAATGAAGTATTAAACAAAACAAAAAAGTATTAAGAGAGAAAAAAGTTTTAGCATTTCGTATATTTCATTAAATATCTCTAAAACGGTTGGGAAATCTTGGTGAAAACGTTTCTTGAGTAATTTTTGATGTGACAACTGCATTCTTATAAATAAGTATTTAAAACTTTAACTTTTTGGGGGTCGTTTATTTACAATATTCTTTAGATGGCTAGAGTCTGCTCCCAATAACTCAGACATGGGCGTATGGGGGCTGCAGCCCCCCCCCCGAAATCGGTAAAAAAATTATCATAAAAACCTTAAAAATAAATTAAATAAGATCAACTAGTTCAGAAAAAGTAGTTTTTAATGGGTGTAATAGGGTTTTAATTGGCTAACTATTCCAGGTTCTAGATTGTTATTATTCCACACCCCGTCCGAAATTTTTTCAGCCCCTCCCGAAATTGTCTATATATATATATATATATATATATATATATATATATATATATAAATCACGTGTCTGTCTGTTTGTCCGTTTGTCTGTTTGTTCCTAATACAAATCCACACCGTTTGACCGATTTTGACCAAACTTGGCACACAGGTAAGTCTTGGTACAGAAAATGTCCTAGGCAAGGTAAATATAGTCAAATTTGGTCAAAAGGTCAAAAGTTTCTAGAAGAAAAATTGGCTACACTGACCCATTCAGATTCGGACGACCATTTTGAATAGACAGCCATTTTGAATAATGTCTCAAATTTATTTGTTGATGTTGTTGATAATTAGCACAAATAAGTGAGAGGTTATTATTAGGTTCTTGACAAGGTATTAAAAGCCTAAAACTTGACCCAATACTATGATATACTATGGGCAAATTGTTTCTTGGAGGGGCCTGGAAGTTGGCCTCTTTTTTTCAATGTTAGTTTTTTGGGGGGATATCAATACTTTTTGTAGGTTAGTTTTTTGGTAGGGCGTCGAGCTGTTTGTCGGCTATTTTTGTATATGAAAAGCTAAGGAGAAAGACTCCAACTAAACTTTAGTGTGTTTTCCCCTTTATGTTTAGGTCCTTGTTATCGAGGCGATTCATTTGATACCCCACTTGATGGGTTTCCGATAGTACAAGTACAAAAACGCCGTCCCTCTGGGGTGGTGTCAAACCTTTTCAGGAGTTTTCGATTTTTTCCCCCTTAATATCACTCAAAGGTCTTTGGTAGACGTTTTGCATTTATGGAAACTAATGTAAGACATCGTCGGTACAAATGCAAAGTATCGAATGTGAAAATCACCACTTTTCAGAGTGGAAAAGCGTTTATTCGTAACTTTTTTGGGCAGCCAAATATTCGGCAGATTTGACCTTTTGACAGTGGAATACTTTGCCTTTAATAGAGTGATCTAAGATCTAAGATTTGGCCGTACACAAGTCCAGCAGAAATTAGTAAAGATTAAATATAAAAGATGCATTTTTTCACAATCGATACTTTGCATTTGTATCGACGACATGTGAATTTGCGAACATAACGCACCATTTATCTTGAGGGTTCTGCGCAGTGGAACGCTAAGCAGTTCTTACAGCCGAACAAATTCATCTGCGGAAGTTACCTCTCCTCGCGGCACTTCATTCATTTTTTCTATGAATTTTTAATTAATTCTATTTCTTCTTGCAGGTTAACTCAATTGCCGATAATATTTACCAGAAGAACGAAAGTGCAGATGTAATCCTGAATCACCTAAGGTGCGGGAACACGCCTCTTCACGATGCAGTCTTAGCTGGTGACACCATTACGGTGAACAAACTCATAAAGGAAGGCGCAGACATGTACGCCTTAAACTGCGAGGATCTGACGCCGATGCACCTGGCAGTCATCCGAGCGAGCGACGACATGGTCCTGACTCTTGTCAGGAACAGGTTTGATGTCAACAGGAAATTCGCACATGGTAATACAGTTCTCTTCCACGCCGCGGTCTACGGAAGAGAACAACCTTTGAGGAAGTTGGTGGACGTTGGTGCAATAGCTGATGTCGTCAATGCAGAAGGCTCCACTCCACTGTATGAAGCTGTGGTTGCTCATAGAACAGACATGGCTGGAGTGTTAGTAATTCTTGGTGCTGACCCGAAGAAGATACTATCTAGAGGTAACACTTATCTCCATAGAGCTGCAAAAGAAGACAGCTTTGATGCTGTTTACTACTTCCTTGGATTAGGAATACCGGTGGACGCACCAAACGCTGACGGTGAAACGGCTTTGAAGATGTCGGTACTCCGTGACAATCCAGCTCTGGTGAATTTGCTAGTGTCCAGGGGTGCGGACATCACGAAGACCAACAAGCAAGGAGATACTTACCTCCAGATAGCAGCAGCTAGCAACAGCAGTGATGCTGTCCTGGCTTTATTGGAGAACGGGGCTTCAGTAGATGCTGTGAATACTCAAGATGAAACTGCTTTGACTGTTGCTGTCAAGAAGGATTCTGCCAATATCATCGAACTACTTTTGGAAAACAATGCAGATATAAATAGGTTGGATACAGCAAAAGATTCTTATATACATGTAGCAGCAGCACATAACAGCACTCATACAATACAGAAACTTCTAGAAAGAGAATTAGCAGTAGATTCTACTAACGCAAAAGGCGAAACACCATTGGCTGTTGCTGTAAGGACAAACAGTGCTGATGTTATTGGTATTCTTTCAGACTTCAAGGCCGATCTGAGGAGACTGTCTGGAGGAAAGACTTACCTCCACCTGGCCGTAGAGAACCACAGTCTGGCGGCTCTACGGGCTTTGCTTCAGCGCGGTCTGCCTGTAGACTCCTTGGATTCTGATGGATATACTCCAATATTTGATGCAGTAGATAATGACGACAAGGACTCTGCTGTTTTGCTTACAGATTTCGGAGCAAACATCACACAAACATACGGTAGATACCACCAGAACCTTCTTCACAGGGCTGCTTGGCATGGTTGTCCGGTCTGTGTCAGATGGTTGTTGGAAAAAGGTATCAGTGTAAATAGTACCGATGATGATGGTGATACTCCACTTCACAAGTCAGCATATTACGATAAACTGGAATGTGCTAAAATCCTAGTGGAACACCAAGCATGTATCAATTGTAGGAATATCATGAATTGGACACCACTTTATATTGCCCTACATACCTTCAGCTGGGCTAAATATGTAGCACCCTACCTCCGTTCAGTGGGCGGCACAGAGTAGCAGGAAGCGTAAAGACATTCACATTTGACGAGTTGGCTAAAAAGGCCATAGGAGAAGGAATTGAATACCCCAGGATACCTCAGGGTAACCTTCTAAGCTATGTGATGCATATAATTCTAGAAACGTGGCAACGAACCTGGGACTCTAACTGGGAACAAATTACTAATTAAAAAAAACACCTTGGCAAACATCAATTCGACCAACTAAAAAAGAAGAACGCATCCTGACTCGCCTTAGGATCGGCCATACAAGATTAACCCATCCATTTCTAATGACCCGAGGCGCCCCTCCACTTTGTGAAAAATGCAACCAAATCGTCACCTTTCACTACCTGTTAATGAATTGTAAAATATATGAAAAAATATCAGATAGAATTGACGAAATATTAGCGGATCATCACAAACAGATCTATAAGCTATTCGAATTTTTAAAGACAAGTGAAATAATAAATTCTAAAAATATAAATTAAAAAAAAATACATAATCAAACATGTGACTCCATAACAAATATCATAAACTAAATATTTAAATCACATCAAAATAATCATAAACAAGAAAACATTAAAATTAAAATCACCCGAAATAATAACCTTCAAATAAAATTATAATTCCATTCCCCCACTCTTTCTGGTTAATTTCGCGGAACGCCAATAGAATCAATTAAACAAATACACATCTATAATCCTGTGTTTAATGACCTCATAGTGAAAAAACATTCACACCTGCTGTAGTTTCTGTGAAGCTGTAATGCAGCAGCTTTTATAGAAATTCACTTGTTGTTTCTCAACATTTATTAACTTATTCATGACAAATTTCACAAAATCATCAGAATAATCGTCTCAAAAAGTTCTGATCCACTGCATTATATTCATTACTCAATTCTTAAATTATTCTCAACAAAATTCACAAGAAGAATTCAAAGGAAAATGAAGATAAAGATTGTGCGCATTTGACCATTTTAATTTCAACACTTGTTTTGTTCGTTATTCACGTGTTAAGTCGTTTGTTAACATATTCACATAACATTGAAATAAAGATAGCAAAAATCTTCATATTGTATTTTGTACTTTTTCCCCTTGTTTTCTCTACTTGTACGAAAATATATTATAAAATGCTTTCCATCCACATGAATAAATAAGTATATAAGTATATAGCTGTGTGTGTATATATATAAATAAATATATAAATCTAAGAAGTAATTAAGAAAAACATATTATAATCTAGAGAAAAAATAAGGATAGGAGACGTTTACATGAAGAAGACAATAATAAATGAAAAAATCAAGCCACTAACACAAAACAACGGCCGGATAGATTTACCTGAACAAAAAAAAAAAAGGTTGATAGTGTAGATTGCATTCCAGAATAATCTGCTTAAATAACCTATAAAAATAAAAACAAAGAAAGAAAGAATGAAAGAAAAACATAAAAAAAGTCCAACTCGCAGTAATTGTGTCATCTTAGCTTGGCTCCTGAGTGCCAGTAATGTGTAGTGTAAAGGAAGAATATCTAATTTTATTAAAACCTGTCTATTTTTTAGCCTGCTACAGAGCGAACAGAAATACTAAATGAGATGAAGATATTTAGCCGTTGAGGTGACGCCAAGTCAAAGGATGGTTTGGACTTAGCTTGGATGGATGGATGGATTGGGTTTTTAAGGGCAGAAAACATCTAGGTCCTCACCGCCCTGAAGTGTAATGTTAGAGAGTCGTGTATATGTCGTGAAAGGGTTAGTAATTTGTGTTTAGGACAGTGCATGACAATGAACTGTTTTTTTTTTTTTTGATAACTTGTATTCAATTTTCTTTTTTAACCAATATCATTGCTTACTACTAACTTACTAGGTAATGGAACTATTTGTACTAAAAGTAATACTAATATACACTATAGCACTATCAATACAAATAATATACTACATAACAAATAATAGACTACATAACCATATTAATATTTATTTTTCCCCCTCTTGTATAGTTTTTTATTTATTTATTTTTTATATTTTTTATTTATTTTTTTTTATTTATTTATTTTTTTTTATTTTTTATTTATTATTTTTTTTTGTTTATTTTTTCCTTTATGTATAATTTTATTTGTTATATTTTTTAATACATATATATTTTTTTTATGTATATATTTTTTTTTCCTCTTTTGTAATTTTTTATATATCATTTTTTTTTTTTTTTTTTTTAGTAAAACACTAACTAATACAAACTTAGCTTGGAAAAAAAATAAAACTTTTTTCAAATATTTCCTTAACTCCAAATGCAATCAAAATCATGAACACATTGGCCCTCGGTAAAATAGCTGTCAACTCTCCTAGGATGCTTCTTGATGTATGGAGTGCAATAAACCAAACCTACAAGCCTCCGACAGGTAAAGATCTGGGACTCCCTTGTCCATCCAGCAAGGGAGCTATAACCCAATTCAAAATACTAAAATTCTTCTCATGTCTTAAGGAAAAAAGGAGTAGAAAATTTCTATGGATGAACATTATTTTGGAAATTGCTTGCAACAACATGCATTTTTAAATTGTAAACGTGAAATGACACAGGTCTAATCTCATAATGGGAGTATACACTGGTGGGTTCACCGATCGGGCCCATTTTCTTTTTCTTGTGATTCTGCATAGAAAAATATTTGACACGTGTCCGAGTGTATCGTCCAATGCACCCTAGGAGCTGAAAAATAAAATAAAATAGGTTGAAAGTCCATAATTTTATATCTCGAGTTCGGAAAATGATATCAACATGAGTCTTTTACATTTGTTTTTGGGAGTGCATATAAAAGGAATAATTCAATTTTTAAACAATAATATGTTACATTTTTTTTTGTTAAACGCATCTGCTCCTAGACCTTTAGCACCGGGGAAGCATGGCTCCCAGCCACCTTTGCTCCTTGCAATTAGAAAATACACAGCGATCTAGACTCAATGGTTAAAGCATTATTTTCTTTCTTGGTATTCCTTTTATTTTTTCAATTACGAAATGCAAAATATCAAAATATGTTCCTAAAATATGTGTTTATGGCAGAATATGTAAAAATATGGAGTTTTGACAAAATATGTAAAATAAAAAACTGGTTAAATGCTTTAAAACCACTTAAAACTTACGGAATTGCATCGAAACTTACGAATCGGAAAACAAAATATGTAAATACAATAACATCTGTTCCCTAGTTATTGGTATTAGTTCCTTCAAATGACATGAACCAATTGTTGATATTCATTCTTTTAGGTAATTGAATTACTTGATTCTGACCCCTCTCACACATATATATATATATATATATATATATATATATATATATATATATATATATATATTTTGCATAACGGTTAATATTTTATGTTTTTCCAAAGAAATATGTGGTTGTTTTTCTGCAATAAAATAATCTGAAAGGAGCCTTGTTCGTGAATGGCGGATGTTTAATAATGATGAGTATATAATGACATCCAAAAAAAAACCTCTGGAATCTGTATTTCATTCTTCCTCCTGTTATGTGTCCATATAAATACTGTGTGATACTGGGAAGGTGACAGAAGTGGAAAAATGTTCAAAGCTACAATAGTTCTCTTCTTCGTTTTTGCCATGATGGTAATGTAAATTTAAAATTCTATATTTTCATTATTCAATCATAATCTAAAATGTTTTACATTTAGAAAAAGTTCTAGTAATTTTTCAAAAGGCTAAGGATTTTCAGTCATTGGCGATTTTTGTACTTTACTGACCATGAAAGTATGAACATTTAAACCAGAAACCTTGAGGGAAAGGGAGGGGGGGAGCTCCTCTTTAGAACAAATTTAAGTAATTGATTAATGAGTTCCTTTAAATGAATAAAACAAAAGTTCATCTTTACCAAGATGTGGTTAGTCCAAAATGAATTTCCTGGCAGATAGAGGTTGGCCACTAAGAAAGGAATGTAAAAGTGATTTTGAAATTGGTGTTTTACAGTATTTTAATATTCTCTTTTAAACTTCACTGTCGCTGGGTGATTTCATCTCCTCCTACATTCCGGCATATAATATATGCGGTGATATAATATATATGGTGATATTATCACCAGCAGTGCGGTATTTTAAATCACAAATTTTCTCAGGAATTACAGCCGGCTTGCTCGGGTCGTTCAGATAACGAACAAGGATCATGTACAACGTGAGGAAGAATAATGTAGGAGAAAATTTATGGTTTAAAAAAACTGCAATGCTGGTGATATATACTGGAATGTAGAAGGAGGAGAATATCTTAAAAACATTCTCAATATTAAAATACCAAAAAAGCAAAACGAAAAAAAAAAAAAGAAAAACACTAGCAAATGAAAAAAAAACCCAGTCCCGTAACAGGCCATGAGGACCCTGAGGGGCAGATACTGTAGAGGTACCTGATTCATGACCATACGGCAAACTAGGGAGATAGAGTGGTCAGTACTATGCTCCGGCCGCCAGATTTTCCCCTTGGTGCTTCGACTGCTAGAGTCATTAGCACCAAGGTACCCATCATAAAATTAATTAAAGGCTGGGTTGGCCTACAGACTGGCCTAGGGGTTGGCTGGGTCAGGGAGGCCGAATTCAACCAATGAGCGAAGACACTAGAAGAAAAAATCTTAAGAGCTTGCTCGGGATTTGCTAGGTCCTCCAGCATATGAGTCCAGTGCTCTACCACTCAGCTAACCTCGCCCCCATGAAATGAAACTGAAAAAAAAAATCAATATTTTATTTATATTTATTACAATATAAATATTTTTTGGGAGACCCGGTGGCCTTGAGGGTTAAGGCGTGAGCCCTAAACACTCCGTGCCAAAGGTAGTGGGTTTGATTCCCACTAGGGGTGGTGGCTTTTCTTTCGAAAAAATGAGCCCTATCCTGGCTAGAAAAGGGTGGTAACTTACAGGTAACCCGTCCTAAAATTCGTAGTCTATAATAAATGGACATTAAAATTTAAATAAATAAACATTGTTTGAATAACAATATCATTTTATTATTATTAAAAGAGCAAACAAGCAACAACAATTAAATCACATACGTAAATAAAATAAAAGTCTGAAGAAAATCATCATATGTTATCGCTAATTGATGATTATGTGCAGTACTGGTGAATATATATTGCTTATCAAGGAGGAGATAGTTAGGGGATTGAAATAGTTATTAATACTACATTTTCATATCAAAATTAGTTTCTATTGTCAATGTTTTGGCTTGAATTTCAAGCCATCATCAGGGCTATAAGCAAAAACTAAAAATGGACAGAATATATACTAATGACAATATATATATATATATATATATATATATATATATATATATATATATATATATATATATATATATATTTAGATGGAACGGGATCTTTCCCCAGCGGTGGTACTGCTCTTCTACTCTTCCTGCGATATTTCGATGGATTCCTCTTCTTCTTTGTCAGGGTTATATGTTTCATCCCTGGTGGTTGCCAAGGGAAACCACCATTCCCTTGGCAACCACTGAGAATGAAAGATATATGAGCCAGTAATTATTTTTTTTGCCTGTCCTCAGATTTTTCATCATCTAATTGTGTCTATGTAGGAGGAATCAATTATCCAAATGTATTCCAAATAAAATCATCTTCCATATGTTCGCCCTCAGACTCCTCTCCAGATGAAACGTTTCTCAACCGAATAAGAAGAAATGAGTCACTAGTGCATTGGACAAAACTAGTGTGTTCCCTCGAGGGAAAAACCATTAACACAAATAAATTTGATTTTTTTTTTCGTGTTTAACTGTGTGCCAACTATTTGGCAATTAATGCCGGACTATCTACAGGTTGCCACCCTTTTATAATAAGTACAGCACATGGTTGATCACCTATTCAGGTACTGGCCATGACCGACGTTGCTTATCTTTGGTGATCTACGAGATCGCTGCATTCAACGTGACTATGGCTGTTAACTTTAAATATGATTAAAAACAGAAGATGAACAGAAAATGTTAATTCCTGAAATTGACCATTTTGGGTGCGTTTACTTCACCTGTAACACCTAAAGCAGGGTTAAATGAAGAATGTTTGCAAAATAATACAAATAATTTCTGTGTTCTCATTCCTCAGGCAACAATAAGCTGCCACCAGTATGGAATTCCGAGTGGGAGCGCAGGAGGTCAGGGAGAAGCGGGGTTTGGATTTAAATTTGGTGGGAATGCTGGAGGTGGAAGCGACGGATCTCAACAAGGATTGCCTGGGATGGGTGGAGAAGCAACCTTCCAGATGGGAGGAGGCGTTGGAGTAGGTGGTACAGGAGGTATGTAATAGTTTTTAGTTTTGCTCAAATCTGTATAGAACTGTTATCAAAATATGGTATGACTGAATCAATAAATAATTTGCTATGAATAAAAATTGAGTAAGTTCTATCCTTATATTATGAAGAAATGTAAACACTTGAATTGACTTTAAGTATGAAGACAATTTTGTCATTTAATATTATTATATATATTATAATATTATTATTGTACAAAATCCATGTTTGTGCAGTTTCTGTCATTACTGGTTGGGTTGGGTTGGGGGTTTAAGGGCAGAAAACTGCTAAGTCATCACCCCCTTTAGACTATTGTGAACTCGTGTATATTGCAATGCGGTTGAGGAGGCCCAGCAGCCATGAGGTTTAAGACGTGAGCACTTAACACACCACTACTAGGGGTGGTGGCTTTTCTTTAGAAAAAATGAAAGGCATTACCCCTATCCTGTTTAGAAACGGGTGGTGACCTATAGATAACCCATCCTAAAATTCTGAGTTAATTATAATCAACATTAAGGATTGAAATAAATAATTGAGAGGAGATCGTTGAACGTAGATGATGCAAGGTAGGGATTGTCGTTAATGACAAAATTGTCAGTTAATGACAAAATTGATAAAGTAGTCATCTCCTCTACCTACTCCAACATCTTCCATTTATTAAAAACTCCATCCTAATCCCCTATACCACCTGCAATATAGCCCTTTATACCTTCCTCCCTTTCCATTAACACAACATTTTATGACTTTATGACACCTTACTGTACGACGCCGCTTCCGCCGCTCTTTCTTTCATCTTCTATGTTCTCTGTCCATTGGGTGGTCCAGAACCCCCCCCCCCCTCACCAACTCCTTTCTCCCTAAGTTTCCCTTGTATTAAATGTCAGAAATGATCCCGCATCTGTGAGGTATAGTTCTCAATCTTCCCATCGGTAAGCCCATCTTGTTATTTTTATATCTATTCCAATGTAATCTGTTATTCTTATATCTGTTCTCCTAATAATCTAAGCACTTCTAGAGCACATTGTTCTTCTATATATTATGTTTTTATGTTTTTGTCTTTTTCCATATATGTATGTATGTATATATATATATATATATATATATATATATATATATATATATATATATGTATGTATATTTCAGTATTACATCCGTCCTACTTGTTTTTTACAGCCCTGATGAAGGCTTGAAGTTCAAGCCGAAACGTCGGCACAATAAAACCATTTTTACGATAAAATGTAGTTTTATTAAGAAGCAGTGACCGTACCCCGACAATCCCTACCTTGAAATAAATAATGTGTTTGAACAGAGTTTGAAATGTGTGTTTAAGATAACGTTGCTTTGGGGAAAAAACCTTACTATAGCATAGATAAAAGGACCAAAATTGTATAACATTGCTTTGGAAAAGAAAAACAAATGAAAACTGACAATGTCGCTTTGGAAAAAAAAGCCGAAAATGTTGCTTTGGAAAGAATTACTATAGCATGAGATGTACATTTTGGGCAACAAGAGCCCAAAATGTACATCTGTACAAAGCCACATATACATATATGTAAATATATTTACTTATTATTATTATTTATTTAAATGTTTACTCATTTATTTATTTTTTTAATACCCTTTCTTTTTTATTTATTTATTTCATTTCCCATAACCAGAATTATTTTCATTTTTCTTTGTTTTTAACATTTGAGCAATTAATTTTACCATTATGTTCATAGTTTTATTAGTTTGTTTTTAATTTACATATTGATTTTATTTATTTAAATTAATTTTATAATTCTTGCAATTTTTTTGTTGATTATTATGTTGTCTAGTGAGCTACCCAATATAGTTGGGCAACTATTTTTTTTTTCCATAAGGATTTTTTTTTCTCTTTTTATCTTTATTTTATTTGATTTTATTTAGTCATTACTGTTGTTGGGGTACGTTCGATGAATATTCTTTGGTTTTTCAATAGATTTCTTGTAATCGTTCATTTTTTTTCATCCTTCTCCTACTTGGATATCTCTAACACCTGATTAGTGATGGTGTCCCAGGCTTTGTGTTTAGTGTACACTGATATTTTATTTCTTCGAGAGGTGCGAAATTACACAATGACCTAACATAAACCACCTACTACGGCAAGATGTAGAGAGACCAACACTGAATCGAAAAACGCAGAGCTAGAGTAACGAGCACAAATCATGCATTACAGATATCCAATAAGAAGGAAGGAAAGCTAAGGGATCTAAAGAAAACTCTTGAAAAACAGAAGAAAATTCCTCAAACAAAAACCAATACAATACCTCAGACGACAGTGGCTGCACAAAGAATTGGAGAAGTGGATATTGAACAAATTCAGCTTCTGTTATTACTAAACTTACAGATCATGAACTATTTTTCAGGTGGCAGATGAGTGAAATAACTACCTTCAGGTCCTTTGATAGTCTTCATTTTTTTCTTCAGAAATTATGTAATGAGCCTTAAATAAATAGAATATACAGATAGTTATTTGTGTATTTTTATTATTTTTCCAACAATTCTACTACATTTGAAAGATTATATTTACAGTAATATAAAATAATGTTTCTGTGATTTCTCTAATTTCTGTTTCATTATATAAAAGAAAATTCATTTTTTACATTTTGTAAAATGTATTACTAACAGTGAAGCAGCTCAACTGCAAATATGATGTAAATATTTTTAGGAGATTATTTATTTTGGTCCTGTAGTCCCTACATGATCACCAACCCTTCCTGGAAAATTCTTTAGTTTGGCAACCTTTTTAACGCAGGAGGAGGGAAAGTTGCAAGCAACGGATGCGATTCCTGACTACGCATTTCCTTTGGATTCTACCTCTTATTCGGAATCTGAAGAATGTAACATGGACGAAATATGCGACACAGTTTTCGGATTTGTATTAAAAAGGAGAGTGTGTGGTGTAGGGAAACTTACACTGACACAAAGAAAGACAAAGATTGGGTAAAATGTATCTATTGTTCAAGGCGTGTTATATTCATGAAGGATGTACACGTTTTGAAAACAAATTCGAACATTGTGGTAAAAGAGACTTACAAAAAGATGTTATTACATTATAATGCAGAAAAAACTGATTTTTCATATAATATTTTATATTAACTTTTTTAATAATAATAATTAGTTATAAAATTTGTTGTTTGAATCCACTAAATATTTTTACTACTAAATTACAAGTGGTTCATCTATCCCTTAGATTTGTTCCATCTATACCTTACTTAAATCATGAAACAGGCATTCCAAAAATGTGAACAAAGGTATGTTATTTTAACCCTCTGTCGACCAGGTGGGGTCTAGGCAGACCCCATGCACACTATTTCCTCCCTCCCTTATAGCCACCGTATCTCTACCTTCCTGCTCTTTGAGTAGCTTCCTAATCAGTAGTGGTCCGAAGATCGGCAGAGTCAAATCGCTCATAAAGAATAGTCCACGCCTAAAATTGATTATTTTTTGTTGAAAAACAGGGTTGGGGACTGACCGTTGGCTTCCGCGGTAAGTTTTTTTTAGGATATTTACATGTATTTTATTTTCCATTTTAATTAGATTGCATCATTCTAGTATCTGGTATCAAGATAAAACTGAATTCGTCAAATTTTACAAGCTGACGAAAGGATTCCATTTTCCTGTGTTATTGTCTTTCTGTAATGCAATTTCAAATCCTACAACCACAATTTTGGAGCCTGAGACTCAATATATAGAAGGTATCTTCACTGACACCTACAAATTGATTGAATATTTTTTGAAGGAAGTCTTATGAAGTATTAGCACGTTACCACCATAAATGTAAGTGGGGTCCTGGTGGACCCCATGTGGGCTACGGTTTAACTCTCTACCACGTGGTCGACGGAGGGTTAAGTATTATATCTATTATATAAAAAATTGTTCAAATAAAGAAGATAATTAATTTTTAAAAAACCTGGTCCAACTATCCTGGACTTACCCTACTACAAATTTATGCAAGCAGACGAATTATTTCTCGTCTGTCTTCATAGAAGGTTGATAATTCAAGCCAACGTGCTTTTGCCCATCACACACGACCCAATTCTCTTTCTTAATGGTTTTAGAGGCTATCATGAGCTAATGTTATGAAGAGTACATTCAATTATTTTAAATATTATTACTTTACAATAAGAACGGTATTGAAATTATTGGGCATAAAAACCATTAAAAAAAGTAAAACAATTAAAGTAAATTTATTACACACTTCAACAAACTTCTTTACTCTTTTTCTATTAATATTTGTAAATAAAATATGCAGACATTTTACAGGATTCAAGAATAAGTACAGTTCCGCAATCTTCATTCAAGTGGTTCGAACCTTTTGCTCAGGCAAACACCAACATGTACAAAATGCAAGCCTGCAAAATAAATGTATGAAATTAATGCTATTAGTAACAAACATTGCTTACAATATAAAAATATTATTGATTCAAATGAACATTACAATGAAGGAGTAAAAATGAATACAGAAAATTTAGTTTGATAAAATATATCTGGTTATAAATTTTCAAATATTCAAGTAATTCTTGAACAAATGTAATCCTTAAAATCCCAAAACACCCTTAAAAAGTCTCCCCATGTTTGATTTGAGCACGTATCTTTAATTTAGTTCAATTGATATATTGCTCAAATAAAACATGAGAACATTTTTTAAGTGTTGTTTTTTGGGATTTTAAGGATCCATCAGTTCAAGAATCACCTCCAATGGGATTCCAATTCAGAGACCCTAAAAACATTTAGTAAACATGGTCTGCTCTTTGGGACCGATTTTTTTGTTTGTTTGTTTGTTTACTTGTGCTTAAGAGCAAAAAACTGCGGGGTCATCATTGCCCATTTTTTGTTTTGTATCCACAACTAGAGATGAATTCTCACTCAGTTGCCTATCCAAGTAACGGTTCCATACTTACTGGGATCCCTCGATCGAGCGACACAGGACAGAGCTATGAACGACGCATAAGTAATTCCATCGCTCCCACAGACTGGATGTACTCCTTCGAGATTCTTACAGCGAAGACAAGGTGAGTCTTGGAACGTACAAGGACCTTCATGAAGTATTGTCAATTCTGTAAATGAGAAGCATTCCTTGCTAATAAATAACCCTTTCCTTGAAAATAAATTACTGCTTACCCTGGATCATTGTATATCATAAAATGTATGTAAAATTTATATCACAAATTAGAGAATTAATTAATTAACTAAAGCTGAAATTAATAAGTTAATAATGTTTATGTGATAGATGTTTTCTTTTTATTGCTTAAAAAGTTAGCAGTTAATTTCCTCAAACACTTAATTAATTTTCAATAATGTACAGAAAAATAAATTACCTGCAGTTATATGAAAACTATTTCTTCAAGTAATTAGCGGCCTGTTTTAATCTCAGCTTGTTAGGAATTTGCTAGCTTATTTATAAATCTGTATCCAAAAATTAATGCAGTTGATTTGGCTTAAATATTTACATGATTATCGTAGAAGACATATAAAAGAGATAAAAATCTACTGGAAGATTAAGCTGTTTTGGATATATTTCCTTTTAGCACATTCCGAAAGACTAATAGCTTTTCTTAGCTATATAGGATCCTTTCATTTTTTTTTTGTAGGACATGATAAAAGAATTTTTGAAAAACTTTTTCAAATCTTCATTGATTGTACCTACCTGATGTTGTTAAAAAGTCCTGTTAACATTAGTATCCCTTCATTTCTCTTAGCACAATAGCGGACAGTATTTTTAATCTTCCACCACAAAATACTGGAGTTATTAAGGAGTGGGAGTTTTGACCTGACACAAAGTATCAATATACATACCCTAACAGTAACAGTGTTTCTGTCATTATGAATCAAAACTTACTGTACACCAGGAACTAATGATGGAAGTGTATTTTGGAAACGGCATAATTATTTTGATTTTGGTGGTTAACGAACTCGTTCAATCATTTACTAAGTGAACGCTATATACCAAGTTTTGTGACGAAAAACCAAAAGCTCTGGTGGCTAACGCGTTAACAGACACACGCACGCACAGACTCACACACACACAAATATATATATATATATATATATATATATATATATATAATATATGTATGATACATATATAGAAGAGGTTTTCTTTAAATCTAAAGTACATAAGGGAGACCCGGTAGCTGTGAGTGGTAAGGCGTGAGCTCTTAACACTCCGTGCCAAAGGGTCGTGGGTTCGATTCCCACTAGGGGCAGTGGCTTTTCTTTCGAAAAAAGAAAAGGCATCAGCCCTATCCTGGCTAGAAAAGGGTGGTTACCTATAGATAACCCGTCCTAAAATTCGTAGTTAATAATAAATGGACGTTAAAATTTAAATAAATAAAATAAAGTACATACGTGAGTTGTTTTTAGAGAGACATCTTAGATGCTCCTTAGATCTGTATGTAGTTCCATCAGAACCACAAACTAATGGGAATTGGTTATGCTTTCTACATTCCTCGTATCTCTTGTCCATTTCCAGCGCTTTCTTGCAGCTCTTCTGCAAATCACAGTCACATTCTCCTCCGCTAAAAACAGCAACTGAAACTAAACACAAACAAAATATAACATTATATTTATTTTTCCATTATTATGTCAAAGATTCCCACATCAATGGAGATCAACCCTAAAATAAGTTATAATCAAATTAAGAAATATTTATATTTATGTGGCAGAAAGTCAAAACTCATTTACAACACAACTTTCTTCAAAAATCTTTCATTTTTAACTGGATGTTTCACATCTTTTTGATGCCTCTTCAGGAGAACTTAAAATACAAATTACATTCTTAACTTTGGAGTACTTTTTGCAGGAAGGTTAAGGTTAACGCTGTCATTTATTATTTTAAGAGCTCCTGAAGAGATATGAAACATGTATAACAAAATAAAAGATCATTCAAGAAAAGTGTGTTGTAAATGAATTTTGACCTTATGCCAAATAAACATACATAAAGATAAATAGGGTCACCATCTTATAATAGAAAATGAAAATTTAAAAATTAATATGGAAAAATTAAAAAAAGAACAAAAAAAAAACTCTAGGATCAGTAGAAAAAAAAAGAAAGAAAATTAAATGAACAATTTATGAAATGAAATTAATTTATAATTTTCATAATAATAATTACTAACCTAATAGAATGGAAATAGAATAAATGAAGAGACAGTCATTCTTAGATAAAAACTTTGACTGGGCTAAAATTGTGGGTAGTGTAGCAATATGCGAGCCAGTAGCGAATATATAGGGAATAATTTCGGGAGGGGCTGGGACCACAGAATGATTTTTTTTTTTTTTTTTTTTTTGGGTGCATCGACTGCTATGGTCGTTAGCACCATACATGGAAATACTCTTACCAAAACAGTCAAATGAACTTATAACAATTTATTTTTAACCAAATAATTTTTCATTTTTGTTCCATTTCTATGATTTTTAAAACCTTTATGTTACAATTTGAATTACACTAAATAGTTTTATATATTACTATACACACACACTAAGAACAAAATAAATAACAATCCCTAAATAAATAAAAAAGTCATCTCATTCACAGCCATCCCTACAATGTATAAAGGGGCGGGGCTGAGGGGCCTGCAGCCCAAAATTATGATTTCATGGTAAAAATGTGTCATAAAACCCTTAAAAATAAATTAAATAAGATCACTTAGTTCATAAAAAATAGTTTATTTTAGGTTTAATAGCGCTTTAGTTGCCTAAAACTATTCCAAGTTCTAAATGCCATACCCCGGAAATGGTCCCAGCCCCTCGAAATTATTTCCTATAAACGCCCATCCCCTACAATCAAATTCTCCTTCTGAAAGCTAACAACCTAGAACTGTTAGTCCACTAAAACACTCTTACACACAAAAAAAACATACATTTTTTCTGAGATAAGTGATTTAATTTGAATTTATTTTTTAAATTTTTATGACACAATTTTATTGATTAAATTAATAAAAGATGAGGGGGGGGGGGTTGCAGCCTCTCCTTATATAAGCCCGTGATGAGGGCTCTTATCTTGTAACAGTTCAGTCATGGGCGTATATAAGGGGGGGCTGAGGGGGCTGCAGCCCCCCCCCCCCCGAAATTTTGATTTGATCGGTAAAAATTTCATAAAACCCTTAAAAATAAATTAAATAAGATCATTTAGCTCATAAAACATATTCTATTTTGGGTGTAATAGCGTTTAAGTTGGCTATAACTCTTCCAAGATATAAATTGTTAGTATTCCATACACCGGAAATGTCTCAGCCCCCTCCGAAATTATTTTCTATATACGCCCATGAGCTCAGTTAGTTTCTGTGGTGTCAGAGAAGGTCCGATCCGATCCGATTTCGTTTGATCGACAACGGCGGACAGCGGCCGACGTGAGTGCCTACATTGGTCTCGACCCGATCCGATCCGATCCGGCTCGTCAGTAATGACCTCGTAGTGAAGTGAAAATACCTCATAATAAGCATAGAAACCTTCGATTAGGTTGAATGTTGGAGGTAAGAGAAGTATTGGTATTCATATTTTAAAATTATTTATAAGAAAGGTAACTAGAAGGTTATAAGCATTGGAAGGTTATAAACATTAGAAGGTTGTAAACATTGGAAGGGTTTAGACGTTGTATGGTTATAAACATCTTTCCACGCAAATTAATAAACAAGGGAAACAAAAAACAAAAATGTGAATTGACAAAGTTGTTCTAAATGTTTTTTCCTTTGTTTTTAAAAAAAATGCATTGATATTAGTTAATATTTAGAACCTGTAGACCTTTTTGAAACCATGGGCGTATATAAGGGGGGGGGGCTGAGGGGCCGCAGCCCCCTCCCCTCCCGAAATTTTGATTCGATCGGTAAAAATTTCATAAAACCCTTAAAAATAAATTAAATAAGATCATTTAGCTCATAAAACATATTCTATTTTGGGTGTAATAGCGTTTAAGTTGGCTAAAACTCTTCCAAGATATAAATTGTTAGTATTCCATAAACCGGAAATGGTCTCATCCGCCCCCCCCCCCCCCCCCCGAAATTTTCCCAGCCCCCTCCGAAATTATTTTCTATATACGCCCATGTTTGAAACACAATATGTGGGTTGGCGCCATTTTGCTTCATCGGTCCGAAATCGGTCTAGAAACAAACTTGTTTGAATGACCGGGAATCAGTGGCCATCGGATTGGATCGAATCGGGTCGGGTCGAGACCAATGTAGGCAGCTCCATTAAGATGCATGTGTTTGTTTTTCTTCCGACAGTAGGTGGCTATTGGATCGGATCGGAACGTGTCCAGTGTAGGTGCTCCCGTACTAGACGTGAGTCTTGTGTGTCCGATACTAAGACCTGTTAGTGTATAACTTCGCTGCGTCTTATTCTAAGTTCTCTTGACTAATATGATCATGTATAAGACATTTTTTGGTAAACCTGAAGGAGATTGTCCTCAACACCGATTTTCACCAAACTTTGCACTATAACGTATTTTGATGCACTAAACACGAATCCGTTGAAAAAAATTGTTGTTCTCAACCAGGAAAGAAGTTATTTAAAAAAAAAAGTTCACTGATGAAGGTTAGGGAAGACCAAAGGTGCTGTTAGCGGGTTACAAACGACCAAATTTTCTTCAAAATTTGCATTATAACGTATTTTGATGCACTAAACACGAATCCGTTGAAAAAAATTGTTGTTCTCAACCAGGAAAGAAGTTATTTAAAAAAAAAAGTTCACTGATGAAGGTTAGGGAAGACCAAAGGTGCTGTTAGCGGGTTACAAACGACCAAATTTTCTTCAAAATTTGCATTATAACGTATTTTGATGCACTAAACACGAATCCGTTGAAAAAAAAAGTTGCTCGCAACTAGGAAAGAAGTTATTAAGCACTAAAGTTCACTGTTATGGAGGTTATAAAAGACGGGGTAAACAGCTTATATGTAAACACGCGCCTGCGCAATAGTCCTTAATGACGAAGTGTAATTGAAATTTAGACTCACCTTGTGGTAGCTGACTTGGTCGTAAACTGTCGCTTTTGGGCATACGTGCTATGCGTTTCCGCTCGCTCCGCTCGCTCAAGAAAACATCAAAACCCCTAGTCAATCCAACTCGCAGAAATGAAAAGAATTCTATGGCCCAAAAGTCGTCCAAGGCAGTCTTCCCTAACCTTCATAACAGTGAACTTTTTTTTTAAATAACTTCTTTCCTGATTGAGAACAACAATTTTTTTCAACGGATTCGTGTTTAGTGCATCAAAATACGTTATAGTGCAAAGTTTGGAGAAAATCGGTGTTGAGGACAATCTCCTTCAGGTTTACCCATTTTTTAATCGTATTGAAAGAAAAAATTGTTAAATGAATATTTGTACTAACGTGGTTTAATGCAGAGAAATATAAACGGGTTGCCATAAGTAATGTTGTTTGGTCCGCACACAGGGTTGTACTCGTGACGTAAGCGGCTTATCTCGCAAATCTTGGATCTTGCGTGATATCTGCGTGACACCTCTTCCACGGTACAGCCTCCTTCGTGGACGATCTCCAGGTCTAAAACACAAACAATCACAACTTTATCACTTATCAGTATTATCTTTTATCTATGGATCTCCGGAGCCAAAGTAGTTATTTGGCAATACCAGCCGTAATTTTTGTTATATTTAAGCGAAACTGGGTATGTATTCGTTGTAGACATCTAAAGAGAAAAAATTGTTGTAAATTTAATCAAAATCGGTTCATTAGAAAAGGGGGGTTTACTACGGACAAAAATTACTAATTTGCTCATACCGGTCGTCGTTTCTGTTGTATTGTTACGAATCTTGGAATACTTTCTGGGTACATAATAAGAAAGAAGTGTTGTAAACATGGACTAAATCGGTCTATCGGAAGGGGGTTTACTTTGTTCTATGTTTGAATTGAATTTTCCCGCCAGACGTAAGTCCTCAAGGCTCCCACTAGGATCGCCTCTGTTCTGATATGACTTTATATGAGTTGAGGTTTCTCTTTTCCGCCTCTAGGAGTGCTATATCTTCCGTTATTACTGTATCCCGTTCCTTTAATTATTTATATTATAAGATAGATATACGAAAATATGAAGTTTTTGTGTATTTATGTACATTAAGTAGTGACGTTTTTGTGAAGTAGTGAAGTACAACACCTACACAATACTCTAAAAGGAAAATAATTACAAAATTAATAATTGAAACAGAGGATCATTACAAATGTAAAAGAGAAAAAATATTCATGTTTTTATTTTATTTATAAAGGTTATTTGAAGCAAATTATTCAGGATTGCACTTGGCACTAGAAAGTGCTTAGTTATGCAGGTCCTGCGTGACGGGCATTATCCAAAGAAAAACCACCACCCATAGTGGGAATCGAACCCACGGCCCTTTGGAACGGTGTGTTAAGTGCTCACGCCTTAACACTCACGGCCTCCGGTCCTCCGAAGTATAAGTACGAAACATGTAATGTTACAGTATGTGCTTACCTGCGCGGTGACGATGCAGACATCGGACAGCTTCTGCACTGGGGTATGTGTAACCATTGGACGCACAAACATCTGCACCGGGTCTGTATGCTTCGATGCAAGGGTCGTGTTTCTTGCACTCTCCTGTATGGTCCACTTCTAAATCTGCAAAATGGAATAGCAGGGATTAAATCAAAGATACATCATTAAGGAGTACACGCATATATGTATATATATATATATATATATATACATATATATATATATATATATATATATATATATATATATATATATACATATTTTGTTTTTAGGGCATTGCCCCAAACAAAGGGCACCTAAAAGAAATAAAAAGTAAATTAAAACATTGCAAGTAGTTCATACAAAGTATTACAACAATAAGATATGCCATACTTTTCGCCTAAAACATCCTACATTTTCAAGATCCCAGTGGAAAGACCGAATATATGAAGACCTCGAGACAGACCAGAGAACGAGGAGAGACCATGGATTTGGGCGAGGACACGTACCGTAGCTGTAGCACATTTAAGTACCTGGGGGGAGTAGTAACGGAGAACAATAACCTGGAAGCGGAGGTTAAGGGCAGAATGGTGGCGGAAAACAGATGCTTCTACGCCTTGCAAAAAGCTCTCCGATAAAAAAGTCTCTCCAGGAAGGCAAAGATTTTATTATATAAATCTGTAATTAGGCCAGTTGCCGTGTACGGCAGCGAAACGTGGACTCTGACCAAAGAAATGAGGAGAGGTCTGTTGGTCTGGGAAAGATGAGTCCTGAGGAAGATTTTTGTACCCGTAAGAGAGCAGCACAGGTGGAGGGTCAGAAGCAATGCCGAACTTACACAACTGTATAGTGAGCCAGACATCCTCCATGTCATCAAGAAAGGTATACTACGGTGGTTAGGGCACGTGGAGAGAATAGAACTAGTAGTAAACTACCTGAAATAATGCTGAATGGTGTACCTGAGGGAAAAAGAAAGAGAGGCAGACCAAGACAGAGGTGGCTTGATGACCTGGAGGAGGACTTGCGGACGCTAGGGATCCAAAATAGCAGGAACCTAGCAGCAAACCACGTGGCATGGAGCAGGATGGTGGCAGAGGCCCAGGTCCTCTGCCAGAGGGACTCTACCAGACAAGGACTGTAGCGGTCAACAGTGAGTGAGTGATATATATATATATATATATATATATATATATATATATATATATATATATATATATAATATGTTGTACTATTTACCTCTTCCGGTCCTGTTGGTATTGCAGATAAGCCACTCTACATTAGCATACGTCTGCCCATCACTGCCACACACTGGTCTGTACAAGGGGTTCCATGGACATCCTGTGTGCTCCAAGTCTCCTGGACAGCTTCCGTGAGAGCTGATTTCTACAACTGCAACAGAAAGTTTTACCTATAATATAGCGACAGAAAATGTTGACATTATGCAAAGAATTGGTATTTTCTGATCAGGGCCCCCACTTCTCAGAGCCCGACTAAAAATTGTAGTACTTTGCTATAGGACTTTGGGCATTTTAAAATGATTTTCATCTTGAGTTTTGAGCGAAATGAGAATAAAAGCCGACAATCGGTGCAGCAAAGGTCACTTTCGTTACTTGTAGTTTTATTACGACTCTTACTGAAATATACTATTCTGGTCCCATTCCGATAAATATAGGCTACACCCGTCTATATTTCTAAATCACATTCTTTTTACAAGCTCATAACCTATAAATGTTTTATCCAATTAGTGAGGCCCGGGACAACGGTACACGGTTGTCCCCCCCCCCCCATGTGGCGGCCCTTTTTCAGGCATATACTTGCGCTGTCCATTTGCCAGTCTAGAGAGCATTCGTAAGAAATGACAACATACTTCTAGCTTTGTACTTCTTAACGCTCAATAGGAAACATTTAAAACAACCATCCGAGAAATCCACCCATTACTTACATTCGGTTATCGGAAAGGACATAGGATTAAGATCAGACGTAGATAAGCACGCTAAAGAGGGTAGAATTTTGCGCATGCGGGATTTGTACTATTCCATCTGACTGAACGGACTATAGTGCTCTACTTCTGAGCTAACAAGGGCGTATATAAGGGGGGGCTGCAGCCCCCCCCCCCCCGAAATTTTGATTTGATCGGTAAACATTTCATAAAACCCTTAAAAATAAATTAAATAAGATCATTTAGTTCATAAAACATATTCTATTTTGGGTATAATAGCGTTTAACTTGGCTAAAACTCTTCCAAGATCTAAATTGTTAGTATTCCATACACCGGAAATGGTGTCAGCCCCTCCCGAAAATTTCCCAGCCCCCTCCGAAATTATTTCCTATATACGCCCATGTGAGCTAACCTCACCCCTCCGAGGAATACTATTAGAGATATATTGTATTCTTGCTACCTTCTCCACGATGCTTCTTCTGGTGATGATTGAGACAGCGTAGATGGACTACGTTGCGATACGTCACTCCGTCCGAACCACAAACGGGACCTCCGAACAGATCGTTCTCGTATTTGCTGCAATCAGAATAGAAGATGTCCAACTCCAGTTCTGTCTGTCCTGCGGTGACCGCCAACAGCACGTACATCAACCAAACTCCGTCTGAAACATCAATTGTGTTTATTAATCACACGATATTTCGATGGTCAGAGGAAATAAGTTGTTAAGTGACAAAATGAGTTATGTGCACTCTGATTATCTCTTAAGGCTCATGATGGTCTGTTTGCGAAGACCAAATCCAGTTACTTTGAAGTATCTGTCGTGATTTTAAACAGTGATTTTGCTACTTACGGATTACCTTACACGCTCTTTGCAGGTTAGCTATTCCTTCTTCACAGGTTATCTAAGGTTAGAAACCATATTATATAAATATTGTAATCAAAAGTTAATATAGTTTTGCGTATTTATGCGCATAAAAGTTAACAAATACACAAATAAAATTAAATTATGCGTATATTGTCTTTCACAGTAAATCACAAATTTTTTATATAACAAAATGGCACTTCATAAAAACTCTTAGCAACCAACTCCTGTTACCATCTGAATAACCTAAGTCAGATTAACAGATGGATTTGTAACTAGCGAATGACTCGCTCGCGAACTGTCAACCAATCAGCTCAATGTCAACTTCCGCTGACTTCAAGCAATAGTCCGCGAGCGCGTCACCGCTACAATAGTAATGAAAAGTACTTCAAATCACTGCAATCACTACTAAAAGTAACTTTTTGACTACTATATTTATAAAATATGGTTTCTAACTAACCGTTAGATAACTTGTATTTGTAACTTTAAGGTACGTTTTCATTACTACAAAGGAGAGCGTCCTCAGGTACGATTTTCTTCAAAGTTTGCACTATAACGTATATTGATGCACTAAACACGAATCCGTTGAAAAAAAAAACAAAAAAAAAACCCGCTCTCAACTAGGAAAGAAGTTATTTAAAAAAAAGTTCACTGTTATGAAGGTTACAAACGATCGCATAAACAACGTACTTGTAAACTCGCGCATGCGCAATAGTCCTTAATGAAGAAGTGTAATTGAAATTAACTATCAATTATTAAAATTTGCCAACACTTATTTATTCAGAAACATTTTTTTAAATAATGAAACATTCTTCAAATTTCTTGTTTCGCTCCTGAAAAGTATTATATAACAGAAATCCCTTAATAATTTGCTAATGCCTTTATGATTTGTTCCTTCTAAGCTTCTCTGTAAGCTGTAATTAGGTTTTTATTGGTATCGTTATTGCAGTTTTTTGTAGCAAGTTAAAAATGAAGTTACACGACTTCGTAATTCTTATCCGAATTTCTCTTTAAACGTGCCTATAAATATGAAGAGCGCATAAATGCTTTTTTCGGTGCGGTTGCGGACTTATATCCACCGAACATCGCGTCTGAAGATGTCTAGGAGGATTAGAAGAATGCCTTGGACGACTTGTGGGCATAGAATTCTTTTCATTTCTGCGAGTTGGATTGACTAGGGGTTTTGATGTTTTCTTGAGCGAGCGGAAACGCATAGCACGTATGCCCAAAAGCGACAGTTTACGAACAAGTCAGCTACCACAGGTGAGTCTAAATTTCAATTATACTTCGTCATTAAGGACTATTGCGTATGCGCGTGTTTACATATAAGCTGTTTACCCCGTCTTTTATAACCTCCATAACAGTGAACTTTAGTGCTTAATAACTTCTTTCCTAGTTGAGAGCGGTTTTTTTTTTCAACGGATTCGTGTTTAGTGCATCAAAATACGTTATAGTGCAAACTTTGAAGAAAATCGTAGCTGAGGACGCTCTCCTTCAGTTTTACCCATGTCGCCGCGACTTGTTGAAATGGAAACGTACCTTAAGTAATACTTGTAAAGCATAAATGAAAAGAAGCGAATTAATTTCAGCAAGCAATACTTATTACTAAAAGGGTTAATTTTATAATAATCGCCAACGGCCATAGCCACGTTGAATACACCGGTTCCCGTAGATCACCGAAGTTAAGCAACGTCGGGCGTGGTCAGTACCTGAATGGGTGACCGACCACGTGCTGTTGGCATTATAAAAGGGTGGCAACCTGTAGATAGCCCGGCGCTAATGGCCAAGTTCTAGATGCGCCGTAAAAAAAAAAATAAAAAAAAAAAATTATAATAATCAATGGTAATTGTGAAGTTTAGGGGCCTCTTCACCGAATTTTTTGTCCGGTGGTTCTATAACATATTTCTATTTTATATTTTTTTCGCATTATGGGCATACGTGCTACAGGGCCGCCACATGGGGGGGGGGTGGACTGTCGGGTACAATTGTCCCGGGCCTCGCTAGTTGGAAAACAAAGTATAGGTTATGAGCTTGTAAAAAGAATGGGATTTAGAAATATAGACGGGCGTAGCCTATATTTATTTGAATTGGATCTATATATTTTTAATGTACATAAACGACAAAACTAGTGCAGTCCCAGAATAGTATATTTCATTAGGAGTCGTAATAAAACTACAAGTACCGAAAGTGACCTTCGCTGCACCGATTGTCGGCTTTTATTCTCATTTCGCTCAAAACTCAAGATGAAAATAATTTTAAAATGTCCAAAGTCCTATATCAAAGTACTAGAATTTTCAGTCTGGCTCTGAGAAGTGGGGGTCCGTGATCTGGTCCTGGGCCCGGCTCTCAGATGTGGCGGCCCTGATGTGCTATGCTTTTTCGCTCGCTACGCTCGCTCAAGCGAGAAATAGAATTGAATTCTACTTTACTACCAATAGCAACAACTAATAGAAATGGTAATAAGTTATGCGCATGCGCTGAATCACTGTTATAATCACTGCAGATACTTCAGAAGTAACTGGATGTGGTGTTCAAAACAGACCCGTCATAGATAGTGTAAAGAAGTCACTAACAGCCTTGATAGTTTCAGACCTAAAAAAGGGTGTTTTATCGAATACCACATCCAGTTACTTGTGAAGTATCTGCAGTGATTATAACAGTAATCCAGCGAATGCGCATTGTTAGCAATTCTATGGGTCGTTGCTGCTAGTAAAGTAACCTTTACCACTCTATCCGATCCATCTTGCAAAAATTAATAGAATTCTTTTAATTTTAGCGAGTTTTGATATCTTCTTGAGCGAGAGTAGGAGCGGAAACGCATAGCACGTATGGCCATTATGAAAAATAAATATAAAATATAAATATATTATAGAACCACCGGACAAAATAATTTTTGAGCCTACTAGAGTGGGAACAATTAGACGTGGTCTTCGTTGTGTAGCCGTTCAGAGAGACACACAAAAAGAATAGAGCACTTTGATCTGACGACAGAAATATATATGATTCAGAAAGAAGGAATCAAATCTGGGCACCAAAAATATTAGACTTATCAAAAGTGTTAACTGCATTGTATGTGGTCTGTTAATAACAACAGTATAACGTATATATATATATATATATATATATATATATATATATATATATATATATATACATATTACATTCTCTGTATATAAGAACAGTAACCCTTGTAAAATAAATGCTTTCCCCGTTCTGAATCAGCTGGGTTGCGAAGCCTTGGCGGCCATAACTATGGGCGGGGCAGATCAATAGATACGGGAGCCTTCCCTTTCTGAAAGCTAATTCTACATGCGGTAGTGAATTCTAGAAGCCGGATCTTGGAAATATATTGTAGTCTTTGGTTATTCTAGATGCTTCAGAAGTAAGGGTAACTTGAAACGTAAACCTTTACAAAACAAGCTAACATCTCACACAACTACTCATAGAAGCATGGGCGTATATAGAAAATAATTTCGGAGGGGGCTGGGAAAATTTTGGAGGGGGTTGAGACCATTTCCGGTGTATGGAATACTAACAACTTAGGTCTTGGAAGAGTTTTAGCCAAGTTAAACGCTATTACACCCAAAATAGAATATGTTTTATGAACTAAATGATCTTATTTAATTTATTTTTAAGGGTTTTATGAAATTTTTACCGATCAAATCAAAATGTCGGGGGGCTGCAGCATCCTCAGCCTCCCCCCCCTTATATACGCCCATGCATAGAAGTCGTTGTAGTAGGCGAATTCTGCTGGTTAACGACCTTTTTTTAAATCAGACAAATTTTTGTAAACTACGTTTATCAAAATCAGATCATTTTTGGGCCTTAAAATTCTTCTAGGTTAATTAACGTAAGGAAACGAACGAATCCACATTTAAGTTGATATCTGAACTGTTTTTGAAGTGAGTAATACTAGTCTTCCGACATAATTTTCACTTGAGCAATCAGGAATTATTTGGGATTCGGCTAAAAAAAAAAAAAATCAATACGATTTTCGGAAAAAACCTGCATTAAGGACGTTTCGGCTACTCATTGGTAGCCTTCGTCAGCTAAAATGACAAAAAAAAACAACAAAAAAACAGTATTTTAATAAACAGAAAAATGGTTTAACCGTATGATAACTGATAGATTTATACATATAAATCAACTTTTCTTATGTGTAAAAACAATTTGTTGTTAAAATATGAGAACAATTATGCTGCTACTAAACAGGTAGGTTTATATATGTAAAACTTTGATTTATATGTATAGATCTGTCAGATATCTTACTAAAAATCCGTTTTCTGTGTATTAATTCTGTTTGTTTTTTGTAATTTTAGCTGACGAAGGCTACCAATGAGTAGCCGAAACGTCCTTAAAACAGATTTTTTTACAAAATCTTATTGTTGTTTTCTTAGCCGAATCCCAACTAATTCCTGATTGCTTATCACCCCGACGGTTAACTATCTAATCTTCATAATTTTCAGTCGGGATACTTGAAACTTTTTCTAGATTTATATGGTTGGGAATCGTGATAAGCTTACTGGAAATTGAAACCAGTAGTAAGCCTACAATATTTTCTTCAAAAAAAAAAAAAAAAAAAAAAAAAAAAAAAAAAAAAAAAAAAAAAAAAAAAAAACTGAGGTCACCCAGTCTGACTGTTCCATGTGGTGACCTCAATCTGAGAAATGAGTGCTTAAACCCTGGAAACTTTTGGTTCCTTACGACTGTTTTCCCGAATATTTTATTGCTTGTTGTTTCAATCAAATTTAGCAGTAAAATTAATTTGATAGTAAAACAAGTTACCTACTTGAAATGAGAACGAAATTTTGATTGTTTTTCTAAGAGATCTTTCCGAGCAGAAGTCGAACGGTTTGAGTCAATAACCTCCGTTACTGTACGTGTTCAGTACATAATGACGCATAAATCTTACTTTTCTTCAATATTTCATGAGATTAGGTGTTTAATGTTTTTACAAAAAATTAAATGCACTTACTACAAGCATTTCAGAATACTTATAGGTACAGATTTAGACTTACAAAATAAATGAAAATGTGACGGACAGACAATACAAGACTATGACCATATAATATACAACTGCCCATTTCTAGATGGTCCCAGAATAAAATTATATAAACATGTCGTTCTTTCTGGGGACATATGGCCAGTTAATAAGAACCAATTAATGAAACATTTATTGAAAACTTTTATTCTTTTGCTGAAAGCGTTTAAATACGACGTTCTTCAATCCAGTTCATCGGACGTTCTCTTTTCTTGAATCATTTATTTATTTATATTATTATTTATTTCATATTTTATTTATATTATAATTTATTTCATATTTTATTTATATTATTATTCATTTCATATTTTATTTATATTATTATTTATTTCATATTTAATTTATATTATTATTTATTTCATATTTTATTTACATTATTATTTATTTCATATTTTATTTATGTTATTATTTATTTCATATTTTATTTATATTATAATTTATTTCATATGTTATTTATATTATTATTTATTTCATATTTTATTTATATTATTATTTATTTCATATTTTATTTATATTATTATTTATTTCATATTTTATTTATATTATTATTTATTTCATATTTTATTTATATTATTATTTATTTCATATTTTATTTATGTTATTATTTATTTCATATTTTATTCCCTTCACTTAATTTATGATTTTGTTATTTGATTTTTTATTCTTATTATTATCTTAATTAATATTATAATTATTTTAGCCTGCGAGTCGGACCATATATATATATATATATATATATATATATATATATATATATCGAAAACAGAAATAAAAATCATCTCCACTATTTTGGATAAGAAAGGT
The DNA here is from genome assembly GCA_946811695.1 of Gonocerus acuteangulatus. Lineage (NCBI taxonomy): Eukaryota > Metazoa > Arthropoda > Insecta > Hemiptera > Coreidae > Gonocerus > Gonocerus acuteangulatus. The sequence continues at coordinate 76,331,450 of OX328129.1, read as the reverse complement.
TGGATATCTTTAGACAACCAAAATGCTATGTTCTTATTAAAAGGAAGTTATTTATTTTTTTATTACGGGTTATAACTCAACAGAATAGCAGAATCAAAGTCCGTTATATTGGCAGTCAGATAGTAATAAAAACAACAACTCAAGAAAAATAAAATCAGGCACTAGAAGAAAATAAGAAAATAATAAATTATAATACAACAAATAAATATAAAAACAGAATAATATAAATGATTTCCTTGGGAGAATACATATCGCACTAGTATTTTTAAAGTGACACAACTAAAAAATCTGTGTTTTTCATTTATGACTATGAAAGACATGGTAAATATCTCTTTATGAACCATCAAAACTGTATATACCTAGATTCAGAGCTTCTACACCAGAGGGTACTTGTGTCACTCTTCCTGTCTTAATTCTAAGGCCCCTACATAGGCAAGAGTTACACATTTTCAGTTGAGGTTTATTTATGACTATGAAAGACATGGTAAATATCTCTTTAACAACCATCAAAACTGTATATACCTGGATTCAGAGCTTCTACACCAGAGGGTACTTGTGTCACTCTTCCTGTCTTAATTCTAAGGCCCCTACATAGGCAAGAGTTACACATTTTCAGTTGAGGTTTATTTATGACTATGAAAGACATGGTAAATATCTCTTTATCAACCATCAAAACTGTATATACCTGGATTCAGAGCTTCTACACCAGAGGGTACTTGTGTCACTCTTCCTGTCTTTATTCTAAGGCCCCTACATAGGCAAGAGTTACACATTTTCAGTTGAGATTTATTTATGACTATGAAAGACATGGTAAATATCTCTTTATCAACCATCAAAACTGTATATACCTGGATTCAGAGCTTCTACACCAGAGGGTACTTGTGTCACTCTTCCTGTCTTAATTCTAAGGCCCCTACATAGGCAAGAGTTACACATTTTCAGTTGAGGTTTATTTATGACTATGAAAGACATGGTAAATATCTCTTTATCAACCATCAAAACTGTATATACCTGGATTCAGAGCTTCTACACCAGAGGGTACTTGTGTCACTCTTCCTGTCTTAATTCTAAGGCCCCTACATAGGCAAGAGTTACACATTTTCAGTTGAGGTTTATTTATGACTATGAAAGACATGGTAAATATCTCTTTATCAACCATCAAAACTGTATATACCTGGATTCAGAGCTTCTACACCACAGGGTACTTGTGTCACTCTTCCTGTCTTAATTCTAAGGCCCCTACATAGGCAAGAGTTACACATTTTCAGTTGAGGTTTATTTATGACTATGAAAGACATGGTAAATATCTCTTTATCAACCATCAAAACTGTATGTACCTAGCTTGAGAGCTTCTACACCACAGGGTACTTGTGTCACTCTTCCTGTCTTAATCCCAAGGCCCCTACATAGGTAAGAGTGACACAACTCAGTTGAGTTTTATTTTGAGTTGTGTCACTTTAGAAATACTAGTGCGGAATAGTTATATCTTCGAATATGAGCGTGTTGATTCGAGATCTCGATCTATTCACTACTTTCTGTCAGTAAGTCATGTAAGTAATTGTCAAGTTGCTGCTTTGTCTACGGTCGGTCAGGATTAACGCAACTCAAAAAGGCCCAAGGTATGTGAAAAAGCAACACAAGGGGTGAGGAAAGGCAGTAATTCTTACTTATTCACCTTATAATTTGGAACTGGACCCCCCCCCCTCAAAAAAAAACAAAAAAAAACGGAAAAATCCTAAAAGCAGAAACAACTGGTCAAGGCTCCTAAGCAAAAAAAAACTGCTTAAACACGGAATAAAAACAAGGTCTGCATTAAAAACACCTGGTCTTGACACCTTAAAATGTCTTACAAATCTGATTAATCATCTTAAATTACTATAAATTCTTAACATATAAAATTGAAAATAACCTATGTTCAGTGATTTCTTACCCAACGTATGTTTCTCATTGTAGGAAGGCCTTAGTACCCATTTATTGTTATAAATAAATATATCATTAGTAAAATATCAACATTTTATCATTTTTGTTTTATGTACCCGGTTTTATCCGACCTGGTCTTGTATACTTCCAAAAAATAATTTATTTACCCTCCAAAATATAGTTCTTTTACACTGAAAAATATTTAGATTTGAAACTAAAGAACTATTTTATCATTCAAATAGAAATTTAAGCAATTTCATTCACTTAGTTGTTCAGGAAAAAACATTTTGGGGCCCGGTTTTGTCCGACTTTCCCCTATATGTTTGAAAGTTAGAGTTCTGTTTCTTTGTATAGAAGTAGGTCTTTCTGTTTTCTCTAGTAAGTACGAATGGGTAAGTAGGGTGTGTCCTATCCGAAGCCTGGTTGAAATTACTTGGAGAATTGTTAAAAATAAATAAAAGTATTTTAAAAATAAACTAAAACCAACTCACAGGTGATAGAGAGCATCTGGGCGCGGAATGATCTTGGAAGATTCTGCTTCTATTTAAATCTAATTGTCGATCCAGAGCAATGGCTAGTTATGGAAATTGTTTTGAATATTGTTGAGGTCACCAACCTGTCAAGGAACTATCCTTCTGTTTCCGCCATCTCCTTACACATCTCGGGGTTTATGACTTATCGGAAGGCTGAGGAGGAACTGGGTGCAGAAATGGAGGTTCGGAGGTTGCGGGAAGGTTAATAGTGTGTATAGGGGATGAATACTCGCTTATGACGTAGGCACGATGACCCAGAAGTCCTGATTAGAAATGTCACTGTTTCATAACTCATAAGATACAAGCTGGTCGCTCATAATGTGTGTGTGTATATATATATATATATATATATATATATATATATATATATATATATATATATAAAAATAATATATATAAATATTTATCTATTCTTAGACATTCGATCCATTTCTCGAGAATGAAAACAAACAGTATGTGAATTCCCAGCTAGGAAAAAGGAGTTAGGTTAAAGTTGGCGTAAACAGCTTACTTGTAAAATGCGCATGCGCAGACATTGGGAAACAAAGAACTCTCATTGATAAACTATTTATAGCCCCCATAACGTCGGAATTCTATCCATAACAACGAGTTGGATTGACTAGAGTTTCGATATCTTCTTGAGCGAGCGTAGCGAGCGGAAACGCTTAACACGTCTGCCCAAAAGTTCTCATAGACATTCTTCTTTATATGCATGTTTACAAATACGTTGTATATGCCAACTTTTATAACCCCAATAACAGGGAACGTTAGTCCTTAATAACTTCTTTCCTAATGGAAAGCAACTTTTTTTTTTAACGGATTCGTGTTTAGTGCATCAAAATACGTTATACTTCAAAATTTGAAAAAAAATCGGTGCTGAGGACACTCTCCTTCAGTTCTACCCAAAAAAAGTCCCAAGGGGAGATATACCTGAGGCAGATTCTTAGATTTGGACGAGGATCTGTTATGGACTGTAAACAGGAATTCCACTAGAAAGCATTAACCCGGCCAATGACCTCTTGAAGAATTCGCTAGCCGGAAGGAGAATCAAATAAGAAAGGGGGAAGTACCCGAAGAGAGTTGATAGTGAAGAGGATAGTGGTTGATGCAGGACTGATTGATTAGTGCATACGGGGAGCACATACTCGTTAGACAACGAAGAATCGTGGCGGAGCAGGAATCTGCTGATGCTAGGGGGTGAATGTAGGGGGAAAAGTCTAGATGCTAACAGACACGGGGTTCGTAGAGCTAGTACTCGAGCTCGGAAGAAGGGTTCTTAAGTGGAATGATGAAAAAGGAAAAGGGGAGTTGGACAGTGGATATGGGGGATCGAGTTATACGAAAACGAACTTGAGAGTCGGTGCCATCAGTCACGAAGCTGACGAGCTCCGGAAGGTAGCGGTGGATTTTATCTATGTCTATAGAGGCCTAACCACACAATGGACCAGGAAGACCCGATATGTAATCTATCTATCCAAGTACCGAGCCATTTCTTTCAAGGACATCTCAGCTCCTTGAAACACTCAAAGAGGCCATTGTATACGAAATCCAGGCGCTTGTAATACAAGGCATTTTAGTACCAGCGTGTCCAGATACTACAGGCTGAGTTGTGGTCAATTACGGAAAATGAACAGTGTCGCTCTGAGATGGATTGTACCCACTACCTAGATTGTAAGACATAGTCGATAAGTTAAACAGAAGACGTATTTTTCCTTGCTAAGCTTGGAGCAGATTTCTGTTACGGGTACAGAGACGATTCAGCAGGTCATGCACCGGCATCTTTTGGTAAGCAGGAGTCCAAGAAGATCCGAGGAAAATAGAACAGTTTACCGCTGCGAAGGTCCCGACCGATACAACATAAATTTGGCGGTTATTAGGTGCTCTCAATTTTTATCGGAGGCTTGTACCGGACATGGCGGAGAAAATTGTCAAAATCAACGATCTGCTAAAAAGCGGCAGAAACGTTCGCTTGGCTTCTCGACCTGTGCTGTCATTCCCCAATTTCGATAAGCTGTTCATCTTGATCACGGATGCCATTGATCACTCCGTGAAGTCTGTCCTTGCATAACATTGTCTGGAGAAAGATAGACCTATAGAATACACAAGCAGGCGACTCACAGAAGCTGAAGAGAGGTACAGTGCTATTTAGAGGGAGCTTCTGGGAATGTCTGGGCCACAGATGATTTCCGGTTATTCGCAATAAAACCTGACCACAAACGCGTCCAGTGGGTCGCGTCGCTGAAGGAACGTATTCCTGAGGATACTTTCGCCAGAATCCTCAGGAAGAAAAGGAAAGGCTCGCTCAATACAACATCCAAGTATGCTATACTCCATTAAAGATAATATGGTGGCAGAATGGTTGTCCCCACTACTACAGCGAGTCAATATTGCAACTACAGTCGAAGAAAAAGACAGACACCAACAAATGTTTTATGACTGGATCGCCTATGAGACCTACAGCAACCAAAATGACGAAGAAAGAACGGAATCAGCGAGAGACCGGGAGCTGACATTGGCTGAAATGCAGGTCATTTCCACTAGGTCGAAAACGTCTACCAGCTGTCTGCCTATAAGTTTGTTCCTTATTCAAATCCACACAGTTCGACCGATTTCGACCCAACTTGGCACAAAGGTAGATCTATCTTTCTTCGTACACTATAGGCCTCTCTCCCTTTCTTACATCTGTACATTCCTTCAAATCTTACCAGCCTCTTTACTACACCTTCCATACCGTCTTTCTTGCTTACCACGCCTCTTCCATTTCCTGTACTTACCTACTGCCTTCCACTTTCAACTTCATGTACAGTTACTCTTACTATATAACTCACCTCTCCCTCGGTTACCTCCTTCTCTCCTTTGTCTTCCTTCCTCCACTACAAGCCTCTCTTCCTTCCTTACATCTGTACATTCTTGCAAATCTTACCAGCCTCTTTACTACACCTTCCATACCGTCTTTCTTGCTAACGACGCCTCTTCCATTTCCTGTACTTACCTACTGCCTTCCACTTTCAACTTCATGTACAGTTACTCTTACTATATAACTCACCTCTCCCTGTTTTCCGGTTACCTCCTTCTCTCCTTTGTCTTCCTCCCTCCACTACAAGCCTCTCTTCCTTCCTTACATCTGTACATTCTTGCAAATCTTACCAGCCTCTTTACTACACCTTCCATACCGTCTTTCTTGCTAACGACGCCTCTTCCATTTCCTGTACTTACCTACTGCCTTCCACTTTCAACTTCATGTACAGTTACTCTTACTATATAACTCAACTCTCCCTCGGTTACCTCCTTCTCTCCTTTGTCTTCCTCCCTCCACTACAAGCCTCTCTCCCTTCCTTACATCTGTACATTCTTGCAAATCTTACCAGCCTCTTTACTACACCTTCCATACCGTCTTTCTTGCTAACGACGCCTCTTCCATTTCCTGTACTTACCTACTGCCTTCCACTTTCAACTTCATGTACAGTTACTCTTACTATATAACTCAACTCTCCCTCGGTTACCTCCTTCTCTCCTTTGTCTTCCTTCCTCCACTACAAGCCTCTCTTCCTTCCTTACATCTGTACATTCTTGAAAATCTTACTAGTCTCTGTACTACACCTTCCATACCGTCTTTCTTGCTCACCACGCCTCTTCCATTTCCTGTACTTACCTACTGCCTTCCACTTTCAACTTCACGTACAGTTACTCTTACTATATAACTCACCTCTCCCTCGGTTACCTCCTTCTCTCCTTTGTCTTCCTTCCTCCACTACAAGCCTCTCTTCCTTCCTTACATCTGTACATTCTTGAAAATCTTACTAGTCTCTGTACTACACCTTCCACACCGTATTTATTAAATACCACGCTTCTTCCATTTCCTGGCCTTACCTATTACCTTCCACTTTCAGGTTCACGACCTTTTCCTCTTACTTTATACCTTATCTCCTCCCTTCGATTATTTCCTTCTTTCGTCCTCTCCCTTATCTTTCTCACCTCCTCACATTCCTCCCTCCGTAACTATCCTATTTATCTGCCACCCTATTTATTAGCTTTCTCAATCCCATCCAATCTACATTACCTCGCCCTCTCGCATTACCTTACCTCGTTCCCCTACCAGACCCTACGTTCTACTGTCCTACATTTCTCACCTTTCCCCTTCCCTTAACTTCCTCCTTATGCTCCACAATTCCATGCTCTTCTTATTTAGTCACCTTTCTTCCAACGCCACCATCTTCTTGTTCATATTTCCTAATATCCGTCTTCCCTTACCTTCTTACACCCCCATCCACTTTCGTATATCTCTCCCTATCTCTTTCTGCTTCCTTCCTTTGAATTCTGTTTTCCACGACTTCTTTACATATCCTTCTATCTTCCCTATAATCATTCCTGTTCTACTATCCTCCCTTCCTTATTTGTACCTTCCTATTATCTTCCCATCCTGTTCCTATGTCCTCCTATCTTCCCTTTGTTACTAGTTTCCATCTGAACTATAATCTCCCCTTAATTTCTTCCCTATTCATTCTATCTCAGGATTCCCGATGTCCTTCACACGTATCTTTCCCTATCTTCTTTCCTCACTTTCCCCCAGGCGTATCCATAATCTCTAACTGACTTACCTGTTTCTCTTCTTTATCATACTTCCTACCAAATATATCACACCTTCACTCCTTCGAATCACCGTTACCATCTTTGTCATACGTTCCTTTACTTCCTGTATTCCATCACTTTACATTGTTTATCCCTTATTCTTGTTCACTTATATCCCTCTCAAAATGCCTCCTACTTCCGAAGGAATTACTAGTATTTGAAGGATATCCAGAAACCCCAGACGATATTTTCTCTCATTTTCTTACAAAATTCGTCGAAGGTATTTCATATTTTTTTCTGGCTTTTAGCACTTTTCTCCGTAGGAAAGTAAAAATAAATTAAATCGGTTCATTAGCAGGGGGGGGGAGGTTTTCTCCTGGCTCAAATTACCAATTTCCTCGTCGTAATAGTAATTTGGGATTTACTCTGTTCAAATTGAATTGCCGCCAATGGTCGTAACTTCTACCACTAGGAGCGCTGGACATGGACTCTATATCCACCTGCTACTGAGTCAGCTGTTTATTGCAAATATAAAATAAAATCCTTCCAACATAAACCGAATCCAAACCTTCCAGTACAAACTCCTTCGCCGGATCCTTAATGCTCCCTTTTACGTCAACAATAATATCATCCACCGAGACCTGGAAATTCCCTTTGTCGCTTCACCACTTTTCATTCCAAGCTATCCAAACAAATTATGCAGGAATACATTTTACACTACCCATATTCTGAGGAAAGTGCTTAGTTATACAGCATCTGCCTACCAGACTTGTTAATATAATTTGCCTGTGTATTTCCTTGAGGAGCATCTGTTAAGCATGTTGTGAAGCCCCCCTAATACTGCATTACCGGTAGGTATGATAAATATCTACCATAGATACAAGCCTCTATAAGAGAGATCACCACGGAGATGGAGAAATGCTAGGAGGTGGGTAAGGAGGTCATCTACAGAACAGCCAGACCAGCATGTTACGTCATTGTTCCAGTATAGCTGAGCGGAGACAGCAGTTCGCCAACATCGGAATCACGTCCAAAGCATTCAGCAATCACCACCAAAAAGGCATTCTCAACGTACAAAGGTTCTTCATGAACATATTGATAGTCACAGGGAATAAGTATGAAAGTATGGAAAATCTGTTAGCACATTCGTTGCCACCCAAATTCCGAAGTACGGCCTGTGGGAGATTTAATGTTTTCCCAGAAAAACACTCGAAAGTGAATGTATAATCTAGGAAAAACACTCGAAAGTGAATGTATAGTCTAGGAAAAACACTCGAAAGTGAATGTATAGTCTAGGAAAAACACTCGAAAGTGAATGTATAGTCTAGGAAAATCACTCGAAAGTGAATGTATAGTCTAGGAAAAACACTCGAAAGTGAATGTACAATCTAGGAAAAACACTCGAAAGTGAATGTACAATCTAGGAAAAACACTCGAAAGTGAATGTATAATCTAGGAAAAACACTCGAAAGTGAATGTATAGTCTAGGAAAAACACTCGAAAGTGAATGTATAGTCTAGGAAAAACACTCGAAAGTGAATGTATAATCTAGGAAAAACACTCGAAAGTGAATGTATAGTCTAGGAAAAACACTCGAAAGTGAATGTATAATCTAGGAAAAACACTCGAAAGTGAATGTATAATCTAGGAAAAACACTCGAAAGTGAATGTATAGTCTAGGAAAAACACTCGAAAGTGAATGTATAGTCTAGGAAAAACACTCGAAAGTGAATGTATAATCTAGGAAAAACACTCGAAAGTGAATGTATAATCTAGGAAAAACACTCGAAAGTGAATGTATAATCTAGGAAAAACACTCGAAAGTGAATGTATAATCTAGGAAAAACACTCGAAAGTGAATGTATAATCTAGGAAAAACACTCGAAAGTGAATGTATAATCTAGGAAAAACACTCGAAAGTGAATGTATAATCTAGGAAAAACACTCGAAAGTGAATGTATAGTCTAGGAAAAACACTCGAAAGTGAATGTATAGTCTAGGAAAAACACTCGAAAGTGAATGCATAATCTAGGAAAAACACTGGAAAGTGAATGTATAATCTAGGAAAAACACTCGAAAGTGAATGTATAATCTAGGAAAAACACTCGAAAGTGAATGTATAATCTAGGAAAAACACTCGAAAGTGAATGTATAATCTAGGAAAAATAGTATACTAAAAAAAAATTAAACGGCACATTTAGCGCAGTAAACCCGCTATTGTTTCAGGTCCAAAAATCTTACCAAAAACCAATTCAAGGATGTCGAATCTGCCCCAACCAACGGACAGTGGGGCCAAACGACACTTCATGTTTCAAAAAATACTACAGCCTCCAAATTTGAAACTATTTCAATGCATTTTTGTTTAAATTAAAGCTAATACAATTTAGAACATATTTTTCTAGCCAGGTTTTTGTTGTTTGTTGTCTCTGTGTATTAAATTACGTGTAAATAATACGCCCGGTATAAGGAAATTAGTGATTTCCGCCCGGAGTAAACCCCCCCCCCCTTCTAGTCAACCAATTTATTTTATTTTTACAACAAATTTTTCTCTTCAGTTGACCACAACGAATACCGATTTTCGTTGAAATATAACAAAAATTACGACTGTTATTGACAAATAACTACATTGGCTCCGGAGTAACCCCCCCCCCTCCGGATGGACTGATTCTGTTGGTTAACGAACTCGTTCAATCGTTTGATGGGGGAATACTACATACCAAGTTTCGTGGCGAGAAAACAAAAACTCTGGCCTATATCGTCTTAATGGACACATATTAGTTTATTTTATATATATATATATATATATATATATATATATATATATATATATATATATATATATATAAATTTTAACGGGGGTCATTTTCGGTGTCTACTAGGTAGGGTCGATGGAGATTCGAAGAAATTTTTCATAAATTCCTTCATGAGTGCAACCTCAATAGCTACTTTCCTTCGGAGGAAAGTGCTAAAAAATATGTAGTGAAATCGGTTAATTTTTAGCGACTGTAGCTCTTTTAGCACTTTCCTCCGAAGGAAAGTAGCTATTGAGGTTGCACTCATGAAGGAATTTATGAAAAATTTCTTCGAATCTCCATCGACCCTACCTAGTAGACACCGAAAATGACCCCCGTTAAAATTTATATATATATATATATATATATATATATATATATATATATATATATATATATAGCAAACGATTGAACGAGTTCGTTAACCACCAAAATCGGTCCCACCGGGGGGGGGGGGGGGGGGGGGTTTACCCCGGACCCAAAACACTAATTTGACCATGCCAGCCGTAGTTTTTGTTATATTTCAACGAAACTCGGTATTCGTTATGTTGATCTAAAGAGAGACACACGGTGTAAAATTAAACTAAATCGGTTTATTAGGAGGGGGGGGGGGGGGGTTTACTCCGGACCCACATTACCAATTTACCACTACCAACCGTAATATTTGTTACATTTCAACGAAACTCGGTATTCGTTATGTTGATCTAAAGAGAGACACACGGTGTAAAAGTAAACTAAATCGGTTCATTAGAAGGGGGGGTTTACTCCGGACCCACATTACCAATTTGCCACTACCAGCCGTAATATTTGTTACATTTCAACGAAACTCGGTATTCGTTATGTTGATCTAAAGAGAGACTCACGGTGTAAAAGTAAACTAAATCGGTTCATTAGAAGGGGGGGGTTTACTCCGGACCCACATTACCAATTTGCCACTACCAGCCGTAATATTTGTTATATTTCAACGAAACTCGGTATTCGTTATGTTGATCTAAAGAGAGAAATACGGTGTAAAAGTAAACTAAATCGGTTCATTAGAAGGGGGGGGGTTTACTCCGGACCCACATTACCAATTTGCCACTACCAGCCGTAATATTTGTTATATTTCAACGAAACTCGGTATTCGTTTTGTTGATCTAAAGAGAGAAATACGGTGTAAAAGTAAACTAAATCGGTTCATTAGAAGGGGGGGTTTACTCCGGACCCACATTACCAATTTGCCACTACCAGCCGTAATATTTGTTACATTTCAACGAAACTCGGTATTCGTTATGTTGATCTAAAGAGAGACACACGGTGTAAAAGTAAACTAAATCGGTTCATTAGAAGGGGGGGGGGGGGTTTACTCCGGACCCACATTACCAATTTACCACTACCAACCGTAATATTTGTTACATTTCAACGAAACTCGGTATTCGTTATGTTGATCTAAAGAGAGACACACGGTGTAAAAGTAAACTAAATCGGTTCATTAGAAGGGGGGGTTTACTCCGGACCCACATTACCAATTTGCCACTACCAGCCGTAATATTTGTTACATTTCAACGAAACTCGGTATTCGTTATGTTGATCTAAAGAGAGACACACGGTGTAAAAGTAAACTAAATCGGTTCATTAGAAGGGGGGGGGTTTACTCCGGACCCACATTACCAATTTGCCACTACCAGCCGTAATATTTGTTATATTTCAACGAAACTCGGTATTCGTTATGTTGATCTAAAGAGAGAAATACGGTGTAAAAGTAAACTAAATCGGTTCATTAGAAGGGGGGGGGTTTACTCCGGACCCACATTACCAATTTGCCACTACCAGCCGTAATATTTGTTATATTTCAACGAAACTCGGTATTCGTTTTGTTGATCTAAAGAGAGAAATACGGTGTAAAAGTAAACTAAATCGGTTCATTAGAAGGGGGGGTTTACTCCGGACCCACATTACCAATTTGCCACTACCAGCCGTAATATTTGTTACATTTCAACGAAACTCGGTATTCGTTATGTTGATCTAAAGAGAGACACACGGTGTAAAAGTAAACTAAATCGGTTCATTAGAAGGGGGGGTTTACTCCGGACCCACATTACCAATTTGCCACTACCAGCCGTAATATTTGTTATATTTCAACGAAACTCGGTATTCGTTATGTTGATCTAAAGAGAGAAATACGGTGTAAAAGTAAACTAAATCGGTTCATTAGAAGGGGGGGGTTTACTCCGGACCCACATTACCAATTTGCCACTACCAGCCGTAATATTTGTTACATTTCAACGAAACTCGGTATTCGTGGTGGTAATCAACAGAGAAAAATAGGTTGTAAAAATAAACTAAATCGTGTTACTTGGAGGGGGGGGGGGGTTTACTCCGGACCTAAAGTACTAATATACGCATACCGGTCGTTATTTTTGCTGTATTGTAACGAAACGCGGTATACGTCGTGGGTAACTCATGAGAAAGAAGTGTTGTAAAAATGAAGTAAATTGGTTTATTGGAAAGGAGGTTTTACTTTAAATTCTGTTTCATTAGAATTAGCCGACCAGACGTAGATTCGCAAAGGCGCCGCGAGGAGCGCTATCTCCCACAAGGGGGACTGTATCCTCTTCCTGCGTCAGATCAAACGACGGAAAATGAAGTTTTTATGCACAGTATCATGTATTAACATAACTATGGAAGCAAATTACCTATTTAGAAAATTAATAATTGAACAGTTCTAATAAGAAATGTAAATCTGCAGAACTATTCGGTTTTTTATTTTATTTATATATGTTATTTACAGCAAATTATTCAGTAATGTAGTCTACACTACAAAAATTCTGAGGAAAGTGCTTAGTTATGCAGCTCCTGCGTGACGGACGTTTTGAAACACGAAGTGTCGTTTGGCTGCACTGTGCAGCGGGTCACTAGAAATACGGCAAGCCTAATTGATTATTAGTAATGTTTTCCTAGGTTAGGGAAGTAGGGGAATGAAAGGCATGGGATAGTCATACTCCGACGCATAGTCTACAATGTGTCGTATGCAGTCAACGTGTTAAGTACACTATGATTATTTCCCAAGACTTATAAATAGTGAAACGAAGTCACTAACTCACAGCCTTGATATTTTCCGACGTATAAAGATGTGGGTTTCTTGACATCTCCTGAAATATAAGATTTTGAACATACTCAATTTTGGTATGCGCAAAACTTATTGACAGCGGGGAAAGTGTACTACGCGAAAATAAAAAAGTTATTCAACAGCTTCGATTATGTTTCAAGATCAGCATAATACATCCTCAGATTCCATATGATGGTACAACAACCATATGATATATTCATGTATACGATAAACAACAGAGTTATGGAGACTCTACAATGGCTACCAAGGTCTAGTCATATCACAGACACCCTTCCGTAAGATACTAGAGGGAAAACTATATTCCACTAGAAGATTGGATTTGGTTAAAATAGGCAGGCAAAAAGGCACTTTAAATACTGAAAATAGGCAGTATTGTAATTAAAATAGGCATTTATAAGGAGTGAAGGCAAAGAGGAACCTTACTCATTATTAATGAAAATATGTATTTTAAATACTCATTCATTGCTTTATTATCAATTTATCACAGAATTAGTGTACTTACCCTTACTTTCCCTTCTTACAAGCAACAACAAGATACTTTTTCAAAGTATCAACTCACATAGACCTTCTAAGAAAAAATGTTTTTCAGCATGGAAAAACTTCCTCTGCATTATCTTATCATTTCTAAATCCGGAATATCAGGTAACTACACCATTGTCACAGCAAAAGGGGTGTGAGGAAGGAGACGTACTTCTCTCATCCTCTCTCTTTCCTCCTGTTCATTATGCCTGTGCATTCCTTCTACTAAGGAAGGTTCTGTTATTTACAGAGCTTCAATCCACGGGTTGGGAAAATAAGCTTTCGAATTGATATTTGTGACGGCAATATGTAATTTAATTTGTGAAACCTTTTTTGTTTTCGACGAACTGAAATTCGAAATTCGTTATGTGCTTTTTAAAATGTTTAAATCGCAGAAAAAAATTGCATAACGAGCAAAAAAGGCTTTAAATCTTAAAATAGCCAAAATAGGCAAAAAAGGCAAAATAAAAATTGTCTCAACACTTCCTAAATGCACGGAAACATATTTATTTCTATCTGATTCTTCAATATATCCATTCAGATAAAAAAGGCATTTTGCCTAACTTCCGGGTTCTAGTGATTACACTCTGGATAGGATGGATGGGCGGTGTGTAAACCGACTTAATAATTCATTTTGTGATAAGACAAGAAGTACCGGATTGGTTAGGTAGGTGGTACCGTTCATATGTCTACTATCATAAGTAAAGATAGATAGATAGATATGGAGTTCGGCGCTCTACAGCTAGGTTAATTGCGCCTTCCAATATGTTGGTTCGAAAAGGTTTGGGTTCTTCTATAAATATTTGCTTTAGATATTTAATTAAATTTTGAGACGTCTGTGAGTTAGTGGGATAGGTGTAGTTCTTTGCCTGTGTGTAATGGTGTTATGCTTTGTTTAGTTACAAATTGTTAAAAATAATTAGTTACAGATTATATCATTTATTAGTTAAAGACAATGACAGTCATTATCTTAAAATCCAATATGGCAATTATAATTTAAATCAAGACTATTATAGCTTAAACTAAGACTATATTATTTAAACAAAGACTATGACAATTATAATTTAAATTAAGAGAATTATAATAAAGTTAGACTAATTACAATCTTTTCGTAAACTTGATTAATATAATATTGATGTGATTTTAATATATATATATATATATATATATATATATATATATATATATATATATATATATATATATATATATATTCCTTTTTTATTATTATTTTTTTTAAAATATTTTTATGTTTTGTTTTTTTATCTTTTTATTTTATTATTATTATTTTTTTTTAATATCTTTTTTTTATTTTATCTTATTATTTTTTTTTTGTATTTTATTATATTTTTTTGGGGGGTCTTTTGTATAATAAGCATACACTTTTCAAGAACTAGTAACAGTTACTCATTTTATTATTATTTGGAACATATGATTCACCTCTAACCTAATTCTGTATTTAAACGCATTCATTTATCAGATTTACATTAAAAACACTAACAATGTGTTTGCTTGAGAAAGAAGAAGATATGAGAAGGAAGACCTATTTCATAAAATATTGCATTCAATGTTTGAATATTGGCCACCTTCAGCATGATTTATTTTGTTCAGTATTAAATAAAGTTATTTTCTTTTTTATAAACAAGCATTTATCTTGTTTTGTAAACATAACCTAGAGTTTAGTAAAGTAACAGTAGAGTAACTGTTACTAGTTCTTGAAAAGTGTATGCTTATTATACAAAAGACCTTTTTTTTTTTATTATTTATTTATTTATTTTTTTTTATATATTTTTTTATTTACTTATTTTTTTTTATTTGTTCTTTTTTTTCATATATTTTGGAGGAGGTTTGCATCCTTAAGGAATGACATTAAGAGGGGGATTATTTTGGTTGAATCAGAGAGTGGTTCCTTTAATGATCGTGGCATATGATGTTTTTTAAACAGGTTTTCGTACCGGGGGCATTCTTCAAATATATGGAATACAGTTATTTGTTTATTACATCGGTTGTATTTTGGAGGTTCTTCTTTTGTAAAAAGGTGAGAATGGGTTAAGCGCGTGTGTCCGATTCGTAAACGGCTTAGTGCTGCTTCGTGTCTTCTTATTTCTTGAAATGATGTTTTCCATGTTTTTGGAGTGGGTTTGATATTGTGTAGTTTGTTATTGGTGACCTCTGACCACATTTTTGTCCAATCATCTGAAGCTTGTTTTTTAAGCCAGGAGTGTATGTCTGATTTGGTAGTGATTGTAGTAGGTTCTATTTCGGATAGGGATACTATTTCATAAGTAAAGGATTTAAAGCAGTTATTGGTAGCGTTTAATTTTCCGTGGAAAATATAAAATGAAATCGCCAAGATAAGGAAGATTTAAGGCTCCATAACAGGAAACTTTCAGTATCCTGCGGAAATTGTTCCATCCCCATTCTGACGTTCGCTCTCGGAAACCAATATACCCAATACGTTTATCATTTTATTACCATGTCCTTGTGGACGGATTCTGCTGGTCAGTGTTGGGCAAAAGTTATTCAGAATGATGAATAAAGATTAATGAATAAATGTATTATTTCATTCATGAATGAAGAATAATTACTTTTATCCATTATTCGTTATTCTGTGAATGAAGTTTATGTTTTATTAACAAATTATTCGAATGATCAGTCAGAATATACGTGTTTTAATGAATAATGATAGATTTATTATAATGTTGGCAGCCGGAAATATGTATGTATATGTGCGTTTGAGTAGGATTATTCAGTAGACCAACTAGAAATAAATAATAACAAATGATGAATAATGAATAACGAATAATTCTGTGAATAATTCATGCTGTACCGTGTGAATAAGATAATTCAGTGAATTATTCATCATTCACTAAAAATGTATTTAAATGATCATTCGAATAATATTTTATTCGAAGAATGCCCAACACTGCTGCTGGTGAACGAACTTGAACTTTCAAATTAAACAAAAGATTTTGGTTCCCATGTTCATCAAAATTGAACCATTTTTCATCCTGTGAGAGGGCGTAAAGACAAATATATATATATATATATATATATATATATATATATATATATAAAATCAGTCCCGTAACAGGCCACGAGGGACCTGAGGGGCAGATACTACAGAGGTATCTGATTCATGACCATACGGCACACTAGGGAGATAGTGTGGTCATTACTTCGCTCCGGCCGCCTGATTTTCCCCTTGGCTGCTTCGACTGCTAGAGTTATTAACACCAACCAAGGTACCCATTATTAAATTAATTAAAGGCTGGCCTAGGGACGGTCAGGGAGGCCGAATTCAACCCATGAACGAAGACACTAGAAGAAAAAATCTTTAGTGCTTGCTCGGGATTTGAACTCAAGTCCTCCAACTTATTAGTCCAGTGCTCTACCACTGAGCTAACCTCGCCCCATATATATATTGAAACGTGAAATGTTCTAGACTGCCTGATAACGTCACGATACGACCACCACGGTGAAAATATTCACCCCCATGATCACTTAATCTCAAGCTTTCGTCCTCCGCCATCACCAGGACATTCATTGCTGAAGAAGGCTACTGAAGAGTATGCCGAAACATTATAAATATATATATTTTCTGAAAATTTGAAAGTTGTCTCGTTGCCAAATCCCAATATTTCCTTGGCTAGAATTAATTACATTGAAATAGATTCTTTTCTTAAATAACGAGGTACCATTTTAAACCTTATTAAATAATACGACTTTTTTTTCTCTACCCATTAAGTTGAAGGTGGTAGTAGAGGATAAAGGGGGAAGGGAGGAAGATATGAAGGGTTTTAGCGCGGTAACTCCCTATCTCCATAGGGAGAACCCCCTATCTCCATGACGCAATCCGGAAGTGCCGACTAGAAACTTTCACGTTTCAGACCCTATAGATCGCGAAAATATAGGTGGCCCAAATTTGTATATATATATATATATATATATATATATATATATATATATATATATATATATATATATATACTTGTCTGTTCGCGCACTACAACTTGGTAATTAATCCCAACTAAGATGTTTAAATTTTGGTTATATTTGGAGTTAAGGAAGTATGCGAAATAAATGTATATATTTATATATATGCTTGTCTGTTCGCGCTCATGACGGCTCAAAAATGGTCCGGTTTTAATGAAATTTGGCACAAAAATCTGTCGTCTAATTTGAAAGGTCAAGTTCGTTAACCAGCAGAATCCGCCCACTAGAAGATGGCGTTTGGGGCGAAATTCGCGCAAAAAAAATCGTAACGCTTACGTTTTTGAGTTTATATGCTTGCAGGTACTTGTTTTATAGGTTTTTTAACATAAGAAAACGAATGAAACCATTTTAAGGCGATATCTGTAACCGTTCCTGAGAAAAGTGGAATCAATGTTTTTGTAAATTATATTTTTGTGAGTACTTAGAATCGCGGAATTCAATTGAAATATTTTCTACAACTTGGAAATTAATCCCAACCAAGATGTTTAAATGTTGGTTATATTTGGAGTTAACGAAGTATGCGAAAAAAATTATTTTATTAATAGACATGAAACGTTTTTAGATCTTCATACATTTTTCGTAAATATCTCGATTACGGTTGGGAAGTCGTGCTAAGTGGAAGGTAACCATTCGAATGCTTACTAAATTCTCTACAAAAAAGGTTCTGAAGCAATATTCGATAGGGCAACGTCAATCAGAGATATAAGCGCTTTTTTTTTTTTTTTTTTTTTAATATATATCTTTATTTGTAAATTATACAATACATACAGTATTTTTCATAATTCTTTTGTATATGTATAATGTCATGATTGATTTATAGGGAAAAAAGCCCATTGGCCAAAACCTATTAGCGTGAAGTGTTAACAGATTGCTGCTTGTTTAAGTGAGACTATTTACAATATTTACATTATAATATTTACATTCTACAATTGATCTCTTGGCCATTTGCGCTTAAGGCGACGGAGAGGGTTACCGGGAATGGTGGATGAGGATAACTTATTGATTAGGGGATTGTAGTGACCAGGCAAACGGGAGTGGAAGTTCAGGTATCGGGTTTGGGACAAGGTTTGGACAAAGGGGATTTCTAGGTCATTGTGGATAGTGAGGTTGGAGACATAGAAGGGAGCATTAACTATTTTTCGGAGTATTTTGGATTGGAGGGATTGGATTCTGAGGATATTGGAACGCTTGGCACACCCCCAAACTTCCAAGCCATACGTCCAGGAGGGTTGGAGTATTGCAGTATATAACAGTCTCTTGTTCTGTAAAGATAGTTTGGAGCGAGAGTCTAGTAGTCTGGTTAGTAGTTTAAAACGTCTGTTTGTTTCCTGTCTTTTCTTTTGTATGTGTTGGCTCCAGGTAAGTCGTTTGTCGAGGGTAAGGCCGAGGTAGGTAACTTGGGTTTTTTGACAGATTTCTCTTTGGAAAAGATTGACGGAAGGGCATTTGGATCTTCGAAGAGTGAATGTAATGTGCGAGGATTTTTCTGGGTTGACTTTGATCCGCCATTTTATGAACCATGGTTCAAGCAGTTGGAGATGGGATTGAAGATGTTTGGACGCTTGTATAGGATCTGAATTGGATGAGAGGATGGCTGTATCGTCAGCAAAAGTAAAGAGGGTTGTGGAATGGTGGATGGGCATGTCCGCAGAGTACACAAGGAATAATATAGGACTTAGGATGCCGCCTTGTGGAACACCAGCAAGCTGAGGAAAGAAGGAAGACAGAGATGATCCGAACGATACGTTGAAAGATCTGTTGGAAAGATAGGAATTTATTATTAGGTAATAGGTCGAGGGGAGGATTTTTTTGAGTTTGAAAAGCAAGCCCTGGTGCCATACTCGATCAAATGCTTGCGCGATGTCAAGGAATACACCAGAGCAATACTTCTTCTGCTCAAAGGAAGAGGAGATGGAGTCAACTATTCTGTGGCATTGGTGGATAGTGGAATGGGATATTCGGAATCCAAATTGGTGGGAAGGGAAACAGGGTTCGAGAATGGGGATTAGGCGTTTCAGGAGAAGCTTTTCGAGGATTTTTCCCATAATGGGAAGGAGGGAGATAGGGCGATAAGACGAAGGATAATTTACAGGTTTTTTGGGTTTGTGGATCATTTTAATGGTTGATAATTTCCAGGAGGTGGGAAAGTAGGTTGTTCTAAGGACTGCATTATATATATAGGTTAGGAATAGGATACCTTTTTTAGGCAGGCGTTTTAGGATTAAGGGGGTGATAAGATCAGGTCCTGGCGCCTTACAGTTTTTAAGTTTGTGGACCGCTAGGGAAACTTCGTGAGGATGAAAGGATGAAGGAGGAGGGGAAAGCGGTAAGGCTGAGTCAAGGAATTCTGCTACATTTAAAGGATGGATAGGGTTTTGGATGGATTCGTGGGGACGGAATACTTGGGAAAGGTGGGATGCAAAGGATTCAGAAATTTCGGAGTCGGTTTTAGCCCAGCTGTTATCCTCTCGACGGAGAGGATGTGATGGATTTGGATGGGATAGGATTCGTTTCGTGGCTGTCCATAGAGATTTGTCGTCGGGAGTAAGTTTGTTAGTGTATTCAGAGAATTTGTTGTTAAAGTGTTTGTGTAGTTCGTATTGTAGTTGTCTAGTCAGTTGGTTGAGGCGCGTCTTGTCAGATGGATATCGTGTGTTTTGCCATATTCTTCTGGCTCTGTTTTTTTCGGTTCGAAGGAATTGTATATGATCGGGGAAATACGTTACTGGAGGTGATCTATGAGGACAATTCTTAGTAGAAATAAGGAGTCCAGTCTGGATGTCTATAGTCAGTTTGTTTATGGCCGAGTCAATATCATCTTTAGTCTTAAGAGGGATATTTAGGTTTAGAGAGGAATTTAGGGAGGATTGAAATGAGTGCCAATCAACTGGGCCGTTGATGAGGGATGGGCGGCGAGGACGAGTGAAAAGATTAGGATCAATGTTAAAGGAAAGCAATATAGGACTGTGATCAGAGGATAAATCAAATAGGTTGGAAATATGGAAAGGAACATGTCTGACGCCATGTGTTACAAAATAATCTACTATGTCTGGAGCTTTGGATCTGGAAGTAGGCCAGTAGGATGGATTGGGAGGAGGAATGATTTTCAGATTGTGGGAATGGATGGTTTGGTGAAAAAGGTTGCCTCGAGAGTTGGAGGTTCGGCATCCAAATTCGGGATGTTTAGCATTGTAATCCCCTCCTGCAATAAATCTGGGACCTAAAGAGGAGAAAAAGGAATTGAGGACGGAAGAAGAGACTGCTTTGTTGGGTGGGCAATAAGCAGAAGAAATGGTAATCGGGACATATGTAGGGGATTGGAGGGTAACTGTGGTACTCTGCAGACATTCCAGGGCAATAGGTGAAGGATCGGGATAGTGGGAAATGGAGGATTTGATTAGGATGGCAGTACCCCCGTGAGCAGTACCGTCTGGGTGGTCCGTTCTGAATGTCCTATATCCAGTAATATAAAAGCGTAGTCGGTTAGTCAAGTGAGTTTCTGTAATCAGGGCTATGTCAATGTTTTTGTCTTGAAGTAAGTGAGTCAGTTCGTCTTTGTGGGCTGGAAGTCCATTGGCGTTCCAAAGGAGGATTGAAAGGGATTTAAAGGAGAGCGCGGTCATGGATGAAGGACGGACAGGATGCTGGTCACTTTGTGGAGGAGGTCAGTGAGGGGGGATATGAGGGCTTGAAGGTTTTGAATTATTTGATTGAAGTTTACAAGGGCGGTTGTGATTGAGGAGAAATCAGGGGAGGATTTGGGTTGGGGGATGGTAACCCTCGGGGGAGGTGGACGATGGGGGCCAGGAGTAGGAGCAGAGGTGGTTGTAGGTGGTTTGGGAAGATTCGACCGGAACGCAGAGGCGTAGGTTGTTCTTCCTGGATGTGGTTGACTGGAGGGCTCAGGCTGATAGTCCACTGGAGGCTTCGGTAGGGGTGGGAAGGTTGTAGTATCCTGACTGGGTGCTGCAGGGCCTGTTTGTGAAGTGGTTCTTGCAGGGCCACGTTGTCCACTCCTAGATCTTCTCCGTTTGACTAACTCCTGGTAGGCGCTACAACCGCGGTAGTTTGCAGGATGGGCTTGATGGCAGTTTATGCACATAGCTGGCGTGTCTCTGGTTTTCGAGCACTCATTCGATAGGTGAGGGCCTGCACACTTCACACACATGGGGTTAACCCGGCAGAACTTCTTGGTGTGATTAAAGCTCTGACATCTTGTGCATTGAGGGATGTCCTCTTTCTTATGTGGTTCTTCCACTTTTATTGCTGTAAACAGCAGAGTCTTCAGTGAAAATATGTCTCGATTGTTTGGTGCAGGTTTTAGGTTGATGAAGAATAGCGGGAGTGGAGTTCTTGTGGTTTTTTGTAATACGTTACAGGCATCTAGGACCTGGAATCCTAGTTTTCCCAATTCCGAAATTATCATATCTTTTGGCGTTGTGGGATGTAGATGCCTTATGACCACCCTATATGGTTTGTTTTCTTTGAATTGGTAAGTGTAATATTCCAAATTTTTGGCTTGGAGGAGTTTGACGATTTTTCTGTACGTTTCGGGATTTTTTGCCTGAATTGAAAATGCGTTTGTTTTTGATTTGCAAGTGAATGTTGTTTGGCCGACTTCTGTTGCTATTGTGTTGCATATGGCGAGGAAATCAATGTCCGGCTTTAAATTTATAGGTGGTGGTTCACAAGAGTCATCGAAGTCTTCCTGGTCCGGCTCTATATCGTCATCTTGGTCTTGTGGTGCTAGTAGTTGGAATGAGTTGGGTGAGGTGAAGTCTGGCTGATATTGTACTGGTGGAGGATGGCGGTAGGTCTGGCGGGTTGATGACGCACTCGATGATGAGCCGTCTGTCTTGGCTTGTTTCTTCTTTTCTGGGGAAATATTAGGTGATGCTAGGTCGGAGGCTCTTGATCTTTTAGAAGTGTTGGTGCTGGAGTGTATGGAGTTTTTTCTGGAATGGGATGCTTCCATATTTTTATTGTTCATTTTTATTTAATTTATTTTCAATTCAAAAAAAAAAATATATATATATATATATATATGAATTAAATATTTAACCCCTAAAAATGGCTAAATGTATTATTTAAAAAAAAAAAAAAAAAAAAAAAAAAAAAAAAAAAAAAAAAAATAATATATATATATGGTGATACTGCGAGCTACGATCTCAGGACTTTTGACGTGAGAGTAGCGAGCGCTACACCTGAGCCAAGGAGTAGTAGGCTGGAGAGAAGGGAGTAAGCCGGGTCCTTGAATGGAAAACAGTAGCCTCTCAGCAGGGGCAGAGGGTAGACCCCTAGGCCGGCAGCAGCAGGAATCCCCCACTCCTGGGGCACAGCGTAAATCACTTCGAAAACTATGAGATTTTACTTACAGTTTTTCTAGTGAAATGATGAAGTAAACGCTGTGAAACTTTACACACTGAGTGTTTATAGTTATGGCAGGTTCTCTGCCATTTTTCACGAACTAAAACGACTTTAAACCACTGTTTTGAGGTGAAAAATCAGGAGCTCTTTATAACACTGTGACACTGGCAATGGCTAGGACACGACTCGATATAAGCGCTTAAAACTTAAAAAGTGTTTGTTTTGTGGGTTTTCTCTTTGTTTATCTCACTTTTTAAATGGTTGTTTCTTGTTTTAAATTGCATTTATCAGTAAAATTAGTATTGTAGTAAAATAAGCCAAGAAACGGTGAAAGGTATTGGTAATAACAAGTTTGGAGTGGCTGTGGTAATCAAGATGGCAGTGGCTAATCATGATGACGTAGTTTGTTTTGAATTCTCCTATCTATATAAACTTCCTCATAGCCTCCAACTGAAGTTATCGTTATTTCTTATTTTATAGAAAGATTTAACCCACGTCAGAATGGAATTTTATTCGCCATGAAGCACATATTTACAGTTGATTATAACAGAAAACGAATTTGCTAGTAAAACAAGATACTTAAAATGACAACGAATTTTTGGTTGTTTAGAATAGAGCCTTCTCAGCAGTAGTCGAAGATTAAGTACGTTTTCTGTACATAATTGTATTGACTTACACAGATTAAGAATTATCCGCTTCTGTGTAAGTTGGCTACTGTCAGTTTCCTGTGATTTGTAATGCTAATCTATTCCATTTCTTCGAGATGTACGTAACCGCGCTAAGATGACGCAGTTCCAATGATGTGGAGAATCGCAAAAATAAAATAATAATAACAATAGAATAGTTGTTAAGAAAAACTAAATAATAGTTTGGACACTTTGGGACTGGACGATATGGATAAGATGCATTTTGAATTTGTAAAATGCTTTATTAAATTGTTTTAAGGATGGATGGATGGATTGGGCTTTAGGGCAAACAGCTTCCAGAGCATCATTGCCCGATCTCATTTATCTCACACTCACGTTTGTATTTTCACGGAAAACATATACTTATGGTTTACAGTTATTATTGTTTATTTTCTTTCTTTATTTTTTTACTAGTATAGAAACTTCTTCTATTTGAATGAATCGTATTTATTTAGATATACACACACACACACGCATTTACGCATTATTTTTTTTTTTTTTTTTATATTTCGTTGTATAATTGTTTTTTTCAGAAAACTTATTATTTTATCCAGCATATTTATATTGTCTGCTAATGCCTCTCTTATGTCTGGAGGGATATTGAATTGGTTTAATTCTTCTCTGAATTGGTGGCATTCGGATATTAAATGCTTTATTGTAAAGGGTTCATTACATCTTGGGCTGAGGTTGCTCTCTTCCCATTAAATATCCATGTGAGAATTTTGTGTGTCCGATCCTCATTCTTGTTATGACTACCTCCTCTCTCCTATTTTCCCTCGACGAGGAGTGCGAGGTGTCTACTGTGATTTTTGTGTGTCCGATCCTCATTCTTGTTATGACTACCTCCTCTCTTCTATTTTCCCTCGACGAGGAGTGCCAGGTGTCTACTGAGATTTTTGTGTGTCCGATCCTCATTCTTGTTATGACTACCCCCTCTCTTCTATTTTCCCTCGACGAGGAGTGCCAGGTGTCTACTGAGGTTTTAGCGCGGTTCCTCCCTCCCCCATAGGGAGGAACCCCGCTTATAGGGTTGATACAATGAAACAAACTGGAAGTGCCGACTAGAAAATTTCGCGTTTCAGAACCCCTAGAGACCGAAAATAACGGTGGTTCAAATTTGTATATATATATATATATATATATATATATATATATATATATATATATATGTATATATTTATTTATATATATATATATATATATATATATATATATTTGTCTGTTCGCTCTCTAGCTAGAAGACGAATGGTCCGATTTTGATGAAATTTGGTACAAAAATCCTTCGTCCAATTTGAAAGGTCAAGTTCGTTAACCAGCAAAATCCGCCTACTGGAAGATGGCGTTTGGGGCGAAATTCGCGCAAAAAAAATCGTAACGCTTACGTTTTTGAGTTCATAAGCTTCTAAGTACTCGTTTTATATGATTCCTGGGCTAGGAAAACGAATGAAACCATTTTAAAGGCGATAGCTTTAACCGTTTTCGAGATAATTGGAAAAATATTTTTTGAATACCGTTTTTGGTTTGGGTACTTAGAATCACGGGATGCAGTTGAAACATTTTCTGCATGTTCTACTTTCATCAAAACTAATATGTTGAAATTTTGGTTACGTTTGGAGTTAAGGAAGGGTTAGAATAAAATATTTTATTAACAGACTTAAAAAGTTTTGGTAACTTTGTATATTTTCCTTAATATCTCGAAAAAGGTTGAGAATCTTGGCAAACGAAAGAATACCATTAGAAAGCTTACTAAATGCTCTACAAAAAAGGTTCTGATGAAAGTTTTGATTAGGCGATGTCAATCGGAGAAATAAGTGCTTAAAACATTAAAGTAATTGATTTTGCTTATTCGAACTGTTCTTTTTGTCTGTTTTTATTCCTTGTTATTTTTTAATTGCTTATAGTTGGATAATGTATATTACAATAAAACAGATTAGGCAAAATAAGAAAAACAATTCATTGTTAGAAATATAGCTTGCCAAGAGCAAAAGATTCGTTGACGTCTTTTGAATATTTTCAATTGCCTGTATGCTGTTGGTTTTTTTATTTTATTTTTTAATTGATTTTATCTGTAGAATTATTACTATAGTAAAAGAACACAGGAATGTGTGAAAATATTTGATATTTTCCAATTCATTGAAACGTATGAAATGAAGTATCGATAGAAGAGGATTCTAGGGTCTTGCGGACCTGACCCCAGGTATAGCCATAAAACCCTTTGAACAAAGGCCGAGGAAAATATTATCTGTTTCTATTCTATGCTTTTCAAATGAGAATAGGGATATGAACAGGAACCGGGGTCTCCCGTGGTCTAATGGCTAGCGCCTTGGATTCATAAGCGGGAGATGGTGGGTTCGATTACCAACCTCCGGCAGGAATTTTATCATCCCACGGCTCGCTGGTGAAATTCCTCGCTACACCCTGGATGTCGGCGCTAATGACCTAGATGTATATGTGCCGTAAAAAAAAAAAAAAAAAAAAAAAAAAAAAAAAAAAAAAAAAAAAAAAAAAAAAAAAAAAAAACTGGAACCGCGCTAAGATGACGCAGTTCCTGCGAGTCGGACTTTTTTTTATGTATTTTAGTTTATTACCTTCTACTTCATTCCACGCGAAAAGCTTAATCACGTGTTTTCAAAATCTCATTTTCGAATTTTTGTGGAACCGGGTCCTTTTGGAAAGGATGACTCATACGGACTACCTTCAATGAGTAAGTCGTGTGTGATGTGTAAATTCTCTAGTTTCCTGCACTCCGTCAGTATGTGTTTTATAGTCAACTGCTCGTTACACTCTGGACATATTAAGTAGGAGTGTGTAAGAAGGGAATGACCAATCCTAAGACGTGACAAGAAACGTACTAAATGACGTCAAGACATGTACTAATGACAAGTAACTAAGGTCAAGTACTTAAAGTACTATAAAAAAAAAATAACTACTTACAAAATGTTTAAGATTCTTAAACTCCTGTGAGTCTACAACGAGCTGGATAAAAATACTTTACGACCACACACCTATCCTAAGACATTAATCTTTAAAACCCAATATAATACCCCATATAAAAGGTCTCCCACCGATCTGCAAATGTAGACACCTCGTCTTCCAGGGTCACTGCCTCCATAACAGGCTGTTTAGATGCTATAAATGTCAAGATATGATTCCAGTAGCAAGCTTGCTAGAGATAAGAGTTAGTCATAAAAAAATACACAGCTCGCTGATAAGGAGTCTGCTCCAATCCATGTTTACGGTCCGTTATCTCAACATCTACGCTTCTCACATACCTTATTCTTATTTCATTCAGCAAGAGCGGTTATGAGTTAAGTTGTTATTTTAATCTTCTTAAAAATTTGGTGTTCAACGCATTGTGGAACAATGCTGGTCATTTCTTGAAAATTTCTCAAAATAAAAATTTTTGAATTTTATTGCTACAATCAGTCAGTAATTTACTTAATACATTTGAGTCTCGTGTTCGGAAAAAACAGCAGTCATACAGGAGCTAAATATATAAAAGGTCCGACTCGCAGGAGCTGCGTCTTAGCGCGGTTCCGTTCTTATCCCTAGTGTCATAATATATATATACATATATATACGTGTGTGTGTTTACACGTGGGCTTTTGTTCGGTATTAGTATAAATTTTGTTATGTAGTATAGTATTAGTCTTAATATTGTTATGTAGTATAGTATTAGTCTTAATATTGCTATACAGTATATTAGTGTTAGTTTTAGTACAAATAGTTGTATTAGTAAGTAATATTAGTGTTAGTAGTAAGTAATTACATAAGTAGAAAAAACAAAAAAGTCCGACTCACAGGAACTGCATCATCTTAGCGCGGTTCCGTTCTTATCTCTAGACTCATATAAAATGATTAAAATAGAAGCTGTTATTATTTTGGGTCCACATTTCTAGAAAGCATGAAGACTAGATAGTTAGCCGTCGAGGTGATAAGTAAAGATGGAATGGTTGGGATTCGGCTAAAGAAACCTCAATACGATTTTTGTTAAAAAATCTATATTTAGGACATTTTGGCTACTCATTGGTAGCCTTCGTCAGCAATGAAAGTGCCGGGAGGTAGAGGAGGACCAACGTTGACAGTTCCATCTTTACTTTCATGAAAGGTCTTATTTACGATCTTACCTGGATGGGTCCCCGCCCTAGGAAGGACCCCGCTAGGCATTTGATGGATGGATGGATTGGGTGTTTAAGGGCAGAAAACATCTAGGTCCTCACCGGCCTGAAGTGTAGTGTTAGAGAGTCGTGAGAGGGATTGTAATTTTGTGTTTATGACAGTGCATGACAATCAACTGTAATTTTTATGACCTCTACTCTTTTTTTTTTTAACCTATGTCATAGCTTACGACTAACATGTTACATAGATACTAATACAACTATTTGCACTAAAACTAATACTAATATACAGTATAGCACTATTAATACAGTTAAGAGACTTGTATATAATTTTTTTTTTTTAATGCATATATATATATATATATATATATGTATATCTTTTTTATATGTATATATCTATTTTTCTGAGTAATGTCATATATCTTTTTTTTTTTTTTTTTTTTTTTTTTTAGTGCATATACATATACATATATATATATATATATATATATGTATATCTTTTTTATATGTATATATCTATTTTTCTGAGTAATGTCATATATATCTTTTTTTTTTTTTTTTTTTTTTTTTTTTTTTTTTTTTTTTTTTTTTTTTTTTTTTTTTTTTTTTTTTTTTTTTTACACAAACACTAACGAATACAAACTAAGTAACTAATACAAACTTAACATAACTATTGCAACTATTTGTACGAAAACTAATACTTTACTGGATGCAATGTTAATACTAAAACTATACTAAATAACAAAATTTATAGTAATACCAATTCTAAACTAATCTAGCACACGTATATACACATACACCCACGTTCATACACATATACACACCCACATACATACATACATACTTACACGCACATGAGTATATACCCGTGCACGTATATATAAATATATTTATTTATTATTAAATTATTATTTTATATCATGAGATATAATTGCGCCTTTTTTAAGAATTCCACAACTAGGCCAACTGCTTTGCCATCGTCCCGCAGAGCTTCTGTCAAGTTCCTTGGTATTCCCAGCTGTTGGAGCATCAGCCTATAACGAGGGCAGTCCTCGAAAATATGTTTCATAGAGATCAGCTGATTGCATCTTCCGCAGACAGGTGGGATTCCTCTAGACATCAAGTACCCATGAGTCAGCCTAGAGTGGCCGAGTCTGAGCCGAGCTAGGACAACCTCCTCTCTTCTTGATATTCTGTTTGAGGAGGACCAGGCACTCAAGTCATGCTTGACTTGCTTAAGTTTTTGTTCTCCGCAATCCAACCACGTCTTTCTCCATCCTTCTTCGATCTTGCATATTGCTGGCGCTACTAGCTCCCTGCCAGATAGAGGAACCCTGGTAATGTCGCTCAAACTGTGCGCAGCCCGTGCAGCTTGATCGGCTTTCTCGTTGCCAAGAATCCCACGATGTCCGGGAATCCACATTAGATGGACAGCTTTTCCACTGTCTCTGAGAGTTCTGCTATACTGAAGGATTTTCAAAACAAGGGAGTTTTCAGTAAAAATATCTTCAACCTTTTCGAGAGCACTTCTTGAGTCGGTGCATACTATGATGTTCTTCTCTGGGGCTTCCTGAGCTAGTTGCAAGGCAGAGGCAATTGCAAATGGCTCAGCAGTGAAGATATTACATTGGGGAGAGAGTTTAAACATAAAAACTATGTCAGAATCGATCACCGCGCAGGCAGTTGAAGATTCTATCTTGGAACCATCGGTGTAGTATACCCTCCTCTCTGCGATACTACCCAAGAATTCACACAGATAGGAACTCAGCTCGATGTCTGTCATAGAATTCTTGTTTACGGCCAAGAAGTGGCGTTCGGGCGGTGTGAAGGTCCAAGGGGAGGCACTTGTTGAGGCTTCTTTCTGTTGTACTTGTGTGGAGGAGATCAGCTGTACTTCACCAGTCATACGGAGTGCTAAAGGAAAACTTCCAGATGAGGCACGGTCATATTTGTCGACAAACTTGGGATTAAAGATGTATGGGTAGCACGGGTGTCTAGGAGAATTGCAAATTTTGGCAATGTATTTTGCTCCCAGTTTCTGCCTGCGATAGTTCAGAGGTGGAATACCAGACTCAGCACAGAGGCATAAAGTTGGTGTTGAACGGAAGGCTCCCGTGGCAAGACGTATTCCAGAAAAGTGAACTGCGTCAAGAAGACAGAGGACGGGCTTCTTGGCTGAACCATAAATAAAACTGGCATAGTCAATCTTAGAACAGACCGTGGCCAAATATACTCTCAGGAGGGATTTCCGATTTGATCCCCAAGGGGTTTTGGAGAGGAAATGTAGCAGCTTCATCCGCATTTGAAAAGCTATATCTTGGAAATAGGCATTTGAAAAGCTATATCTTGGAAATCCATATCTCTATGATTAAATTGTTTTTCTTATTTTTCTTAACCCGATTTATTGTCAAATACATTATCCAACTATAAGCAGTTAAAAAATAACAAGGAATAAAAACAGACAAAAAGAACAGTTCGAATAAGCGAAATCAATTACTTTAAAGTTTTAAGCACTTATTTCTCTGATTGACATCGCCTAATCAAGACTTTCACCAGAACCTTTTTTGTAGAGCATTTAGTACGCTTTCTAATGGTATTCTTCCGTTTACCAATATTCTCAACCTTTTTCGAGATATTAAGGAAAGTATACAAAGTTACCAAAACTTTTTATGTCTGTTCATAAAATATTTTATTCTAACCCTTCCTTAACTCCAAACGTAACACAAATTAAAACATATTAGTTTTGATGAAAGTAGAACATGCAGAAAATGTTTCAACTGAATCCCACGATTCTAAGTACCCAAACCAAAAACGGTATTCAAAAACTATTTTTCCAATTTTCTCGAAAACGGTTAAAGCTATCGCCTTGAAAATGGTTTCATTCGTTTTCCTAGCCCAAGAAGCCTATAAAACGAGTACTTACGAGCTTATGAACTCAAAAACGCAAGCGTTACGATTTTTTTTGCGCGAATTTCGCCCCAAACGCCATCTTCCAGTGGGCGAATTCTGCTGGTTAACGAACTTGTCCTTTTAAATTGGACGACGGATTTTTGTACCAAATTTCATCACAATCGGACCATTCGTCTGGGAGCTACAGAGCGAACAGGCAAATATATATATATATATATATATATATATATATATATATATATATATATATATATATATATATATATATATATATATACAAATTTGAACCACCGTTATTTTCGGTCTCTAGGGGTTCTGAAACGCGAAATTTTCAAGTCGGCACTTCCGGATTGTTTCATTGTATCAACCTTATATGCGGGGTTCCTCCCTATGGGGGAGGGAGGAACCGCGCTAAAAATAGAATACTAATTATCAAAATAATAGATTCACTGTCATAAATGCTGAATTGGAAGCGCAGCACTGTCCTAAACACTGAATTACATACCCGTTCAACCAGTATACACGACTCTCTAACATTATATTTCAGGGCTGTGATCAGCTAGACTTTTCTGCCCTTAAACACCCAACCCATCCATCCCTAGTGCCATTTGGAAATATTGAAACAGAAACAGTTATTATTTTCGTTCGACCTTTCTTGAAATGCTTTTATGACCCTAATGCGTGACAAAAGGCCTTACTCTTACCTGGAAATACACCATACAGCAGGGTCGACCAGCCCCCACCTTCCAGGATAATACAAACTAGAAATAATTATTTCACAGTTCAATGCATTGAAAAATATCAAAATGTTTCTCATTTTCTTGACTTTTTCTAGTATAATACTACTTCTACAGATAAATTCAATTTCAAAGAAAGAAAAAAAAATATTCAAATAAAAAGTGAGTTAAAGAAACACAATACTCCGTTTAAAAGAACAAAACTATCTCTTTGGATGATTTAAGCACTTATTTCTCCGATTGACTTCGTCCCATCAAAAATTACTTCAGAAAAATTTTCGTAGAGAATTTAGTATGCTTTCGAATGGTCTCTTTCCAATTACTACGATTTCCCAACAGTTTCCGAGATATTTCAGAAAATACACGAAGATCCAACAACATTTCATCTATAACATTTCTTTGTTCAAATATTTCCTTAACTCCAAATGTAACTAAAACTTAAAAATCTTAGTTTAGATTAATTTAAAACGTTAAAAAAATATTTCAATTGAATCTCACGATTGCAAGTACCCAAACCAAAAACTGCCTTAAAGAAATATTTATTACACGTTTCTCAAAAGCTGAGAAATCGTCTTAAAATCGGTTTCATTCCTTTTTCCTAGGTTATGGGACCTATGAAGGAAGCATATAAAATCTAAAACGTAATCGGTACGATTTTTTTCGCGCGAAATTCGCTCCAAAATCCATGCTCCAGTGGGCGGATTATGCTAGTTAACGAACTTGACCTTTTAAATTAGACGAAATATTTTTGAACAAAATTGTACCGAAATCGGACCATTTTTTTAGCCTGTATAAGAGCGAACAGACAAACACAGGGAGAAGCACCGCTCCACACACCCCTCCAGCTCAATGTACTGGACGTTACCTCCACGTCGGTGACAGGCACGCCAAACATTCGGCCCACCGCCAAACGGACAGGAAGTCTCCCATACTTCTGCCATTTCTCGCGGTGCATCAAATCTAGTTCAGTGTTCCCATTAACAATTTGAGCGTCCACAATAGTCACTTTACCCCCTTTTGCCACAATTATATCGGGCTTCCATCGTCGGCCAGCAGCTCTCAGGACTGTCTCGAGGTGAACCTCGTACCCCCTCCCGGCTAAGGCTTCACCCAGTACATCCACCACAGTATCATGTCTTAGACAGCGACCTCCCCGTGAAACGTAACATTGCTGAACAGCATGAGTGCCGGTCTCATCCTCCAGGCAACCCGCCCTGCAGGTAAGTATCCGGCCCTCACGCCGGCCTCTTGTCGTTCTCACGGTGGTCGGAAGGGCATTTAAGTGGGTACGGACATACTGGATGAAGTCCCACCCAGAAGTGGTCCCAGCTCCATCATTGAGCCAATGTGTCGGGGCCTTACTAGCAGAGGATTCCTTCAGCCCTGCCCCGTCGTTGGACGAATGGAGAACGGGCGATGACGACAGTCGAAATGAACTAGTAGAAAGTCCGACTGATAGGAATGCGTCGTCTTAGCGCGTTTTTCTTCTCATCCCTAGTATCATTTGGAATGTTCAAAATAGAAACAATTATGATCTTTCGTTAAAAATTTTAAAATATAAAATTAACTCTCAACGGCGCACAGTGGTCGCCCAAATGCGCTCAAAACTCAATAACATGTGATATTGTTGATTTGAAAACCTGAAATTAAATATTTCAAGTAGGACACGATTTTTCACTCGGATCACTTCAGACATTTTTTGCAGTCAACACTGACTTGAGTACTGCAAAAAAAATCCATCTTCGATTTGATTCGAATGTTTACATAGAGATAACGCGCGTCTGTCTTACCGAGTTCGTTCACGTCTAGCACCGAAATAGGCAAATTTATGCAGCCAATTTTGGTCTGGGCTCTTTTTATACATGTCCACGGAAAATGTAAGCCCGAAATTAGAGAGACGCAAAAAGTATAAGACAAAACGAAATTTGATACGTGTAATTTTCCTACTTTTTAAGTATCCCCGTCCACGTCGACGATTCTAAAAATAAAAAAATATTTTTTTTGGCCTTCGAACATCCCATTAAAACAAGAAAAAAATGCGTCAACCTTATCGGTCTGAACAAGTAGAGTTGCAGGAACGATTTTGGTACTTGACGATTTGGGAATTTTCTTCGTTTCTTGTACTTCAATGATTAACCACCGTCCTGCAATCAACGGTGGGGGCCTAAAACTCAAGAAATGACACTCTCAGGAGGTCATTAACATATATTTAAGGCGAAAATGTTCGGAGAAAATACTTCAAAAAATTAAGTTTTCCGCGCTTTTTGACTATTTTTGACCACTGTGCGGCACCACAACAGGAAACTGAAATTATTATAAGCGGAAATTAGTCTATCCGCCTTCGCTAGTGTTACAAACATTTATTCATTTTCTTATCGTTGTCATACTAAAATATTCGATTTACTAGATATATGCAAATAAAAACTCAGCCCAACAGACATATAGAAAGGTTAAAAATATTCGATTTACTAGATATATGCAAATAAAAACTCAGCCCAACAGACATATAGAAAGGTTAAAAAAAAATACTAAGCGAACAGTTTTCGGCATTTATTGCTTGGATTGACATAGTCCCATCGAAAATCACATCAAAACTCCTTTTGTAGAGAAGTAAGTAAGCTTTCGGATGGTTACAACGATTTCCATACCGTTTTGGAGATGGTTAAGAACATATACGAAGATCCCAAGTCTTTTCATGCTTCTTAATGACATTTTTAGCGCGGTTCCTCCCTCCCCCATAGGGAGGAACCCGCTTATAGGGTTGATACAATGAAACAATCCGGAAGTGCCGACTAGAAAATTTCGCGTTTCAGAACCCCTAGAGACCGAAAATAACGGTGGTTCAAATTTGTATATATATATATATATATATATATATATATATATGTATATATTTATTTATATATATATATATATATATATATATATATATATATATATATATATATTTGTCTGTTCGCTTTCTAGATAGAAGAGGAATGGTCCGATTTTGATGAAATTTGGTCCTTCGTCCAATTTGAAAGGTCAAGTTCGTTGACCAGCAAAATCCGCCTACTGGAAGATGGCGTTTGGGGCGAAATTCGCGCAAAAAAATCGTAACGCTTACGTTTTTGAGTTCATAAGCTTCTAAGTACTCGTTTTATATGATTCCTGGGCTAGGAAAACGAATGAAACCATTTTCATTCGCAGCGAAAGATTACCATTCGGAAGCTTACTAAATGCTCTACAAAAAAGGTTCTGAAGAAAGTTTTAATTAGGCGATGTCAATCGGAGAAAAAAGTGCTTAAAGCTTTAAATTAATTGATTTCGTTTATTCCAATGGTTCTTTTTGTCTGTTTTATTTCTTGTTATTTTTTAATTGCTTATAGTTGGATAATGTATTTGACAATAAAACTGGTTAAGTAAAATAACAAAAACAATTTATTGTTAGAAATATAGATTTCCAAGATTCCTAGACCTTGTCACTAGCGGGTCTGTTTCTAGTGTAGCGGACCCTTCCAGGTAAGATTGTAAATCATGACCTTTCAAGACTTTACTACTCACAGGAATGGCGTTAGTGACCTTAAGGGTTGACACGCCATCATAATAATTAATTTAAAAAAAAAGACTGGTGGAACCAAAATAATAACTGCTTCTATTTTAATCTTTCCAAATTAGACTAGAAATATATGAACAGAACCGCGCTAAGATGATGCAGTCCTGCGAGACGGACTTTTTTTAAAAGTACTTCCTTAATATCAAACGCAACCAAAATTTAAATATTTTAAATTAGACGAATTTGAAACGTCTGGAACAAGTTTCAGCTGAATCAATAGTTTCCGAATACCCAAAATGAAAAATAGTTGTAAAAGTAGTTGTATAAGGTACAGCTACTTTTACAACTAAAAAACGGTTAGGAAATCGTGGCAAGTGACCATTCGAAAGCTTAACAATTTCTCTAAAAAAAAAAGGGTTTTAAGCAATTTTTGATGGGGTGATTTCAATCCGAGTATAAGTGCTTAAATCTTCGAAAGAGTTAGTTTTGATCTTTTACACGGGTTTTATCTCTGTTTGACTCGATTTTTAATTGGTTATCTTCCTTTGCTTTTTTTTTTTTTTTAATTTCCTTTAACAGTAACATTAGTATTTTATTAACGTGATAAGAAAATGGGAAATTTATTGGTAATAGTGTTTCCTTTGAGCGAACGTTGAGAAGGTGGGGTTAGTTTCCTGTTGTAGCGCCAAAATTCCTCCTTCTCTTAAAGATTTAATGTTATATTTTTCACGAAAGAACAAAACTTACATACGACTGCTTCTATTCCTTTACTAATGTAACTTGGGATACAGATGGAACCGCGCTAAGGTGACGCAGTTCCTGACAGTCGGACTTTTTATTGATTCAGCCAGCACATTGCAGAAAAAAGTCAACCTATCAAAGGTGGGGCTCGATCCCCACATCTCCCGCACGAGAACTGACCAAACTATCTCCTTAGTGTGCTTTATGGTGAAGTATCCAACACATTTACAGTAGGTATCTCTCCCTCCGGGTCAGTAACGGGAATAAAGTTTGATAACAAATATGTGCTCAGTAGCCTTTCTGAATTTCTCTATCAATCAAAATTATCAAGTCAAAAATTCAAATCAATCAACTATAAAATACTAAATCTATGAAACAACATTTATACTTTCAGAATTGACATTTTGTAAGAAGTTACGTACAATACTCAGCAGAGCCAACGGCCATAGCCACGTTGAGTGCACCGGTTCCCGTAGATCACCGAAGTTAAGCAACGTCGGGCGTGGTCAGTACCTGAATTGGTGACCGACCACGTGCTGTTGGCATTATAAAAGGGTGGCATAAAAGGACCGGCGCTAATGGCCACGATGTAGATGCGCCGTTAAAAAAAAAAAAAAAAAAAAAAAAAAAAAAAAAAAAAAAAAAAAAAAAAAAAAAAAAAAAAAAAAAAAAAAAAAAAAATACTCAGCAGATACGTTGGCCTGTAAGTTCGCCACTTCTCTCACAACATGGGCGTATATAGATAATAATTTCTGGGGGGGCTGAGAGGTTTTGGGGGGTATGTAATTCTAACAATCTAGAACATGGAATAGTTAGTCAACTAAAACACTATTAAACCCAAGAAAAAATATTTTTTCTGAACTAAGTGATCTTATTTAATTTATTTTTTATAAGTTCTTTATGACACATTTTTACCGTTGTCGAGAGGGGGGGAGGGTGCAGTCCCCTCTCAGCCCGTGTCTCTTAAGATCTGATTTCACATCCATTTTGACGCCTCTTCAGGGGCTCTAGGACTATAAAACGAAATATACACCTAACGCTGGGCCTTAAAATAAAATAAAACAGAAATAGAAAATAGGAAAAAATTAAAATCCATCTACTATAAAATCCATCTACTATAAAATCCATCTACTATAAAATCCATCTACTATAAAATCCATCTACTATAAAATCCATCTACTATAAAATCCATCTACTATAAAATACTAAATAAATGAAACCACATTTATAATTTCAGAATTGATCTCTTGTAAAAATCTTCATATAATACTCTGCAGAGACATAGGCCTGAAATTTCGCCGTTTCTTTTACAAGATCCGATTTCACATCCATTTTGACGCCTCTTCAGGGGCCCTAAGAGTAGAAAACGAAATATACACCTAACGCTGTAAGAGTCAATCGATTTCACAGATGTTAGGATTTTCGAAAAAGTAAATAATACCTCCAATCCTGAAATAATAAAAAAACATGCACATCAATAAAAATAGAAAAATAAACTGATATGAAATATTTAAAAAATAAAATTTACGATACGAAATTGTTATTGCACACTTGTATATGTTGTCCAACGCGATCGGAAAAAGTCCGATTCGCAGGAACTGCGTCATCTTAGCGCGGTTCCGTTCTTATCTCTAGTGTTTATGAAGGCATAGAATAGAAAAAGTTATTACTTTGTTTAGATCAATAGCGAAACAGCTATCCAAATGAAATCCCAAACAAACCAGTCTTGAAAGGTCTTTGTTGATTTACAATCATACCTGTATGGGTCAGCTATACCATAAGTCGGGCAGAAAGGCCTCCGCTCAGAGGCATTTGGAAAGCCTTGGGATCTCTCTCTTTAAACGCTACATTTCTAACAATAAATTGATCTTCTTATTTTACTTAATCTGTTTTATTGTCAAATACATTATCTGACTATAAGCAATTTAAAAATAACAAGGAATAAAACAGACAAAAAGAATAGTTCGAATAAGCGAAATCAATTACTTAAAAGTTTTAAGCACTTATTTCTCCGATTGACATCGCTTATTCAAAACTTTCTTTAAAACCTTTCTTGTAGACCATTTAGTAAGCTTTCGAATGGTAACCTTTCGCTTCCCAAGATTTTCAACCGTTTTCGAGATATTAAGAAATTATACGAAGTTCCCAAAACTTTTTATTATTTCTGACAACAGAAAATTGGTCTCATTTTACCTATCCTGTTTTACACACACATACATTTTCCTTACAAATACAACATAAGAAATTACAAAAATAAAAAGCAATAAAAAACCAAGGGAAAGAGACAAAAATTACAAAAAGAACGACAAAAACCCGTTCATAAGAACAAAACAGACGTATTTGAAGTTTTAAGCACTTATTTCTCCGATTGACATAACCTAATCAAAAATAGTTTTAGAATCATTTTTGTAGAGAATTTAGTAAGCTTTCAAATAGGTTCAATCCACTTACCACGATTTCCCAACCGTGTTCGAGATATTAATGAAAGTATACGAAGTTTCCAAAACTTTTCATGTCTGTTCATAAAATATTTTATTCTAACCCTTCCTTAACTCCAAACGTAACATAACTTTCAACATACTAGTTTTAATGAACGTAGAACATGCAGATAATGTTTCAACTGAATCCCGTTATTCTAAGTACCCAAACAAAAAACGGTATTCAAAAACTATTTTTCCAATTTTCTCAACAACGGTTAAAGCTATCGCCTTGAAAATGGTTTCATTCGTTTTCCTAGCCCAAGAAGC
Organism: Gonocerus acuteangulatus; assembly: GCA_946811695.1. NCBI lineage: Eukaryota > Metazoa > Arthropoda > Insecta > Hemiptera > Coreidae > Gonocerus > Gonocerus acuteangulatus. The sequence continues at coordinate 76,293,171 of OX328129.1, read as the reverse complement.
CTATAAAACGAGTACTTACAAGCTTATGAACTCAAAAACGTAAGCGTTACGATTTTTTCTGCGCGAATTTCGCCTCAAACGCCATCTTCCAGTGGGCGGATTTTGCTGGTTAACGAACTTGACCTTTCAAATTGGACGACAGATTTTTGTACCAAATTTCATCAAAATCGGACCATTCGTCTTCTATTTAGAGAGCGAACAGACAAATATATATATATATATATATATATATATATATATATATATATATATATATATATATATATATATAAATATATACATATATATATATACAAATTTGAACCACCGTTATTTTCGGTTTCTAGGGGTTCTGAAACGCAAAATTTTCTAGTCGGCACTTCCGGATCGTTTCATTGTATCAACCTTATAAGCGGGGTTCCTCCCTATGGGGGAGGGAGGAACCGCGCTAAAAATACCACAAATCGTGAAATAAAAGAAAACAGAAATAGAAAATGGAAAAATAGAGAATGTTTTTTATTTATTCAGAATTTACAAAAATGTAAAATTACATTTCTAGTAAAATGATACATTTGAATGTGCCTTGAAGCTCGTGAGCTGTACCGTTGCAGCATGCGCAAGGCAGAGTAATTAGAATTTAGTAGGAGTTGGAGGACAATGTTAGCAAATATTAACTCAATAAAACCACATTTAGACCGAGAGCCAGCAACGCACTTTTCATAAAGTGTTTTATGCATCCTGATATACCTCTTAAGTAGATAAGAAGGTATGTATGTGTTTCCTGGACATACCTTGGAACACCAGGTACTGCGCATAGGGGAAAGGTGCAAAACAATATTGCCTAAAAGTAGAGTTTTATTCAGAAGCCGACTATTATTAATGAAATAAATGGCAAATTAAGGCAATTTTCAAATTAATAATAAATAAGGCAGGCACTTTTAAGGGGGTTAAAATGATAATAATAAAAAAAACCTAAGTACCTAGTTTTTATTTGTAATAATTAATGAAGTGCTTTATTCACGCTGCGATTTAAACAGCGTCTTCGATAAACATATTTGAAAATAATTGCAAAAGGGCACACACTTTTGTGGGGTTTAATTATCAGAAAACATGAAAATAAATGTTGCTTATGATAGACTGGAATACACTGCGCGTAACCGTAAGAGTGTATGACACGACTGCGCAGTGTTGGTTTGTTTTCTGTGCTCTCATTGGTTCTTGCTCATATGATCTTGTACAGCTGTTCCGGTTTTAATGGCAGCGAAAATAAAACTATTATTTAATATTAGAATAAAAACAATTAATTTTTTTTTTACGTGTTATACCCCTTAAAAATGTCTGCCATATTTATTATTCATTGTAAAATTGTTTTAATTTTACATTAAAGATAGTTGCCTTCTGAATAAAACTCTATTTTCGGGCAATATTGTTTTGCACCTTTCCCCTATGCGCAGTACCTGGTGTTCCAAGGTATGTCCAGGAAACACATATTTACTTTCTTATCTACCTAAGAGGTACATTATAGCAAAATTTCAGGGTGCATAAAACACTTCATGAAAAGTGCGTTGCCAGCTCTCGGACTAATTTATACTCCTAGAAATTACATTTTGTAAGTATTTACATATAATACTCAGCAGATACATTGGCTTGTAATTTATACTCCTAGAAATTACATTTTGTAAGTATTTACATATAATACTCAGCAGATACATTGGCTTGTAATTTATACTCCTAGAAATTACATTTTGTAAGTATTTACATATAATACTCAGCAGATACATTGGCTTGTAATTTATACTCCTAGAAATTACATTTTGTAAGTATTTACATATAATACTCAGCAGATACATTGGCTTGTAATTTATACTCCTAGAAATTACATTTTGTAAGTATTTACATATAATACTCAGCAGATACATTGGCTTGTAATTTATACTTCTAGAAATTACATTTTGTAAGTATTTACATATAATACTCAGCAGATACATTGGCTTGTAATTTCGCCATATCTGTCCCAAGAAACAAAATTCTCTACAGTAAAATTATAAGTGGAGTCATACGATTATAATATGGATCTGTCTGTGGTCTAGTCGCTAACATTTTGAATTCTCATGGGGTAGATGTGGGTTCGAGTTCCGCCTGTGAGAAGTTGAATTTTGGAAAAGATACTTCAGACAGTTCGAAAGGTTACGAAAATAATATTCCATAACTTTTCTTAACTAGCACATTTCCGCCGAAAAACCAGTGATCTATATTACTAACGAGCTGGATTAACTAGAGTTTCGATATAACCTTCAGCGAGCAGAAACGCATAGCAATTATGCCATTAACATAAGTTATGCTATAAAACCTAGGCAACCACTAGCACTTATTTTAATGGCATAAGTGCTATGCGTTTCCGCTCCTCCAAGGTTATATCGAAACTCCAGTCAATCCAACTCGTTTATAATATGAATATATGGTGTTTCCATGACCATATTGCCACAACTTATATTGAATTCTCATTTCATGACCCAGATCACTGAACGACTCCCACTTCTCTAACCTGCTAAATCTAATAGTTAAGTACCTGATTTTTTTTCAGCGAGTCCAGCAAAACCATGATTTTTGGGGATATCAATTACCAAACCCAATACCCGGAGTGAAGAAGTGGTGGGGGAGAGCTACTAAGCTACAGCCAATGAGACGAGAGGGGCGTGGGTTGTATAACTCCTCCTACACGGAGAACCAGTAGTCCTGGGTGCTTTCAAGCGGGCAAATCTCTCCTCGTATCATCTTCATGTTCAGTCCGGGCAAAGGGCAGATGTCTCATCTCTTGGATCATGGCACTTCTATTGGCCATATCATAGACCCACCAGTAAGTACTCACGTTTATCTTATATCTTATCAATTCAAGCATATATATATATGTACTTATATTAACGGGGGCATTTTCAGAATCTACCATGTCGATGAATGTGTCAAAACTCAAATAACTCCTGAAATAAGTATTTCTCCATAAATTATAGTGGAGTTTCAATATGTAGATATTTTCTCTTTGCTCGAAACGTTTTGTAATATCAGATATTAGGTATTATTTTTAAGTTATAGTACATCTTATTTCTTTACTTTAGACTTTAAAGAAATTTAGTTATTTAAATTTTAACGTCCATTATTATCAACTGAGAATTTCGGGACGGGTTCTCTATAGGTTACCACCCTTTTCTAGCCATGTTAGGGCCGATGCCTCCTATTTTTTGCAAAGAAATTTGAACGTTATGAGAACGTTATTATAATGGTCGTTAAATTTTTAATATATAAGTAATGAGTCAGCAGTTGATTACAAATATATAATATCAAAACCATTCAAGTTTATACTGTAATCAATATATATATATATATATATATATATATATATATATATATATATACCCCCCATATATATAACTAGCCCTTAGTATTTCCGATACATATAGCATTTCAATAAAAAACGATTGGACGAGTTCGTTAATCAGCATATTTTTGTGATATCCCAGCGAAAGAAACCATGCTAAAATAGCGGAATGTTGTCTTGTAGAGCAGACGAAAGCGGAAATTTACAGAAGTAGGATTTACTCGAGAACGAAATAATTATATTACCTTCTAACGGCCGTAGTTTTTTTAGCATAGCTACAGTATAAGTCATGAAGTATTTTTGATAAACCCGTGTCATGAATAGAACAAACAAAATTATTCCATTAAATATGGGAGTTTACTTAGGATCTAGATTACATTTAAAAATTGATAATTTTGCCAGATATTCTAAACAAGTATAACATGGAAAAACTTTTCCTGTATGCTTTGTCCGAGTATGTACTTATATAGGTTAATTAAAAAACACTTCAGCAGTATTTTGTAAAATAAACAATTTTCTGAAAATTGTGCTTAGTTATGCAGCTCCTGCATGAGGGAATTTTTTCATATGAGATTTATTGATGTTTTGCAATAAAAAATCTACCAGAGACAATTATATACTTAAATTTTAGGATGGGTTATCTATATGTTACCACCCTTTTTCTAGCCAGAATAATGCTGATGCCGTTTATTTTTTCTAAAGAAAAACCACCACCACTAGCGGCAATCGAACCCACGACCTTTGACAAAGAGTGGACGCGTCTTGGCACTCGGTGGAGCCACCGGGCCTCCAGGAACAATTAAACCAGTGTGTTACATAACATTTAATAAGCTTTCTAATGGTATTCCTTTGATACAACCAAAATTTCCTTCAAATTCTATGCTCTTCCGTCATTTACAATCATGAAAATTAAACATGTAAAAATTGCTGGATTGTGGAAAATTGAACTTCACAGTGATAAATAATTAACAAAAAAAATCTGCGCTGTACTTTTTATTGGAAGGACCATTACATAAGCTTGAAAATGGGGCAAAGTCTCCGAAAACACTTGCTTCTAAATAGAACAGTGGACATTTCTGGACTTTTATTCATAATTTTGAAAACCAAAATTTTATAAAAAGGAAATTTGTTTTGTGGGGGGAGGGGATGTTAAAATAAAAACACTTTTACATACAAGTAATTTCTATTAAAATTGTCCCCATTTTTATGCATCTTCAGATGCTCAAATACCAGAAAAAGAAATATACAACCTAACGCTGTAAAAGTCCATTCGACTTCACAAATTTTAGGATTTTAAAAAATGGAAAAAATACCTAAAATCCTAAAATAAAAGAAAATAGGTATATCAATAAAAATAGAAAGAAAACTGATATAAAATATTTAAAAAATAGATTTGTCGATAAGAAATTGCTAATGCATATTTGTATAGGATGTCCAACGCGATCACATATATTGCATACCCAGTTTGTACATATCCCTTCTAGCAGAAGTTTGTACATATCCCTTCTAGCAGAAGTTTGTACATATCCCTTCTAGCAGAAGTTTGTACATATCCCTTCTAGCAGAAGTTTGTACATATCCCTTCTAGCAGAAGTTTGCACATATCCCTTCTAGCAGAAGTTTGTACATATCCCTTCTAGCAGAAGTTTGTACATATCCCTTCTAGCAGAAGTTTGTACATATCCCTTCTAGCAGAAGTTTGTACATATCCCTTCTAGCAGAAGTTTCGGCTTCCTGTGGATAAGCTGTATACTTAGTTATCTAGTATACAGCGATGGGGTCACCGATTTCAACCAATTTTTTTCTGGTGATTCTACATCGAAATATAGTCGACTCGTGTCCGAGCGTTCCGTCCAATGCCGAGAAATAATAATAGCCTCAAAATTTTGTTAAAGATTCAAGAATCCGTCCATATTTCAAAGAATATTTACCCGATTCAAACCAAACTTAGAGGGCCGATAAAAGCCATAATGTGACACATTCCCGTTCAATCGGGGTGTTTCTACGTGTTCTGGAATTAACGTTATATGCAAAAAAGTGTACATTTTATTTTCATTTTGAGAACCATTTTTCGCAAGTACCTTTTGAGATAATACAATAGTCATTTATATGGTTAGAAAAAGGAGTCTTTCTTCTTTCGAAAGATTTTTAAAAAAATCGGATTTTTTCAAGTAAAAATCGGATTATCTCAAAGAGAGATATTGAATTTCAAAACGTCACATTACTTTTTCGCTTACAAATTTTTAGCCTCTTCCAGACTGGGAAAAATCTTTATTTTTTGTTTTCAATGATATTCAGTACATTAGGGTGGTTTGGGTTGCTTATTTTAAATCTGCTATTATTTTTGTTGTAAAAAAATGTATAATACTAGTTTACTTGAAAACGTAAGCATATTTTTGAATATATTTGACGAAATATAAATTATTGTTTAAGGATTATATTTTTATTTTAATCTACTTTATAAAACAAATGAATTAGTGAAAGAATCACGTCGATATCATTTTTTAAACTCAATATATAAAATAAAGCACTTTGAACCAATTTTATTTTATTTCTCGGCTCCTAAGGCGCATTGGACGGAACGCTCGGACACGTGTCGACTATTTTTCGATGTAGATTCACCAGAAAAAATTATTTTATTTTCTTAATCAGAAAGATGTAGGTATCACGACCCTTCGCCTTGTTTCTCTGGTTCGCCTTTAGTTCTCTCAAAGTTTCAAGTTAAAGTTAATAGCACCATCATCTATGAAAAATTCAATGTCCGATTTCAAGGCCCAATCCAGGATCTGGAACTCCCCTGCTAGCATTTTGTAACCATGAATCAATCGTAAAAATTAGAATTAAAATTGCATACTATTTCAATCAGATTTATGAATCAGCATTCCAAAGAGTAAACATTCGCCCTTGCTATCCTGAAGCACTTCTGGAAATTTGACGTCGATTTCCCAACATCCGGAATTCCTGATTCGCCATTTCTCTTCCAATGACCTGCATATTTGATAAAAATTGTAAAAAATTTGGGGCCATTTTTGAGAATAACTAAAATATTTTTATCCCTTAGTCATAATTTTGTTTGTTTGTTTCTACTGAATTACAATTATTTGTTTTCCGTTTCAAGTCATAAATATTTTAATAAATATTTTCCTAGTTTACAAATATTCCTTTTTGTTTTTATACATTCATTATTTCTAAAAAAATAAAAAGAAAAGAGTGAGATATAATTGGATTTGATGAAAAGCTGCCTAGATGTTATGATATGCATGACCTCTGACAATTAGCTGGCTATGTGTAAAAGTAGGTCGAACAACCAAGATCAGCTTGAATCAGCAAGTTCCTGGCCATGAGCTCTGGTTCGTCCACAATATTCTTTATAAACATTCATTTGCATATATATATATATATATATATATATATATATATATATATATATATATATATATATATATATATATATGGAGACCCGGTGGCCGTGAGGATTAAGGCGTGAGCACTTAACACTCCGTGCCAAAGGTCGTGGGATTGATTTCCACTAGGGGTGGAGGCTTTTCTTTAGAAAAAAAGAAAAGGCATCACCCCTATCCTGGCTGGAAACGGGTGGTAACCTATAGATAACCCGCCCTAAAATTCGTAGTTAATAATAAATGGACGTTAAAATTTAAATAAATACATATACTAAGAAAAATGTCGGGGTCGGTCGTGTGATATATTTATAAAAGTAAATTTTTTTAGAAGAAAATTTGGTTTAGCATAAATAATTTCGGGGGGAGGGGTGTATTCCATACCCCCCCTCCCCCGAAATTATTTATGGTCCCTGATAAATGTATACAATTTTAGAAGGCGCAGTCCTTTGAGCTTTCTTAATTCGCCGAACAAACTATTCAGTGGTCAAAAATCATTGTTGAAAAACTATGCCAGCACATAGTTCCTTATAACCTACATATCAGGACCTTAAGAGTAAGGGCGAATCAGAAAAATCATTGTTGAAAAACTATGCCAGCACATAGTTCCTTATAACCTACATATCAGGACCTTAAGAGTAAGGGCGAATCAGAAAAATCATTGTTGAAAGACTATGCCAGCACATAGTTTCTTATAACCTACATATCAGGACCTTAAGAGTAAGGGCGAATCAGAAAAATCATTGTTGAAAGACTATGCCAGCACATAGTTCCTTATAACCTACATATCAGGACCTTAAGAGTAAGGGCGAATCAGAAAAATCATTGTTGAAAAACTATGCCAGCACATAGTTCCTTATAACCTACATATCAGGACCTTAAGAGTAAGGGCGAATCGGAAAAATCATTGTTGAAAAACTATGCCAGCACATAGTTTCTTATAACCTACATATCAGGACCTTAAGAGTAAGGGCGAATCGGAAAAATCATTGTTGAAAAACTATGCCAGCACATAGTTTCTTATAACCTACATATCAGGACCTTAAGAGTAAGACCGAATCAGAAAAATCATTGTTGAAAAACTATGCCAGCACATAGTTCCTTATAACCTACATATCAGGACCTTAAGAGTAAGGGCGAATCAGAAAAATCATTGTTGAAAAACTATGCCAGCACATAGTTCCTTATAACCTACATATCAGGACCTTAAGAGTAAGGGCGAATCAGAAAAATCATTGTTGAAAAACTATGCCAGCACATAGTTCCTTATAACCTACATATCAGGACCTTAAGAGTAAGGGCGAATCAGAAAAATCATTGTTGAAAGACTATGCCAGCACATAGTTTCTTATAACCTACATATCAGGACCTTAAGAGTAAGGGCGAATCAGAAAAATCATTGTTGAAAGACTATGCCAGCACATAGTTCCTTATAACCTACATATCAGGACCTTAAGAGTAAGGGCGAATCAGAAAAATCATTGTTGAAAAACTATGCCAGCACATAGTTCCTTATAACCTACATATCAGGACCTTAAGAGTAAGGGCGAATCGGAAAAATCATTGTTGAAAAACTATGCCAGCACATAGTTTCTTATAACCTACATATCAGGACCTTAAGAGTAAGGGCGAATCGGAAAAATCATTGTTGAAAAACTATGCCAGCATATAGTTTCTTATAACCTACATATCAGGACCTTAAGAGTAAGACCGAATCAGAAAAATCATTGTTGAAAAACTATGCCAGCACATAGTTCCTTATAACCTACATATCAGGACCTTAAGAGTAAGGGCGAATCAGAAAAATCATTGTTGAAAAACTATGCCAGCACATAGTTCCTTATAACCTACATATCAGGACCTTAAGAGTAAGGGCGAATCAGAAAAATCATTGTTGAAAAACTATGCCAGCACATAGTTCCTTATAACCTACATATCAGGACCTTAAGAGCAAGGGCGAATCAGAAAAATCATTGTTGAAAAACTATGACTGCACATAGTTCCTTATAACCTACATATCAGGACCTTAAGAGTAAGAGCGAATCAGAAAAATCATTGTTGAAAAACTATGCCAGCACATAGTTCCTTATAACCTACATATCAGGACCTTAAGAGTAAGGGCGAATCAGAAAAATCGACTTTTTTTTTTATTTTATTTTCTGATTCAGAAAGATGTAGGTAACATGACGCTTCGCCTTGTTTCTCTGGCTCGCCTTTAGTTTCAAGTTAAAGTGAATACACCATCATCATGAAACATTCAATATCCTATTTCAAGGGAGAGTCCCGGGTCTCAAACGTCCCTCGTAAAAATCATAATTAAAACTTTGATTTTCTATTGCATACTTTTTCAATCAGATTTATGAATTAGCATTCCATAGAGTAAACATTCGGCCTTTCTATCCTGAAGCATTTCTGGAACTTTAACTTCGATTTCCCAATATCCGGAATTCGTGATAAAGTATTTCTTATGAACTAAGTGGTCTTATTTAATTTATTTTTAAGGGTTGTATGACAGATTTTTACCATCAATTCTAAAATTCGGAGGGAGGGGGGCTGCACCCCCCTCCCCTTATATACGCCCATATTTACCAGTAAAATAAGATACATTAAAAGCTATAAAATTTTATGTTTTTTGCAATCGACTTTTATTTTATTTTCTGATTCAGAAAGGTGTAGATAACAGAACGCTTCGCCTTGTTTCTCTGGGTCGCCTTTAGTTCTCTCACAGTTGCAAGTTAAAGTGAATAGCACCATCATCTATGAAACATTCAATGTCTTTACAAATATTATAGTCTTCTGGTATTGACCGTGTCACAAACTTCTTTGCCGAGGTTTCGCTAGTCATGCTGCCGGCTTCCTCAGGGCTTAGTCTGAGAATGAGGATGTTCTTCTAGTTTTTCAGTATAAATACTCGTCTTTGTATTCATCCGCGGGCGTAATCTGCTCTTCCATGTATCTGATTGGTTGGTCCCTGTCTTGCTTGAACCTGGTTGGTGGGTTCCATCTGGACCGTTGACTGGTTGAATTTCGTTTCTTCTTTTTTCCTTCGGCTTAATCACCGGATGCCATAGGCTTAATCACCAACCAGGTTCAAGCAAGACAGGGACCAACCAATCAGATACATGGAAGAGCAGACTACGCCCGCGGATGAATACAAAGACAAGTATTTATACTGAACAACTAGAAGAACATCCTCATTCTCAGACTACGCCCTGAGGAAGCTGGCAGTATGACTAGCGAAACCTCGGCAAAGAAGTTTGTGACACGGTCAATACCAGAAGACTATAATACTTGTAATGACTCGGACCGTGGAAACCTAAGAGTTAAATTCAATGTCTAATTTGGAATGGAAATGTTTTTGAAATGGAAGAATGAAATATTTCTGAAATGCACAAATGTTCTGTAAAAAAAAAACTGAAAGAAATAGTTTTTGAAAATATCGATGTATTTCAGCGCCTTTTTATGAGAAAACATTTGCCGTTGATTTCAATAAAAATCCTATAACGTTTCTAGATATAAAAAAAAACTTTCCCTTTTGTTCCGCCATTTGCAAAGCCTTTTTATGATCAAACACTTAACGTGAATCACTATAAAAACTGATTATGTCTCGTTTAGGACTAGGGAAAGCTTTGAGAGGTCAGACAAGAGAGATATGGTCTAATATTTATCAATACTTAGCCAAAGCTAAGGGTAAAAAAGTTTTAAATTTTATAGTGATAAGTTTATGACTAAGAGAATTTTTACCGGAAATACAGGCCACGCTTTTTAGCATGAATATGATTTAGCGATGACTAAACTGAGGAAAAAGTTACAAAAAAGTTGTCCGCTGGCGTTCATGGATGCGCGATGGCCATGTACATAAAGAAACTATGTTCCTGAATTTGAGCAGAAGGCTCTAAACGATTTTACCTATTTTAAAAGGCAACGTTATAGTCTAAATTGTTTTTAGGCTTAGCTTAGGCTAAGTATGGGGGCGAGGTTAGTTCAGTGGTAGAGCACTCGACTAATGAACTGGAGGACCAGGTTCAAAACCCGAGCGCGCACTAAAAATTTTTTCTTCTAGTGCTGCCGTTCGAGGGTTGGATTTGGGGTCCCAGATCGTCCCTAGGCTCATCCAGCCTTTAATTAATTTAATTAATAATGGGTACCTTGGGTGCTAATGACTCTAGCAGTCGAAGCAGCCAAGGGGGAAATCAGGCGGCCGGAGAATAGTGCTGACCACACTATCTCCCTAGTGTGCCGTATGGTCAAGAATCAGATACCTCTACAGTATCTGCCCCTCTGGGCCCTTGTGGCCTGTTACGGGACTGATTTTTTTTTTTTTTTTAGGCTAAGTATTGATAAATATTAAACACTATCTCCCTTGCCTGACCTCTCAAAGCCTTCCATAGTCCTAAACGAGACATAATCAGCAATGGAGTTGGAGGACCCATCGGGAATAATTCCCGCAGAATTTCACGCATGCGGGATTCGAACTATTCCATCTAATTGAACAGGCTATATGGATAGTTTCCTTTTAAGATATTATAATATTTTCCTACTTATCAAACGTTTATCTAAATTGACATGTATTTCCCTTCTATTTTCCGCATGTAATAATCTCGACAGGTGCCTGTGGATTGATGAATGGGATAACCGTACGCTATCTCTTTTCTAGTATATCAACCTCTTTGGTATGAATGAAGATTCGTCATTGAACTTACTCTATATGCTTTCATTGCTGTATACAATTACAGAAACAAACTCGATGAATCGATGTATATATATATATATATATATATATATGTTACCCGGCGTGCTATGCTACACCTACCTTCTGCATCTATAAATGCAAAAATAAATTATAAACCAAATAATTAATATTAAAATCTAATAACGCAAATCTGTAACTATTTGGGTTCATTGTTTTGAACTCGTGATCTCCGAGTTGTGAGTCATAGACGATTTTAACCTAGCCTATGACTCTACCCGTGTCAAGACCTACCTGTGTGCCACGTTTGGTCAAAACCGGTCAAACGGTGTGAATTTGTATATGGAACAAACATACAGACAGACAGCTGGTAGACGTTTTTGGCCTAGCCTATGACACTCCCCATATCACGACCTACCTGTGTGCCAATTTTGGTTAAAATCGGAGGAAGGGCGTGGATTTGTATAAGGAACAAAAATACAGACTGACAGCTGGTCGACATTTTTGACTTAGCGTACGAGACTTCCCGTATCAAGACCTACCAGTATTCCAAGTTTGGCCGAACGGTGTGAAGGAAGAAGCAGACAAACGGACAAGCAGACAGACACGTGATTTTTATATATATAGATATATACTATCCCCCCCCCCAAAAAAAAACTAACGTTGAAAAAAGAGGCCAAGTTTCAGTCCCCTCCCAAAAACAGTTTGCCTATGAAAGTTATGAGATCATAGAATTGGGCCAAATTTTAGGCCCTTAATATCTTGTCAAGAACCTAATAATACCCTCTCAATTGTTTGAGCAATTCCAACTTAGACAGTTTTCGTTAACATACATACGGCCGTGGCCGCGTTAACTTGCATAGAGTTCATACAAACCCGACCGTTTTAAGTTAACTAAAATTGGATTAACTTATGTCGTCCTTACCTTACAGATGTATTGTGGAATTGATAAGTTTTTTTTTTTATTTTTTTTTTTTTTTTTTACGGCGCATCGACATAATTCTTGGCCATTATCGCCGACATCCAGGGTGCAGAAAATTCCTGTCGCCGGTGGGGATCGAACCCACCATCTCCCGCTTATGAATCAAGCGCGCTAACCACTAGACCACGGGAGACCCCGGGATCGATTAGTATTACTAAAATGTCTCTTTTCAGTGCTACAGGAGACTAAGTCCTAACTTCATTATTTTACCGCTTGTAGCAGTTCTTGTTACACAATAGGAAGTTATTCTTGTTTTTTTTTTTTCATAGCACAAGTAAGTCAAGTCCAAGTTATAAATATTTTATGAACAAGGCTATACATAAATAATGTCAGTGTTATAGTTCAAATCTTTTTAAGACTTATACTGGTCAATAGGATTTATACAACATCTCTGCAATTAAAACTAATAATATTCATTTTCTGAAAACTCTATAACATGGACTTGGTCTAGTTGTGCTCTGAACCATCCATTTGGAAGTGTCCTTGCCTGAAATTTCTTAATTTCAAGTCTTAACTAATGTTGTCGTTGCCTTAGAGATGTAGTTGCATAGGTAAATAATTGGCCTGTGCATAAAAATGTTAAGATTTTTAATGTTTCTTAAAACATCAAATGTGGAGCCTGGTATCAAAGTTGGACAACTCCACTTTTACTTTTTTTACTGGAGAGGTAAAAAACCATATCTACTATATTGATGTCAGTATCATGGTGATTTTTTATATGTTATTCTTATAGGCCTCAGAAACATTTTTACAAACGCATTACAAAATAATATGAGTATTAAGGCCGTAATTACACTTTAAATAGTGGAGTTGTCCATGTTTGAAAGCAAGTCATGGAGTTATCTGTTTTTGAAGCCACAGGGAACAATTTTAAATTTAATCTGTCCTTTTTTGCAACCAAACAATTATGAACTCGTTATCAATAAATTTATATTTTCTTCGTCTACACTCTAATGCATGATGGTGTTTTAAAATAATGTAAACCATCTATTTCTTCCCAATTTTCTCCGAGGTTCTTGGCATTCAGCCATGATGGATTTGCAGTGCATATTGGGAGCGGATTGCATGAATGCAAGCTTCTCTTTGGCTACTGAAGGAGTTGTCATTTTTTGAAACAAAACTATGTCGGAGTTGTCCATATTCAGATTCTGAACTGATCTAATACATGCTATTTTACCTAAGTTCGGTCTGATTTTAATGCAGAAAAATTGTAAACCCAAATGCAGCATAACTTAAGAATCCACTAAAATCTCAAAAATAAAAAAAAAATGGAGTTGTCCAACTTTGATACCAAGCTCCTCAAATATAGATTCTCCTTACCGAGACGATTGATTTGATACCCCACATGATAGTAACATCCAAATGTCTACCACCCTACAAAAATTCAAGTCTCTAGCTTTTCAAAAAGTGCCTAAGAATTTTGATGAGTGAGTGGGTGAGTCGTGTGTGTGTGTGTGTGTGTTTAGTGATAGAGAGTGTGAGCCTGAGAGAAAGAGAGAGAGTGAGAGAGAGAGAGAGATCAACTACCTCATTTCATTGAAATCTCGATACGTGGACATTGTTTTATAAACATCTTGGATAAAATTCCCTCAAAACTGATAAAGATCCTGATATGAAAGATAAGCTATCAATCTTCGTGTGAGAGCTCATTAAATCAGTGACGAACTACAGGTTTTTCTGCGATGATCTACATACAAGAAATAGCACAAGGTTATTGCCCTGTTTACTCAGAAACTCTTTTACATGTTAGCTTTTTAGGTCTAAAAATGTCAAACCTTTGTAGGGGTTTCCAAAATAATTATATTTAATTAATGGATGAAAGTAGAATTTATTAATGATAGCGTATTATTAAAACCCCCCAAAAATAAATTAAAAATATATTAGTACAATTAGGATTAGCCACGAATTTGTATATGAATTAGTTCACAAGGGAACTCCTTCATGGCGCCCTTTCAGCAAGAGAACACTTACTATAGAACTTACTATAGTGTCTTCTACGTTGAGCTGTGAATCTGTTGAGGAACTAGTTCATTGACGAACCGTTGATTAGTAGATGATGTAGTTCATCCGAGAGCAATCCTCCTTCTTGGAACTACTCAAAGAACTCTTTAACGTGTTCACGGTTGAGCCATAGACCTCTAGAAGAACTAGTTCATCGACGAGCCATTGATTTGAATATGATCTAGTTCATCACAGAGCAATCCTCTTTCTTGGAACTACTCAAAGAACTCTTTAACGTGTTCTAGGTTGAGCCATAGACCTCTAGAAGAACTAGTTCATCGACGAGCCACGGATTTTTTGATGATCTAGTGCATCAGAGAGCGATTCCCCTTCTTGGAACTACTCAAAGAACTCTGTAAGGTGTCCTTGGCTGAGCCATAGACCTCTGAAAGAACTAGTTCATCGACTAGCCACGGATTTGTAGATGATATAGTTCATCAGAGAGCAATCCTCTTTCTTGGAACTACTCAAACTACTGTCAATGTGTTCTAGCTTGAGCTATAGACCTCAAGAAGAACTAGTTAATCGAAGAGCCATGGATTTGTAGATGATCTAGTTCATCAGAGAGCAATCCTCTTTCTTGGAACTACTCAAAAAACCTTCTAATGTGTTCTAGGTTGAGCCGTAGGCCTTAGGAAGAACTAGTTCAGCGACGAGCCATTGATTTGTAGATGATCTAGTTCATCAGAGAGCAATCCTCTTTCTTGGAACTACTCAAAGAACCTTCTAATGTGTTCTAGGTTGAGCCATAGGCCTTAAGAAGAACGAGTTCATTGACGAGCCATTGATTTGAATATGATCTAGTTCATCAGAGAGCAATCCTGTTTCTTGGAACTACTCAAAGAACTCTCTAATGTGTTCTTGGTTGAGCCATAGACCTCAAGAAGAACTAGTTCAGCGACGAGCCGTTGATTTTTAGATGATCTAGTTCATCGAAGAATAATCCTCCTTCTTGGAGCTCTTGGGACAGGATTTGAACTACTCTAAGGTCCATCAGTATGTTCCACGATTAATTAGTTTGTCTACAGTACTATTGCTCAGAGCTGTGCAAGAACTAGTTCATCAAGGAGCAATTCCCCTTCTTGAACCTACTCAATGAACTCTCTAATGTGTTCAAAGTTGAGCTTAAGCCCTCTAAGGGAACTAGTTCATCGATAAGCCATGGATATGTTCATGAACTAGCTCATCTGAGAGTTTCTTCTTGGAACCCTTTGAGCAAGAGACCACTTACTCCAGGATCCACTAGTGTGTTCTAGGTTGGGCCTTAGACCTCTAAAGGAAATAGTTCATCGATGAGCCATGGATTTGTTGACAAACTAGTTCATAAGAGAGCTTCTTATTGGAACGCTTTGAGCCAGAGTTGACTTGCTCTAGGATCCACTAGGGTGTTCCAGGATGAGCCATGGATTAGTTAAGAAAGAAGTACATCGACTAGCAAATCTCGTTCTCAGAGCCCTCTGAGTGTACCTTCCTCTTATACTAAAAGATCCACAAGTGGTTTCTAGGTTAGCTATGGATCCTTTGAGGAACAAGTTCATTTAGGAGCAATTCTCCTTCTTCAAGCCATGTAAATTCAAGTACACCTCTCTGTTATATTGATTAGTTTTTCCAGGTTTGACCTAGTGATCATAAAATAAACTAGGTCATCTATGAGCCATTGATTCGTAGATGAACTAGTTCATCAATGAGGAAGCCTCCTTCTTGGAACTACTCACAGAACTCTAAGACGAACTACCCTATAGGTTGGACTAGTGTGTTCTAGGTTGAGCCATGGATCAGTTGATGAACTAGTCCACCAAAGAACAATGAAGCTCCATAGCCATATCGATCAGCTTGACCAGAACCCTCAGACGAACTATCCTGTAGGATCGACTAGTGTGTTCTAGGTTAAGCCATGGATCAGTTGATGAACTAGTCCGCCAAAGAACAATGAAGCTCCATAGCCATATCGATCAGCTTGACCAGAACCCTCAGACGAACTACCCTATAGGATCGACTAGTGTGTTCTAGGGGTTAAGCCATGGATCAGTAGATGAACTAGTTCACCAAAGAGCTACGAATCTCCGTAGTCATATCAATCAACAGAACCGAGCTACAGATCTTTAGCCGAGCAGCTGTATGAGACCCGTCGACCAGTCATCTCTCTGGTTCTGCTGAGTTTGTACTCCGAGCTTCTAGAAAAAACGGCTGAGCTGTTTATACTTCTCCTCAGCTGGCGAGGAGTCTTGTCCTCTTCCAACCAGCTTCATTCTGACCTGTCTTCATGTCGAATCCTACTCCCACGATCATGGAGGGACATTGTTACAATAGCTTAGTTTGGCTTGATGTGGGAATATGTGCAATTACATAACCCACAAGACGAATACATTTTTTTTTTTTTGGTTGGATTTAAGGCGTGTCAAGCTTTGAGGTCATTAACGGAAGTAATACATTATTATAAGAAAATTAAAACAACTGTATAAATTTAAAAGAAAATATAACACATTTTGTGCACTGCAGATGTTAAAGCAAATTGTCTCTAGGCCACCTCCGCTTCATCCTTCTATGGGGATTTTGTGGATTATGGAACGATGATTGAGAATTTATCAAAGGATTTGGATGGCCAGGGAGATTGGAATGAAACTTCTGATAGACTGATTTGGCCAGGGATTGGATAAAGGGGATATTGAAGTCAATATGGAGGGTTAGGTTGGAGACATAGTAAGTAGTATTGGATATTTTTCGAAGGATTTTGGATTGCATTGTTTGTATTCTGTAGGAATTGGAAGGTTTAGTGGAACCCCAGAGTTCTAGTCCATATGTCCATATTGTTCAGAGTACGGTATTGTATATAAGTCGTTTGTTAGTCAATGAAAGTTTCGAGCGTTTGTCCAGTAAGCGTGATAAAAGTCTAAAACGTCTGTTTAGTTCCTGTCTTTTCTGTGTTATGTGTGGCTTCCAGGTTAAACGTTTGTCTAGTATTAGTCATAAGTATCTTACTTAAAAATTATTCAAAAAAGTACCTACTGGTGTTATTCCAAAAATGTTGTTTGTCACCACTGTGCGGCGCTTGGACGGTTGACCATTCATGTACTGACCACGCCTGACTTTGCTTATTTTTGGTGATCAACGGGAACTGGTGCATTCAACTTGGCTATGGCCGTTGGCAACTTTTACAAAACCTTAAAACATTTACCATGTATATGTGTTTTTTGGGGGGCAAGGGATGATGTTATTAACCCCATGACAACATCCTTTATTCCCACGCCCGGCATGTTTCGTGTTATCTCTTATCAAATAGTCATAGAGAGTTTATTAGCGGATTATTAAGGATATTTACTAATTTTCTGGTTATGTGGAATGCTAATTACAGATGTCGCCCCTGACGATGTGCGAGATAACGCACGAAATATGTCGGTCAGACAACTAAAAGAGGTTACTATAAAAATGTAGATTATTTTACTACCCGTCAAAACAAGACAAAATAATAATTAACTTTTAACACAAAAATTTTCTATCCTGGAATCGACTATTACATATCTGTACCCGGGACTACATACTTTCTATCCTGGAATCGACTATTACATATCTGTACCCGGGACTACATACTTTCTATCCTGGAATCGACTATTACATATCTGTACCCGGGACTACATACTTTCTATCCTGGAATCGACTATTACATATCTGTACCCGGGACTACATACTTTCTATCCTGGAATCGACTATTACATATCTGTACCCGGGACTACATACTTTCTATCCTGGAATCGACTATTACATATCTGTACCCGGGACTACATACTTTCTATCCTGGAATCGACTATTACATATCTGTACCCGGGACTACATACTTTCTATCCTGGAATCGACTATTACATATCTGTACCCGGGACTACATACTTTCTATCCTGGAATCGACTATTACATATCTGTACCCGGGACTACATACTTTCTATCCTGGAATCGACTATTACATATTTGTACCCGAGACTACATACATTCTATCCTGGAATCGACTATTACATATCTGTACCCGGGACTACATACTTTCCATCCTGGAATCGACTATTACATATCTGTACCCGGGACTACATACTTTCCATCCTGGAATCGACTATTACATATCTGTACCCGGGACTACATACTTTCTATCCTGGAATCGACTATTACATATCTGTACCCGGGACTACATACTTTCTATCCTGGAATCGACTATTACATATCTGTACCCGGGACTACATACTTTCTATCCTGGAATCGACTATTACATACCTGTACCCGGGACTACATACATTCTATCCTGGAATCGACTATTACATATCTGTACCCGGGACTACATACTTTCTATCCTGGAATCGACTATTACATATCTGTACCCGGGACTACATACATTCTATCCTGGAATCGACTATTACATATCTGTACCCGGGACTACATACTTTCTATCCTGGAATCGACTATTACATATCTGTACCCGGGACTACATACTTTCTATCCTGGAATCGACTATTACATATCTGTACCCGGGACTACATACTTTCTATCCTGGAATCGACTATTACATATCTGTACCCGGGACTACATACTTTCTATCCTGGAATCGACTATTACATATCTGTACCCGGGACTACATACTTTCTATCCTGGAATCGACTATTACATATCTGTACCCGGGACTACATACATTCTATCCTGGAATCGACTATTACATATCTGTACCCGGGACTACATACTTTCCATCCTGGAATCGACTATTACATATCTGTACCCGGGACTACATACTTTCTATCCTGGAATCGACTATTACATACCTGTACCCGGGACTACATACTTTTTATCCTGGAATCGACTATTACATACCTGTACCCGGGACTACATACTTTCTATCCTGGAATCGACTATTACATATCTGTACCCGGGACTACATACTTTCAATCCTGGAATCGACTATTACATATCTGTACCCGGGACTACATACTTTCTATCCTGGAATCGACTATTACATATCTGTACCCAGGACTACATACTTTCTATCCTGGAATCGACTATTACATACCTGTACCCGGGACTACATACATTCTATCCTGGAATCGACTATTACATATCTGTACCCGGGACTACATACTTTCCATCCTGGAATCGACTATTACATATCTGTACCCGGGACTACATACTTTCCATCCTGGAATCGACTATTACATATCTGTACCCGGGACTACATACTTTCTATCCTGGAATCGACTATTACATATCTGTACCCGGGACTACATACTTTCTATCCTGGAATCGACTATTACATATCTGTACCCGGGACTACATACATTCTATCCTGGAATCGACTATTACATATCTGTACCCGGGACTACATACATTCTATCCTGGAATCGACTATTACATATCTGTACCCGGGACTACATACTTTCCATCCTGGAATCGACTATTACATATCTGTACCCGGGACTACATACTTTCTATCCTGGAATCGACTATTACATATCTGTACCCGGGACTACATACTTTCTATCCTGGAATCGACTATTACATACCTGTACCCGGGACTACATACTTTCCATCCTGGAATCGACTATTACATATCTGTACCCGGGACTACATACTTTCTATCCTGGAATCGACTATTACATATCTGTACCCGGGACTACATACTTTCTATCCTGGAATCTACTATTACATATCTGTACCCGGGACTACATACTTTCTATCCTGGAATCGACTATTATATATTTGTTCCCGGGACTACATACTTTCCATCCTGGAATCGACTATTACATATCTGTACCCGGGACTACATACTTTCTATCCTGGAATCGACTATTACATACCTGTACCCGGGACTACATACTTTCCATCCTGGAATCGACTATTACATATCTGTACCCGGGACTACATACTTTCTATCCTGGAATCGACTATTACATATCTGTACCCGGGACTACAAACTTTCTATCCTGGAATCGACTATTATATATTTGTTCCCGGGACTACATACTTTCCATCCTGGAATCGACTATTACATATCTGTACCCGGGACTACATACTTTCCATCCTGGAATCGACTATTACATATCTGTACCCGGGACTACATAATTTTGTGCAATTTACTACAGCATGATTCCCGTCATACTATACGTTATTCATCAATTGATAAGTAATCAAAGCATAATGTTTCTTGACATTGGGGCGCTACGGACTAGTATCAAGAAACAGATAACCTAGAGATAACCCGTTTTCTATTGGTTAGCAGTAACAGGAGTTTAACCAGTACAGGTTAAAATTCTTTGTCAGTAATAAATTTACGTTCAAATTTAAAAATTTATGTTTGACCAAGATGTCATTTGGTAACACCCATTATATTTGCGAGTATTATCAAAAAGTGTTCTGACTACACCATGTCACATACAAGTAATTGTTCTGACTACACCATGTCACATACAAGTAAGTTTTCTGACTACACCATGTCACATACAAGTAAGTGTTCTGACTACACCATGTCACATACAAGTAATTGTTCTGACTACACCATGTCACATACAAGTAAGTGTTCTGACTACACCATGTCACATACAAGTAAGTGTTCTGACTACACCATGTCACATACAAGTAAGTGTTCTGACTACACCATGTCACATACAAGTAATTGTTCTGACTACACCATGTCACATACAAGTAAGTGTTCTGACTACACCATGTCACATACAAGTAAGTGTTCTGACTACACCATGTCACATACAAGTAATTGTTCTGACTACACCATGTCACATACAAGTAAGTGTTCTGACTACACCATGTCACATACAAGTAAGTGTTCTGACTACACCATGTCACATACAAGTAAGTGTTCTGACTACACCATGTCACATACAAGTAAGTGTTCTGACTACACCATGTCACATACAAGTAAGTGTTCTGACTACACCATGTCACATACAAGTAAGTGTTCTGACTACACCATGTCACATACAAGTAAGTGTTCTGACTACACCATGTCACATACAAGTAAGTGTTCTGACTACACCATGTCACATACAAGTAATTGTTCTGACTACACCATGTCACATACAAGTAAGTGTTCTGACTACACCATGTCACATACAAGTAATTGTTCTGACTACACCATGTCACATACAAGTAATTGTTCTGACTACACCATGTCACATACAAGTAAGTGTTCTGACTACACCATGTCACATACAAGTAAGTGTTCTGACTACACCATGTCACATACAAGTAAGTGTTCTGACTACACCATGTCACATACAAGTAAGTGTTCTGACTACACCATGTCACATACAAGTAAGTGTTCTGACTACACCATGTCACATACAAGTAATTGTTCTGACTACACCATGTCACATACAAGTAAGTGTTCTGACTACACCATGTCACATACAAGTAAGTGTTCTGACTACACCATGTCACATACAAGTAAGTGTTCTGACTACACCATGTCACATACAAGTAATTGTTCTGACTACACCATGTCACATACAAGTAAGTGTTCTGACTACACCATGTCACATACAAGTAAGTGTTCTGACTACACCATGTCACATACAAGTAAGTGTTCTGACTACACCATGTCACATACAAGTAAGTGTTCTTACTACACCATGTCACATACAAGTAAGTGTTCTGACTACACCATGTCACATACAAGTAAGTGTTCTGACTACACCATGTCACATACAAGTAAGTGTTCTGACTACACCATGTCACATACAAGTAAGTGTTCTGACTACACCATGTCACATACAAGTAAGTGTTCTGACTACACCATGTCACATACAAGTAAGTGTTCTGACTACACCATGTCACATACAAGTAAGTGTTCTGACTACACCATGTCACATACAAGTAAGTGTTCTGACTACACCATGTCACATACAAGTAAGTGTTCTGACTACACCATGTCACATACAAGTAAGTGTTCTGACTACACCATGTCACATACAAGTAAGTGTTCTGACTACACCATGTCACATACAAGTAAGTGTTCTGACTACACCATGTCACATACAAGTAAGTGTTCTGACTACACCATGTCACATACAAGTAAGTGTTCTGACTACACCATGTCACATACAAGTAAGTGTTCTGACTACACCATGTCACATACAAGTAATTGTTCTGACTACACCATGTCACATACAAGTAAGTGTTCTGACTACACCATGTCACATACAAGTAAGTGTTCTGACTACACCATGTCACATACAAGTAATTGTTCTGACTACACCATGTCACATACAAGTAAGTGTTCTGACTACACCATGTCACATACAAGTAAGTGTTCTGACTACACCATGTCACATACAAGTAAGTGTTCTGACTACACCATGTCACATACAAGTAAGTGTTCTGACTACACCATGTCACATACAAGTAAGTGTTCTGACTACACCATGTCACATACAAGTAAGTGTTCTGACTACACCATGTCACATACAAGTAAGTGTTCTGACTACACCATGTCACATACAAGTAAGTGTTCTGACTACACCATGTCACATACAAGTAAGTGTTCTGACTACACCATGTCACATACAAGTAATTGTTCTGACTACACCATGTCACATACAAGTAAGTGTTCTGACTACACCATGTCACATACAAGTAAGTGTTCTGACTACACCATGTCACATACAAGTAATTGTTCTGACTACACCATGTCACATACAAGTAAGTGTTCTGACTACACCATGTCACATACAAGTAAGTGTTCTGACTACACCATGTCACATACAAGTAAGTGTTCTGACTACACCATGTCACATACAAGTAAGTGTTCTGACTACACCATGTCACATACAAGTAAGTGTTCTGACTACACCATGTCACATACAAGTAAGTGTTCTGACTACACCATGTCACATACAAGTAAGTGTTCTGACTACACCATGTCACATACAAGTAAGTGTTCTGACTACACCATGTCACATACAAGTAAGTGTTCTGACTACACCATGTCACATACAAGTAAGTGTTCTGACTACACCATGTCACATACAAGTAATTGTTCTGACTACACCATGTCACATACAAGTAAGTGTTCTGACTACACCATGTCACATACAAGTAAGTGTTCTGACTACACCATGTCACATACAAGTAAGTGTTCTGACTACACCATGTCACATACAAGTAAGTGTTCTGACTACACCATGTCACATACAAGTAAGTGTTCTGACTACACCATGTCACATACAAGTAAGTGTTCTGACTACACCATGTCACATACAAGTAAGTGTTCTGACTACACCATGTCACATACAAGTAATTGTTCAGGAGAGCCAATTTTCCATTACATTGAACTATTAAAATTTGTTTCATCGTTACTTATAGAATCATTATAAAGAAATTGTTTCACATTGTTATTGGCATTGCTAGGTAATTGTAAGTATTGAATATAGACTAACAAAACCAAGTCCTCCACATGGTGTCTTTTACCTCTAATGAAAACAGACAAGATTTTATTTTTCACTGTCTTATCTTGGTTATTTATGGGATCAGGACATAGTGGTATATACCATTATATGGATCGAAAAATCCTTATAAAGAACATATTGTTAAGTCAATTTAATAAAAAAATGGACATGGTCTCCTTTATATCCGGGCTACAGATATATATCTCAACAAATACATACAGGTATTTATTCATTTTTTTTTTTTACATAATGGGAAATAATAATAAACATTAAATGTAATCCAAAATGAAGGTTTAAAAATTATTATAATTAATGAAAAATAAATACATGAAAGTTAAATCATTTTCACCCCAACAAAATAAATACATGAAAGTTAAATCGTTTTCACCCCAACAAAATAAATACATGAAAGTTAAATCATTTTCACCCCAACAAAATAAATACATGAAAGTTAAATCATTTTCACCCCAACAAAATAAATACATGAAAGTTAAATCATTTTCACCCCAACAAAATTATTATAATTAATGAAAAATAAATACATGAAAGTTAAATCATTTTCACCCCAACAAAATTATTATAATTAATGAAAAATAAATACATGAAAGTTAAATCATTTTCACCCCAACAAAATTATTATAATTAATGAAAAATAAATACATGAAAGTTAAATCATTTTCACCCCAACAAAATTTTCCCTTATTTAAATAAAAAGTTTCGGTACCTCAAGATTGCGTCTTGAAGTGAATCCCATAAGCGGGTTTCCTCCCTTTGAGTGGAAGTAAGGAATCGCGCTAAATAGCATACATACAATAATAATAGCGATTTCCTGAAGCTTGTATTACATACAGTCCTAACTGTGGTTGTTTACGTTACTTCGCTCATGTCTACAATCCCCATGGCCTGAATGGAGCCTGATTTTTCGGGATCTTATCGCTAAATCAGAATATAACGATGATCAGAGATCGTGATAATCTCTAGGTAGGGGAATTTTCACTGTTGTATCTTGCAGAATTTAATTTGGAGAATATGCGGAGTTTTTACGAGTTTAACCCTTACGAGACGACAACCCTCAAGACTTTAGATGCCCGTGGTACGGAGCCCGTTTTACTCTCAAAGATTATAATCTTTAGACAACCCGTCCCAAAATCTGCCTTATGGTTTTGTGGACGTTACATTTTAACTAATAATCTACAATATATTTGTGAAATACCACTCACTCACTCACCGACCAATCATCGCCCAGCCCAAACCACTTGACAGAAATTTTTTTTTTTTTTTTTAATTCATTTATTTATGAGCACCCGCAACTAAGGTGATGTGCTCGAAACAATTATACAGATACATTTCTAGTTGTAATTAAAAAAATAATATAAATAAAGAAATACATTGTGAATTATTAATAATAACAGATAAAATACATTAGAACAATGTTCATGTGGTTACAAATAAGGCCTGTTTACAATTACTTCGAGATAGAAGGTGTAAAATAAGAAGTTGTATAGCACTGTTGTTGATACTGTGAATAAGGTATATACAAAATTTGATAATGAACAAAATTATTGAACAACGTAAGAATCGGGAAAACGAGAAAGGCAGTAACTCTTAGGAGGGGAAAATGTATTAGTGAAAACAGAAAATAAGAAGAGAAGGAAAAAAAAAATAAATAAATAAATAAAAAAAAATAAATAAATAAATAAAAAAAAAAAAATAAAATAGAAAAAAAAGGAATAAAGTAAATATAGAAATTAATATTAGTAAATTAAAAATAAATAAATAAAGGAAAATATTAATAATAATAAATATAAATAGCCGAAGTCAAAAAAAAACAAAAAAAAAAAACCGTTGAGCGTTATGGTGTTAAATTGATGCCGATATACGAGTATAATCGTATTATAAACACAAGAATATTAATGTATAATGGTAACGAAGAGTTATATTATATATATTTTTCCCCCTTTTAAATACAGTATACTTGTTAGATTTTATGGTGTATGTTTATGTTATGAAAATGTTGTAATATGGTTTTAATATGTGGGCTATTTTCCGTTAACAGTTCTTGAATGTCATAAGGTATGTTTAGTAGATTTCTCTGTCTGCATTCTGTAAGTATATGTTTTAGAGTAAGAGTCCTGTTACAGTACTGGCAAATAGGTCTATCTTTTCTATTCATTAAGTAGGAGTGAGTGAGGAATGAGTGTCCAATGCGTAGTCTGGTCAATATAACTTGGTCTCTCCTTGTTAGGGGCCATTTATGTTTAGACCAAGGTTCTACAGTTGGCTTTATTTCAAGCAGTTTGTTGTCTGTTAGTGTCCAGTATCTTTGCCAGTAAGTAACAGTAACAGAAAAATTTGAAATTTTGCATGGACACTCGCTAAGAAAGGATTTTTTTATATTCAAATTTTTAGAGGGGTTTGAATTTTTAGTTGGTTAGAGCAGGCAAGCCTAGGCAGCATGCGTTGCTAGGACGATAACACAACAGCTGTTACCGTACATTATCTATTTCATAGTATTATTTTTATTTGCGGTTCATTTCAACTATGATGGCAGTCTTTGAATTACTAATCCCTGTGATTTTGGCCCTCTTAGAGTTTCCGCTATACCTGGTGATGGTCCATCCTAGGTAATAATATCCCGAACCCTTGCACAGCCTCCTCACACATCAGCATCCCTAGTCAGTACACTTCTTGGTAATGATCGCAAATATAATGGTTGTTTCCAAATGACTTCTTGGAACCATAAATTTTAACGTCCATTATTATTGACAACGAATTTTAACCTGTACTGGTTAAACTGCTGTTACTGGTAACCTATAGATAACGGGTTATCTCTACGTTATCTGTTTCTTGACACTGGTCCGGAGCGCTCCAGTGTCAAGAAACATCGTACTTTGATTACTTATCAATTATGAATAACTTATAGTATGACGGGAAGTAGTAGTAAAGTGCATACTTTAATTTTATGCACTTTACTTATAGTAAAGTGCATAAAATTATGTAGTAGCGTTAATTTTTATGATATATTATTTAAGAGTAGTCAGCTAGTCAACTCTAAAAGCCCATATAGTGGCTATTAGTGTTTATATCCCCTAATAGTAAGAAGATAAGCCAGGCGTCAGTATACTCCGTTGTTTATATATAAACATTGGTGGTGTTTAGTAAACATCTCGTCGCCGGCCTCTGCCGCTTGATTTATTCCGTACCTTCGCTCATAAAATGTCAGATATCATTTATTTAGAATTTCTCTTCGCGATAGAATCTAAAACACAGATGATGAATTTCGCATCAAGGGGGTTTTCGACAATTCAGATTTCAGGGGCGAATCGTATATATATATATATATATATATATATATATATATTTGTCTGTTCGCTCATTTCTGACTTCCCTGATGGTCCGATTTTGATGAAATTTGGTACAAAAATCTGTCGTCCAATTTGAAAGGTCAAGTTTGTTAACCAGTATAAAAAAATTGTGCGAGTGTAATTCGCGCAAAAAAAATCGTAACGCTTACGTTTTTGAGTTCATAAGCTTGTAAGTACTCTTTTTATAGTCTTCTTGGGCTAGGAAAACGAATGGAACCATTTTCAAGGCGATAGCTTTAACCGTTTTTGGTTAAACAGAAAACTGAAAAAATAATTTTTGAATGCCGTTTTTGGTTTGGGTACTTAGAGTCATGGGATTCAGTTGAAACATTTACTGCATGTTCTACATTCATTGAAACTAATATGTTGAAATTTTGGTTGCGTTTGGAGTTAAGGAAGGGTTAGAATAAAATATTTTATTAACAGACATAAAAAAGTTTTGGTAACTTTGTATACTTTCCTTAATATCTCGAAAAAGGTTGAGAAATTGGTAAACAGAAGAATACCATTAGAAGGCTTACTAAATGCTCTACAAAAAAGGTCCTAATGAAAGTTTTGATTAGACGATGTCAATCGGAGAAATAAGTGCTTAAAACTTTAAAGTAATTGATTTCGCTTATTCGAACTGTTCTTTTTGTCTTTGATTTTGATACTTAAAATTATGGGATTCAGTTGAAACATTTTCTGCGTGTTTGAATTTCATCAACACTAATATGTTAAAATTTTGGTTACGTTTGGAGCTAAGGAAGGATTAGAATAAAATATTTTATTAACAGACATGAAATGTTTTGGGAACTTCGTATACATTCCCTAATATCTCGAAGACGGTTAGGAATATTTGTAAACGGAGGGTTACCATGCGAAAGCATACTAAATGTTCTACAAAAAAGATTCTGAAACAATTTTTGATTAGGCTATGTCAATCGGAGAAATAAGTGCTTAAACTTTGAAGTAATTGATTTCGTTTATTCGAACGGTTCTTTTTGTATGTTTTTATTCCTTGTTTTTTTTTAATTGCTTAAAGTTGGATAATGTATAAGTTATTTGTCAATAAAACAGATTAATTAAAATAAGAAAAACAATTCATTGTTAAAAATATATCAGGCTGTACCGTATGAAATGTCAGTTTTGGATTTGTCGATTTCCTTCAAATGTCTTGAAACTGTCGAGGCTCCTACTCCGAGTTCTTTGGCATATTCCCTAGTGTTTTTAATTGCTTATAGTAGTCAAATGTATTTGTCAATAAAACAGGATACGTATAATTAGAATCAATATTTTGTTTGTTAGAATTCGAAGATGCCGTATGAATATCTAGATTACAGTACTGGTGTTGATTTCGTTCTTTAGAATTATTCTTGGTATTCCCTGTTTTCATCTGTTATCCATAGTTTTTTATTGTTAGTAGGTTTTTCTTATTGATTATAGAATATAAATCTATTTGGCTATAAAACAGGATACGTAAAATTAGTGACAATATTTCGGAGATTTCTGAGCGAAATACTTTTAAGATTTTCTGCCACCACGAACGGCTATTTTCCTCTATTTTTATCCACTAGATAGACTTTATTTTGCATATTATTCTATATAAGTTTTATTCAGCAGGAGATTCTGATGAAATGTCGTGTTTTTGCTGTGGATTTTAAATACGATGTATCTAAGATTGGATAACATTAGCGAGTCTACATAGTTAAGAACCGACGACGGAGGATTACTTCTTGCTATGATTTAGTCTACATATGTATATTAAGTCCTAAATCCAAAAAATAAACTTTACAACGGTTAGATACTATGAGCGAATATGGCGGTTCAATGCCCGTAGAAACAAGGGGGCCGCAGGAAATTTACCTGATAAGAGTTAATCCTCAAGAGCTGTAAATATACCCCAGGTATCTGCCGACACAAATACAAAGCCTAGGCGGAGAGCACCCCAAAAACTCAGATCCAAACATAAGGTTATATACTAAATATTCATAAGGACTACTTAGTTGTAAACCGATTCATCAATTAGCAATCAATAGTTTTCAACAAAGGTTATATACTAAATATTGATAAAAAGTATTTAATTAGAAAAAAAAACAATATTCTACAAGACTTGTTTTTGGTCCATTTGTGTCTACTCCATAGACTTAATTAGGTATATTATTCTATTGTAGTTGGGCAAATAAACTTTGTTTTATTTTGTTAAATAAAGTTTTTTTTCTTGACTTGTTATTCGTCAAGACTTTTTATTAGCTTTCATTAAAAAAATCATTGAAAGTGGTTAAGATTTAGAGGCTGTACTCTTTTTGAATTTCATCGACCACGAAAATAATAGTAAAAACTTATATGTTGATAAAATTTGGCACAAAAATACTCACTGTGTAAAACGAAAGGTGAAATTGTTAACCATCAAAGTACCCCTACGAAAACACTAGTTTTTCGGTTTAGGATCTGAAGAAACGTTTATAGCCTTTTGAATACACTTTTTATAAGCAATTTGACGCTAAAAAATCGAATAAACCCATTTTGAAATCCATATCTATGAATGTTCTTGAGAAAAAAGCCTAAAACTAGAATTTTCTACAATATTAATCTATATACAACCGACAGTCATAGTCGGGCGTGGCCAGTACCTGAATGGGTGACCGACCACGTGGTGTTGGCATTATAAAAAGGTAGCAACCTGTAGATAGCCCGGCAATAATAGCCCTATTAGAGATACGCCGTTAAACAAACGCACAAAAATAATAATAGATTTCTAATTGTGCTGACAATTCCTCAAGGCATTTTACATTCAACCAAAAAAAAACAATATAAAATTGTTAGCTATAAACGAAAAAACAAATATTTTACTAGGAGGCATGAGCAGTTTTCAGATGAATGCTTGTATTCCTAATGCATGTCTTACTAGGAGGCATGAGCAGTTTTCAGATGAATGCTTGTATTCCTAATGCATGTCTTGCTAGGAGGCATGAGCAGTTTTCAGATGAATGCTTGTATTCCTAATGCATGTCTTGCTAGGAGGCATGAGCAGTTTTCAGATGAATGCTTGTATTCCTAATGCATGTCTTCCTTTAGCAAAGTATATTGGTTAGCGAATTCTTTTGCAAGAAAACAAAAAGCACGCCTAAAGGGATTTCATTAATAAATTGTTTAATAACAATGGGGAGGCTTAAGATAAACCTCCTCGTGGACTGATTTTGCTCATTAACAAAATCGTCTAATCGTAAACAATGGGCCAAATTTGAGGGCACTACCGATTTAATAAACACATACTAATGTATATATATATATTACCTCGGATGAACCATCACCAGGTATAGCGTAAACACTATGAGGGACAAAATCACAGTTTATTTCTAGTAATTCAAAGACTGGAATCATAGTTGAAATTAATCGCAAATAAAAATAATACTATGTAATAGATACAGTACAGCAACAGCTGTTGTGTTGTCGTCCTAGCAACGCATGCTACCTAGGCGTACCCGCTCTCTTTAAAACAAAAAATTCAAACCCCTCTAAAAATTTGAATATATAAAAAAAAAAAAAAAAACTTTCTTAGCAAGTGTTTACATCCCACAGTGTGTAGCGAAGACCAAATTTGAGGGCACTACCGATTTAATAAACACACACTAATGTATATATATGGTATATATATGTTTGATGTTATTTTTTATATAAAACCTTATGGCGAGGAAAATAGAAGCAGGAGGATAAAAAAAAAAGACGCAATACCATCAGCGCTGCCAACGGACAGAATCCCAACTACACCAGGGAGCTTCAACACCATTCGTCCGCCGATACTGGGGCTAGAGAGGAGAAAAGGAGCCCAGATCGAGAAAAATGTCATTCCCTTGGCTACCACCGAGGAAGAAACAAGTACCTGGCTGAAGAAGATGGAGATGAATCCATCGAAATATTCCGGGAAGAAGTGAGGAGGTGTACCACCGCTGGAGAAAAATGCCGTTCCATCTAAAAATATATATATATATATATATATATATATATATATATATTCTTTATACATGGCCAAGGTCAAAAGAATAGTACTCGAATTTTCTATGTACTTTTTATTGTTTGTACGCCCTACACGTTTCGTGGCCTTTATGCCACCTCCTCAGGGGCCATTACATCCCCATGTGTGGATAGCTCGCCACCCGTACTATGACTGAGGCATAGTATATATATATATATATATATATATATATATATATGTTCTTTATGCGGCATTCTCCAGCAGTCTGTTTTTTCGCAGAAATCACATTCTGCTCCTGTAGACGATTGTACATTTTTCACTTTTTAAGTTTGTTATTTTTAAAATAACCTACAATACATTGAGCTTATTTTAACATATGGCGCTTTCAGATGTGCATTCTTGTATCGACGCCTGTTGATAACGTGTAGAGCCGATGGAACTGTTTTGAAGCTTCTCTTCGTCTTGATGCTTGTCTTTTCTCTGTCAATCTTCCTTTTACAGTTCTTAGTACGGGCTTCCAGGTAAGGTGTAGGATTACACCTTCATCCCGGTTGAGAGTCTTGGCTTACTTGAGTATCTCTACCGCTTTATTTGATATATATATATATATATATATATATATATATATATATAATATATATACATATATATATATACATACATAGTTGTATAACTGGATAAGTACTAGACTATAGTTTGGTGTACTACCAGAGAGCCCGAGACCGAACGATGCAGCTAAGAATAGGAAAAGCTTGGTGATATTTCAAAGGATTTGAATGTTGACATCTCGCTCTCTCTCGGCCAATTCTCATATAGAATACAATATGGAGTTATTAATAATTATATTTAATAAATACATTTATATCTGTAGCTCTTTGGTTCAGTTTCAGGTGATTCTGCAAGTTTGTTTAAACAAATTGTAACGGAGAGCAAGAAAATGTATGTAAGGAATGCTTGCGATTCGGCTAAGCAAAAAACTTTAGATATTCAAAATGATCTGTAAGTCGGAGAGCTGGTAACTCACTTTTCATGAAGTGTTTTATGCACGTTGACATTTTGCTGTAATGTACCTCTTGGGTAGATAAGAAGGTAAATATGTGTTGGCTAGACTTACCGTGGAACACCAGGTACTGCACATAGGGGAAAGGTATATATGTGTTGGCTAGACTTACCGTGGAACACCAGGTACTGCACATAGGGGAAAGGTATATATGTGTTGGCTAGACTTACCGTGGAACACCAGGTACTGCACATAGGGGAAAGGTATATATGTGTTGCCTAGACTTACCGTGGAACACCAGGTACTGCTCATAGGGGAAAGGTATATATGTGTTGGCTAGACTTACCGTGGAACACCAGGTACTGCAAATAGGGGAAAGGTATATATGTGTTGGCTAGACTTACCGTGGAACACCAGGTACTCCGCATAGGGGAAAGGTATATATGTGTTGGCTAGACTTACCGTGGAACACCAGGTACTGCGCATAGGGGAAAGGTACATATGTGTTGGCTAGACTTACCGTGGAACACCAGGTACTGCGCATAGGGGAAAGGTATATATGTGTTGGCTAGACTTCCCGTCAATTAATATAATAAAATTAAAAGTTCGTTTTACACAGAACTTGGAACACAGGCCCCAAGGGGAAAAATATCAAAGATACACATAATATGAGAAATTACAATAATTTTTTTATAATACATTTTTAACAATTGATATAGTAATACGTACCAATAAATCAATAGGGTATGGCATGAGACCACGATAACTTTTAGGCGATCATTGATATGGGAGAGGGGGGATATGGATGAAAGAAGGAAATCAAATTTGATAAGAATTGAAAATTTCTACCGTAAATTATCGTAATTGTGGTTGATTTGCTGGTGAAGGTTCATCATAGTAAGTATAATGCATGGTCGTATATAAGGGGAAGGGGACGCATCCCCCCCCCCAAATTTTTGATTTGATGGGGAAAACGTGTTGTAAAACCCTTAAAGATAAATTAAATAAGATCACTCGGTTGCCTAAAACTATTCCAAGCTCTAAATTTTTAGTATTCCATACCCCGGCAATGGCCTCAGCCTCGAAATTTCCCAGCCCCTCCCGAATATATATGCCTCTATATACGCCCAGCAACTCAGTCAGCAATTTATTTATTTATTCATTTTAGGAGCTTCGTGACTAGGCTATTTTCTCCTTAAATTTCATCATTACAGTATGAAAAAACAAAGTGTTGGAAATTACATGAAAATAACATTAAAGTAAATATGAAAAGATAAATTAATTTCAGAACATTAATCCAAAAAGGATAAATAATTCATAACAATTCGTACAGCTGTGCGTGGTGTATTGGAGCTTGATTAAAAACAATTAAAAACAATTAAAATTGTATATTATGTAGAATTATATAATGTCAGCAATTAAAAACAATTAAAATTGTATATTATGTAGAATTATATAATGTCAGCAATTAAAAACAATTAAAATTGTATATTATGTAGAATTATATAATGCCAGCAATTAAAAACAATTAAAATTGTATATTATGTAGAATTATATAATGTCAGCAATTAAAAACAATTAAAATTGTATATTATGTAGAATTATATAATGTCAGCAATTAAAAACAATTAAAATTGTATATTATGCAGAATTATATAATGTCAGCAATTAAAAACAATTAAAATTGTATATTAAGTAGAATTATATAATGCCAGCAATTAAAATTATATATTATGTAGAATTATATAATGTCAGCAATTGAAAACAATTAAAAACAATTAAAATTGTATATTATGTAGAATTATATAATGTCAGCAATTAAAAACAATTAAAATTGTATATTAAGTAGAATTATATAATGTCAGCAATTAAAATTATATATTATGTAGAATTATATAATGTCAGCAATTGAAAACAATTAAAAACAATTAAAATTGTATATTATGTAGAATTATATAATGTCAGCAATTAAAAACAATTAAAAACAATTAAAATTGTATATTATGTAGAATTATATAATGTCAGCAATTAAAAACAATTAAAAACGATTAAAATTGTATATTATGTAGAATTTTTCATTATGCTACTTTAATTGTTTTTAATTGCTGACGTATTGTGTAACTTGACTTATCTAATGTGATTTGAATTGTTTTATTGTAATTTTTCCATTGTTGATGGGTGTTAACAGGACACTGAGGATGAGGTTCTGACCTCGAAAACGTTCTGTTGAATAAAATGAATAAAAAGGTGGAGGTGTTTGTTATACTAATTACTATCCTAATTCAAATATGAATAGAATATAAATTGTATCTATTATTGTTTTGTTTGTAATTATTCATCATGTTTACTTTAATTGCAGGAACTTAGCAGCGATTCGGAAGAAAAACTCCGTAAAATTAAAGAAGAAGAAAATTTCATTCAGTCAACAGAGTCACAAATCGGTAAGTGAAAAAATAACCTAAAACTGATTTGGATGAAATTCATATTTTGGATTACATTCTTGATTGAAACTTGTCTTTAATGTATCATTATTTTTATTTTTATTTTAGGACGGGTTATCTATAGGTTACCACCCTTTAATGCATCATTAAATATCTTTATGGGCGGAATTCGTGCATGCTCTGTAGATCTAATTCTTGGTGAATTGGTCTTACAGTCAATGATACTATTTGGGCTTTCCAAAGACTATACAGAACTCACATTCGACCAATTGTTAGATATGCCATGGAATCTTGGGTCCTGACTACCAATAATTTATTATTTAGAAGGAAAATCAATTTGCATATTCATGTACAAAGCGTCAAGCCAGAAAGGATGGCAATACGGCCCGCGCAAAACCCAATGGCGTGCCGAACGCCCGAGGTATCAGAGCACGGGTCGGGAGTTCAGTAGTCCGGGTGGCTACCTCTCCGGTCCACGGTAGAACTATACTCCGCCATATATATGTACATGTATATATGTATGAATACAATATGTTAATATACAAATGCAAGTTATATGCTGTTTATTGCATGAGACTTGTAGACAAAAATAAACTCCCTTCTTGCAGGGTTACTGTAAGGAGGAAACAATTAAAATATATATATATATATATATATATATATATATATATGTATACATGTATATATGAAAAGAAAATCGTTTTTCCAAAATTTTCATTTTGCTCAAGGCCTTTTAACACATACATCCCAGCATCAGATGGCACATAATATTGAAAGGCCTGAAGAATCTTTTTCACCTTTTGGAATGGACGTAATATAAGCAATTAAAAAAATAAAACGCAATAAAAAAAACTAAGGGAAAGAGACAAATATTAAAAGTGAGTTAAACAGCGACAAGAACCCGTTCAAAAAAAACTAAACAAACACATTTGAAGATTTAAGCACTTATTTCTCCGATTGACATCGCCTAATCGAAAGTTGTTTTAGAACCTGTTTTGTAGAGATTTAGTAATCTTTCGAATAGTCTTTATCCACTTATCAAGATTTCCCAACTGTTTTTGAGATATTAAGGATTTAAGGAAAACATGCGAAGTTCCCAAAACTTTTCATTTTTCTTAAAAAAATATTTTATTCTTATCCTTCCTTAACTCCAAACGTAACCAAAATTTAAACATCTTCGTTTATATCAATTTGAAACATGCAGAAAATATTTTAACTGAATCCCATGATTCTAAGAACCCAAACCAAAAACTGTATGCAAGAACTATTTTTCCACTTTTCTCGAAAACGGTTAAAGCTATCGCCTTAAAAATGGTTTCATTTGTTTCCTAGGCCAAGAAGCCTATAAAACGAGTACTTACAAGCACATGATGTAACCGTAACGAATTTTTTGCGTTAATTTAGCTCCAAAAACATTGTTCCTGTAAACGGATTCTGCTGGACGACGAACTTGACCTTTAAAATTAGACGAAAGATTTTTGTAGGAAATTTCATCAAAATCGCACCACTATTCACTGAGGTAGAGCGCGAACAGACAAATATATATATTTCTAATCAGCAGATTCGGTTAGCGTCATCGAGTTCTAGGCGGGTTTCCTTCTTATGGAGGAAACGCGCTAAAACCGAATGGCAGAAGTCTGTTTGGTAATCCAAGGCCCTCCCCGGCCTGTAATGTTATCTAGTAAGTGAGTATCCTTGTTAACACAATCCCAAGAAATGTCCATTTGTTGTAGGCCTGAATTAATTGTGAAACTACTTTTTTTTTTCTTTTTTTTTTTTTTTAACGGCGCATCGACATTAATCTTGGCCATTAGCGCCGACGTCCAGGGTGCAGCCAGGAATTTTCTCAGCGAGCCCTGAGATGAGAAAATTTCTGGCGCCGGTGGGGATCGAACCCACCATCTCCCGCTTATGAATCTAGCGCGCTAGCCACTAGACCACGGGAGACCCCTTTGTGAAACTACTCTTGCATAAATTAATTTGGTTGATGCAATTTAAGTCCTTTGTTCTGCGTTCTTATATAATGATAATATTTTTTAGGAGAACTATTGTTGAAAATATTTTTCTAGACTAGAAACCAAATCTTTTGTCGTAAATATTTAGTTCAAACTGCCTTATTGTATCAGGTCATCGCATAAGTAATGTCGGTTTTAGCGCGGTTACTCCCTATCTCCATAGGGAGAACCCGCTTATGAGGTTCACCTCATGACGCCATCCGGAAGTATATATATATATATATACATATATATATATATACATATATATATATATATATATATATATATATATATATATGCTTGTCTGTTCGCGCTCTAGCAAGCTCAAAAATGTTCCGATTTTAACGAAATTTGGTACAAAAATCTGTCGTCTAATTTGAAAGGTCAAGTTCGTTAACCAGCAGAATCCGCCCACTAGATGTGTTTGGGGCGAAATTCGCGCAAAAAAAATCGTAACGCTTACGTTTTAGCGCGGTTCCTCCCTCCCCCATAGGGAGGAACCCCGCTTATAGGGTTGATACAATGAAACAATCCAGAAGTGCCGACTAGAAAATTTCGCGTTTCAAAACCCCTAGAGACCGAAAATAACGGTGGATCAAATTTGTATATATATATATATATATATATATATATATATATATATATATATATATATGTATATATTTATATATATATATATATATATATATATATATATATATATATACATATATATTTGTCTGTTCGCTCTCTAAATAGAAGACGAATGGTCCGATTTTGATGAAATTTGGTACAAAAATCCTTCGTCCAATTTGAAAGGTCAAGTTCGTTAACCAGCAAAATCCGCCTACTGGAAGATGGCGTTTGGGGCGAAATTCGCGCAAAAAAAATCGTAACGCTTACGTTTTTGAGTTCATAAGCTTCTAAGTACTCGTTTTATATGATTCCTGGGCTAGGAAAACAAATGAAACCATTTTCAAGGCGATAGCTTTAACCGTTTTCGAGAAAATTGGAAAAATATGTTTTGAATACCGTTTTTGGTTTGGGTACTTAGAATCATGGGATTCAGTTGAAACATTTTCTGCAGGTTCTACTTTCATCAAAACTAATATGTTGAAATTTTGGTTACGTTTGGAGTTAAGGAAGGGTTAGAATAAAATATTTTATTAACAGACATAAAAAGTTGTAGTAACTTTGTTTACTTTCATTAATATCTCGAAAAAGGTTGAGAATCTTGGTAAACGGAAGAATACCATTAGAAAGCTAATTAAATGCTCTAAAAAAAAGGTTCTAATGAAAGTTTTGATTAGGCGATGTCAATCGGAGAAATAAGAGCTTAAAACTTTAAAGAAATTGATTTCGCTTATTCGAACTGTTCTTTTTATCTGTTTTTTATTCCTTGTTATTTTGTAATTGCTTATTGTTGGATAATGTATTTGAAAATAAAACAGGTTAAGAAAAATAAGAAAAACAATTTAATGTTAGAGATATGGATTTCCAAGATATATAGCTTTTCAACTGCCTAGCGTCCTTCCTAGGGAGGGTTCTTTGTCTTTGATTTTGGTACTTAGAATTATGGGATACAGTTGAAACATTTTCTGCATGTTCGAGTTTCATCAACACTAATATGTTGAAATTTTTGTTACGTTTAGAGTAAAGGAAGGGTTAGAATAAAATATTTTATTAACAGACAAAAAAAGTTTTGGTAACTTTGTATAATTTCGTTAGTATCTCGAAAACCGTTGACAATCTTGTGAAGCGGAAGATTACCATTCGGAAGCTTACTAAATGCTCTACAAAAAAGGTTCTGAAGAAAGTTTTAATTAGGCGATGTCAATCGGATTCGTTTATTTCAATGGTTTTTTTTGTCTGTTTTATTTCTTGTTATTTTTTAATTGCTTATAGTTGGATAATGTATTTGACAATAAAACTGGTTAAGTAAAATAACAAAAACAATTTATTGTTAGAAATATAGATTTCCAAGATTCCAAGACCTTGTCACTACCGGGTCTGTTTCTAGTGTAGCGGACCCTTCCAGGTAAGATTGTAAATCATGACCTTTCAAGACTTTACTACTCACAGGAATGGCGTTAGTGACCTTAAGGGTTGACACGCCATTATAATAATTAATTTAAAAAAAAAGACTGGTGGAACCAAAATAATAACTGCTTCTATTTTAATCTTTCCAAATTAGACTAGGGATATGAACGGAACCGCGCTAAGATGATGCAGTCCTGCGAGACGGACTTTTTTGAGTTTATATGCTTCCAGGTACTTGTTTTATAGGTTTCTTAACATAAGAAAGCGAA
Organism: Gonocerus acuteangulatus; assembly: GCA_946811695.1. NCBI lineage: Eukaryota > Metazoa > Arthropoda > Insecta > Hemiptera > Coreidae > Gonocerus > Gonocerus acuteangulatus. The sequence goes on along the minus strand of OX328129.1, from coordinate 76,254,277 downwards.
TGAAACCATTTATAAGGCGATATCTGTAACCGTTTCTGAGAAAAGTGGAATCAATGTTTTTGTAAGTCATTATGTTTTTGTGGGTACTTAGAATCGCGGGATTCAATTGAAATATTTTCGACATCTTGGAAATTAATTCTAACTAATACGTTTAAATTTTGGTTATATTTGGAGTTAAGGAAGTATGCGAAAAAAATTATTTTATTAATAGCCATGAAAAGTTTTTGGATCTTCATACATTTTTCGTAAATATCTCGATAACGGTTGGGAAATCGTGCTTAGTGGAAGATGACCATTCGAATACTTACTAAATTCTCTACAAAAAAGGTTCTGAAGCAATATTCGATAGAGCAACGTCAATCAGAGATATAAGCGCTTAAAACTTAAAAAGTGTTTGTTTTGTTGTTTTGAAAGGGTTTTTCTCTTTGTTTTCCTCACTTTTTAATTGGTTGTTTCTTGTTTTAAAATTGCATTTATTAGTAAAATTAGTATAGTACTAAAATAAGCTAAGAAACGGTGAAAGGTATTGGTATAATATGATAAGTTTGGAGTGGCTGTGGTAATCAAGATGGCTGTGGCTAATCATGATGACGTAGATTGTTTTGAATTCTCCTATCTATATAACCTTCCTCATAGCCCCCAACTGATGTTATCGTTATTTCTTATTTTATAGAAAGATTTAACCCACGACAGAATGGAATTTTATTCGCCATGAAGCACATATTTACAGTGGATTATAACAGTAAAACGAATTTGCTAGTAAAATAAGATACTTAAAATGACAACGAATTTTTGGTTGTTTAGAATAGAGCCTTCTCAGCGGTAGTCGAAGAGTAAGTACGTTTTCAGTAAAAAATTGTGTTGACTTATACAGATTAAGAATTATCCGTTTCTGTGTAAGTTGGCTACTGTCAGTTTCCTGTGATTTGTGATGCTAATCTATTCCATTTATTCGAGATGAACGTAACCGCGCTAAGATGACGCAGTTCCTGCGAGTCGGACTTTTTGTTTTATTCCTTGTTATTTTTTAATTGCTTATAGTCGGACAATGTATTTGAAGATAAAATAGATTAAGTAAAATAAGATGATCAATTTATTGTTAAAAATGTAGCGTTCAAAGAGAGAGATCCCAAGGCTTTCCAAATGCCTCTGAGCGGAGGCCTTTCTGTCCGACTTATGGGTTAGCCGATCCATACAGGTAAGATCGTAAATCAAGTCCTTTCAAGACTGGTGGAACCAAAATAATAACTGATTGTATTTTAATCTTTCCAAGGAGACACGGTAGCCGTTAGGGTTAAGGCGTGAGCTCTTAACACTCCGTGCCAAAGGTCGTGGGTTCGATTCCCACTAGGGGCGGTGGCTTTTCTTTCGAAAAAAGAAAAGGCATAACCCCTATCCTGGCTAGAAAAGGGTTGTAACCTACAGATAACCCGTCCTAAAATTCGTAGTTAATAATGAATGGACGTTAAAATTTAAAATTTAAATAAATAATCTTTCCAAATTAGACTAGGGATAAGAACGGAACCGCGCTAAGATGATGCAGTTCCTGCGAGACGGCCTTTTAGTATTTTTTTTTTTTTTTTTTTATTTATGAGCACCCCGCATTAACAGCGTTTCGCCCAGGTACACATAAAATAGAAATACATAACAACAACAAAATAGTTACAATATTACATAATTACAAATCCAATTACATTATTGTGTGTATCAATCTAATAATACAATTAAGTTTGTGAATAACATACAGCTAAAAGTAAAATTAACTAGTAAAAAACAATACATTTTTAAGAAAACCTTATAATTATTAAGGAAACGAAGAAAATAGTTCCTATGTACAATATGACTATATATAATCGCAACAGTTTCTTTTTACAATCTAGGTTCTATACATAATATGACTATACATAAGAACAATAGCCCCATGTACAATCAATAGGAAGGATCCTATGTAAAATAATGATGAATAAACGAATATATTACGTCATGAGTGATGTTTATTAAAAAAAAAAAAAAAAAAAAAAAAAAAACTTTCAACGGCGATGTTAAAAGCATAGTTTTGGTCTTCTAGACAATCAAAGACAATGAATTAAGAAAATTATAGCAATTCATGTTTTGGTTGGGGAAACGTATTTATTCTGTGTTAAAATTTCATTTGAAATGGATCTCCCAAGACACCATTTACGCCATGTTAGGAATTTGACAAAGGAGAGAATGCTACGACTACTTATCGAAAACTTGAAGAAATACATGGCAAAAATATCATAATTGAGTGACATGTGCAGCGGTGGTTTGGACGATTTAGAGCAGGAAACTTGAAAATGTTGTAACAGCAGAAGAGCTAGTATTTTATTGATTGTATCCTATATCTTATAGTTTCTTCTCAAACTGTTTAAAGAATATCGTCAAAAAAGGGATTGGTCTGTAATTGTCTGCTACAGTTTAATCTTTATTCTCGTAGAAGATTTTACGTTTCAGCGCTAGGAAACTTGAAAATGTTGTGACAGCAGAAGAGTATTTTATTGATTGTATCCTATATCTTATAGTTTCTTCTCAAACTGTTTAAAGAATATCGTCAAAAAAGGGATTGGTCTGTAATTGTCTGCTACAGTTTAATCTTTATTCTCGTAGAAGATTTTACGTTTCAGCGCTAGGAAACTTGAAAATGTTGTGACAGCAGAAGAGTATTTTATTGATTGTATCCTATATCTTATAGTTTCTTCTCAAACTGTTTAAAGAATATCGTCAAAAAAGGGATTGGTCTGTAATTGTCTGCTACAGTTTAATCTTTATTCTCGTAGAAGATTTTACTTTTCAGCGCTAGGAAACTTGAAAATGTTGTGACAGCAGAAGAGTATTTTATTGATTGTATCCTATATCTTATAGTTTCTTCTCAAACTGTTTAAAGAATATCGTCAAAAAAGGGATTGGTCTGTAATTGTCTGCTACAGTTTAATCTTTATTCTCGTAGAAGATTTTACGTTTCAGCGCTAGGAAACTTGAAAATGTTGTAACAGCAGAAGAGCTAGTATTTTATTAATTGTATCCTATATCTTATAGTTTCTTCTCAAACTGTTTAAAGAATATCGTCAAAAAAGGGATTGGTCTGTAACTGTCTGCTACAGTTTAATCTTTATTCTCGTAGAAGATTTTACTTTTCAGCGCTAGGAAACTTGAAAATGTTGTAACAGCAGAAGAGCTAGTATTTTATTGATTGTATCCTATATCTTATAGTTTCTTCTCAAACTGTTTAAAGAATATCGTCAAAAAAGGGATTCGTCTGTAATTGTCTGTTACAGCTTAATCTTTATTCTCGTAGAAGATTTTACGTTTCAGCGCTAGGAAACTTGAAAATGTTGTGACAGCAGAAGGGCTAGTATTTTATTGATTGTATCCTATATCTTATAGTTTCTTCTCAAACTGTTTAAAGAATATCGTCAAAAAAGGGATTGGTCTGTAATTTTCTGCTACAGTTTAATCTTTATTCTCGTAGAAGATTTTACATTTCAGCGCTAGGAAACTTGAAAATGTTGTGACAGCAGAAGAGCTAGTATTTTATTGATTGTATCCTATATCTTATAGTTTCTTCTCAAACTGTTTAAAGAATATCGTCAAAAAAGGGATTCGTCTGTAATTGTCTGCTACAGTTTAATCTTTATTCTCGTAGAAGATTTTACGTTTCAGTGCTAGGAAACTTTCCTTTTATAATTTTCGGCAAGGAGTCATTTTCGGTTTTAAAAATGCGGACATCTAAGAGCTTCGTGATCTTAGCGAGTTTCGATTTGTTTCTCCAAGATATTCACATCTGAACAAACTGATTACTAAGGAAGAAACACTAGTGGAAACTATGGCATACCAAGATGGCCGCCGTTTGTTTATTCAAGGCTTCAGGAGATTTCGACTACCCTCCCTCCATTCGAGAGCCCTTGATCTTGATCCGTCCTATCGGGTTTCTTCGCCAAATCGGATCATCGTGGAATCGGTTATCGTCCCGATCCGTCCATCCGACCCAGAGAATCGGGACATTGAACTCCCGTGTTGTTTGTTGACGTTCAACCTCAAGGTCTTTCCGAGGCCTCTACTCTTTTACTACCAAGGAATTTATTCTTATTCACTATAGTCAAATTTATTGTGAGTTCCGCTGCAGTGGCGATTAACAGATCAGACAGACAGCAAGACTAGCGTATATAGAAAATAATTTTGCGGGGGCTTGGAGAACCTAGGCATTTCGGGTGTAGGGAAAATCTTAAATATTTCAGTGTAAAATGGTGGGTTTTCTGGACACCTAATAGGGCAGGGTAAATAAAGAAGACATTTTTCCTTGTTATGGGTTTTTTTACATGAATTTTTCTCAAACAAAATTTCGGGGGGCTGTAGCCCCCCCCCCACCCCCACCCTTATATACACCCATAGATAGCATAAACAATGTTCATTAATTTAAGCAATCGGGGATCAGTTGGGATTCGGCTAAGAAAACATCAATACGATTTTTTGTAAAAATTGTCGTGAACGTACGTTTTTAAGGACGTTTCGGCTCTGGACGATTTACAAAAATCGTATTGACGTTTTCTTAGCCGAATCCCAACTAATCCCTGATTACCTCGACGGCTAACTATCTAACCTTCATGGTTCGTTAATTTAGTTGCCAGATTGTAAAAAAAAATAAAATAAAATAAGAAACCACAAATGAATTATACAAACAAAAAATTTAAAACAACAACAACGTTTCTATACAATAAACCCAGAATAAAGAAATAGTTTGGCATTCTTCACGAATGAGTCTATAGCCAAACGGTTCCCTTCTGAAGCTGAATTATTTTTACATGCGAAGGTAGAATTTGTCAGGGGATTAGGTCTTGATATCTAAATAAAAGTTTTATTTGGGCAAAACTAACGTTAGTAAACTAAACTAACGTTAGTTTTCTCTAACTAAAACTAAACTAATGTTGTATTTTTAGTTTTAGTTTAGTTTTAGATTTGTATAATTATTAATCATGTGGACTCCGTTTTTAGTATGGTAATTAGTTTAGTTTAGTTTAGTAATGGAGACCTAAATTTGTGATTTTAGTTTAGTTTTAGTTTTTAGTTAACTAATTTAGTTTATCAAAGAACATACATATGTTTGAAAATTACGAGAAAATGCCACAATTTCTTATTCTTAAGCAAGTTCTATTAGTTTTAATAATTTACTTGAGTATCGAAATAACATATGATTTATATTAATTCATGTTATTTTAGTAAAACTAAACTAAACTAAACTAAACTAAAGATTTAATTTAGTTTTTAGTCAATTCCCAAAGATCTAGTTTTAGTTTTAGTTTAGTTAAAATCCATTAATTAGTAAAATTTTAGTTTTAGTATTTTTTAGGTTGTAATTTTTAGTTTATTCCAAAAAGTAAATTTAGTTTTAATATTAGTTTTAGTTTTTAGTTTTGCCCAACATTCAATAAAACTATATTTTTTATAAGAAAATGAGTTTTATTTTTGCCGGCGTTTCGGCTTGTATTTCAAGCCTTCAGCAGGGCTGTAAAACAAGTAATACAGAGTTAACAATAATATCTATAAGTACACACACAAACATATATATATATATATATATATATATATATATATATATATATATGTATATATATATATATTTAATTCCACGATTTCTGACCTTTATTTATGTATATTTATTTATTTTTTTATAAATATGGCACAGGTCGAAATAATAGTACTCCATTTTATGTACTATTTTATTTTTGGCACGCCCTACATGTTTGGTGGTCTTTATGCCACCTCCTCAGGGGCCACTAAAGCCTAAAAATGTTTAACACATTTTTCATTTTAATAAATCCAATAATTTTTCAATAATAATTATAAACAGAGTAACATTACATTTTCTATACTAACTCCTAACCTTAAATCTATAGGTAAAATACAATAAAAATATTGGTACATTGTACATACCCCATGTGTGGTTAGCTCGCCACCCATACTAAGACTGAGGCTAGCTAAATCACCTGTGTCGAGAGGCTTAGTAAACAGCATACCCCATGTGTGGATAGCTCGCCACCCATACTAAGACTGAGGCTAGCTAAATCACCTGTGTCGAGAGGCTTAGTAATCAGCATACCCCATGTGTGGATAGCTCGCCACCCATACTAAGACTGAGGCTAGCTAAATCACCTGTGTCGAGAGGCTTAGTAAACAGCATACCCCATGTGTGGATAGCTCGCCACCCATACTAAGACTGAGGCTAGCTAAATCACCTGTGTCGAGAGGCTTAGTAATCAGCATACCCCATGTGTGGATAGCTCGCCACCCATACTAAGACTGAGGCTAGCTAAATCACCTGTGTCGAGAGGCTTAGTAATCAGCATACCCCATGTGTGGTTAGCTCGCCACCCATACTAAGACTGAGGCTAGCTAAATCACTTGTATCGAGAGGCTTAGTAATCAGCATACCCCATGTGTGGATAGCTCGCCACCCATACTAAGACTGAGGCTACCTAAATCATCTGTGTCTGGAGGCTTAGTAATCAGCATACCCCATGTGTGGTTAGCTCGCCACCCATACTAAGACTGAGGCTAGCTAAATCATCTGTGTCTGGAGGCTTAGTAATCAGCATACCCCATGTGTGGATAGCTCGCCACCCATACTAAGACTGAGGCTAGCTAAATCACTTGTATCGAGAGGCTTAGTAATCAGCATACCCCATGTGTGGAAAGCTCGCCACCCATACTAAGACTGTGGCTAGCTAAATCATCTGTGTCGAGAGGCTTAGTAATCAGCATACCCCATGTGTGGTTAGCTTGCCACCCATACTAAGACTGAGGCTAGCTAAATCACCTGTGTCGAGAGGCTTAGTAATCAGCATACCCCATGTGTGGATAGCTCGCCACCCATACTAAGACTGAGGCTAGCTAAATCATCTGTGTCTGGAGGCTTAGTAATCAGCATACCCCATGTGTGGATAGCTCGCCACCCATACTAAGACTGAGGCTAGCTAAATCACCTGTGTCGAGAGGCTTAGTAATCAGCATACCCCATGTGTGGATAGCTCGCCACCCATACTAAGACTGAGGCTAGCTAAATCATCTGTGTCGAGAGGCTTAGTAATCAGCATACCCCATGTGTGGATAGCTCGCCACCCATACTAAGACTGAGGCTAGCTAAATCATCTGTGTCTGGAGGCTTAGTAATCAGCATACCCCATGTGTGGATAGCTCGCCACCCATACTAAGACTGAGGCTAGCTAAATCATCTGTGTCGAGAGGCTTAGTAATCAGCATACCCCATGTGTGGATAGCTCGCCACCCATACTAAGACTGAGGCTAGCTAAATCACCTGTGTCGAGAGGCTTAGTAATCAGCATACCCCATGTGTGGAAAGCTCGCCACCCATACTAAGACTGAGGCTAGCTAAATCATCTGTGTCGAGAGGCTTAGTAATCAGCATACCCCATGTGTGGATAGCTCGCCACCCATACTAAGACTGAGGCTAGCTAAATCATCTGTGTCTGGAGGCTTAGTAATCAGCATACCCCATGTGTGGATAGCTCGCCACCCATACTAAGACTGAGGCTACCTAAATCATCTGTGTCTGGAGGCTTAGTAATCAGCATACCCTATATGTGGTCAGCTCGCCACCCATACTAAGACTGAGGCTAGCTAAATCACCTGTGTCGAGAGGCTTAGTAATCAGCATACCCCATGTGTGGATAGCTCGCCACCCATACTAAGACTGAGGCTAGCTAAATCATCTGTGTCGAGAGGCTTAGTAATCAGCATACCCCATGTGTGGATAGCTCGCCACCCATACTAAGACTGAGGCTAGCTAAATCATCTGTGTCTGGAGGCTTAGTAAACAGCATACCCCATGTGTGGATAGCTCGCCACCCATACTAAGACTGAGGCTAGCTAAATCATCTGTGTCTGGAGGCTTAGTAATCAGCATACCCTATGTGTGGATAGCTCGCCACCCATACTAAGACTGAGGCTAGCTAAATCATCTGTGTCGAGAGGCTTAGTAATCAGCATACCCCATGTGTGGATAGCTCGCCACCCATACTAAGACTGAGGCTAGCTAAATCATCTGTGTCTGGAGGCTTAGTAATCAGCATACCCCATGTGTGGATAGCTCGCCACCCATACTAAGACTGAGGCTAGCTAAATCATCTGTGTCGAGAGGCTTAGTAATCAGCATACCCCATGTGTGGATAGCTCGCCAGCCATACTAAGACTGAGGCTAGCTAAATCATCTGTGTCTGGAGGCTTAGTAATCAGCATGCCCCATGTGTGGATAGCTCGCCACCCATACTAAGACTGAGGCTAGCTAAATCACCTGTGTCGAGAGGCTTAGTAATCAGCATACCCCATGTGTGGTTAGCTCGCCACCCATACTAAGACTGAGGCTAGCTAAATCACCTGTGTCGAGAGGCTTAGTAATCAGCATACCCTATGTGTGGATAGCTCGCCACCCATACTAAGACTGAGGCTAGCTAAATCATCTGTGTCTGGAGGCTTAGTAATCAGCATACCCTATGTGTGGATAGCTCGCCACCCATACTAAGACTGAGGCTAGCTAAATCACTTGTATCGAGAGGCTTAGTAATCAGCATACCCCATGTGTGGATAGCTCGCCACCCATACTAAGACTGAGGCTAGCTAAATCACCTGTGTCTGGAGGCTTAGTAATCAGCATACCCCATGTGTGGATAGCTCGCCACCCATACTAAGACTGAGGCTAGCTAAATCATCTGTGTCTGGAGGCTTAGTAATCAGCATACCCCATGTGTAGATAGCTCGCCACCCATACTAAGACTGAGGCTACCTAAATCATCTGTGTCTGGAGGCTTAGTAATCAGCATACCCCATGTGTGGTTAGCTCGCCACCCATACTAAGACTGAGGCTAGCTAAATCATCTGTGTCTGGAGGCTTAGTAATCAGCATACCCCATGTGTGGATAGCTCGCCACCCATACTAAGACTGAGGCTAGCTAAATCACTTGTATCGAGAGGCTTAGTAATCAGCATACCCCATGTGTGGAAAGCTCGCCACCCATACTAAGACTGTGGCTAGCTAAATCATCTGTGTCGAGAGGCTTAGTAATCAGCATACCCCATGTGTGGTTAGCTTGCCACCCATACTAAGACTGAGGCTAGCTAAATCACCTGTGTCGAGAGGCTTAGTAATCAGCATACCCCATGTGTGGATAGCTCGCCACCCATACTAAGACTGAGGCTAGCTAAATCATCTGTGTCTGGAGGCTTAGTAATCAGCATACCCCATGTGTGGATAGCTCGCCACCCATACTAAGACTGAGGCTAGCTAAATCACCTGTGTCGAGAGGCTTAGTAATCAGCATACCCCATGTGTGGATAGCTCGCCACCCATACTAAGACTGAGGCTAGCTAAATCATCTGTGTCGAGAGGCTTAGTAATCAGCATACCCCATGTGTGGATAGCTCGCCACCCATACTAAGACTGAGGCTAGCTAAATCATCTGTGTCTGGAGGCTTAGTAATCAGCATACCCCATGTGTGGATAGCTCGCCACCCATACTAAGACTGAGGCTAGCTAAATCATCTGTGTCGAGAGGCTTAGTAATCAGCATACCCCATGTGTGGATAGCTCGCCACCCATACTAAGACTGAGGCTAGCTAAATCACCTGTGTCGAGAGGCTTAGTAATCAGCATACCCCATGTGTGGAAAGCTCGCCACCCATACTAAGACTGAGGCTAGCTAAATCATCTGTGTCGAGAGGCTTAGTAATCAGCATACCCCATGTGTGGATAGCTCGCCACCCATACTAAGACTGAGGCTAGCTAAATCATCTGTGTCTGGAGGCTTAGTAATCAGCATACCCCATGTGTGGATAGCTCGCCACCCATACTAAGACTGAGGCTACCTAAATCATCTGTGTCTGGAGGCTTAGTAATCAGCATACCCTATATGTGGTCAGCTCGCCACCCATACTAAGACTGAGGCTAGCTAAATCACCTGTGTCGAGAGGCTTAGTAATCAGCATACCCCATGTGTGGATAGCTCGCCACCCATACTAAGACTGAGGCTAGCTAAATCATCTGTGTCGAGAGGCTTAGTAATCAGCATACCCCATGTGTGGATAGCTCGCCACCCATACTAAGACTGAGGCTAGCTAAATCATCTGTGTCTGGAGGCTTAGTAATCAGCATACCCCATGTGTGGATAGCTCGCCGCCCATACTAAGACTGAGGCTAGCTAAATCATCTGTGTCGAGAGGCTTAGTAATCAGCATACCCCATGTGTGGATAGCTCGCCACCCATACTAAGACTGAGGCTAGCTAAATCACCTGTGTCTGGAGGCTTAGTAATCAGCATACCCCATGTGTGGATAGCTCGCCACCCATACTAAGACTGAGGCTAGCTAAATCATCTGTGTCTGGAGGCTTAGTAATCAGCATACCCTATGTGTGGATAGCTCGCCACCCATACTAAGACTGAGGCTAGCTAAATCACCTGTGTCTGGAGGCTTAGTAATCAGCATACCCCATGTGTGGTTAGCTCGCCACCCATACTAAGACTGAGGCTAGCTAAATCATCTGTGTCTGGAGGCTTAGTAATCAGCATACCCCATGTGTGGATAGCTCGCCACCCATACTAAGACTGAGGCTACCTAAATCATCTGTGTCTGGAGGCTTGGTAATCAGCATACCCTATATGTGGTCAGCTCGCCACCCATACTAAGACTGAGGCTAGCTAAATCACCTGTGTCGAGAGGCTTAGTAATCAGCATACCCCATGTGTGGATAGCTCGCCACCCATACTAAGACTGAGGCTAGCTAAATCACCTGTGTCTGGAGGCTTAGTAATCAGCATACCCCATGTGTGGATAGCTCGCCACCCATACTAAGACTGAGGCTAGCTAAATCATCTGTGTCGAGAGGCTTAGTAATCAGCATACCCCATGTGTGGATAGCTCGCCACCCATACTAAGACTGAGGCTAGCTAAATCATCTGTGTCGAGAGGCTTAGTAATCAGCATACCCCATGTGTGGATAGCTCGCCACCCATACTAAGACTGAGGCTAGCTAAATCACCTGTGTCTGGAGGCTTAGTAATCAGCATACCTCATGTGTGGTTAGCTCGCCACCCATACTAAGACTGAGGCTAGCTAAATCATCTGTGTCTGGAGGCTTAGTAATCAGCATACCCTATGTGTGGATAGCTCGCCACCCATACTAAGACTGAGGCTAGCTAAATCACCTGTGTCTGGAGGCTTAGTAATCAGCATACCCCATGTGTGGTTAGCTCGCCACCCATACTAAGACTGAGGCTAGCTAAATCATCTGTGTCTGGAGGCTTAGTAATCAGCATACCCCATGTGTGGATAGCTCGCCACCCATACTAAGACTGAGGCTACCTAAATCATCTGTGTCTGGAGGCTTGGTAATCAGCATACCCTATATGTGGTCAGCTCGCCACCCATACTAAGACTGAGGCTAGCTAAATCACCTGTGTCGAGAGGCTTAGTAATCAGCATACCCCATGTGTGGATAGCTCGCCACCCATACTAAGACTGAGGCTAGCTAAATCACCTGTGTCTGGAGGCTTAGTAATCAGCATACCCCATGTGTGGATAGCTCGCCACCCATACTAAGACTGAGGCTAGCTAAATCATCTGTGTCGAGAGGCTTAGTAATCAGCATACCCCATGTGTGAATAGCTCGCCACCCATACTAAGACTGAGGCTAGCTAAATCATCTGTGTCTGGAGGCTTAGTAAACAGCAGACCCCATGTGTGGATAGCTCGCCACCCATACTAAGACTGAGGCTAGCTAAATCATCTGTGTCTGGAGGCTTAGTAATCAGCATACCCTATGTGTGGATAGCTCGCCACCCATACTAAGACTGAGGCTAGCTAAATCATCTGTGTCAAGAGGCTTAGTAATCAGCATACCCCATGTGTGGATAGCTCGCCACCCATACTAAGACTGAGGCTAGCTAAATCATCTGTGTCTGGAGGCTTAGTAATCAGCATACCCCATGTGTGGATAGCTCGCCACCCATACTAAGACTGAGGCTAGCTAAATCACCTGTGTCGAGAGGCTTAGTAATCAGCATACCCCATGTGTGGTTAGCTCGCCACCCATACTAAGACTGAGGCGAGCTAAATCACCTGTGTCGAGAGGCTTAGTAATCAGCATACCCTATGTGTGGATAGCTCGCCACCCATACTAAGACTGAGGCTAGCTAAATCACCTGTGTCTGGAGGCTTAGTAATCAGCGTACCCCATGTGTAGATAGCTCGCCACCCATACTAAGACTGAGGCTAGCTAAATCATCTGTGTCTGGAGGCTTAGTAATCAGCATACCCCATGTGTGGAAAGCTCGCCACCCATACTAAGACTGAGGCTAGCTAAATCACCTGTGTCGAGAGGCTTAGTAATCAGCATACCCCATGTGTGGATAGCTCGCCACCCATACTAAGACTGAGGCTAGCTAAATCATCTGTGTCTGGAGGCTTAGTAATCAGCATACCCCATGTGTGGATAGCTCGCCACCCATACTAAGACTGAGGCTAGCTAAATCATCTGTGTCGAGAGGCTTAGTAATCAGCATACCCCATGTGTGGATAGCTCGCCAGCCATACTAAGACTGAGGCTAGCTAAATCATCTGTGTCTGGAGGCTTAGTAATCAGCATACCCCATGTGTGGATAGCTCGCCACCCATACTAAGACTGAGGCTAGCTAAATCATCTGTGTCGAGAGGCTTAGTAATCAGCATACCCCATGTGTGGATAGCTCGCCACCCATACTAAGACTGAGGCTAGCTAAATCACCTGTGTCGAGAGGCTTAGTAATCAGCATACCCCATGTGTGGAAAGCTCGCCACCCATACTAAGACTGAGGCGAGCTAAATCACCTGTGTCTGGAGGCTTAGTAATCAGCATACCCCATGTGTAGATAGCTCGCCACCCATACTAAGACTGAGGCTAGCTAAATCATCTGTGTCTGGAGGCTTAGTAATCAGCATACCCCATGTGTGGAAAGCTCGCCACCCATACTAAGACTGAGGCTAGCTAAATCATCTGTGTCGAGAGGCTTAGTAATCAGCATACCCCATGTGTGGATAGCTCGCCACCCATACTAAGACTGAGGCTAGCTAAATCATCTGTGTCGAGAGGCTTAGTAATCAGCATACCCCATGTGTGGATAGCTCGCCACCCATACTAAGACTGAGGCTACCTAAATCATCTGTGTCTGGAGGCTTGGTAATCAGCATACCCTATATGTGGTCAGCTCGCCACCCATACTAAGACTGAGGCTAGCTAAATCACCTGTGTCGAGAGGCTTAGTAATCAGCATACCCCATGTGTGGATAGCTCGCCACCCATACTAAGACTGAGGCTAGCTAAATCACCTGTGTCTGGAGGCTTAGTAATCAGCATACCCCATGTGTGGATAGCTCGCCACCCATACTAAGACTGAGGCTAGCTAAATCATCTGTGTCGAGAGGCTTAGTAATCAGCATACCCCATGTGTGGATAGCTCGCCACCCATACTAAGACTGAGGCTAGCTAAATCATCTGTGTCTGGAGGCTTAGTAAACAGCAGACCCCATGTGTGGATAGCTCGCCACCCATACTAAGACTGAGGCTAGCTAAATCATCTGTGTCTGGAGGCTTAGTAATCAGCATACCCTATGTGTGGATAGCTCGCCACCCATACTAAGACTGAGGCTAGCTAAATCATCTGTGTCGAGAGGCTTAGTAATCAGCATACCCCATGTGTGGATAGCTCGCCACCCATACTAAGACTGAGGCTAGCTAAATCATCTGTGTCTGGAGGCTTAGTAATCAGCATACCCCATGTGTGGATAGCTCGCCACCCATACTAAGACTGAGGCTAGCTAAATCATCTGTGTCGAGAGGCTTAGTAATCAGCATACCCCATGTGTGGATAGCTCGCCAGCCATACTAAGACTGAGGCTAGCTAAATCATCTGTGTCTGGAGGCTTAGTAATCAGCATACCCCATGTGTGGATAGCTCGCCACCCATACTAAGACTGAGGCTAGCTAAATCACCTGTGTCGAGAGGCTTAGTAATCAGCATACCCCATGTGTGGTTAGCTCGCCACCCATACTAAGACTGAGGCGAGCTAAATCACCTGTGTCGAGAGGCTTAGTAATCAGCATACCCTATGTGTGGATAGCTCGCCACCCATACTAAGACTGAGGCTAGCTAAATCACCTGTGTCTGGAGGCTTAGTAATCAGCATACCCCATGTGTAGATAGCTCGCCACCCATACTAAGACTGAGGCTAGCTAAATCATCTGTGTCTGGAGGCTTAGTAATCAGCATACCCCATGTGTGGAAAGCTCGCCACCCATACTAAGACTGAGGCTAGCTAAATCACCTGTGTCGAGAGGCTTAGTAATCAGCATACCCCATGTGTGGATAGCTCGCCACCCATACTAAGACTGAGGCTAGCTAAATCATCTGTGTCTGGAGGCTTAGTAATCAGCATACCCCATGTGTGGATAGCTCGCCACCCATACTAAGACTGAGGCTAGCTAAATCATCTGTGTCGAGAGGCTTAGTAATCAGCATACCCCATGTGTGGATAGCTCGCCAGCCATACTAAGACTGAGGCTAGCTAAATCATCTGTGTCTGGAGGCTTAGTAATCAGCATACCCCATGTGTGGATAGCTCGCCACCCATACTAAGACTGAGGCTAGCTAAATCATCTGTGTCGAGAGGCTTAGTAATCAGCATACCCCATGTGTGGATAGCTCGCCACCCATACTAAGACTGAGGCTAGCTAAATCACCTGTGTCGAGAGGCTTAGTAATCAGCATACCCCATGTGTGGAAAGCTCGCCACCCATACTAAGACTGAGGCGAGCTAAATCACCTGTGTCTGGAGGCTTAGTAATCAGCATACCCCATGTGTAGATAGCTCGCCACCCATACTAAGACTGAGGCTAGCTAAATCATCTGTGTCTGGAGGCTTAGTAATCAGCATACCCCATGTGTGGAAAGCTCGCCACCCATACTAAGACTGAGGCTAGCTAAATCATCTGTGTCGAGAGGCTTAGTAATCAGCATACCCCATGTGTGGATAGCTCGCCACCCATACTAAGACTGAGGCTAGCTAAATCATCTGTGTCGAGAGGCTTAGTAATCAGCATACCCCATGTGTGGATAGCTCGCCACCCATACTAAGACTGAGGCTAGCTAAATCATCTGTGTCTGGAGGCTTAGTAATCAGCATACCCCATGTGTGGATAGCTCGCCACCCATACTAAGACTGAGGCTAGCTAAATCATCTGTGTCTGGAGGCTTAGTAATCAGCATACCCCATGTGTGGATAGCTCGCCACCCATACTAAGACTGAGGCTAGCTAAATCACCTGTGTCGAGAGGCTTAGTAATCAGCATACCCCATGTGTGGTTAGCTCGCCACCCATACTAAGACTGAGGCGAGCTAAATCACCTGTGTCTGGAGGCTTAGTAATCAGCATACCCTATGTGTGGATAGCTCGCCACCCATACTAAGACTGAGGCGAGCTAAATCATCTGTGTCTGGAGGCTTAGTAATCAGCATACCCCATGTGTGGATAGCTCGCCACCCATACTAAGACTGAGGCTATCTAAATCATCTGTGTCTGGAGGCTTAGTAATCAGCATACCCCATGTGTGGATAGCTCGCCACCCATACTAAGACTGAGGCTAGCTAAATCACCTGTGTCGAGAGGCTTAGTAATCAGCATACCCCATGTGTGGATAGCTCGCCACCCATACTAAGACTGAGGCGAGCTAAATCACCTGTGTCTGGAGGCTTAGTAATCAGCATACCCTATGTGTGGATAGCTCGCCACCCATACTAAGACTGAGGCTAGCTAAATCACCTGTGTCGAGAGGCTTAGTAATCAGCATACCCCATGTGTGGATAGCTCGCCACCCATACTAAGACTGAGGCTAGCTAAATCACCTGTGTCGAGAGGCTTAGTAATCAGCATACCCCTATGTGTGGATAGCTCGCCACCCATACTAAGGCTGAGGCTAGCTAAATCACCTGTGTCTGGAGGCTTAGTAATCAGCATACCCCATGTGTGGATAGCTCGCCACCCATACTAAGACTGAGGCTAGCTAAATCACCTGTGTCTGGAGGCTTAGTAATCAGCATACCCCATGTGTGGATAGCTCGCCACCCATACTAAGACTGAGGCTATCTAAATCACCTGTGTCGAGAGGCTTAGTAATCAGCATACCCCATGTGTGGATAGCTCGCCACCCATACTAAGACTGAGGCTAGCTAAATCACCTGTGTCTGGAGGCTTAGTAATCAGCATACCCCATGTGTGGATAGCTCGCCACCCATACTAAGACTGAGGCTAGCTAAATCACCTGTGTCTGGAGGCTTAGTAATCAGCATACCCCATGTGTGGATAGCTCGCCACCCATACTAAGACTGAGGCTAGCTAAATCACCTGTGTCGAGAGGCTTAGTAATCAGCATACCCCATGTGTGGATAGCTCGCCACCCATACTAAGACTGAGGCTAGCTAAATCACCTGTGTCGAGAGGCTTAGTAATCAGCATACCCCATGTGTGGATAGCTCGCCACCCATACTAAGACTGAGGCTAGCTAAATCACCTGTGTCTGGAGGCTTAGTAATCAGCATACCCCATGTGTGGATAGCTCGCCACCCATACTAAGACTGAGGCTAGCTAAATCACCTGTGTCTGGAGGCTTAGTAATCAGCATACCCCATGTGTGGATAGCTCGCCACCCATACTAAGACTGAGGCTAGCTAAATCATCTGTGTCTGGAGGCTTAGTAATCAGCATACCCCATGTGTGGATAGCTCGCCACCCATACTAAGACTGAGGCTAGCTAAATCATCTGTGTCTGGAGGCTTAGTAATCAGCATACCCCATGTGTGGTTAGCTCGCCACCCATACTAAGACTGAGGCTAGCTAAATCATCTGTGTCTGGAGGCTTAGTAATCAGCATACCCCATGTGTGGATAGCTCGCCACCCATACTAAGACTGAGGCTAGCTAAATCATCTGTGTCTGGAGGCTTAGGAATCAGCATACCCCATGTGTGGTTAGCTCGCCACCCATACTAAGACTGAGGCTAGCTAAATCATCTGTGTCTGGAGGCTTAGTAATCAGCATACCCCATGTGTGGATAGCTCGCCACCCATACTAAGACTGAGGCTAGCTAAATCATCTGTGTCGAGAGGCTTAGTAATCAGCATACCCCATGTGTGGATAGCTCGCCACCCATACTAAGACTGAGGCAAGCTAAATCACCTGTGTCTGGAGGCTTAGTAATCAGCATACCCCATGTGTGGATAGCTCGCCACCCATACTAAGACTGAGGCTAGCTAAATCACCTGTGTCGAGAGGCTTAGTAATCAGCATACCCCATGTGTGGATAGCTCGCCACCCATACTAAGACTGAGGCTAGCTAAATCACCTGTGTCGAGAGGCTTAGTAATCAGCATACCCCATGTGTGGATAGCTCGCCACCCATACTAAGACTGAGGCTAGCTAAATCACCTGTGTCTGGAGGCTTAGTAATCAGCATACCCCATGTGTGGATAGCTCGCCACCCATACTAAGACTGAGGCTAGCTAAATCACCTGTGTCGAGAGGCTTAGTAATCAGCATACCCCTATGTGTGGTTAGCTCGCCACCCATACTAAGACTGAGGCAAGCTAAATCATCTGTGTCTGGAGGCTTAGTAATCAGCATACCCCTATGTGTGGATAGCTCGCCACCCATACTAAGACTGAGGCTACCTAAATCATCTGTGTCTGGAGGCTTAGTAATCAGCATACCCCATGTGTGGTTAGCTCGCCACCCATACTAAGACTGAGGCTAGCTAAATCATCTGTGTCTGGAGGCTTAGTAATCAGCATACCCCATGTGTGGATAGCTCGCCACCCATACTAAGACTGAGGCGAGCTAAATCACCTGTGTCTGGAGGCTTAGTAATCAGCATACCCCATGTGTGGAAAGCTCGCCACCCATACTAAGACTGAGGCGAGCTAAATCACCTGTGTCGAGAGGCTTAGTAATCAGCTTATTACGATAAGTTCTATAAAGGCCTGTACTATTGTTTTTTCCCTTGGACTGTTCGCTATCTTCTAATGTTATTGTAAAATATTTTATTTAAAAATTTAATTTCTTTCTGTTTATTTACCGAGTTCCTGTTTTTTATTATGTGGATATTTTCCTTTATTTATAATAATTAATGCTCAAAAATACGAGGAATAAAATGTATATATATATATATATATGTAATGTTTATATATTGGTAATGTTTTTAATTGTAAATTTAATATTATAGTTGCTGCAGGTTCTTAATTGGGCTATGAACTTTAGAATATGGAAAGGAATATTTAATAACAGGTAGTTTTGTGGTAATCCGGGTTCAATCTTCAGATTTTTATAGTTCGGGCTATATATCGGTGTATCTAGTTTTTTTTTTAAGTCTGATGTAAGTAGATTTTGTTTAAATTATTTATTACGGCAAGTGTTTAACGGAGAGAGCTAGGTCTAGTCTTAGTATGTTTGATAGTCTTGTATCTTCCATAATAATAGCTTTTGGGGCCAAAATAGTGCTGACTCGATCACCTGGAAGCTCAGACAATCCGTACCTGTTTCAAGTCTTATTAGGTAGTTTGGGGTAGTTCTTATCAAATGCAGCAGCATTTTATAAAATATACTTTCTGCATCTTCTTATATTTCTAAATATATCAATCCGGATGGTCCATAAAGCAATACAGATCGAGCTATGCTTTTTACCAGTATTTCCATGGAGTTCCAGTTCGTACATTTGGTTTGGTTTAACCCATTAAGTAGCCAATTTTTATTTTTTGGAATTTTTTAATAAAATTTTAACACAGTGTTTATATACCTTAGAATAGCATCTGCACAAAATTTAAATCAATTCCAACAATTGCTTTCTGAAATATTAGCTGTCCTATAAATAGGACGCTGCTCCATTTGGGATAAGTTACGGTAATATTACTAAAATATAATACATAACAAATAAGGTACTTATTTTTACATAAAATAGAATAGCTGAACATAATAATACATATATTCAAATAAAATACATATGTTCTAGGTTTGTAAACATTTTTTTATGAT
The DNA here is from genome assembly GCA_946811695.1 of Gonocerus acuteangulatus. Classification (NCBI taxonomy): domain Eukaryota; kingdom Metazoa; phylum Arthropoda; class Insecta; order Hemiptera; family Coreidae; genus Gonocerus; species Gonocerus acuteangulatus. Next base: position 76,235,138 of record OX328129.1, on the reverse strand, counting down.
TGAAATTATGGAAAACATTTTGTGTTATATTGCATTTTGTTAAAAATGTCAAAGTTTTTCCTTTACAATTAGGAACTTGACATCTCTGTTTTCTCTCTTCCGAATGAGTTGGTCCTTTCCATCTAACCTCAAACTCTCCAACACTTTGGCTCTGGAACTCCTTGAAGCTGGTGGTCTTACCACACTCTCTCCTGCATTTGCTCCGAGCATCAAATGTGTCACCGCAATCAGCCTGCGAATGTCCTTTAGGCTTTTATTTTCTTTTGGCCTTGTCTCCTATTTCACTAAAATTATAGATAATATCATATTTCTTCCGAGATAATTTTCCTTCCAATGTTTTGTTTTGGGGGAAATATTTAAATTTTTTTGGCACGATTATTTATAGGTTTCTCTTCTTCTGAGCTTGATGAGCTGAGACTTGTATGATCTAAGTGGTTGGTAATCCGGAAGATTAAGTTCAATAGTCCCCGGCATATCACGGACAAATGGTGGTCCCAGTTCTTCATCGTCTATTTCCTGTTGGTCCGCGACTTCTAGGACATCTGGTGGTAATGCTAATATATCAGCTTCTATTTCTTCCGAGAATAAATAGGCCACAGTATCCTCAATTGTATTGAAAACTGAAGGAATAGATGTATTCTACACATAGGAAAAATATACTCATAGTAGCAGCGTCCTATTTATTGGACAGTCGATTCAATTGCATATAAAGACTAGATGAAAATATATTTTCAATAAACTATAACTTAGAATAATATTTTCAACAGTTCTAATTCATAAAATGAAAGAAAAAGTTAGTAAGCAATTTGTTAGTAGGAATAAGAGACAAAGAAAATAAGGAGTTAGGGAGTAGTTGTAAAACACTACTTTATTACCCCACAGCTTGGAGGATACTGAAAGAGTGAGGGTTTAAACACTTGGAACTCTTAGGGTACGTTCATGGTGAGGATTCATTCTGCGATGCTATGATAGCTACTCCGATGAGCGCTGCCCCGATGTAAAACAAACACATGTATTAAGGTGGGAGTGTTCATAGTGAGGATCCTTACTTCCGATGCTATTCTCGCACCCGCGCAGTGACCGCGGGGAAGAACAAATATTTTGTTTTCTCCTCGCAGTGTGGAGGGAAGCTGCGATGTGGGCCTGACTGTGATTGGTTCCTTCAAAAGGACTCTAGTGCGCAGGTCACCTACCCTCTCTCGTTACTTCATCTTGTGTGATTATTCTTTTTTGGTTATTTCGTTGTCGAGATGAAAGAAAATTGGGACTTTTTGCGAAGACTACATCCAGTTACTTTTGAAGTATTTATTTAGTTAAGTGATTTATAACAGTTACTCGTACTCGCTGATAAGCTTACTGATTAGCTTACAGGTTCTTTGCTGGTTATCTTTTACTACTTGACTCCTTATCTACGGTTATAATTCATATCAGATAATGGCAAGTAATATTTATTAATAAAAAGGTTAATATGATCAAAATCAATTCTCTCAACTATGAAAAAAGTTATTAAGCATTAAAGTTGACTGTTTTGCAGGTTATGAAGGATAACAAACAACGATATTTGTAAACAAACATATTTTATTCCTTTTCTCTCTCTCTTTTTTGGATCTTTTACATTTATTAAGCAATACATGATATGCGTTTCCGCTCGCTACGCTACGCTCCACTCGCTCAAGAAGATATAAGAAAACTCTAGCCAATCCAACTCGCAATTAATAGAATTATATTAATTTAAGCGACTCTAGTCTATCCAACTCGCTAAAATTAATAGGATTCCATTAATTTTTCCGAGTAAGAAACCAATCCCTTTTTCTTTATCAGGAACATCGCGAACTAATTGTAAAGGCTCATTTTTTCTCTCTAACATAAGCAGAGCTTTTTTATAAATGCAATGGCGAGTCAGCATGAACACCCCCCATCGATGTAGAATACATCGGGGCAGCGCTCATCGGAGTAGCTACCGTAGCATCGCAGAATCAATCCTCACCATGAACGTACCCTTAGACTGACATGTCCTGATATGATTTGAGAGTAGAGGAAAATTTCCCTGCACCTCCTAATCCTGTCAGGTCATGAACAGTGACTGTCCTATAAATAGGACCCTGCCACCTAATCCTGTCAGGTCATGAACAGTGACTGTCCTATAAATAGGACGCTGCCACCTAATGGGTTAAGTGCAATATTGAATTTGGATATGGCATAGTTCGAGGCTTCTTTTTTTTTTTTTTTTTTTTTTTTATTATTGATTATTACAACAATATGAGTTAACATATTTCTAGTAATATTGCTGGTTCAGTTATAATGACATTGTGAGGCTTGATGTGGGAATATGAACAATTACAAAACCCACGATAGTAATGCATTAAAGAAAAAATAAATAAATAAATAAAAAAATAATATAAAATAATAATGAAACAACTGTAAAGAATTTTAAATGAAAATATAACACACTTTGTGCAGTGCAGATGTTAAAGCAAATTGTCTCTAGGCCACCGTCGCTTCAGCCTTCTATGGGGATTTTGTGGATTTTGGAACGAGGATAGAGAATTTATCAAAGGATTTGGATGGCCTGGGAGATTGGAATGGAACTTCTGATAGACTGATTTGGCCAGGGATTGGATAAAGGGGATATTGAAGTCATTATGGAGGGTTAGGTTCGAGACATAGTAAGGAGCATTGGATATTTTTCGAAGGATTTTGGATTGTATTGTTTGTATTCTGTAGGAATTGGAAGGTTTAGTGGAACCCCATAGTTCTAGTCCATAAGACCATATTGGTCGGAGTATGGTATTGTATATAAGTCGTTTGTTAGTCAATGATAGTTTTGAGCGTTTGTCTAATAAGCGTGATAAAAGTCTAAAACGTCTGTTTAGTTCCTGTCTTTTCTGACTTATGTGTGGCTTCCAAGTTAAGCGTTTGTCTAGTATCAGGCCTAAGTATTTCACTTGCGATTTCTGAGGGATTATAATGTTTTGGAGGGTTATTGGTGGGCAGCTTGACTTACGAAGTGTGAAAGTTGCATGGCTAGATTTTTCTGCATTTACTTTGATTCTCCATTTATTTAGCCATGGTTGAAGTAGGCACAGGTGTTCTTGGAGGGAATTAGAAGCAAGAATTGGATTTTGGTTGACAGTAAGGATAGCAGTGTCATCAACATACATGTGGATGGATGTTTCAGGATGAGATGGATGTTTCAGGACGAGGCTTCTAAGAATATTCCGGAAGAAAAAAAACTGTATTCCAAGATAAACCAAACGTTTAACTTGCTCAAGTCCAATCAGTAAAAATGTACGATTTTGGATATTTTTTTTTTGTTAACTTATAAATTATAGGTCACTATGTCCTGTTTACCTGTAAATAACGAAGAAATACAGTAAGAATAAAATCATATCCATTTTCATTTTAGTTAAATACACCATCTGGACTTGTAATTTTTTTTTTTACTATATTCAATACGTCCAATTACTTATCAATGCCAATAACAATGTTTAAAGGGGTCTCCCGTGGTCTAGTGGCTAGCGCCTTAGATTCATAAGCAAGATATTGCGGGTTCGATCCCCACCGGCGCGCCGGCAGGAATTTTCTCTTCCCACGGCTCGTTAGGAAAATTCCTCGCTGCACCCTGGATGTCGGCGCTAATGGCCTAGTTGTGCATTAAAATATATATATATATATATATATATATATATATATATATATATATATATATATATACTGTTTCTATAAGTAACAAAAAAAAACAAATTTTAATAGTTCAAAGTTACGGAATATGTGAACAAGTACAAATATGTGACTTTACCTCCGGTGTGCAGATATATATATATATATATATATATATATATATATATATATATATATATATATATATATATATATATATATATATATATATATGATTATTGGGATAATATGCGAGATTAGTTTCCCGAAGGGGCTTAATGACACTGAAATATTTACCCAGTTAGTAGAATGTCTTGAATAAGCCCCAGAACGCTTGAGTCGCAGAAATTAGCTGTTGAATTGGAGAAAGATGATGACCAAATGGTAGGGGATAGAGGAGACGAGAGATACTATTTGTCCTAATAACTATAAATATATAAAGAGTAAAAAATAAATGATTAAGATAAATGTCCCAGTAATTAATTAAATAAGTTGATGAGTTGCATGTATCTATTTCCTCCCATCTATAAATACAATCCTAACACCATTATTGATAAGCTGATCTGGTTGGTTATTGATAGCTAGTCTTCCAAAGAGTTTAAGCAGCTTTATTATCCGAGATGGAAATCTCTCAAGAAACATTGCTCTCGATCGGATCTTGGAAAGCAGCCAAAAATATGAAGCTCTTCATCTTACGTCCTAATTCTAAACTTTTTCTTAAAGTTTTTTTTTTTTTTTTTTTTTTTTTTTTTTTTTATATTTTTCGCTGAGTCCCCGAGTTTAAAGATAGAAAGAGCTTTTCGAGCAAGTTCTGTGTGTTTCAGTTTTATTTCTGTCAGCAATGCAGGCCAGTGTGACGATGGAGTTGTTCGTTACACAAGGCTAACAAGACAATCAGGGATTAGTTAATTATATTAATTTTCAAGTTACATTTATTTTCTTCCGTGCATATTTAATGAATGTATTAAGTACTACATCGTAAAATAAAATAGATAAATTATTAAGATACTTCACTTTTGAAGGTTTATCATTATTACTAAGAAGCAATTCTTTGCCATCTGTCTGCCAAACAGATTCCCACAATCTCTGAGGTGATGAGCTTTTCCAAAACATCATTTTCATGTTAATTTTTTCCCCCCCCCTTAGGGATGGAGAGTGTTGCTAAAGTGGAGTTGTAAGTAGAGGATGTCGATGACACACTATGTTAGTGAGTGTCTCACTAATTGGTGAGAAAGCGGATGGAAGCTGAGTGGAAGATCTTGTCATCAACAGGTGTTCTCAGCTCCAGGCTCCGAGCCTTTGGGGTAGCTGAGGGCTGTCCGTGGCTGAGTCCGTTGGTGTTGAGTTGTTGGTAGGAGGCCACAAGCCCAGTCAAACCGTGGTTTCAAGTGGAATGTTTTGGCATAATTGTTTTGATTGGCGTATTCTATGTTTTTTGGGGCGTTGAACACTAATCTGAAGTTGTCCACCAGAAATCTGGTGTGCAAATATGAGAAATCATCAAAAAATCATTAAAAATAATGGTTTTCAGTTTATTTATTTATTTATTAATTTTATAGAGCGCGCAAACGAGCGATTACTCTTTACAAAGTTGCGATGGGTAGAAACCATCAACATGTCATTGAGTCACTAAGAGTTCATATTTACATGTATGTATATGGGATAAACTAATATGGGATAATATGGCATAAAAAAATATGGGATATGATGAAAGTTTAAAATTATTTAAAAGCGATAAAAAAATTTAAAAAAAACTATAATTCACAAGAGTACGGATTATTTCATTTCACAGTAGTTGATACATGTTTTTCCGTATTTATATGTTTGCGTTAGATGTCTGTGTAAATATTTATCTGTCTAAGATATATGAGAATTGTGTTAATGTGAGTACTGTTATCTGTCAAAAGTTCATGTAGGTCAGTTGGTAGGGGGTTTTCAGTTTATAACTCGCAAAGCAAGCTATTTAACAAAAAAATGACTCCGTAGTAAAATAAAGAGGATAAAATTACCTATAATTTATGTTCCAAAACAATTTTTCGTACACCACACGGTTTCCACCAAAGCGAGTTGAAATAGGGGAGAAATCAGTTATTTTTGAAATTTTTTTTTTTTTTTTATCATTGTCTTTTTTAAGGGCTTAAATGCTTTCTTAACTAATCACAACATGGGTGTATATAAGGGGGGCTGAGGGGACTGCAGCCACCCCCCCCCCCGAAATTTTCATTTGATGGTAAAAATATGTCATAAAAACCTTAAAAATAAATTAAATAAGATCATTTAGTTAATAAAAAATAGTTCATTTTAGGTGTAATAGCGTTTTAGTTGCCTTAAACTATTCCAAGCTCTAAATTTTTCATATCCCATATCCCCCCCCGACATTTTCTCAGCCCCTCCCGAGATTATTTCCTGTATACGCCCATGAATCACAAATGATATCCAGGAGTGTTAATGTGCCGGAAACGTTACACAGTTTCAAAACGTGCCAAAAATTCGAGTTTTCAACTAATTTTTTTTTTTTTTAAGTATTTTTTTTTTTATTTATTTTAATGAAATTACATTCTGTAAAATAAGAATACATTTTGTAATGTGCTCACATAAACATAAGAAGAAAAAAATCACGAGCGTCCGCACCAGCTGCCCCCTTGTCTCCTCGGGTAAGCGAGATGACTAGACACAGCCGTACTCCACTCCTCAACCAGCAGCGGTAGGAGGTAGTACTGGAGCTGGAAAAGGGACGAGAGAACTGCAGAATCTCTAGGGGCTTGTGGGGAGAAGATAACCACCGTTATCACTCCCTTGTATTGCTTCAACTAATAAACACAGAATAAACCAATCAAAACCGTTACACTAAAACTTTTTACTTCCGCCCCTTTTTGAGCACCGTTTGGCCGGGTTATACATGGCGTGTCTTGTATGCAGAACACTAATAGGTAATACAGTCATTCAATAACACAGACACACAACAAGAAAAAATTCAATAACACAGACACACAACAAGAAAAAATTAGCCTTTACCAAAGAAGCCAAACATATGACACGCTGAATCCGAATCTGGGGTCTGTTTGCGAAGACCACATCCAGTTACTTTGAAGTATCTGTCGTGTTTTTAAACAGTGATTTTAGTACTCACTGATTAGCTAAGGTTAGAAACCATACTATATAAATATAGTAATGAAAAGGTAATATAGTAATAAATAGTATTTAAAATCACCGCAATCACTAATAAAAGTACCTTTTTTTTTACTACTATATTTATATAATATGGTTTCTAACTACCCGTTAGATAACCTTTATTAGTAAGTAATACTTTTAGGCTTGTAAAGCATAAATGAAAATAAGCAGAATATATTTCAGCAAGCAATATCTATTAATAAAAAGATTAATATTATAAAAATCAATGGTAATTGTGAAGTTTAGGGGCCTCCTCACGGAATTTTTTGTCCGGTGGTTCTATAACATATTTATATTTCTTTCGCATTATGGGCGTATTTCCTTAACGTTTCCGCTTAATTAAATTTGACGAATAAAATAAGATAAAAATATTTTATTTATTTCAAGAGCTTCGCAAAAAAGGCGACATTCTCAAATTTATACAAGAAAAAAAATTGAAATGTCCACAGTTAATAAAAAAGTAAAAGTAGCAATAAGGAATACAATACAATTTGAACAGAACATAAAAGAATACAAAAAAAAAAAAAATTCAACATCTGTGTATAAAATATTCACAGCTGTGTCAGTGAAACCTAATTCCTTTAGTTTACATTAAACTCATAGGATATTATTCACAGCTGTGTCAGTGAAACCTAATTCCTTTAGTTTACATTAAACTCATAGGATATTATTCACAGCTGTGTCAGTGAAACCTAATTCCTTTAGTTTACATTAAACTCATAGGATATTATTCACAGCTGTGTCAGTGAAACCTAATTCCTTTAGTTTACATTAAACTCATAGGATATTATTCACAGCTGTGTCAGTGAAACCTAATTCCTTTAGTTTACATTAAACTCATAGGATATTATTCACAGCTGTGTCAGTGAAACCTAATTCCTTTAGTTTACATTAAACTCATAGGATATTATTCACAGCTGTGTCAGTGAAACCTAATTCCTTTAGTTTACATTAAACTCATAGGATATTATTCACAGCTGTGTCAGTGAAACCTAATTCCTTTAGTTTACATTAAACTCATAGGATATTATTCACAGCTGTGTCAGTGAAACCTAATTCCTTTAGTTTACATTAAACTCATAGGATATTATTCACAGCTGTGTCAGTGAAACCTAATTCCTTTAGTTTACATTAAACTCATAGGATATTATTCACAGCTGTGTCAGTGAAACCTAATTCCTTTAGTTTACATTAAACTCATAGGATATTATTCACAGCTGTGTCAGTGAAACCTAATTCCTTTAGTTTACATTAAACTCATAGGATATTATTCACAGCTGTGTCAGTGAAACCTAATTCCTTTAGTTTACATTAAACTCATAGGATATTATTGACCAATAAAAAAAATTAAAAAAAATTTAAATACTGTTATATATGGAAAAATAGAAAAACATATTATTTTTTCTTAACTTTAACTGTATCTTCTTTGCGTCAGGCAGCTTTTCTATGAGATCTGTGAAGAGTCCTTTTCGAATCTTTGCTTCATTTCCCTCCTTTAGAGGATTCTTCGCTTGGATCCGCCACTAACCTCTCGACCACACTATCTCTTGTCACTATCTTGGTTTCTTCTAGGCGTGGAAGAACTTTATCTTCTTCAGGCGCAGCAGCAATAAGATAAAAATAAAAATTATGACAGTATATTCTGATAGAATGTTTCTTGACAAGGTTCTTAATCCAAGGATCTGGTGAAGAGCAATTTACAAACGAAGCATGCCGGTCATAACATGATGGCAGCCTTCACATTACTACAAAACATTTATAGTAAAATAAATCAAAATTCGGAGGCCCGATGGCCGTGGGGGTTAAGGCGTGAGCACTTAATACTCACTGCCGGGGCGTGGTTTCGATTCCCACTATGGGATGGTGCCTTTTCTTTAGAAAAAAGAAAAGGCATCAGCCCTATCCTGGCTAGAAAAGGGTGGTAACCTGTAGATAACCCGTCCTAAAATTCGCAGTTAATAATAAATGTACGTTAAAATTTGAATAAATAAACAATTCAATTTCTAAGCAAAAAGCAGACATTACATCAATATTACAATCAATTATTACTGAATATATATATATATATATATATATATATATATATATATATATATATATATATATATATATATATAAATCACGTGTATGTCTGTTTTCTGTTTATTTGTTTGTCTGTTTGTTCCTTATACAAATCTACACCGTTTGACCAAGATTGACCAAACTTGGCATACAGGTAGGTCTTGATACACGAAAGGTGAAAATTGTCAAATTTCAAAATTTGTTCAAAAGGCCACTTTGAATCGACTACTACTGGCCCCTGTCGGTTGTTAGATGAAAAGCTGTTGTGCTGGCCTCTGACGGGTATCATTATGAACTAAAACAAATTCACATCGTTTGACTGATTTTCGTAACTGGGTATAGATAACTAGGTATCAAGTAGATCTTGATACGGGGAGAGTCATAGGCAGAAAGTAGGTGTAGCATGGCACACTGGGTAACAGCTAGTTTCTTCTACATCATTAAAATTAAGAATAAAGAAGTTCAATGAGGTATGAATTGAGAACGTTGTTACCACATTTTTTTCTTTTTTAAGGGTTAAAATGGTTTCCAGTTGTTTATTTTTGATTTTTAATATCCAGTAGATGGAGATGAGAAATAAACTTAGAGTTATAGAACGGTTCTTTAAAGTTCAGGTCTGGATATGTGTATAAGGTGCACTCGAGTCATCAGTTCTATGAACTCTTCTAAAAAAAAATAGTTGCTGACAGGTGAGAATTGTCTTTGAAACGGTAACGAATTGTCGCGAAAATGAAGTACAGGTGTACAATGAGAGGAGAATCGACGAGAGAGGCAGAACAATGAATTGCAGTAATAAATGAGGGCAGTTTAATGCTGCCCCAAGAATTGGTAATGGCTGTCTACCTGGGTCGGCTACGGTCAAAGTATATCTAGCCACCCCTAATGGAATTTTATAGTCATCCTTGTCTCATTGATTCAATACCTTAGAAAATTTAATACAAAAGTCTGTCTTGCAGGAGCTGCGAAAACTTATCTCATCCCCCAACAATAAGCGAATTTGGTTCTGTACTACCCCCCCCCCCCCCACACACCTAGTGCGAATAGCAAGTGTCGTAACAAGGAAACAAACATTGCGCCGCCTAGAAGGACATTAATATGTTGGTCTGGACATGTCGGTTTCAAGTGAAGATAATTTAAATACATATATTCTGACATTGGTTTCTTTGCATCAATAGACAAATCAAAGGACTAGAAAAGTTAGTTGATTTTCCAAGTAGAATTTTTACCTTAAAATTTTTGTTTTGTGTATAATACGTTTGTATTGGTCCAAAAATAAAATTGTTTGTTTTGTGTATAATACGTTTGTATTGGTCCAAAAATAAAATTGTTTGTTTTGTGTATAATACGTTTGTATTGGTCCAAAAATAAAATTGTTTGTTTTGTGTATAATACGTTTGTATTGGTCCAAAAATAAAATTGTTTGTTTTGTGTATAATACGTTTGTATTGGTCCAAAAATAAAATCGTTTGTTTTGTTTCCATGTTGTAAGCTCTACGATTCTCCTTGCGCAAATTTTGCCCAAGAAACAATTCTGCTGGTAAAGAAGCAGACCAAGTATTGTATTCGAAATCAGACAAAGTATTTTTGTACAAATGTTTTGGAATATAGTATACCTATATGGAAATTTGAATCAAAGTTTTTTTCGTGACTTACGGGTTCTGAAATAGTCTGAGAGCCAGTAACCGCACGTTTCATGAAGTGTTTTATGCACCTTGAAATTTCGCTATAATGTACCTCTTAGGTAGATAAGTAGAAGGCAAATATGTGTTTCCTGGACTTACATTGGAACACCAGGTACTGCGCAAAGGGGAAACGTTCAAAACAATATTCCCCAAAAATAGAGTTTTATTCAGAAGCCAACTATGTTTAATGTAAAATGAAGACAATTTTACAATGAATAATAAATATGGCAAACACTTTTAAGGGGTATAACATGTAAAAGAAAAAAAAATATGTTTTTATTCTCATATTAAATGAGAGTTTTATTCACGCTGCCATTTAAACCGGAACAACTGTTCAAGATCATGTTAGCAAGAACCAATGAGAGCGCAGAGAACAACCACAACTGCGCGGTCCTCTCATTCACTCCTACGGTACACGCAGTCTATCATATTCAACATTTATTTTCATGTTTCCTGATAATTAAACCCCACAAAAGTGTCTTCCCTTGTGTAATTATTTACAAATATATTCATTGAAGAAGCTGTTTAAATCGCAACGTGAATAAAGTACTTCATTTAATATTAAAAATAAAAACTGGGTACTTTGTTTTTTTTTTATCTAGACTTTAACCCCCTTAAAATTATAAAATTGCCTTAATTTGCATTTTTTTTTTTTTTTTTTTTTTTTTTTACATTAATGATTGTTGGCTTCTGAATAAAAAAGTATTTTTGGGAAATATTTTGCTACATATCTTTCCCCTATGCGCAGTACCTGGTGTTCCAAGGTACGTCTAGCCAACACATATATACCTTCTTATTTACGCAAGAGGTACATTATACCAAAATTTCAAGGTGCATAAAACACTTCATGAAAAGTGCGTTACCAGCTCTCCGACTAAAAGTTTTTCGGTCGGCAATATGAGGCCAAGGATTATCCAAGACCTGAATATTGACCCCACATTAGTTACCGTGAAACTTATCTAGTTTTTGGGACCAGTTTCCTTGAAACAAGCCACACATAGATTGAACATCTAATGATATTCACGGATTGCTCAAGAACATACAACGGAGCTGGGTGTGGTAGGTATATTCATTGACAACGAGAGACAACACTCCTCCAAGTTCCCTTCAATCCGTTAACGAATATATTTTTTTACGGTCCGCTTACTTCTTGACCATTATCGCCGACATCCGTGGTGCAGTAGGAATATTTTTTCGAGCCATAAAATGAGAAAAATATTTGCTTCATTTGAGGAGTTGCCGTTACGAAGGGCGAACTCAACAACTTGGATCACAGGGGGTGGATCAAGGAAGCCCATCACGGGACGCGGGTGGAGACCCTTATGCCATGGGAAGAGAAATAGGATGCGTTGATCCCTGGGCTGGGCGGGGTAAACGGAAAAGTTTATTTTTGCATGCTGGAACGTTTGAGAGGAATATTTCCTACTGTCTCGCCATTTTCAAATTCCTATTTCAAGGAACAACACGGCACACCATGTAGGAAAACAATCTAAATAACCTAAGACGGAATTACAAGATGGATTCCGTAACTAGCGAACGAATCGCTCGCGAACGTCGCCCACTAAGGTATAGACGGAAAAGTTCAATTCCAAATGCGCCATATTTTTAGGGAATCATTTGCAAGCTCCCATTTCAAGGAATATCACGGTACGTGAAACATTATAAAAACTCTCAAAAACAATAATATAATAAAAACAATCTAAATAACCTAAGACGGAATTACAAGATGGATTCTGCAACTAGTGAACGAGTCCTTCGCGAACGTCGCCCACTGAGGTATAGACGGAAAAGTTCAATTCCAAATGCGCCATATTTTTAGGGAATCATTTGCAACCTCCCATTTCAAGGAATATCACAATACGTGAAACATTATAAAAACTGATTATGTCTCGTTTAAGAGTAGGGAAGGCTTTGAGGGGTCAGTTAAAAAGGAAATAGCGTCTAATGTTTATAAGATAAAGATAAAAAGAATTTTATTGTCCAAAGAAATATAAACAAATAAAATGAATTTTTACAATTAATTAAATACAAGTATCCAAGCTATAAGCTTTTACAACTATTCTAAATTACCTATATCTATTTAATTTTTATTACTAAAATATTATAAGGGAAAAATACAAAAAAAAAAAACCCTATACACTGAAAATCAAAAGGTAACATGCTTGAGCCTCTTATACTTGTAACGCTTATAATTTAGGCTATGATAATTATAATTAACTATATCAGCAATATGCTTATAGCTGCTACTTTGACATGCTTCAAAGAAATGCTGTGTCACTTTAATTATGTACAGATTTATTGTAGGGATGTGAAGAACTTCATGCATATGCATGATAGGAGTCCATCGGGGAAAAGAACCAATGAATCTCAAGCATTTATTTTGAGTCACCTGTAATTTCCTCTTGTTGGTTTCACATGTCATAGGCCAAATAGGGCATGCATAAAGTAACACAGGCCTAATATATAAATAATAAATAAGTCTTTTGTTAATTATGCTTAATCCTGAGTTTCTATTCATTACAGGAAATAAGGATTGTAATATAGCAATAGCCTTATTACATTGAATGTTAATATGGTTCGTGTAAGTCAGTTTAGAGTCCAAATTTACTCCCAGATACTTAACATTTTTAGAACATGGGATTGAATTTCCGAAAATCTTTACTTCAGGGTATACTTTAGGTCTTCTCCGAGTAAACAGTATAACCTCAGTTTTTTCACTATTCAACCTTATTTTCCACTTATTACAGTATTTTGTACACTTTTCCAGTGCTGTGGTAAGATGCCTAGCAATAGTGTCAACCCGAAAGCTGGAGATTATATATGCCGTATCATCAGTCTAATGTTTATTAATACTTAGCAAATACTAAGGATAAAAACGTTTAAAACCTCCTAGTTATAAGGTTATAACGGAGAGACTTTCTACCGCCAATTTTTTGGATCGGTAATATTCTTCACATTTTTTCTTAACTTTTAGCCTAACCTATCGGGTAGCCTTACCCAAAAACGTTCGATATTTCGTAGTGGTAAGGTTATAACAGAAATCCATTTTACCGCCAATTTTCTGGATCGGTAATATTGGCCACGCCTTTTTCCCTCCATCCATTTGAACAGACAATATTATAGTTTAAATTGTTTTTAGCCTTAGCTTTGGTTAAGTATTGATAAGCGTTAAACACTATCACTCTTTCCTGACCTCTCAAAGTCTTGTTTGGCCCTAAACGAGACCTAATCAGCTTTTATAGACTTTCATATAGTGTGTGTGCTGTTCATTAAAATGGGGATATGCAAATGGGAGAACCGTGTGGAATATTTTGCCAAGATTTTTGCGCATGCGAGTTAGAACTTTTCCATCCAACCGAACGGGCTATACTTAGAGAGTTGGCGATGAACCTCTCTTTCATAAGGCTGTGTCAATCCAGGAAAACTAAAAGCTGACACTGCAGTTCCACTGACCTCGAAGCTCTGATGTTGCAACACTTCTGCAGTCTGGAGTCCATTTCGATAGCCCAAGTCTCTTCCGCATTTTATTAAATAAAGACTATTTTTGAATGGATTAATAAAATTAGACACCACAATAAATAATAAAAACATCTTACTCGCAGGAACTGCGTCATCTTAGCGCTTTTTAACTATTTTATTAATTTACTAGCTCTTACCCAGTGAGTCATACTACACCTACTTTCTGCATCTAGAAAAGCTAAAATAAATTAGAAACCAAATAAGTAATATTAAACTTTAATAAGGCAAATGTGTAACTGTTCGGGTTCACAGTACCCGTGACCTTCCAACTTTCGAGAGACCTAGGCGATTTTAACCAACCCTATGACACTCCCCGTATCAAGACATAACGGTGTACCAAGTTTGGTCAGAATCGGTAAAACGGTGTGGATTTGTATATGGAACAAACATACAGACAGACAGGTGGTAAGACGTTTTTGACCTAGCTTACGAGACTCCCCGGATCAAGACCTACATGTGTGCCAAGTTTGGTCAATATTGGTCCAACGGTGTGGATTTTTATAAAGAGCAATCATATAGACAGACAGCTGGTGGACGTTTTTGACCTAGCCTACCAGACTCCCCGTATAAAGACCAACCTGTGTGCCAAGTTTGGTCAAAATCGGTCAAACGGTGTGTGTATAACGACAGACAGACGGACAGGTGATTTTTATATATAGATAGATATATTTATTGCTTTTAATACAAAAGTATTTATAGCAAGGGTTGACCCTTATAATAATAAAAAAAAAGTCTTCATAATGCCTTACAATATACAAGGTGAAATACCAATATATACAAATAAAGTATTCTAAATAATTCTTTAGATTAGCTCCTACACTAAATTAAATATTTTATAAATGTAGTGACAAAGAAACAAACAGAAACTTGAATCAAAAAATGTCTGTAAGTAAAAAATAACCAAAAGAAAAAAAACTATATAAAAGTGATAAATACTTGTATAACTTCTGGTCAAAAAAGAAAAAATTTATTATGACTACAAAATTAAAGGTAAACCTATATTGACAATAATCTCCTGAGCTGCAAACTTTTGTCTATAAATGTTAATAAATTATTTAGTTCTTCCTTTTCTGCAGTAAGAAGACTTATTAGTTGGTCTTGCACAGCTCCTCTGCAAACCATCGGGATGTATTTTAATCTAAGACACTGGAGGATTGGGCAGTTGAGTAACAGATGTAATACTGTATTGGTATCAGCTTTACATAACGGGCATGGCTCTATGAAAGTATGTTTATAGTGGTTATAAAATAATTTTGTATGGTGATGTCCAGCTAGTCGAATCTGAGTTATCAAGCAGAGAGACTTTATTTTGAGGTTTGTGTTCAAGCAGGGGCGGAAAAGATTAAAAGGACACAGGAGTCTGTAGATTTGGGTGAATGAACTATTTAAAATGTTATTTATGTCTTTACTTGTTAGAGAATTTTGTGATTTTTCAAGGATGATTTTTATATATATAACTAGCCGTTACCCGGCGTGCCATGCTACGCCTACTTTCTAGGTATAGAAAAGCCTAAATAAATTAGACACCAAATAAGTATTATTAAAATCTAATAACACGAATCTGTAACTGTTATGAACCTGTGGCCTCCCAACTGTGAGTCATAGACGACTTTGACCTAACCTATAACACCCCCCGTATCAAGACATACATGTATACCAAGTTTCGTAAAAATTGGTCTAACGGTGTGGATTTGTATAAGGGACAAACATACAGACAGACAGCTGGTAGATTTTTTTGAACTAGCCTACGGCACTCCCCAGATTAAGATCTACCTGTGTACCGAGTTTAGTCAAAATCGGACGAACGGTGTGGATTTGTATAAGGGACAAACATACAGACAGACAGCTGGTAGATTTTTTTGACCTAGCCTAGGAGATTTCTCGTATCAAGACCTACCATTATTCCAAGTTTGGTCAAAATCGGTCAAACGATGTGGATTTGTATAAGGAACAAACAAACAGAAAAACAGACAGACACGTGATTTTTATATATATAGATTTATACTTTCCTATAAATTTTAACCTTAATTTGGCTAAAATTGTTTTTAATATTGTTATAATATATGCAGGGTATTTTACTAACCCCGTTACAATCCAGCTTTGTTCTTTTTGCTTTGCCGGGTGAAAATTGAATGTGTAAAATGTATTTCCTATTTTTTCATGCACTTTCTTAGATTCCCGAATGTTTTTACTCTTGGTTTTAATAAATATATTATAGTTTATGTTGCTTCTCTCTTACTATGGACCCAAATTATCTATTTGCCACTAACAGTTGTAATTTTTGTTATATTTCAACGAAACTCGGTATTCGTTGGGTTCATATACAGAGAAACATTTTTTGTAAAAATATATTAAATCAGTTCACTGGAAGGGGGGGGGGAGGTTTACTGCGGATTCAAATTTCTAATTTGCTCATATCAGTAGTAATTTCTGCTGTATTGTAATGAAACGTGGTATATTTCGTGGCTATCTAATAAGAAAGAAGTGTTGTGAAAATTAACTAAATCGGTCCATCAAAAGGGGGGGGGGGTTACTTGGTACTATGGTTAAATAGTATTTGCCCGCTAAAATGTTGGTTGGCACAGCTGCTGCTAGGAGCGCCTCTCTTTTGTACTGACTTTTTGGATAGCAGGGTTCTGACTTCTGACACTAGGTGCGCTCTATCTCTTTCCTGCATTATTTCCTTTTATGGAGAAGATTTTATTACTCAAAAAGGTAAATAGACGAAAATGTTAAGTTTTGTCTATATATTTAGTGGTATACTAGCTGTTACCCAGTGTGCCATGCTACACCTACTTTCTGTCTATGACTCTCCCCGTATCAAGATCTACTTGATACCTAGTTGTCTTCACCCAGTTACGAAAATCGGTCAAACGATGTAAATTTGTTTCCTAATGACACCGGCAGAGGCCAGCACAACAGCACTTCATCTAAACAGCCGACAGAGGCCATGGTAGTCGATTCAAAATGGCCGTCACAATGGTTCAGTGTAGCCAATTTTTCTTGAACAAAACTTTTGATCTTTTGAAATTTGACCTGACCTAGGAGATTTCTCGTTTCAAAACGTGCCTACGTGCGAAGTTTGGTCCATATCGGTCAAACGGTGTAGATTTGTATAAGGAACATACAAATGAACAAACAGACAGACACGTGATTTTTATATATATAGATTTCCACGTGAACACAAACTCTGGAAGGAAAGTACAAAATTAATAATTGAAACAGTTGCTCATTACAAATGAAAAAGAGCAGAACTATTTATGTTTTTATTTTATTTACATAGGATATTTTCTACACAACCCAAATTTGGGAAAAGTGCTTAGTTATGCGTGACAGACTTTTCTTTGTCATTTTCCACGTCTCATTTTCTTTTAAAAGTAGTTTTTCTGTTGTCCTTCGAAATTGGGTCATTATCTTTAAGCCGCTTTGAAAGCCCTGTTAAAAAACATCTATGGAACTGTGTTTTTGCGCGGGAACATGACAGACAGCACTCACTTAGCACCAGGTGAAGGGTTTACTACAAGATGGAAACCCGATACTGCCTTCGCTAGTCTCATTATCCAGGGAGCAGAAGGTACGAGATATAAACATCGAAGAGTTGCTGAGTTAATGGATGTAAATCCGATCTCTCCCAGCCTCGGGGCGTCCTGTCTTCAGTAGGTACTAATGGATTAGCATAGGCCACTTTAGACTCCCCCTTACTTTCGGCACTCTAGTTAGGCACTGGGCGTTTTACAGGGACGAGGTCTAGGGGGAAAGGTTAGGTTTTCTGGCAGGTAGATCATCGTACACATCAGATCTTTCATGAGACACATCGAAATTTTTTATAAATGATAAACCCGGTATTCAATAACTGCTTCCAACTTTTAATAATAGCCCTTCAACCTAAATTTGCGTCAAATTTTATAGCGCGGTTCCTCCCTATCTCCATAGGGAGAACCCGCTTATGACGTTGACCTCACGACGCAATCCGGAAGTGCCGACTAGAAACTTTCACGTTTCAGACCCTATAGATCACGAAAATATAGGTGGCTAAAATTTGTATATATATATATATATATATATATATATATATATATATATATATATATATATGCTTGTCTGTTCGCGCTCTAGCAAGCTCAAAAATGGTCCGGTTTTAATGAAATTTGGCACAAAAATCTGTCTTCTAATTTGAAAGGTCAAATTCGTTAACCAGCAGAATCCGCCCACTAAAAGATAGTGTTTGGGGCGAAATTCGGACAAAAAAAATCGTAACGCTTACGTTTTTGAGTTTATATGCTTGCAGCTACTTGTTTTATAGGTTTGTTAACATAAGAAAACAAATGAAACCATTTTTAAGGCGATATCTGTAACCGTTTCTGAGAAAAGTGGAATCAATGTTTTTGTAAGTCATTATTTTTTTGTGAGTACTTAGAATCACGGGATTCAATTGAAATATTTTCTACATCTTGGAAATTAATCCCAACTAAGATGATTAAATTTTGGTTATATTTGAAGTTAAGGAAGTATGCGAAAAAAATATTTTATTAATAGACGTGAAAAGTTTTCGGATCTCCATAAATTTTTCGTAAATATCTCGATAACGGTTGGGAAATCGTGGTAAGTGGAAGTGACCATTCGAATCCTTACTAAATGCTCTAAAAAACATTTTCTGAAGGAATTTTCGATGGGACAATGTCAATGAGAGATATAAGCGCTTAAATCTTAAAAAGTGTTTGTTTTGTTGTTTTGAAGTGGTTTTTCTCTTTCTTTATCTCACTTTTTAATTGGTTGTTTCTAGTTTTAAATTGCATTCATCAGTAAAATTAGTGTTGTAGTAAAATAAGCTAACAAACGGTGAAAGGTATTGGTAATAAGTTTGGAGTGGCTGTGGTAATCATGATGGCAGTGGCTGTCAGTTTCCTGTGATTTGTGATGCTAATCTATTCCATTTCTTCAAGATGTACGTAACCGCGCAAAGATGACGCAGTTCCTGCGAGTCGGACTTTTATTCTGTGTGACAGGTTTTTAGTATGCTTTAGCGATGACTAAACTGAAAGAAACCGTTACAATAAAGCGTTACAAAAAAGTGTCAGCTGGCGTTCGCGCGTGGCCATGTACGGAAAAAGTCCGTCACGCAGGAGCTGCATAACTAAGCACTTTCCTCAGAATTTGGGTAATTTCCTCAGAATTGTTGCTTTCCAGAACAATTTGCTTAAAATATCCTGCATAAATAAAATAAAAACATGAATAGTTCTCTTTTAATTTTGTAATGAGTAACTGATAAATTATTAATTTGCTTCCAGAGTTATGTTTACACGTGGTACCTACTCCACTACGAAGTAAATACAAAAAACCTCATATTATCGTATTTTGATCTAACGCAGGAACCGGATACAGTCCCTCTAGCGCTCCTTGCGGCGCCTTTGTGGACCTATGTCTGACTGGCTTTTCTATTGAAATATATTACAAGGTAAACCCCCCTTTCCGATTGACCGATTCAGCTCATTTTTATAACACTTCTTTCCCATGAGTTACCCACGTTCACCCAGCAGAAATTACGACCAGTATGAGTATATTAGTAATTTGGGTCCGGAGTAAACCCCCCCCCTCCTAATGAACCGATTTAGTTTATTTTTACAACACATATTTACCTGTAGATTACCACTATGAATACCGAGTTTCGTCGAAATATACCTAAAATCACGGCTGGTAGTGGCGAATTGGTATTGTCGGTCCGGAGTAAACCCCCCCCCCCCCCCCTCCTTATGAACCGATTTAGTTCATTTTTATATCTCACTTTTCTCTCTATATTACCACTACGAATACCAAGTTTCGTTGAAATATAACAAATATTACGGCTGAAATGGTAAAATTAGTGTTTTGGGTTCGGGGTAAACCCCCCCTTCCGGTGGACCGATTTTGGTGGTTGAGACTCTGGCCGCTATCGTGTTAACAGACACATATATATATATATATATATATATATATATATATATATATATATATATATATATAATTTTAACGGGGGTCATTTTCGGTGTCTACTAGGTAGGATCGATAAAGATTTGAAGAAATTTTTCAAAAATTCCGTCATGAGTCCAACCTCAATAGCTACTTTCCTTCGGAGGAAAGTGCTAAAAGAAGACTGTTATACAGTAAATTACATAGGTTTGTCGGGTGGACCTAAAGCATATTTTGTTCCTGACTTTGAGCAGAAGGCTCTAAACGAAATTAATTTATAAATAATTATTTTTTTTTTCTGTAAATATATTATTTATTTTTGTTGCTTTAATTTAGGTTTTGAGGTTATAAATATGGGTCAATATATTGAGTAACGTGAAATGTTAACGGGTTTCGGTTCATAATCTTGTCTTTGGAAATGTGTAATTATGTTTGGTAAAAATGCAGTTTCATGCCCTCCAAACCGATTTCTTTCAAATTTTGCATAATAACGTATTTTGATGCACTAAACACGAATACGATAAAAAAAACCGTCGGATTTAACTAGGAAAGAAGTTATTAAGAACTAAAGTTCACTGTTATGCAGGTTATGAGAGCTATTAATTATAGCGAGTTCGATTGACTGGGGTTTTGTTATCTTCTTGAGCGAGCGTAGCGAGCGGAAACGCATAGCACGTATGCCCTTAAGCGACTGGTGAGGATGCCCTTAAAATTAACAATATTTTCGAATAAATGGTTTCTGAACATTTCAAATGAGAGTTCTCTGTTTCCCAATGTTACATATCTGCGCATGCGCGTGTTTACAAATACGCTGATGACGCCTAGTTTTATAACCTTCCAAACTTTAGTGCTTAGTATTATATTCTATTAATTTTAGCGTGTTGGATTGACTGGGGTTTTGTTATCTTCTTGAGCGAGCGTAGCGAGCGGAAACGCATAGCATGTATGCCTTAAAGTCGTCACAAATTTAGTTGTTTACATTAGCTCTCATAACCTGCATGAACTTAAGTGCTTAATAACTTATTTCCTAGTTAAATCCGACGTTTTTTTTTTTTTTTTTTTTATCTTATTCGTGTTTAGTGCATCAAAATACGTTATTGTGCAAAATTTGAAAGAAATCGGTTTGGAGGGCTGGAAACTGCATTTTTACCTTGTTATTGTTAGTGGACGATCGCACAAATTGCAAATCTGACTGGGATATCAAGTCTTGTGGATACCGTTTGCAAATCATGAATTCTTATTCTGTGTAGAAAAAGTTACCTAATGGGCGTTCGTTTACGTGGTTCGTTTGGCTTCAAAATTCAGAAAAGTGGCGTAAGCAAATTGTTCAGATCTTTACAAATTATATTGATTATTTAGTTGTTTTTAACAAGGATTTAAACAGTTATTTATTATTTTTTTTTTTTTTTTTGAAGAAGTAGAAATTTATCTGTTAAAAAAAATTTAACTCATAAGTTAAAAAATAACAACCTTTGATTTAAAATTTTTAAAAGTAAAAGATATTTAGGAACTCCTAAAATTAAGTGCGTGAAAATAAATGTTAATGTAATACTTTTTTTTTTCAATGTGAAATAAAAGTTTTTAGTATTTTAATGAAGAATTGTAGGGTTTTGTTGGTTTACAATAGCTGTAATACTGACAAGAAAGAAAATGCACACTTCCATACCTATATTAACTAGGACTTATCCTAAACCCCCGCGAGGTTAGCTCAGTGGTAGAGCACTCGACTAATGAACTGGAGGACCAGGTTCAAAACCCGAGCAAGCACTAAAGATTTTTTCTTCTAGTGCAGCCGTTCGAGGGTTGGATTTGGGGTCCCAGATCGTCCCTAGGCTCACCCAGCCTTTAATTAATTTAATTAATAATGGGTACCTTGGGTGCTAATGACTCTAGCAGTCGAAGCAGCCAAGGGGAAAATCAGGCGGCCGGAGCATAGCATTGACCACACTATCTCCCTAGTGTGCAGTATGGTCAAGAATCAGATACCTCTACAGTATCTGCCACTCTGGGCCCTTGTGGCCTGTTACGGGACTGATTTTTTTTTTTATCCTACACCCCCAGCCCAGTATGTGTTGAAAGAGCCTTTTCAACCCTAAAGTATACTGGGTGTCCCACATTGAGGTGTCATAATTTTAAGGGTTTATTCTGCATCTCATTTGTAGTTGAGTGACGCAGAAATGTGCATCCTATCTCAACATGTACCAGAGCTATTCAAAGTTTTGTATATTTTCAAAAATATTGGGTTTTCTTATGAAGAACTGTGTTTTTCGGATTTCTGGTCTATGTATCGTAAATGACGACCACATTTTTAGAATCTACATTAAATTTCCAATAAGAAACACCAGTTATTGAAATATTGTCATGTAAATTAGGAGCTACACTAAGGGTGCGTTTACATCTGACACTTCTTGCAGGAAATATATCTCAGGTGTCAGATATAATAATTATGATAATTATCTATCCAACACCTGAGATATATTTCCTGCGAGAATTGTCAGATGTGAACACACCCTTATTGCTCCTGATAGAAATATATATCTCAGACATAAATTGTTTACAGTTTACCTTAGTTCAAATTTCTGTCTGACATAAATTTCATGCAATAACTATCAGATGTAAACGCACCCTAAGAGCCTTATAGATGTGAACTATTGTTATTAGGGTTTTCTTAATTCATTCAATATTTTCTTAATCAGCCAAAAAAGTTGCCTTATTTAATGAGCTTTAAAATGGTACCCTGTTGTTTTAAAAACAAAAATTATTTTAGTC
This sequence comes from Gonocerus acuteangulatus, assembly GCA_946811695.1. Classification (NCBI taxonomy): domain Eukaryota; kingdom Metazoa; phylum Arthropoda; class Insecta; order Hemiptera; family Coreidae; genus Gonocerus; species Gonocerus acuteangulatus. Next base: position 76,212,330 of record OX328129.1, on the reverse strand, counting down.
TATTTTTTCTGATTTCTAAGTCAAAACCAAGACATCTACTTTAGTGTGAAGAAGCCAATCTGAACACATTTTTTTTAATTTCACGCGAATATTGTGATGTCTCATCCTTCCAACATTAAGTACACACACTTTTTTCTCTGATTAAGGATTAGGGGACACTTTGGAAAGAGTGAAAGATGACAGAAGAACATTTTGTTAACAATTACATATGGGACACCCTATACAGTAAATGATTATAGATCTGATCTAATTTCCACAAACTTTCAGACGTTCCTTATTATGATAGTATACCTACTGCCCTACTTGTGATTCCAGATTACGACGTGAAGGAGTTGGAGGACGATAAACACCCCTACGGACAAGAGCTTATACCCAGCGGTAGTAATGTCACCACCACAACCTTCAGTCCTAGCAAGGAGCAACAGACGTGAGTATACGTGGGAATTTGTTAGGAATATCTCAGGGTTGGGTTGGGTTGATAGTTTAAGGGCAGAAAACTACTTGGTCATCTCCGCCCTAAGAGTATAATTAAATTGTGCGAGTTTAATAATAACAATGTTTATTTTATCCATTATGTACATGACAGGAACAACATTTTTAGGGCATGGTGATAACACCGTCAGCCCAAGTTCGGTTACTATTTACATTTTGTTACAATAATATAGAGCAGAATAAATAAATCATATATAATTTATATCCATCTTTTTTATAACAATTTTATGTATTCTTCGTTCCTTTTTTACAATGGTAATCCAATTATACACACATATATACACACACATGCGTACGTACATATATATATATATATATATATATATATATATATATATATATATATATACATATATACATACACATATGCACACAGACATACATCTACAAGAAACAAAACTAACAACTATTCATATTTACAAAAAGTAAAAATTATTTACATTTATCCAAAATCAATTTGTATGGAATAATAAACAATAACTTGGCGCATACTCTGAATCAAACGCAAAAATCAGCAATCTAACCGAAACATAAATAAATGAATCTACATAATTAAAAATATTTCACTTTGTAAATGTTAAAATACACTGCTTTAGAATTTAGAAGTTAAACTGAGTAATTAAAAATTGTCTATAGCGACCAGCAGATTTTATATAACTTACTAAATCCCTTTAGTTTTCACCATTTAATGTGTTCACCACTTGTTGATGATTAAGAGTCCTTCGATGAAAGTAGATTAATCTGAACTCCATCAAGGACAGGACAAATCCCAATGAAATGGAATACATCTTCCCTAGCCTTCAGATTACAAAGCGAGGATTCGTTTTGCCTTCCTTCTCTCCATGGTTTGAAATTCAGGCTAATTTCTTCACATCTTGTTCTGCATATGATGATCTTCTCCTTGATTGAGAGCTTCTCATCAAGTAGATACGAGCCAGGATGGACGAGCTTCGCATATAGAACATGCCATCTAGCCTTGTTAGCTTGTTCTGCATATGATGATCTTCTCCTTGATTGAGAGCTTCTCATCAAATAGATACGAGCCAGGATGGACGAGCTTCGTATATAGAACATGCCATCTAGCCTTGTTAGCTTGTTCTGCATATGATGATCTTCTCCTTGATTGACAGCTTCTCATCAAATAGATACGAGCCAGGATGGACGAGATTCGCATATAGCACATGCCATCTAGCCTTGTTAGCTTGTTCTGCATATGATGATCTTCTCCTTGATTGACAGCTTCTCATCAAATAGATACGAGCCAGGATGGACGAGCTTCGCATATAGAACATGCCATTTAGCCTTGTTAGCTTGTTCTGCATATGACGATCTTCTCCTTGATCGAGAGCTTCTCATCAAATAGATACGAGCCAGGATGGACGAGCTTCGCATATAGAACATGCCATCTAGCCTTGTTAGCTTGTTCTGCATATGATGATCTTCTCCTTGATTGAGAGCTTCTCATCAAATAGATACGAGCCAGGATGGACGAGCTTCGTATATAGAACATGCCATCTAGCCTTGTTAGCTTGTTCTGCATATGATGATCTTCTCCTTGATTGACAGCTTCTCATCAAATAGATACGAGCCAGGATGGACGAGATTCGCATATAGCACATGCCATCTAGCCTTGTTAGCTTGTTCTGCATATGATGATCTTCTCCTTGATTGACAGCTTCTCATCAAATAGATACGAGCCAGGATGGACGAGCTTCGCATATAGAACATGCCATTTAGCCTTGTTAGCTTGTTCTGCATATGACGATCTTCTCCTTGATCGAGAGCTTCTCATCAAATAGATACGAGCCAGGATGGACGAGCTTCGCATATAGAACATGCCATCTAGCCTTGTTAGCTTGTTCTGCATATGATGATCTTCTCCTTGATTGACAGCTTCTCATCAAGTAGATACGAGCCAGGATGGACGAGCTTCGCATATAGAACATGCCATTTAGCCTTGTTAGCTTGTTCTGCATATGATGATCTTCTCCTTGATTGAGAGCTTCTCATCAAATAGATACGAGCCAGGATGGACGAGCTTCGCATATAGAACATGCCATTTAGCCTTGTTAGCTTGTTCTGCATATGACGATCTTCTCCTTGATCGAGAGCTTCTCATCAAATAGATACGAGCCAGGATGGACGAGCTTCGCATATAGAACATGCCATCTAGCCTTGTTAGCTTGTTCTGCATATGATGATCTTCTCCTTGATTGACAGCTTCTCATCAAGTAGATACGAGCCAGGATGGACGAGCTTCGCATATAGAACATGCCATTTAGCCTTGTTAGCTTGTTCTGCATATGATGATCTTCTCCTTGATTGACAGCTTCTCATCAAATAGATACGAGCCAGGATGGACGAGATTCGCATATAGAACATGCCATTTAGCCTTGTTAGCTTGTTCTGCATATGATGATCTTCTCCTTGATTGACAGCTTCTCATCAAATAGATACGAGCCAGGATGGACGAGATTCGCATATAGAACATGCCATCTAGCCTTGTTAGCTTGTTCTGCATATGATGATCTTCTCCTTGATTGACAGCTTCTCATCAAGTAGATACGAGCCAGGATGGACGAGCTTCGCATATAGAACATGCCATTTAGCCTTGTTAGCTTGTTCTGCATATGATGATCTTCTCCTTGATTGAGAGCTTCTCATCAAATAGATATGAGCCAGGATGGACGAGCTTCGCATATAGAACATGCCATCTAGCCTTGTTAGCTTGTTCTGCATATGATGATCTTCTCCTTGATTGACAGCTTCTCATCAAATAGATACGAGCCAGGATGGACGAGCTTCGCATATAGAACATGCCATCTAGCCTTGTTAGCTTGTTCTGCATATGATGATCTTCTCCTTGATCGACAGCTTCTCATCAAATAGATACGAGCCAGGATGGACGAGCTTCGCATATAGAACATGCCATCTAGCCTTGTTAGCTTGTTCTGCATATGATGATCTTCTCCTTGATTGAGAGCTTCTCATCAAATAGATACGAGCCAGGATGGACGAGCTTCGCATATAGAACATGCCATCTAGCCTTGTTAGCTTATTCTGCATATGATGATCTTCTCCTTGATTGAGAGCTTCTCATCAAATAGATTCGAGCCAGGATGGACGAGCTTCGCATATAGAACATGCCATCTAGCCTTGTTAGCTTGTTGTATGAGGTTATTGTAGTAGCTGCTGCTTAATGCTTCTGTAAGATTCTTCTGATTAGTCATCAAGTCATTACTGTTTCCAAAGCCTGACCCTTCCAGGTTGTGCTTCCTTGCGAGATCTTTAAGTTCCTTGCACCAGAATATGTTTTTATTTAATATTTCATTTGCCAAAAATGTTGGTAATCTATTCTCTGGCATAGCTAATACTTTGCTGATATAGTTCAAATGCATGCAAAGGAAGTAGAAAACATTGAACTACAACCAGTTTCTAGGATAAGAGCATAATTTGGAGTGCTTTTTGGTAAGGCTAATGCTTTCCTAAGGAAAAGCGAGTTTAATGTTAGGATGGAGAGTGTTTTCTGTATTTTGTGTTTGAGACAGAGCTGTGTTACTAAAGTTGTATTTTTTAGAATCTTCCTTTTCGAAAATATAATTTTTATTAAAAAAATGCATAGATATAAGAACCAGATTTAAATGTCCGTAAAAAAAAAGAATGAAAAACACACATAACAAATATATATTTTGTTTTATTTTATTTTTTATTGTTTTATTTAATTATTTTTAAAATATTTTTTTGTCATTACATTTGAAATGTTAGTCAATTCATACTCCTTTTTTTGTATATATATTTTTATTTATTTATTTTTTATATTCCACTAGCTGTTACCCGGCGTGCCATGCTACACCTACTTTCTACATATAGAAAAGCCTAAGTAAATAAGAAACCAAATAAGTATTATTAAAATATAATAACACGAATCTGTAACTGTTTCGAAACTGTGACCTCCCAAGTCTGAGTCCTAGACGACTTTGACATAACCTATAACACCCCCCGTATCAAGACATACATGTATGCCAAGTTTGATAAAAATCGGTCTAACGGTGTGGATTTTTATAAAATGAAACAACAACATACAGACAGCAGCTGGTAGACGTTTTTGACCTGGCCTATGACAATCCCCTGATCAGACCAACCTGTGTGCCCAGTTTGATCAAAATCCGTCAAACGGTGTGGGTTTGTATAAAGAACAAACATATAGACAGACATATGGTAGACGTTTTTGACTTAACTTACGACACTCCCCAGATTAAGATCTACATGTGTACCGAGTTTAGTCAAAATCGGACGAACGGTGTGGATTTGTATAAGGGACAAACATACAGACAGACAGCTGGTAGACGTTTTTGACTTAGCCTACGACTCTCCCCAGATTAAGATCTACATGTGTACCGAGTTTAGTCAAAATCGGATGAACGGTATGGATTTGAATAAGGGACAAACATACAGGCAGACAGCTGGTAGAATTTTTTGACCTAGCCTAGGAGATTTCTCGTATCAAGACCTACCATTATTCCAAGTTTGGTCAAAAACGGTCAAACGGTGTGGATTTGTATAAGGAACAAACAAACAGACAAACAGAAAAACAGACAGACACGTGATTTTTATATATATATATATTTGTTTATTTTTTTTTTAATATATACTAGCGTTTACACTATATTTCATTATGAACATCGACTTACTACATACTAAAACTAACAACTTTCTTATATTATACTAATTATAATACCAAACTAAAATTACTAAACTATTACTATTATTATAAATATCTCAGGGATTTGGGATGGAGGCTCATTGAGCCATGTACGAAATACATAAATAGAAAACATTTCAGCACACTCAAGCAGAAAATGTGTTAGTAAAAACTACTTTTATCAAAATCAGTTACATATATTGTCTTGAAAATGGCTCTTTGTGAAGAGAATAATAGTGGTTATTTCCACTTGGTAAAAGTCTCTGGTATCTCACGGTATTGGAAGAAAAATATATTACATTTTTTTTTTTTTCAATCATTTATTTATGAGCACCCGCAACTAAGGTGATGTGCTCGAAACAATTATACAGATTCATTTCTAGTTGTAATTAAAAAAAAAATAATATAAATAAAGAAATACATTGTGAATTCTTAATAATAACAGATAAAATACATTAGAACAAAGTTCATGTGGTTACAAATAAGGCCTGTTTACAATTACGTCGAGATAGAAGGTGTAAAATAAGAAGTTGTATAGCACTGTTGTTGATACTGTGAATAAGGTATATACAAAATTTGATAATGAACAAAATTATTGAACAACGTAAGAATCGGGAAAACGAGAAAGGCAGTAACTCTTAGGAGGGGAAAATGTATTAGTAACAGAAAAGGTGAAAATAAGAAGAGAAGGAAAAAAAAAATAAATAAAAAAAAATAATAATATAAAAAAAAATAAATAAATAAATAAAATAGAAAAAAAAGGAATAAAGTAAATATAGAAATTAATATTAGTAAATTAAAAATAAATAAATAAAGGAAAATATTAATAATAATAAATATAAATAGCCGAAGTAAAAAAGAAAAAAAAAAAAAAACCGTTGAGCGTTATGGTGTTAAATTGATGCCGATATACGAGTATATTCGTATTATAAACACAAGAATATTAATGTATAATGGTAACGAAGAGTTATATTATATATATATATATATATATATATATATATATATATATATATATATTTTTCCCTTTTTAATACAGTATACTTGTTAGATTTTATGGTGTATGTTTATGTTATGAAAATGTTGTAATATGGTTTTAATATGTGGGCTGTTTTCCGTTAACAGTTCTTGAATGTCATAAGGTATGTTTAGTAGATTTCTCTGTCTGCATTCTGTAAGTATATGTTTTATAGTAAGAGTCCTGTTACAACAAGGAGAGACCAAGTTATTACATTTTCATTTCCATGATATTTACCTCATTGGGGTTTTTTTCGGGTGCTGATTTTAATTCTTCTATTATTTTTGGTGTAAAAAAATGTGTAAAGCTAGTTTACTTCAAACGTAAGCATATTTTTGAATTTATTTGACGAAATATAAATTATTGTTGGCACTTTCCTCCGAAGGAAAGTAGCTATTGAGGTTGCACTCATGACGGAATTTTTGAAAAATTTCTTCAAATCTTTATCGATCCCACCTAGTAGACACCGAAAATGACCCCCGTTAAAATTTATATATATCTATATATATATATATATATATATATATATATATATATATATATATATATATATAAATTTTATATTATATATTATTTTATATATATATATATATATATATATATATATGTCTCTGTTAACACGATAGCGGCCAGAGTTTTTTTTTTTTCTTCACGAAACGTGGTATATAGCGTTCAATTAGCAAACGATTGAACGAGTACGTTAACCACCAAAATCGGTCCACCGAGAGGGGGGGGGTTTACCCCGGGGACCCAAAACACTAATTCGACCATGCCAGCCGTTGTTTTTGTTATATTTCATCGAAACTCCGTATTCGTTATGTTGATCTAAAGAGAGAAATACGTTGCAAAAATGAACTAAATCGGTTCATTAAGAGGGGGGTTTTACTCCGGTCCAACAATACCAATTTGCCACTACCAGCCGTAATTTTTATTACATTTCAACGAAACTCGGTATTCGTGGTGGTAATCAACAGACAAAAATGGGTTGTAAAAATAAACTAAATCGGGTTATTTGGAGGGGGGGGTTTACTCCGGACCTAAAGTACTAATATACTCATACCGGTCGTCATTTCTGTCGTATTGTAACGAAACGCGGTATACGTCGTGGGTAACTCATGAAAAAGAAGTGTTGTAAAAATGAGCTAAATCGAACAAACGGGAAGGGGGGTGTACTTTGTAATATATTTCATTAGAATAGCCCACCAGACGTATGTTCGCAAGGCCGCCGCAAGGAGCGCTTTCTACCACTACAGCAGGGACGGGACTGTATCCTGTTCCTGCGTCAGATGAAAAGACGGAATATGAAGTTTTTGTGTATTTATTAAGTAGTACAGTATCATGTATTAACATAACTCTGGAAGCAAATTATTTACAAAATTAATAATTGAACAGTTCTCATAAGAAATGTAAATGAGCAGAACTATTCACGTTTTTATTTTATTTATATGCTTAGTTATGCAGCTCCTGCGTGACGGACTTTTTAACCATTGTATTTGTTCTTTAATCTACTCACTAAAACAAATGAATTGGTGAAAGAATCGTGTCGATATCATTTTCTAAACTCGATATAAAAAATAAAGCATTTTCAACATATTTTATTTTATTCCTCGGCTCCTAAAGCCTAGTACACACTGGGCTACATTTTTGCGCGGCATTGTTGCAGAGCTGAAACTCGTTTCAATCTGGATTGTTGCGATTCTGCCGCGCAACATGTCCCCGTGTATCAGGAGTGTATTGCGGGTCTAGGTGATACAAGAATCTGAGCCCCGCTGGGTCGGGACTCACGGATACATTGTTCCGCAACATTACCAGTGTGGACGTGTTCCGGAGCAGCCCCAAGTCTAGAATCAGCCCCGGCAGTTCCACCTTGCGGACTTGTGGTTCGATTTCACTCAATATGTAGACGACTGAATTGACAATAAAGTTAACAGAGGATTTACAAATGCATATGTTCCTCTGATTATAATTTAATACCATATGTATCCAACTTTAAATCAAAATAGTATATATTTTAGTTATTCGAAGAAAGGTATAGTTGGGATTCGGCTAGGAGAAAAACGTCAGACTTTCAAAAAGAAATCTGTATTTTGGACGTTTCGACTGCAACAATGGCAGCCTTCTTCAGCTAAAAAATATATACAACTTATAAGTAAAGAAAATGTACAAGTAGTAAGTAAAAGACAGGCAGAAATGAGCGGAGTATATATATCAATACAATAAATTTTAACCAATCTTATTTTTTAAAAACAATGAAAATACGGTAGTTGGAAAGAAAACAGCATGTAGAACTTGTTAGTAAAAACAGTACAAACAAAATTAAACAGTAAAAACAACGCACATTTTTTATGTAGTGAAAAACATTTCTTTTTGAAAGTCTGACGTTTTTCTCCTAGCCGAATCCCAACTATACCTGTCTTTTTATCTCTACAGCGGCTAACTATCTCCATCTACACTATTTTAGTTATTATTAAAAAATAATATTAATAATTTAATTAATTAATTTAATAATTACACTGGTCAACAACAAAAAAAAGTGGTTTGTGCTGGGTATCGGACACATTTTTTCTGACGTATTTTTTGCCGCTGAACACGAATGTGAAGTCTTAATTGGGGGTTAATCAGCAAAAAACGGAGCTTAATGAAAAAATTGATAAAACCACCGTACCACAAACAAAAGTGGTTTGTGCGGGGTGTCGGACACATTTTTCCTGACGTATTTTTTGCCGCTGAACACGAATCTGAAGTCATAATTGGGGGTTAATCAGCAAAAAACGGATCTTAATGAAAAAATTGATAAAACCACCGTACCACAAAAAAAAGTGGTTTGTGCTGGGTATCGGACACATTTTTTCTGACGTATTTTTTACCGCTGAACACGAATCTGAAGTCATAATTTGGGGTTAATCAGCAAAAAACGGAGCTTAATGAAAAAATCGATAAAACCACCGTACCACAAAAAAAAGTGGTTTGTGCGGGGTGTCGGACACATTTTTTCTGACGTATTTTTTACCGCTGAACACGAATCTGAAGTCATAATTTGGGGTTAATCAGCAAAAAACGGAGCTTAATGAAAAAATCGATAAAACCACCGTACCACAAAAAAAAGTGGTTTGTGCGGGGTGTCGGACACATTTTTTCTGACGTATTTTTTACCGCTGAACACGAATCTGAAGTCATAATTGGGGGTTAATCAGCAAAAAATGGAGAAAAGTGAAAAAAAAATCGATAAAAAATTTTATAGATTTTTTTTTTCACTTTTCTCCGTTTTTTTGCTGATTAACCCCCAATTATGACTTCAGATTCGTGGACCTGTGTTATCAGAGGGCTGTCATAAAAACCTTAAAAATAAATTAAATCTATTAGCTTAGAAAAAAATAATGTTTTTTGGGTGTAATAGCGTTTTAATTGTCTAACTATTCCAAGTTCTAGTTTGTTAGAATTTCATACCCCCTAAATGCTCCCAGCTCCCCCCCCCCGAAATTATTTCCTATATACGCCCGTGCCTATTATAAAAAATAAGTTTTAATGTATGTTTTCAAAACGATGATTATTGCCTCACACACTTCTGGAATAGTAGCAAGTTTTACGGTAGGAGAAATTGAATTTCTAAAGTTTGTAACTTTTTAAACACCCTTGGTCAAACCATTTGCAAACGATTCTCAAAATCTTGAGGCCTAATTCTTATGAAGTTGATAAATCCCATTCCATCTTTAAGTGCACTTGTATTGTTAGTTCTGAACAATTTCAACAGCCCCGCCTTTTTGGGTTTTTCATATTTCGATTTTTAATAAACAGTAATATCGATAGAGAAACACCTGAGAGGCCAGCTCCTGAGAAATGTTCGAGGGAACTGGCTGTCCAGTGTGGACGCGATTCATTGTTGCGGGACAGCCCCAAAACTGACGCGCAACATTGTTGTAGGACAGCTCCCAGTGCCCCGCAACAAGTTGCGCAACTTTGAGTCTCAGTGTGTACTAGGCTTAAGGCGCATTGGACGGAATGCTCGGACACGTGTCGACTATTTTTCGATGTAGAATCACCAGAAAAAAAAAATGTACCAAATCGAAGAACTCACCACTGTATACTCCCCTTGTTACAATATTTGAGCTGTACTTTGGAAGGGTGCTTTCACCCTTAAACGTGCGATTGGGCCGATATAAAAAATACGTATAGATTATTTTGAAGTGTTTAATAAATATACAAAGTTTCATAAAACCCGGCTTCGGACACTTGGGGATGTTGTCTTGTTAGCGGGGTGAAATCTTGGCTTATTTTAGAGGAAGATTCTTAGTTATTCAGCTCCTGCGTTACGGATTTTTCTGGTTGTTATAAACACAGCAAATTATTTAAAGGATTCCTTAATATTTTCTTCAAATTAAATATTGTTTTGATATGGACTTATGGACTAGAACTATAGGGTTCCATTAAACCTTCCAATTTCTACAGAATGCAAATAATGCAATCCAAAATCCTTGGAAGAATATTCAATGCTCCTTACTATGTCTCGAACCTAACCCTCCATATTGACTTCAATATCCCCTTTATCCAATCCCTGGCCAAATCAGTCTATCAGAAGTTTCATTCCAATCTCCCCGGCCATCCAAATCCTTTGATAAACTCTCTATCCTCCTTCCATAATCCACAAAATCCTCATAGAAGACTGAAGCGGCGGTGGCCTAGAGACAACTTGTTATAACTTGCCATCTAAAATGCTCAAAATATATTATTCTAGCGGGTTGTGTAATTGTACATATTCCCACATCATGCTTCACAAAGTTATTGTTCCATAACCAGCAAAATTACTGGAAATATGTATAGCATATTGTTGTCATTATCGATAAAGGTTAAAAAAAAAAAGTATTGTTTTGATGATTTCAGTAGTAGCAGCAGCGCCGACGCAGACTGCAGTTCCACCCTCACCAAGCCGCCATATTCCTACGTGGCGCTCATCACCATGGCGATCCAGTCGACGGCGCAGAAGCGTGCGACGCTAGCGGAAATCTACGAATACATTACCCGAAGATTCCCGTTCTTTGAGGCCAACAAGAAGGGATGGCAGAACTCCATAAGACACAACCTCAGTCTGAATGAGTGCTTCGTGAAGGTGCCGCGAGAGGGCGGTGGTGAACGCAAAGGCAACTACTGGACTTTGGGTGAGTAGCTTTATTACATGATGTAGTGGTGGCTGGATCGCGGAATATTGGAACATGTCAGTGGAAGTTGACAGTTATAGCCCGTTCAGTTGGATGGAATAGTTCTAATCCCGCATGCGTGAAATTCTGAACGATTCGCTCGCGAACGTCGCCCACTGAAGTATAGACTGTTCAGATAACGGAAAAGCTGGATTCCACATGTGCGAAATTTAGAGGGAAATATTCCCAACGGTTCCGCCATTTGCATTTGCATTACAATGGACAACATGCTACTTACAATAAAAACTGATTTTGTCTCGTTTAAGACCAGGGAAGGCATTGAGAGGTCAAGCAAGGGAGATAGTGTTTAATGTTTATTAATTACTAAGCGAAAGCTAAGGCTGAAAACAATTTAAACTATAGGCTGTTAAAATATTTGGTTTATGTGAAAAGAAAAGGGAATACATTCCCTTCTGGAACATTGGCGGGACAAATTCTCTCTGCGAAAACCTTAGGCCGAGAGCTGGTAACCGCACGTTTCATGAAGTGTTCTATGCACCTTGTAATTTTGCTATAACGTACTTCTTGGGTTGATAAGAAGGTATATATGTGTTGGCTGTACTTACCGTGGAAGATCAGGTACTGCGCATTGGGGAAAGGTGCAAAAAATATTGTACAAAAATAATGTTTTATTCAGAAGCCAACTATGTTTAATGTAAAATTAATACAATTTTACAATCGAGTGGTAGAGAAACAATACGCGATGAGATACTACTAGGTCTTCTGCCAGCGACATTGCGCGACAAATATCGTACTAGGTCTTCTGCCCGCGACATTGCGCGACAAATATCGTACTTCCCAGCGTTACCGTACTCATGAAACACAACGCCTCTTTACTTGCTAATTGATATTAGGCCGCTACTTCGTACGCAACAATCCTCGTTTCTACTGAGACTCCTTCTAAATCCACACATTTCTTATGAATATCCGAAGACAGTCTGCCACTGGACGCGCTCCAAAGCCAGTTCATCAGTTTGATTCGGATGCGCATTTCACGCTTGTACCGCCATTTGTTGCATGTTGCAGTATTTTAAAATTGTTGCACGTTCCAATGCAAGTACACGAGTTTCATTCGTGTTGCAAATTGTAGCCAACTGCCGCTTCCAGTATAAATAGCAGTTCCTCCGGTAGTAGTAGACCGTTCCCGCCTGATGTCGCTTGTTGTAGCGTTTCAAATTCTGCAAGCGACATTCGAACATTTGCACATTTTCGTTGTTTCCAGTGTACAAACCCCAATAACATACAAGCTCAAGTTTGATCCATGAAGCGCATTTAAGACCATTCCTGGCTGATGTCGCTTGAGATATCATTTCAACTTCTCCAGGCGACATTCGAACATTTGCACATTGTCGTTTCCAGTGCAAAAGCTCCAGTTTGATTCGTGAAGCGCGTTGTAGACCATTCCCGTCTGATGTCTGCTTGTTTAATCGTTTCCACTTCTGCAGGCGAAATTTATCAATTTCAAGTTGTCGCTTCCAGTACAAGCCCCAATTCTAATGTTTATGTTTGATTCGTGAAGCGTGTTGTTGCCCATTGCCACCAGATGTCGCTTGATGTTGCGCTGCAACCTTTTTGGAGGTTGTCGCTTCAAGTGGACGAGATTCCTAAGACCACAGGAACAGCATCAGATCGGTTAACTCCATATATCCCCTGTATATCAGAGCTCTGTAGAATGCCAAGTCTTAGAATATCTCGCAAATCATATTGCTGAACCAAGGAAGTCGAAATTACATTTTCGAAATATTACAATATGTTGTTTAATTTGATTTGTATATTGTTAGCTTCCCGGCACAGGAGGGAGGTCATTGTCCCGAGATGGCTTCTCGGAGGTACGTGCTTCGAGCCTAGGGTGTTGGTATCTGCGCACGCAGCAAAACACGGCCTTTCTTTTCCTTGATATATACATGAACCGGTCACCTGGCGGGTAAACACATCTGAATCCGATCAAGTAAACATTATCTGGACACATTCCACTATCATCGGGAATTCTTTTGGCGAAGACCACATCCAGTTACTTTGAAGTATCTATCGTGATTTTAAGCAGTGATTTTGGTACTTACGGATTAGCTTACCAAGAGCGTATATAAGGGGAGGCCGCCGAAATTTTTATTTGATGGTAAAAATGTGTCATTAAGCCCTTAAAAAAAATTAAATATGATCACTCATGTAGTTCATAAAAAATATTTTACTAGAGGTGTAATAGCATTTTAGTTGCCTAAAACGAATCCAAGTTATAAATTTGTAGTATTCCATACCCTGGAAATTATTTCCTAGAAACGCCCATGTAGCTTACAGGTTCTTTTCAGGTTATCTATTACTTATTTACAGGTTACCTAAGGTTAGAAACCATATTATATAAATATAGTAATGAAAACTTAATATAGTAATGAAAAATCACTGCAATCACTACAAAGTGTAACTTTTTTTTGACTACTATATTTATATAATATGATTTCTAACTAGCCCTTAGATAATCTGTATTCGTAAGTAATATTTTTAGGCTTGTAATGCATAAATGAAAATAAGCAGAATATATTTCAGCAAGCAATAACTATTAATAAAGATGTTAATATTATAAAAACCAATGGTAATTCTGAAGTTAAGGGGCCTCCTCGCCGATTTTTTTCTGTCCGGTGGTTCTATAACATATTTATATTTTATATTTATTTCGCATTATGGGCATACGGGCTAAGCGTTTCCCCTCGCTACTCTCGCTCAAGAAGATATCAAAACTCTAGTCAATCCAACTCGCTAAAATTAATAGAATTCTATTAATTTTTGCGAGTTGGATTGACTTGAGTGTTAAAGGTTACTTTACTACCAGCAACAACCAATAGAATTGCCCATAGGAATAGGCCAATAGAAAAGCTAATGGGTTATGCGCATGCGCTGAATCACTACAGATACTTCAGAAGTAACTTGATGTTGTCTTCGCAAAAAGACCCTCATCGGGTTCTAGTTGAAACTGAAAGGCTGGCAAATAGGAACTGCGCTATCTTAGCGTCTTTTTAAATATTGCTTATTGTTGCTTTGACTTAAAAGTTTAGCTTAAAAATTCTTTGCCTACAATAAATCAGAACATAATTAAAGTGACAGAACACTTCTTTGTAGTATGTCATAACAGGAAGCATAAATATATTGCTGATATAGTTAACTATAATAGGACGCCTTTAAACGGAAAGGAACCAAGTACCATCAGTTCATTCTTTAGAGAATTGGGTTTAAAGTTTTTTGTGGGTCTAAAATTCCTTTATTATCTGAAATGTTTCATTCATTTTCTCTCATTAAAATAAACTGTTGTTATGGTAATGGGGATTTATTTTTATAGTTATTGATAAAAAGGGAGGGAGGAACCGCGCTAAAATGGTGCTTGATTCCTTTCTGTTTATTACAGCATACTGGATACACCATTTCACCTTTTTTTTTTTTTTTTTGGTATGTTTTCTTGCTTTATTGACAGCATTATATTTTAACCAGTTTTTTATTACTATATAAATTCTCTAATTCTTTACAAGATAGCACCAAAAACTCAATTTCGTTAAAAATGGCGCTTGGTTCCTTTCCGTTTAAAGGCGTCCAATTGAAGTGCTCACTGCCAAAGGTGATTAAGCCACAATTAGAAATTACGGAGAAAATCGGATTTAAAGTTAGGAAGAATCTGAAAAAAAATTAATGTTGGTGACAAAAATGATTTTAATTGGTCCAATTGAAATCATTTTTGTCACCAACACTAATTGTTTTCAGATTCTTCTGATCTTTAACTCCAATTTTCTCAGTTATTTCTAATTGTGGGTTTGTCACCTTTGCCTCTGAGCCCTTCAATAATAACAGCCTAAATAAGAAGTCTTACAAATGTAAGAGGCATAAGCATGTTACTTTTTAAGTTTCTTTGTATAAATAGATATAGGTAATTTAGAATATTTATATAAGCCATAGCTCAGATATTTTTATTGCACTTACATTGGACCCGTATTTCTCCCGATCCGATCCGATCCGATCCGATTTCGTTTGATCGACAGCGGCAGACGTGAGCTACACTGGTCTCGACCCGATCCGATCCGATTTAGTCACAGCTCGTCAGTAACGACCTCGTAGTGAAGTGAAAATGAGTGATTAATTTAATAAATACCATCTAATAAGCATAGAAACCTTCGATTAGGAGGTAATAGAAGTAATTGGTATTCATAAAAATTATAAAATTATTTATAAGAATGGTAACTAGAAGGTTATAAGCATTGGAAGGTTATAGAATTTTGATGGTTATGAACATCTTTCCACGCAATTTAATAAACAAGGGGAAGTAAAAACAAAAATGTGAATTGACAAAGTTGTTCGGAATTTTATTTCCTTTGATATAAAAAAATAAATGCATTGAAATCGGTTAAGATTAAGAACCTTTAAACCTTTTTGAAACACAATATGTGGGTTGGCGCCATTTTGCTTCGACGGTCCGAAATCGGTCTAGAAACAAACATGTTTGAATGGCCAAGAATCGGTGGCCGTTGGATTGGACCGGATTGGATCGGGTTGGGGCCAATGTAGACACTTCCATAGAGCTGCATGTGTTTGTTTTTCTTCCGACTGTCGGTGGCTATTGGATCGGATCGGAACGGGTCCAGTGTAGGTGCACCCTTAATTAGAATGTAAAATTTGTTTATATTTTTGGACAATAGAATTCCTTAACTTAAGCTACTGCAGACGGGCCTGGAACCGGTATTGTCCTAGATAACATTCTGATACCTTATCCACCTCATCATAAGCATACTTTACGTTATCATAAGCAGTAATAATTAGATTCTATTGGTTTTCAGATCCTCAACAAGGGGACATGTTCGAGAATGGTAACTACAAACGCCGACGCAGGATGAAGCGGCGATATGCAGCGAGTAAGATGTTCCACGACAGTCCATATCTACCTAGGAGTCTCTTCCCTGGACCATATCCATACCCTCCCAGGTGAGTGTAGTCATATATATATATATATATATATATATATATATATATATATATATATATTTTGAGATGGAACGGCATTTTTCTCCAGCGGTGGTACTCCTCCTCACTTCTTCCCGGAATATTTCGATGGATTCATCTCCATCTTCTTCAGCCAGGTACTTGTTTTTTCCTCGGTGGAAGCCAAGGGAATGACATTTTTCTCGATCTGGGCTCCTTTTCTCCCCTCTAGCCACAGTATCGGCGGACGAATGGTGTTGAAGCTCCTTGGTGTAGTTGGGATTCTGACCGTTGGCAGCGCTGATGGTATTGCGTCTTTTTTTTTTTTTTCTTTTTTTTTTCTCCTCCTGCTTCTATTTTCCTCGCCGTAAGGTTTTATATGTTTGATGTTATTTTTCGTCGCTGGGATAGTATTTTTAGATGGAACGGCATTTTTCTCCAGCGGTGGTACTCCTCCTCACTTCTTCCCGGAATATTTCGATGGATTCATCTCCATCTTCTTAAGCCAGGTACTTGTTTCTTCCTCGGTGGTAGCCAAGGGAATGACATTTTTCTCGATCTGGGCTCCTTTTCTCCCCTCTAGCCACAGTATCTGCGGACGAATGGTGTTGAAGCTCCCTGGTGTAGTTGGGATTCTGTCCGTTGGCAGCGCTGATGGTATTGCGTCTTTTTTTTTTTTTTTTTCCTCCTCCTGCTTCTATTTTCCTCGCCGTAAGGTTTTACGCGATAATGGGCACAATGTTATTTCAGAACTATGCTTGGTATAGGCTGATATTAAATGTATATATATATATATATATATATATATATATATATATATATATATATATATATATACGGGTGTCCTCAAATAAACGGCTAAACTTCGGGAATCGATGCAGGATAATAAAAGAAAGAAAGAAAATTCCTTTGGAATTTTTCTCGTTTTTGCTTAATTTCCGAGAAAAACGGAAAAACGACAACACAATTGAGAAAAGGCATTCTTACATAATGCCTATATAAAAATCATTAAAAGTATATGATTTGGGAATCCTTGTGATCAGGTGGTTTATGTCCTAAATGGGTACCTTGTACACTTGGGCCATAAGCCATCCGCACCCAAATTTACAAAACGACCATCTTTCTACCCCTGCTTTATCACAATGTAAGCCTAATACTAGAAATATATCCATGTGTTTCCTTGCAGTAGTTGGAGCATGCAGAATTCTCAGCTGCAGTATCCTACAAGCTGCCAGAACAGCCTGCCGAGAACCAGCCAGCCCAGTTATGGAACTACGCTACAGACACAGGTATCTAGGTCTTGACAATAGTACTGTATGTTTGTATGATATGTATGTATATACAGGGTCACGCCAGATTTAAGGGGATTTGAAGATCAAACTTCGTATGATATTGTTAACGAAGAAATAAATAGGGCTTCCATGGTTTTGAGGGTCGCTGAATTCGAATCCGGGATCTGCTTCACTCCATCACGCCAGATTTAAGGGCATTTGAAGATCAAACTTCGTATGATGTTGTTAATGAAGAAATAAATAGGGCTTCCACGGTTTTGAGGGTCGCTGAATTCGAATCCGGGGTCTGCTTCACTCCATCACGCCAGATTTAAGGGCATTTGAAGATCAAACTTCGTATGATATTGTTAACGAAGAAATAAATAGGGCTTCCATGGCTTTGAGGGTCGCTGAATTCGAATCCGGGGTCTGCTTCACTCCATCACGCCAGATTTAAGGGGATTTGAAGATCAAACTTCGTATGATATTGTTAACGAAGAAATAAATAGAGCTTCCATGGTTTTGAGGGTCGCTGAATTCGAATCCGGGGTCTGCTTCACTCCATCACGCCAGATTTAAGGGCATTTGAAGATCAAACTTCGTATCATATTGTTAACGAAGAAATAAATAGGGCTTCCATGGTTTTGAGGGTCGCTGAATTCGAATCCCGGGTCTGCTTCACTCCATCAAGCCAGATTTAAGGGCATTTGAAGATCAAACTTCGTATGATATTGTTAACGAAGAAATAACTTTTGTCTTTTTTCAAAAATATTGTTGTTGTTTTTTTTTTTATGAAAAACTGTATTTTCACATATAACTATGAAAGACAATTAGCGATATAGCCTTAGCTAGAAAAAATATCTGCTCTATTGAATATGGGAGGTCCATTAAGTGTAACGCGCACGCGCGGTAAGGTTGTATGCTATCTAATGGGGCGAGGGGATAGGGAGTAGGTTATTGTTCGATGTTTTACACGTCAAAGGTTGTTTACATCATAATAGTGGGGTGTGTATGGAGTAAGTAGAACATGGGAGGTTCATGTGTCCTAAGTCAGTATGCAGTTATATGGGAGAGGGCATTAGGTCTTCTGCTGCACCTACATTGGGCCAGTATTTCTCCCGATCCGATCCAATCCGATTTGCTTTGACCGACAGCGGCCGACGTGAGTGCCTACAATGGTCCCGACCCGATCCGATCCGATTTAGCCACAACCCATCAGTAATGCCCTCGTAGTGAAATGAAAATGGGTGATTGATTTAAGAAATACCAACTAATAAGCATAAAAACCTTCGATTAGGTATGAAGGAGGAGTTGAGAGGCCAATCAATCTTCTGGAAGTATATTAGTCCCGAAAAATAAATCTTAGTGACAGTAAATTGTTAACTGTTATACTACGATAAGAGAAACATTGGTATTCGTATTTTAACATTATTTATAAGAAAGGTAGCTAGAAGTTTATAAGCATTGTAGAAGTTTATAAGAATCGGTGGCCGTTGGAGTGGACCGGATTGGATCGGGTCGGGACCAATGTAGATACCTCAATTAAGATGCATGTGTTTGTTTTTCTTCCGACAGTCTGTGGCTATCTGATCGCATAGGATCGGGACCAATGTAGGTGCACCCTTACGTTCGACGCTCGGGGTGATTATGTTCAGTTTCGTGGCTTTCTGCGTGCCGTTAAGTAATTTGACTTCGAAAATGGTACCAAAAATCCTAATAATTTCCCGCCAGAGTTTTATAATTAACCACCAAAATCCGTCAACCGGAAGGGGGGGTTAGCCTGATCCCAAAACACCAATTTGATCATACCAGCCGTAGTTTTCGTTGAATTGAATCAAAAGTCTGTATTAGTTGTGGTCATCTAAAGACAAAAATACGTTGTAAAAATGAACTAAATCGGTTAATTAGAAGGGGAGGGGGTTACTCTAGATAGACCCAAATTACCAATTTGCTCATAACGGTCGTAATTTCTTTTGTATTGTAACGAAATTCGATGCACGTCGTGGGTATCTAATGAGACAGTATTAAATTGAAAATTCCATTTAATTTAATTAAAACGGTTCATTAGAATTTGGGGTTTACTCAGTGTTATGTACAAATTGAATGGCCACCATACCAACATTGATTGTATCTTCCACCACTAGGAGCGCCATGGATGCTCTATCCTGCTTCTCATCTAAATTAAGTCAGCTGTTCGTTGCAAATTTAAATATAATATATATAGGTTATTTCAAGCAAATTATTCAAGAATGCAGGGCAGACTACCCATATTCTGAGGAAAGTGCTTAGTTATGCAGCTTCTGCTTGGCAGACTTTTTCCTTTCTTGCTCACCATGTCTCACAGAAGTGTGCTAAAGTCTTCCGGTTTACAGTAGTGTGTGTTTGATCCTATATGCGCGGGCATACCATTCCGGTTACCCTTACACTTTGCCTGTCTACTTCCATTGGTGTAAACACGTTTAGATTTCGTTCCCTCTAATGAAAGCGGTGTTATGCGTCCCCATTAACGGACCCACGAATGAACCTTCCTTGTTTGCGATTTGAATTATGAGCAAATAAAATGATAAACCAAAATACAAGAAAATTACAGCTGTGTTTTCCTTCAGAACGACCCGTGCACCATGTGGAGGAAGTTGCCTGGCCATTGTTATCACCAATCATATGACAGGAATCGATATGTGAGTAACAATTGGAAAAGTTACTTACAACTGCTTTTAGATTAAATAATACATCCATTTCCTTAAAAAATATTACTAACATAAACCCACCCCTTAACGATCATCAACAGTCAATATCAAAAATATTATTATTCCATAAGCATGTGTGTGAATATAGGATTACATTTTTTGTGTACGTCTTTGTTAGAATACTAGACCAAGGGCCGCCACATCTCAGAGCCGGGCCCGGGACCAGTTCACGGGCCCCCACTTCTCAGACCCAGAATGAAAATTCTAGTACTTTGCTATAGGACTTTGGGCATTTTAAAGTAATTTTCATCTTCAGTTTTGAGCAAAGTGAGAATAAAAGCCGACAATCGGTGCTGCAAAGGTCACTTTCGGTACTTTTTTTCCAATTAGCGAGGATCAGCCCGGGCCCCCACGGTGCCCGGGCCCGGGACAACTGTACCCGTTTGCCCCCCCCCCCCATGTGGCGGCCCTGGCTAGACCAGCAAAACTCCTCCTGCATGCGTGTGACTTAAGGCTTCGCGCACAGTGGGGCCAAACGACATTTTGTGTTTAAAAGGCCTCCAAATCTCAACCGATTTCAATGTATTTTTTTTTTTTTTTTTTTTTTTTTTTTTTTTTTTTTTTTTTTTTAATGTAAGCTAATAAAATTTAGAACAACTTAGTCTCAATGTTGGGCAAAACTAAAAACTAAAACTAAAATTAAAACTAAATTCACTTTTTGGAATAAACTAAAACTAAACTAAAAATTGCAACCTAAAAAAAAAAACTAAAACTAAAATTTTACTAATTAATGGATTTTAACTAAACTAAAACTAAAACTAAATCTTTGGGAATTGACTAAAAACTAAACTAAAAATTTAGTTTAGTTTAGTTTAGTTTAGTTTTACTAAAATAACATGAATTAATATAAATCATATGTTATTTCGATAATTAAGTAAATTATTAAAACTAATAGAACTTGCTTAAGAATAAGAAATTGTGGCTTTTTCTCGTAATTTGAAAACATATGTTCTTTGATAAACTAAATTAGTTAACTAAAAACTAAAACTAAACTAAAATCACAAATTTAGGTCTCCTTTACTAAACTAAACTAATTGCATTACTAAAAACGGAGTCCATATGATTAATAATTATACAAATCTAAAACTAAACTAAAACTAAAACTAAAAATATAACATTAGTTTAGTTTTAGTTCGGGAAAACTAACGTTAGTTTAGTTTACTAACGTTAGTTTTGCCCAAAACTGCTTAGTCTACCCTGACTTTTGTTTTTTGTTTCCACTGTTTATTAAATTACCTGTAAATAATTCACAAAGTATTACAATTGAACATAAAATATTTCATTTTTCATCTAACTTAAAATCAGCACTGATATTGTTGAAATTATACAGCCAAATCTTGATTAGACATGGAAAAAATCAATACCTATTTTCAAATCATTCAAAAATCATATTATTTCAATTAATCTCATTTTTTAATTAAGATAAATTTACGTTTTGAAGATGGAAGTCTGATTTGTTCCAAGTCTAATCAGGATTTGAATGTTTAGTTTCAATGATATCAGTGCTGATATTAAATTAGATGTAAAATAAAATATGATGTTATGTTCAATTGTAAAACTTCCTGAATTATTTACAGATAATTTAATAAACAAGGAAAACAAAAAAACAAATGTAAGGGTAGAAAAGATTGTTCTAAATTTTATTAGCTTTCACTTAAAAAAAAAAAAAAAAAAAAAAAAAAAAAAAAAAAAAAAAAAATGCATTGAAATCGGTTGAGATTCACAGGCTGTAGCCTTTTTTGAAACCCAAAATGTCGTTTGGCCCCAATGTGCGGCGCACATTGAACGCAGCCCAGAAACAGCACACGCGTTGGTGGTTCTGTGAAGCACAGTTGCCACATGTTGGACCCAGCAAAAGGCTACCCCAGTCTGCTAGGATCCACGCGTGATAACATTGGTCCACTGCGCATAGATTTCATGGGCGTGAGTAACGATGCTTTAAACATGCTTCAGACATTCGATTACCAGTTTTTCGCTCTAAATTGGTTTCTGGGCGTTACATTATGTTCAGATAATAGTTTTCGGCTCAGCTAGGAGCAGTTTGATGAGTTACATGAGCTGATTAAGGTATTTATTTAAGGTATTAAGGCTAGGGTACGTAACGCCTAGAATTGGGAGTGAAGAAAGGTTAGTAATATACCTGCGGTACCGTAAAATTGGGTCACATTAGTACAGAGTGGTGAAATTGTTACATACCTATAATTCCATTTATCCATTACCTAAAAAAAAAAAAAAAAAAAAAAAAAAAAAAAAAAAAAAAAAAAAAAAAAAAAAAAAAAACAGTCCCGTAACAGGCCACAAGGGCCCAGAGGGGCAGGTACCGTTGAGGTATCTGATTCTTGACCATACGGTACACTAGGGAGATAGTGTTTTCCGGCCGCCTGATTTTCCCCTTGGCTGCTTCGACTGCTAGAGTCATTAGCACCCAAGGTACCCATTATTAATTAAATTAATTAAAGGATGGGTGAGCCTAGGGACGATCTGGGACCCCAAATCCAACCCTCGAACGGCAGCACAAGAAGAAAAAATCTTTATTGCGCGCTCGGGTTTTGAACCTGGGTCCTCCAGTTCATTAGTCGAGTGATCTACCACTGAGCTAACCTCGCCCCCTTATCCATTACCTAAGGGTCAAAATTTGCGCAAAGAGTGCGAACAGACAAATATATACCAATATATTTGTCTGTTCGCACTCTCTAAGATCTAAGCATTTGGAAGCAGTACAGGTTAGTAACAATTTCACTCCACTGTAGTAATGTGATCCAATTTTGCGGTATGTTAATGCATCGATATCCACGCCCAAGAAGTCTGTTCGAAATTTAGAGAGGACAAACTTTTCCACGCGTCATCTTGGCTTAGTCCAACGTACGGCACACTTATTTATTACTGTACTTCACAGAAACACTTACCCGTGTGCTGTTTGTTAACTCGTTTGAATGTGCGCCAGGCTTAACTCTTTTGGACTACTTCTGTCATACAATTCTAGAGCAGCAACACTCCTTATGCATGTGTGTGAATATTTTCTCTGCCTGCTGTTGAAATAGATAATCGAATTCAATAACACAGACACACACAAAAAGAGTGGTAATTTCCAAAGACACCATCCGTATATTCTTATGTATTTCGACAAGCTGAATCCGAATCCGGAGTCCGTTTCAATCCATCACGCCAGATTCAAGGGCATTTGAAGATCAAACTTCGTATGATATTGTTAACGAAGAAATAAATAGGGCTTCCATGGTTTTGAGAGTCGCTGAATTCGAATCCGGGGTCTGTTTCCCTCCTTCGTGCCAGATTTAAGGGGATTTCAAGATCAAACTTCGTATGATATTGTTAACGAAGAAATAACTAGAGCTTCCATGGTTTTGAGGGTCGCTGAATTCGAATCCGGGGTCTGCTTCACTCCATCACGCCAGATTTAAGGGGATTTGAAGATCAAATTTCGTACGATATTGTTAACGAAGAAATAACTAGGGCTTCCATGGTTTTGAGGGTCGCTGAATCCGAATCCGGAGTCCGTTTCATTCCATCACGCCAGATTCAAGGGCATTTGAAGATCAAACTTCGTATGATATTGTAACGAAGAAATAAATAGGGCTTCCATGGTTTTGAGGGTCGCTGAATTCGAATCCGGGGTCTGTTTCCCTCCTTCGCGCCAGATTTAAGGGGATTTCAAGATCAAACTTCGTATGATATTGTTAACGAAGAAATAACTAGAGCTTCCATGGTTATGAGGGTCGCTGAATTCGAATCCGGGGTCTGCTTCACTCCATCACGCCAGATTTAAGGGGATTTGAAGATCAAACTTCGTATGATATTGTTAACGAAGAAATATCAAGGGCTTCCATGGTTTTGAGGGTCGCTGAATTCAAATCCGGTGTCTGTTTCCCTCCTTCGCGCCAGATTTAAAGGGGATTTGAAGATCAAACTTCGTATGATATTGTTAACGAAGAAATAACTAGAGCTTCCATGGTTTTGAGGGTCGCTGAATTCGAATCCGGGGTCTGCTTCCCTCCTTCGCGCCAGATTTAAAGGGGATTTGAAGATCAAACTTCGTATGATATTGTTAACGAAGAAATAACTAGGGCTTCCATGGTTTTGAGGGTCGCTGAATTCGAATCCGGGGTCTGCTTCACTCCATCAAGCCAGATTTAAGGGGATTTGAAGATCAAATTTCGTATGATATTGTTAACGAAGAAATAACTAGGGCTTCAATGGTTTTGAGGGTCGCTGAATTCGAATCCGGGGTCTGCTTCACTCCATCAAGCCAGATTTAAGGGGATTTGAAGATCAAACCTCGTATGATATTGTTAACGAAGAAATAACTAGGGCTTCCATGGTTTTGAGGGTCGCTGAATTCGAATCCGGGGTCTGCTTCACTCCATCACGCCAGATTTAAGGGGATTTGAAGATCAAACCTCGTATGATATTGTTAATGAAGAAATAACTAGAGCTTCCGTGGTTTTGAGGGTCGCTGAATTCGAATCCGGGGTCTGCTTCACTCCATCACGCCAGATTTAAGGGGATTTGAAGATCAAACCTCGTATGATATTGTTAACGAAGAAATATCAAGGTCTTCCATGGTTTTGAGGGTCGCTGAATTCGAATCCGCGGTCTGTTTCCCTCCTTCGCGCCAGATTTAAGGGGATTTCAAGATCAAACTTCGTATGATATTGTTAACGAAGAAATAACTAGAGCTTCCATGGTTTTGAGGGTCGCTGAATTCGAATCCGGGGTCTGCTTCACTCCATCAAGCCAGATTTAAGGGGATTTGAAGATCAAACTTCGTATGATATTGTTAACGAAGAAATAACTAGGGCTTCCATGGTTTTGAGGGTCGCTGAATCCGAATCCGGAGTCCGTTTCATTCCATCACGCCAGATTCAAGGGCATTTGAAGATCAAACTTCGTATGATATTGTTAACGAAGAAATAACTAGAGCTTCCATGGTTTTGAGGGTCGCTGAATTCGAATCCGGGGTCTGCTTCACTCCATCAAGCCAGATTTAAGGCGATTTGAAGATCAAACTTCGTATGATATTGTTAACGAACAAATAACTAGGGCTTCCATGGTTTTGAGGGTCGCTGAATTCGAATCCGGGGTCTGTTTCCCTCCTTCGCGCCAGATTTAAAGGGATTTCAAGATCAAACTTCGTATGATATTGTTAACGAAGAAATAACTAGAGCTTCCATGGTTTTGAGGGTCGCTGAATTCGAATCCGGGGTCTGCTTCACTCCATCAAGCCAGATTTAAGGGGATTTGAAGATCAAACTTCGTATGATATTGTTAACGAAGAAATAACTAGGGCTTCCATGGTTTTGAGGGTCGCTGAATTCGAATCCGGGGTCTGCTTCACTCCATCACGCCAGATTTAAGGGGATTTGAAGATCAAACTTCGTATGATATTGTTAACGAAGAAATAACTAGGGCTTCCATGGTTTTGAGGGTCGCTGAATTCGAATCCGGGGTCTGCTTCACTCCATCACGCCAGATTTAAGGGGATTTGAAGATCAAACCTCGTATGATATTGTTAATGAAGAAATAACTAGAGCTTCCGTGGTTTTGAGGGTCGCTGAATTCGAATCCGGGGTCTGTTTCCCTCCTTCGCGCCAGATTTAAGGGGATTTCAAGATCAAACTTCGTATGATATTGTTAACGAAGAAATAACTAGAGCTTCCGTGGTTTTGAGGGTCGCTGAATTCGAATCCGGGGTCTGCTTCACTCCATCACGCCAGATTTAAGGGGATTTGAAGATCAAACTTCGTATGATATTGTTAACGAACAAATAACTAGGGCTTCCATGGTTTTGAGTGTGGCTGAATTCGAATCCGGGGTCTGCTTCACTCCATCACGCCAGATTTAAGGGGATTTGAAGATCAAACTTCGTACGATATTGTTAACGAAGAAATATCAAGGGCTTCCATGGTTTTGAGGGTCGCTGAATTCAAATCCGGTGTCTGTTTCCCTCCTTCGCGCCAGATTTAAAGGGGATTTGAAGATCAAACTTCGTATGATATTGTTAACAAAGAAATAACTAGAGCTTCCATGGTTTTGAGGGTCGCTGAATTCGAATCCGGGGTCTGCTTCCCTCCTTCGCGCCAGATTTAAAGGGGATTTGAAGATCAAACTTCGTATGATATTGTTAACGAAGAAATAACTAGGGCTTCCATGGTTTTGAGTGTCGCTGAATTCGAATCCGGGGTCTGCTTCACTCCATCAAGCCAGATTTAAGGGGATTTGAAGATCAAATTTCGTATGATATTGTTAACGAAGAAATAACTAGGGCTTCAATGGTTTTGAGGGTCGCTGAATTCGAATCCGGGGTCTGCTTCACTCCATCAAGCCAGATTTAAGGGGATTTGAAGATCAAACCTCGTATGATATTGTTAACGAAGAAATAACTAGGGCTTCCATGGTTTTGAGGGTCGCTGAATTCGAATCCGGGGTCTGCTTCACTCCATCACGCCAGATTTAAGGGGATTTGAAGATCAAACCTCGTATGATATTGTTAATGAAGAAATAACTAGAGCTTCCGTGGTTTTGAGGGTCACTGAATTCGAATCCGGGGTCTGCTTCACTCCATCACGCCAGATTTAAGGGGATTTGAAGATCAAACCTCGTATGATATTGTTAACGAAGAAATATCAAGGTCTTCCATGGTTTTGAGGGTCGCTGAATTCGAATCCGCGGTCTGTTTCCCTCCTTCGCGCCAGATTTAAGGGGATTTCAAGATCAAACTTCGTATGATATTGTTAACGAAGAAATAACTAGAGCTTCCATGGTTTTGAGGGTCGCTGAATTCGAATCCGGGGTCTGCTTCACTCCATCACGCCAGATTTAACGGGATTTCAAGATCAAACTTCGTATGATATTGTTAACGAAGAAATAACTAGAGCTTCCATGGTTATGAGGGTCGCTGAATTCGAATCCGGGGTCTGCTTCACTCCATCACGCCAGATTTAAGGGGATTTGAAGATCAAACTTCGTACGATATTGTTAACGAAGAAATATCAAGGGCTTCCATGGTTTTGAGGGTCGCTGAATTCAAATCCGGTGTCTGTTTCCCTCCTTCGCGCCAGATTTAAAGGGGATTTGAAGATCAAACTTCGTATGATATTGTTAACGAAGAAATAACTAGGGCTTCCATGGTTTTGAGGGTCGCTGAATTCGAATCCGGGGTCTGCTTCACTCCATCACGCCAGATTTAAGGGGATTTGAAGATCAAACTTCGTATGATATTGTTAACGAAGAAATAACTAGGGCTTCCATGGTTTTGAGGGTCGCTGAATTCGAATCCGGGGTCTGCTTCACTCCATCACGCCAGATTTAAGGGGATATGAAGATCAAACCTCGTATGATATTGTTAATGAAGAAATAACTAGAGCTTCCGTGGTTTTGAGGGTCGCTGAATTCGAATCCCGGGTCTGTTTCATTTCCTTCTTGAGATTTATTTCTTGCAAAATAAACACATTTGTCACTGAAATGACCTCGATTTTGCGCTGATGTGCTTAAAAAGACCTCGGATTCGAATTCAGTGACCCTCAAAACAATGGAAGCTCTAGTTGCTAAGCTCTAAATGCTGGTAAACCTGACGTGCTGGAGCGAAACTGACTCCAAATTGGGATTCAGCTAATCGAAATACATAAGAATAGCCACTTATTTGTTTGTGTGTACCGGTGTAATTGCTGAGCATGCGCATGAATTATACAAAGCATCTTGGCTTATGAAATAAATTACATGATTGTATTGCAACAGCTATCAGGAACTTATCCATCGATAACTTTCACTCTTTGTTGATCTGAGAGGTGCGTTGTTCAGATGACAGTATTTTCCCAAGATCGGAACTGGAAATATTTGAGCCTTTGTAAGGACACATTTTCTTCGAACTTAGGTGTGAAAATATTGTTGTTGGTACTTTTTTGGGCACAAAACAATTATTTATAATAATCGAATCGCTTTTCTAGAAATCCTAAATAGTGTTTCGAAATCAAATACGTTTTCTCTCTCGTTTACAAATGCTTCAACATAACAGGACGGTTGAAACTATGGACCATTTTACCAATTATGAAGGAATGGGTCCTTATGATTCTCCTTAAAACATAAGGAATCATTTTGCATTCTCTTTTGGCGATTTGTTGATTTTTTACATGAAAATGTATAGCTGGGTTCTTAGAATTCTTCGTCACGGGTAACGCAAATGTTACGCAAATGTAATAAAAGTATGTCGCGGAATTTGGTGGAATTTTAAATTCTCAATTCTGTGGGAGTTGATTTTTAATCACTGATTACTATTTTTGAGTTATGTAAATTACTGGGTACATGCAATAAATTTACACATATAACATATTACTACAAGAAATGAATAGCTGGTTTTTGTTTACTATCCAAATGCCATTTTACATGATCGAAACCATTTTCCTTCAGAGGAAAATCATTCGAAGTGACATAGGTAGTTTTAGGTCGGTTAAAAAATAAATTTGTAACACGTTATTGGATGCTCCAACAATCAAGCATTTTACGGAGTGGCACCTAAAGGTGGGTCTTATTTGCTTTATTTTCGATAATATAAATTCCAGAACAGGCTCAAATATATAAACTTTGATCAACATAGGTAAATGTTATGGAATAATGTACTTTTCTTATTTTACATGTTCAACATAGATATCCTGCATGTTTTTCTAAACTGATTTTAAGATGAATGTTGTTAAAGTTGCAGAGCCCTCTTCAGCCGGTACAATCCATGCAAGTGTCTGCCGGAGTGAATGCATACAACCAACTCACACCGATGGGTAAGGAACAACTCAGTAATATTTAATATCATTATGAAGCAAGACATACATATATATATATATATATATATATATATATATATATATATATATATATATATATATATACATCCAGCGGTGATACTCCTCCTCACTTCTTCCTGGAATATTTCGATGGGTTCATCTCCATCTTCGTCAGCCAGATCTTTGTTGTTTCTTCCTCGGTGGTTGCCAAGGGAATGGTAGGAACATTCCCTTGGCAACCACCGAGGAAGAAACAACAAAGATCTGGCTGACGAAGATGGAGATGAACCCATCGAAATATTCCAGGAAGAAGTGAGGAGGAGTATCACCGCTGGAGAAAATGCCGTTCCATCCAAAAATATCATCCCAGCGACGAAAAATAACATCATATATATATATATATATATATATATATATATATATATATATATATATATATTCATTTTTTGGATATATTTGGTGTAGGTCAAAAAATAGTACTCCTTTTTCTTATGTACTACTTTATTCCTTGGCTTGCCCTACATGTTTCGTAGCCTTCATGCCACCTCCTCAGGGGCCATTAAATCTCCAAGTGTGGTCCGCTTGCAACCAATATTAAGAATAAATTTGGCAAATTTCTAAATGGCATTTTTAGTAGGATTTTTCTCGCACGCTCGTATGCTGTGGTGGACAAAATCATTTTCAGAGCGGAAAATGCTCAAACATCGATAAAACCGTTTTTGTTTTTTTTTGTATTTTTTTTTAGACAACATTAAATGTTGCCTAATTCACCCAAAAATACTCCAAAACCCCTTAGAAATTGTTTTTTCGTAGTAATTACATATAACACATCTTTGATTGACCGTTTTTGCATGACTTATGGGTTATGTAATTATTCGTAAGCTTCAGGATTGTGACATCTGTTTGACGTTATAAGCGGAATTCCCTCCTTATTGTATACACAGGAATCACTCTTGTGATGAAATCATTGTACCTTTCTAGATATATATATATATATATATATATATATATATATATATATATATATATATATATCAATTTTTTTTATTTTCCATTACTAACCTTTATATTAGTTGATTATAAATATATTATGTTTCAGTGGACCTAGGAACCGGAGCGAATTCCTTCTCTAGTTACAACCAATGTTCCCGTAAGTTCGATTTGAGCAGTGGAACCGTAGACTCAGCTAGTAGATACCCTTACTGGCCAGGATTAGCCGAGCAGGACCCAACTACGACAAGTCAGCAGAGTATGTTATTATATCATATAAATAGTAGAAGGACAATCATATTACACTTGTGTTTCTACACTAATTCCTATAAAAGAAACATTTTTCAGTGTTAGTGTTTGGTATATATCGTCGTGGAAACTACAATATGTCGTATGTCTAAAAATCAAAGATTGCAGGAGTTTTTTTTTTTAGTTGTATCACTTTAGAAATGCTAGTGTGATATAATTCCTTTGGCCAAATTTAAAATAACGTAGTTATGGAATAAGAATAGAAATTTTTATTTCTGTGCCTCCTTGATGTTTGCTATTATCGTAAAATAAGGACACTTCACTTAATAGAACCACAGATTAACTGAAGCCCACTGATTGGCTAGTATTATAAGACAAGGGCAATCTATAGGTGTATTGTAACAGGTTGTTACACTGTGTCTTGTAACAGGTTGTTACACTCTGTCTTGTAACAGGTTGTTACACTCTGTCTTGTAACAGGTTGTTACACTCTGTCTTGTAACAGGTTGTTACACTCTGTCTTGTAACAGGTTGTTACACTGTGTATGTGTAACAGCCGATTGTTTCATGTTCCCTGTGTGTTTCAGTCAAGGACGAGCTCCTCGGCCAGCCTGGTTTGCTTTTCCTATAAGATAAAAGCAATGTACCTGTCGGTGTGTTGTAACAGGTTGTTACACTGTGTATGTGAAACAGCCGATTGTTTCATGATCCCTGT
This sequence comes from Gonocerus acuteangulatus, assembly GCA_946811695.1. Lineage (NCBI taxonomy): Eukaryota > Metazoa > Arthropoda > Insecta > Hemiptera > Coreidae > Gonocerus > Gonocerus acuteangulatus. The sequence continues at coordinate 76,181,212 of OX328129.1, read as the reverse complement.
GTGTTTCAGTCTAGGACAAGCTCCTCGGCCAGCCTGGTTTGCTTTTCCTATAAGATAAAAGCAATGTACCTGTCGGTGTGTTGTAACAGCTTGTTACACTGTGTATGTGTAACAGCCGATTGTTTCATGATCCCTGTGTGTTTCAGTCTAGGACGAGATCCTCGGCCAGCCTGGTTTGCTTTTCCTATAAGATAAAAGCAATGTACCTGTTGGTTTGTTGTAACAGCTTGTTACACTGTGTATGTGTAACAGCCGATTGTTTCATGATCCCTGTGTGTTTCAGTCAAGGACGAGCTCCTCGGCCAGCCTGGTTTGCTTTTCCTATAAGATAAAAGCAATGTGCCTGTTGGTGTGTTGTAACAGGTTGTTACACTGTGTATGTGTAATAGCTGATTGTTTCATGTTCCCTGTGTGTTTCAGTCAAGGACGAGCTCCTCGGCCAGCCTACCGGTAGCATGAACTTCAGTGGTAGTCTGGACTTCGGGCTGTCCAATCCTAGGCCAAAGTGCTTTATGTGAATAGTAAGTAAACCTTTATTTTATTTACCTTATTTTATTAAATTCTCTATTTATTTAATTTTAGTAAAAACATATTTCCTTCTAGCTGTTTGCAAAAAACAACAAGTTTTAATGAAGTGTATATAGTTAATCTTGGAGGTAATAAGGGAATATTTTGGATTCGGCTATGTTGGGAAACGCCCTAAATACAGATTTTTACAAAAATCGTATTGATGTATTTCTAGCCAAAAATCCCAACTATTCCCAAAATATTGACCCTCAAAACAAGTTAAATATGTTTGTACAACAAGAGAAACACGTTTTTAATAAGGTTTTTCTCAAGAATGAGCGAGGAGAACTCTGCCAGTCTTCTGAACATTTTAGCGCCTACAATGTCAATAATGGAGTAGGCATTTAAATTTTATTAAGATAATATCAAAACAAAATAATGTAAGCGCACTAAGATAATGCAGTTTCTGCGAGTCGGATTTCTATTTTTATTCAGTTTACATACAAAACTGTTCAGTATTTTCAATGTCAAATACTCAAAATAATTACACTTAGCACAGCACAAGTCTGCAGCAGGCAGAACAAATATGAGATGACCACCCCGTAAAGAAGAGGCCTGTTTTAGCAACTTTTATAATTAAAAAAATATATTTTTTATTGAACTATAATGCGAGACTTTTCCGTAATAACCTTTAGAATGATCGGTATATGTTTGGAAGAAAAACAGATAGAAACGTGAGGTTGGCAGCATTTAATTAAATCCTCTACAAAAACGGTCCTGATGACATTTTCGATCAAGGAATGTCAATCGGAGAAATAAGTGCTTAAGATTTCTAAATTGTTAGTTTTGTAGAGTAGTATTTTTCCTCTGTTCGCCTGTTTTTTTTTTTTTTTTTTTTTTTTTTTTTTTTTTTTTTTTTTTTTTTTTTTTAGCGCGGTTCCTTCCTCCCCCATAGGGAGGAACCCCGCTTATAAGGTTGATCTCATGACGCAATCCGGAAGTGCCGACTAGAAAATTTTGCGTTTCAGAACCCCTAGAGACCGAAAATAACGGTGGTTAAAATTTGTATATATATATATGTCTGTTCGCTCTGTAGCTCCCAGACGAATGGTCCGATTTTGATAAAATTTGGTACAAAAATCTTTCGTCTAATTTGAAAGGTCAAGTTCGTTAACCAGCAAAATCCGCCTACTGGAAGATGGCGTTTGGGGCGAAATTCGCGCGAAAAAAATCGTAACGCTTACGTTTTTGAGTTCATAAGCTTGTAATTACTCGTTTTATATGCTTCTTGGGCTAGGAAAACGAATGAAACCATTTTCAAGGCGATAGCTTTAACCGTTTTCGAGAAAATGGTTTTTAAGTTGAATTTCGTCCTAATCCTATAGCCCAATTCTTATCCAGCACCAATCCTTATCTCCACCAAGATATCTTAACAGAAAGTGGCCCCGTGATCTACTAAGGTAGTGAAATGTCGTGGAGTGATAAAAATCAGTGAAATTATAATAATTGAGAGCGATATCGATGGATATTTTCTCTCCTCATGATATCACAGGCCACGTCTCATTCGCCTCCAATCCTCCCTGCTAGTCGCAGGGTGTGGTTGGATGGCATAAGGTAACTCCAGGTCATCCTAGAATCCTTCCTAACAAGGAAGGTATTCGGCTGACAACTGGTGGCACCTGAGGCGTGGACATGTAACTAATATCAAATTACAAAATACAGTTCAATTGTAGATTGTAATATTCTGTAAGTAAAATAAATAATAATAATATATTATATGAGATATAATTGATATATCATATAATTATAAGCTGATATAATTGGTATCTCAGTGCCGAATAATGAGAATATCCGGAAAGCATATGCCGAAAAGCTAGGAAAATATCAAAATACTTGGCCATCGAGTTAAAAGATCTCTATAAATTAGATTCCGCTAGAGTTACTGCAGTTATCATTTCGACCAATGGTTTGATACCGAATACTACAGTCAGTGTCACCAAATATCTGAAATTGTCAGAGGAACACCTAATACTATCCCAGCAAGCAGTTCTACTCGACACAGCTAGAATCGTCAGAAAATTTCTTAATGCCCATAATTAAAAAAAAAAAAAAATTATTTAAAAAAAAATAAATATAATTCTTTTTACTGGTTGGAACTATCCCCCAGTAAAAATATTCTCCAGTAATCTGAGAGACCCCACCCCCCATAATACTAATAATAATAATTGAATTTAACAGTAAAATGTGTATCTTAGGGGGCGTTTACATCTGACACTTCTCGCAGGAAATATATATCAGGTGTCGGATAGATATTCTCTTGAAGGTTTACATACTGACAGAAATAGCTAGACATTTATGTCATGGGTATGTATAGGACAGTTCTGGATTTGTCCTAATTTGCGATAAATTCACCAAAAGCACAAATAATCAGTGTTTACATCTGTTGGTATAGAAGTGTCGACAATACAGCTAGTAGCCAAGATATCTATCTCTGAAATTAAATTCTTCTCGTAAAAATCTGTGTTTACATCTGGTTGTATAGAAGTGTCGACACTTATAGTTCGTGATAGAAATGTATATCTCAGACATAAATTGTTCATGGTTTACACTAGTCGCAATTTCTGTCTGATATAAATTTCCTGCAATAACTGGCAAGTGCAAACCCACCCTTAGTAAAACGAAAAAAGAAAATGAGAAATGTTGTTACAGTGTTTCCAAGAGCGAATGTTGATAAAGAGCATGAAGTAATTTCCGCTTAGTAGGTATAACTGCTTCTATTCCTTTGCTAATAGCAACAGGGATAAGAACGGAACCGCGCTAAGATGACGCAGGCGGACTTTTTTTGCGATTACCACTTAATGAATCTTGCTCACTAATAGGAGTTGCTGACTTCTTGATAACCTCATGAATTCGGTAAAAAATGATACAGCCTCTGAGCTCTTTATAGCCCGAGAATTTTATGTGCCTCGATAAAAAGTGGAGCGAATGCCATTTTTCTGTTGGACGGAAAGAATGAATCAACCCTGAAGGTTAGGTATTGAATGAATTAGAAGGGGGGTTATGTTCAGATCTATTTCAGGCAAATACAGCTGTTGGTAGTAAGTCAGCGCCTGCGTCTTAAAGCTTCTCTCTCGCTCTCTCTCTAGGAGTTCGGTTTGAGAAGTCGATATTACAAGAAAGGGTTACAATGACGTCAATATACAAGCTTCAACTCGTGTTTTGATTGAAGTCTTGTGTCGACAACATCGGAAACACCTTTCTTGAACAACATCGTGTCTTCTGTATTTAGGAGAAAATAATTAGCCGTTGATGTGATAACAAATCTGCGATAACAGAAAACGTCAAATATTCAGAAAAATCTAAATTTCGAACGATGCGGCATGCTCTTTGCCAGCCTTTTTCAGCTAAGAAATAAATATCAAGGCGCACGGTAGAACGCCATGCCAATTTCCGGCCTACGCACACTGTGTGTATATTACACGAAATACTGGAGCCGATTTTTACTCTCTCAAACTTTGAACCAGTTAAAGATAAACCTATGAAACTTTACAAAGGTATTAAACTCATAGATGTAAGTAAAACTTCAAAGTTTTATAATTCTACATTGAATACATTGAGTAAGCGATGGAAAATCGGAATTCATAGGACTCACTCACTCAATCATCAAAATTATTAGGCCCTTCCCAAGAAGCTAGAGATTTAAAATTTTGCAAGGCGGTAGACTTTAAGGTGTCAATAAAGGCAAAAATCCTTACTTCAACAAAAGTTGTGTTTGATCCTGCTTCTATAGGGAGGGGTGCCCGTTTTTTACTTTTTTTTTCCTACAGAAACCCATCATTTGGGGTATCAAACGAATCATCTCGATTATGAGAACATATATTTATTGATTTAAGAAACATTTAGACGCATGTTAACATTTTTATGTACATTTCTATTATTTAAATTATGTATTTAAGTCAATGCGACATTAGACTTGAAATTAATAAGTGTCAGACAAGGACACAAGTGCATTTCTAAATAATGATCAGACTAGAAGTCATTATGAAAAATAAAATACCGACATGATAAAAAGTAGAAAGAATAATAAAACATAGTTAACGTCCCCGCGTTATCCTCCTTAAGCCAAACATCGACAGAGCCAACTCAAAATTCACGTACAAAAAGTATTGATATTCCTAAAAAAAACTAACGCTGAAAAAAGAGGCCAAGTTCCAGGTCCCTCCCAAATACAGATTGCCTATGAAAGTTATGATATCATAGTATTGGGGGGGGGGATACACAATTACCAATGAGAATAATCAAAACAGTAAATATATATATATATATATATATATATATATATATATATATATATATATATATATATATATTTCACATGAGAACAAAAGGTTATGAACAATTTTTTTTTAGTGCTCATTAGGTAAACGAAGGTTTTTATGAACATATTAATCAGTAGTTATATTCAGCACTTGGAGTAATTAAAACCCAATTAACAGAGCACCCAAGCAAAAAAGTCCGACTCGCAGGAACTGCCAAAGTAACCTTTGGAATTTGCAAATGAAAACATACAGTTATTAGGTTTTTTTTTTACCTTTTAGTGACAAATCTAACTCTAATAATAGCAATATTTTAGGCGTTGCAAGGCACAGGAAACTGACAGTAGCCATATTACACAGAAGTGGTTATTACTCCATCCGCCTTCTCCTACATTCTGAAGGAAGGCTTTATAAGGCAATACAAAACTAGAATACTCATTACACTGTTAGATAAATTTAAAAAAAAACGAAAAAAAAAAAAGGAAGCCCGGTGGCCGTGTGTGTTAAAGCGTAAGTACTTAACACTCCGTCCCAAAGGTCGTGGGTTCGATTCCCACTATGGGGTGGTGGCTTTTCTTTAGAAATAAGAAAAGGCATCAGCCCTATCCTGGCTAGAAAAGGGTGGTAACCTATAGATAACCCGTCCTAAAATTTCTTAGTTATCCGCTTAGGGTACTGTCAGTTTCCTGTTGTGGCGCCTTAAATCTTCCTTCTCTTCGAGATATTATTTTATATGTTTCACAAAAGATCAAAACCCTACAAATAATTATTTCTATTTCCTTACTGATAGTGATGGGGCTTGAGATATGACGGCTAAGGTTGGTTCAGCTGTCTTGTCATTTATAATATTTTGCTTAATTGCATTGGCCATGTCTTGGTGTTTTATTGAACAGTTGAGTACATGTTTTCTTAAATAAAATTTTTCATAAAAAATCTGCGGTAAAAATGAAGTTTCACGCCCTCAAAACCGATTTCTTTCAAATTTTGTTCAATAGCGTATTTTGATGCACTAAGCACGAATACGTTAAAAAAAAACCTTCGCATTTAACTAGGAAAAAAGTTATTAAGCACTAAAGTTAATAGAATAATTAATAGAATTCTATTAATTTTAGCGAGTTGGGTTGACTGGGGTTTTGTTATCTTCTTGAGCGAGCGGAAACGCATAGCACGTATGCCCTTAAGCGACAGGTGACGACGGGTGAGGGTGCCCTTAAAATTAACAATATTTTTGAATAAATGGTTTCTGAACATTTCAAATGAGAGTTCTCTGTTTCCCAATGTTACATATCTGCGCATGCGCGTGTTTACAAATACGCTGTTGACACCTAGTTTTATAACCTTCCTAATAGTGAACTTTAGTGCTTAATATTATATTCCATTAGAATTCTATTAATTTTAGTGAGTTGGATTGACTGGGGTTTTGTTATCTTCTTGAGCGAGCGGAAACGCATATCATGTATGTCTTAAAGTCGTCATTTATGCCTTAAAGTCGTCACAAATTTAGTTGTTAACATTAGCTCTCATAACAGCGAACTTTAGTGCTTAATAACTTCTTTCCTAGTTAAATTTGAAGGGTTTTTTTTAACGTATGCGAGTTTAGTGCATCAAAATACGTTATTGTACAAAATTTGAAAGAAATCGGTTTTGAGGGCGTGAAACTTCATTTTTACCAAATCTGCTAGGGAGCTTTTTCTAAACCGTCATGCCCTGGCTGCTAGTATATTTTAATGTGCTTATTATAAGAGTGAATTGTTTTGAAATTGTCTATAATTATGAATTGCATATATTTCTGGAATAATTTCAACATAATGTGACAACATTTCTTGATGACTGCTTCTCTGTTTCAGGAACCTTGGGCATCCTTCATATCGTCATCTGGCGGGCAGTCGGGCGTCTGGAAGCCGATGTCGAGTTTAAGATTGCTCATGTAAAGATTTGATTGTGATGTAATTTTGTATTTTTTCCATTATGTATTGTATATTCATTGTTTATTTATTTATTGTGAATCTCTGGAGAGGATGTATTGTTATTTCTGTTTTATTTTCGATCTACTCTATATATGTAAATTTTAAGTAAACATGTGATTTAAAACTATACCAATATTAAAGAGTCATATTTATTATCATTCCTTGATGACTGTATTATCCTTGTGTCCTAGATATGACTGTTGTAGCTGGATGTAATACTACCTGCGCGAAGCATTGATAACTTGTCCAGTAGTGACAACATGAATACGTATAGGCCATGCAACAGGATTTTAGGCGGCCTCTTCCAGGCGTCATGTGAATAATGGACTTGATAACAAGTGTAAAATGTACATAATTACAGCAATGGCTTTTTGAACCCCCTAATAATGTGCTGTTTATTTCGGGCAGAAATTTTATACACAACAAAAACATGTTCAAATCTGTATAATTAATATAAAACAAATCTGAAAGCCGGTCAGAAATAAAGTTCTTAACCCTTTAAGTGCGCGAATCCACTATAGTTGCTTTAGCCCGACTGTCTTGTGGTGCGGTCAGCCATTATAGTGGCTCAGTTAACAGTGCTCGAGGTGCTTGAATCAATGCGCCAAGGCACAATAATGGCTCGGTAGAGGGGCATCTGTTGAGAAATTAGTAGCTACTTTTAGTACCGGTAGATCATTATACATATAAGAATGATATTAAGGGGTCTTCCCGTGGTCTAGTGGCTAGCGCCTTAGATTCCCATAAGTGGGAGATGGTGGGTTCAATTCCCACCGGCGGCAGGAATTTTCTCATCCCACGGCTCGTCGAGAAAATTCCTTGCTGTACCCTGGATGTCAGCGCTAATGGCCTAGATAGCATAAGTGCTACGCATTTCCTCAAAATGCGCCTTTGGGATTGACGTACCACTGAAAAAAATGTTAAATTGCATTTCGGCCCATTTTCCACCGAAAACCCAGTGATCTATATTATCAACGAGTTGGATTGACTAGTTTCAATATAACCTTGAGCGAGCGGAAACCCATAGCAATTATGCCATTAACATAAGTATTACGCGGTTCCTCAAGGCTATATTGAAGCTCTAGTCAACCCAAGTTGATAATCCCGTCGCCATATTGGCAAAACCTCAACTCCGCTGATGATCCAGATCACTGACCCGGTGATGATGCAGATCTCTGAGAGCCGGTTCTTTAACCTGCGTTGAAGCTAATACGTAAGAACCTCAAAACCTATCTGTGAATGCTTCTAATCCTTTAGATTAGATATACTCAGGGCCCCTATCTGAGGGGAAAGCAACTCGACCTAAAAAGATCTATTGTGCCCCTGACACTCTGCTGGGTCACTTATAGCAGCCCTGCGTCTCTGACAAACCCTCTGATCTTCTGAGGTGTGAGCTCAGAGTCTCTTCCTGGGTCAGTTATTCTAACAGATCCTAGGTACATAAAGCGCCTGCGTGAGAGTACCGCGCAATCACATATTATGTGTGCGGGTGTTTCCTCCTCTATCCCACATAACCTACATAGAGAGGTTGTAGCCAGGCCCATGTTGTATAGATGTTTATTCATCTTAGCATGACCTGTGTAAAGACCCACAGTCTCCTTCATAGCTTTCCTATGTAGGGACAGAAGCATCTTTGTTCGTTTCCTGTCAATTTGGTTTAGGAAACGCTTTGACTGTCTTTGCGTTTGGACTCTTTGCCAAACGCCTAGATGTTGTAGCCTCGCCCAGTCATCAATTAATGATGATCCAGATCACTGACCCGGTGATGATGCAGATCTCTGAGAGCCGGTTCTTTAACCTGCGTTGAAGCTAATACGTAAGATACCTCAAAACCTATCTGTGAATGCTTCTAATCCTTTACAAGTGAACGGAATATGAACGGACAAGCGCTAAGATGAAGCAGTTTCAGCGAGTCGGACTATTTCCCAATAACATGTTGTTAAGTCGAACTATAACATCGATGAATCGATGTTCTGTAAATCGAACTTTAGGTAAGTCGAACTATTTTTCACGATCAGTAGAAGAACAACTTTTCGATAGTTGACTAGATCTTTATTGTGTGAGAAGGTTTTGATTGCAAAACTATTATTTATGCCCTAGTGCATTTGTAGGTAAACCGAGTTGTTAGAAAGAAAATATTGAATTTGCCATTGCGAGTTCGTTCAATAACCGCAACACTAAAATTGTTTAGATTCCAATAATTAATCCTGGCTGTCAATAAAGTCTCTGAGATAACTGTTTTGGATGAAATTATAATTAAATTTAATAAGATCCAGTGCTCTGAAAGCCATAATAATCGTAAAAAAAATAAAAGAAAAGAATTTACAGGGGAACAAACAAGCCGACACATTTTTTTCACGATCGGTATGTAGTGATTAGATGGATCAAAAATTAATTTTTCATTTGTATCATTACTAAATCTAACACTTTCCTTCTTTTTATTCATATAATAAATTAATGAAAACATATTATGTTTTCATTGAACCATTTTCTAGTAAAATATTACGTAATCATAGTAGAGTAGTTCATTTGTAGAAATAACCTCTTTGTATTACCTCTTTGAGTTACAATTGAATCTTACATTTTTCCAAAATTCATTTTCATATGCATTCAAAAACATTAGTTTTTAGAGCAATGATAAAAATGATAGCAATGATTTAGTCCAATGATAAAAAATAATATCAACCCATGCGGTTATTGATAAAAAAATCGATAGGTTCTTTCCCCCGAAATTTTGAATTTTCTAATAGTATACGTTATGGACACAAAGGTTAGGGTTGTCTGTATATTTGAAACCGAGATAAGCATGTTTTCTGTAGAAAAATCATAGATTCCTTGTAAGAATTTACTTTCAGAACGATGGCTATTGAAATAGATCCCAGGGAAGTATTAGAGCACCTTAGATATTTGGGATACAGATCAATTACTAAGGAACAACTTAAAGAGTTTGTTAGAGGTTTGTATTTTTAGCAATATTTTCTATCCTAGTGTTTACTTTTTTTATTAGTGTTGCTAATAACTTCTCTATTTCTTAATGCTGTATTTCTTATTAGATCTAAAAAGACTCATCAAATATGAAGAGAGCAAAGAGCAAAATGGGCAGAAAGAAACTCATTCTTCTGGAAAGATGTCTGTAGCTTGTGAGACAAGTTTGCCATTTCCTGGTTTAAACAATCCTTGTCAAGATGTCATTACGCCAGATCATGAAGATAGAACAAGTACTGACTCCTATTCCCAACACGATGGTATCTACTTTGCGGAGAATTCATCACAGCCTCCTCAAGATAGATCTTCGTCTTCAAGGAGCTATCATCCTGATGACTACATTGGTAATGTCATTGTAGTAATTCTAAATTTTATGTCGTTACCTCTTACACAAAACAAATACAAATGTGTTGTTAGGCAGAATAGAACAAAACTATCGACAATAAGCAGGGGCAAATTAAACAAACAGTAGTAGAATGTACATCCAGCATAATGCCTAGTTTATGTGAGCTAAGCAATTGTGTAAATAGAATTTGCCATTATTCACTTGCCTCTTGTAAATAATGGCAAATTCTATTTACTAAGCGACAAGTAAACTCCCCCACCACCATTCTACTACGCAGTTGTCTCATGTCACATCGTGTAAACGGTTCAACAAGTGTTTAGTGATGAGCAATGTTGGAAAAAACTTAAATATTAAATTCACAATTAAAAACATTACATATAGCATCAACCCAAAATTACTTTGTAACCTTTACGAAGAAATAGCACAAGAAGATTTCCATTGTATATACCTACCCTGCCTGGCTTATTCAAACCTAAGTACAAAATACCTACCATTTATCAAACCACCCTCCGATACTGCTGAACTATACCACATAATTAATTCAAACTCCAGATCTAATTATTTTAACTTATATAAATATACATCAAATTTAGTAAAGTTGAGTTCTAAAAGCTTTAATGATTAAAAGAAGCGACAATTTAATCATAGTCACCACGTAATTAATATACTTATTGGCTGATCTTAGTTATTTAAAACAAAACACCTACAATTTAGATTTATATATTTCATCCGAATAAACAATTAATAATAAAAAAAATTAATAGTTATGGAGAGACTAAACTAATCCCTCCAAACCCAGAAGTTGATCTCCCAAGTTAATAACATATTTGTCAGGGTTATTATTATCTAATGATTTATTTTTTGATATTGGTTAATAAATAACATAACTTATTAAGGGTCCCACTTGTGTAAAATTTAAATTATTTTTATCTATACGGTGCTCCTTAAAAAGTACTTTTTTCATGAAAAAAATCTAGTGTATCAATACTTTTGACTCATCACTTTTGTATATATAGATTTATAATATTTATTGCTAATATCTAATGATTTATTTTTTGATATTGGTTAATAAATAAAATAACTTATTAAGGGGTTTTCTCACTTGTGTACAATTTAAATTATATTTACCTATATGGTGCTCCTTAACCCTCCGTCGACCACGTGAGAGAAAGTTACACCGTAGCCCACGTGGGGTCCACCAGGACCCCAGTTACATTTATGCTTGTAACATGCTTAAACTTCATAAGACTACCTTCAAAAAATATTCAATCAATTTGTAGGTGTCTGTGAAGATAGCCTCCAAATATGGAGTTTCAGGATCTAAAATTGTGGAAGTAGGATTTGAAATTGCATTACAGAAGGACAATAACACGGGAAAATGGAATCATTCGTCAGATTGTAAAATTCTACGAATTCCGTTTTATCTTGATACCAGATACTACCATGATGCAAACTAATTAAATTGGAAAAATAAAATACATGTAAATATCCTAAAAAAAACTTATTCGGAAGCCAACGGTCAGTCCCCAACCCTGTTTTTCAACAAAAAATAATCAATTTTAGGCGTGGACTATTCTTTATGAACGATTTGACACTGCCGATCTTCGGATCACTACTGATTAGGAAGCTACTCAAAGAGCAGGAAGGTAAGGGGGGGGGGGGGAATAGTGTACGTGAGGTCTGCCTAGACTCCACCTGGTCGACAGAGGGTTAAAAAGTGTGTAATACTCCTGAGAATGGAGAGCGACAGGCTAACCCGGCTCTGCTACAATAGGCTCTATTTACTCGACCAAGAACAATCAAATAAATCTAAATACAATTGGTTATCTCAATTTAAACATAATTTTATTGGCTGAACCAAAATCCAAACATTATTGAAGAAAATCTGATGGTGCTAATAATTAAATATAAAAACAATTTAGTAAACAATGATATTTTGAAAAAAGAAAACTCATATTTGTGTTATTTCTTCAAACTGTTTCTAATAGTTCCTGGCATTCCTCAAAACTATTTACTACTAAACTAACCATTTCCTGTTCTAATAATAATTGCTCATCTACATCCAGCAAATATGCCATCAGATTTTCCTCCAAGTCCATCTAATACACCATCAACCCCAGACTGTTGTGTACTTTATGTAATAATGTAGTTGAAGAAACCATATACCACATCTTACTCTACTGTCCTGTTTATTGTAATATCCACCAAACATTTTTCCCATCAATTATTCCACCCAATGAACACAGTAACATTGTTTCTTCACTTTTAATGTAACAAATGTCTTTAACATATGATTTACTTTTTATAAATTTCTATTATTTCTTTAAGTAAAGATGGAATGGTTGGGATTCGGCTAAATAAACCTCAATATGATTTTGTTTTAAAACATCTATATTTCAGACGTTTCGGCTACTCATTGGTAGCCTTCTTCAGCTAAAATTACAAAAAAAGAAATTAATACAGAAACAAAAAAAAGTTTATAATTGTGATAGGTAACAGAACTATAAATACAATTAACTTATAAAAGAAATATCGTCTTAAATTCTTAGACTGAGTAGAATGAAAAAGTAAATAGGTACAATAATTGATTTTAATAGTAATTAGTAACATTAATTGATTTTACAAAGAAATAAGAAACTACATACCAATGACAAATATAGTAGCTAATAGTAACATTAATTAATTTTACAAAGAAATAAGATACTACATACCAATGGAAATGCCGAGCGGCAGAGGAAGACCAAGGTGGCAATTAAGTAACTATTGTGAAAGCGTCTAAGGAAAAAGGAATCTACTGGGGTATATGTAACTGAAAACAGCAGGTGATGGGAGAAAGGTCGATAATTTATTTTTTTGTCATTTTAGCTGACGAAGGCTACCAATGAGTAGCCGAAACGTCCGAAATATAGATATTTTAAAACAAAATCATATTGAGGTTTATTTAACTGAATCCCAACCATTCCATCTTTACTTATCACCTCGACGGCTAACTATCTAATCATCATGATATTATTTCTTTATATTCAAACGAACATTATAATTAACTCAGTTATCTGAAGGAGTTATCTATAGTTAAGCACCCTTTTCTAGCCAGGATAGGGCTGATGCCTTTTCTTTTTTCCAAAAAAAGCCACCGCCCATAGTGGGAATCGAACCCACTCCCCTTGGTCCGGAATATTAAGTACTCACACCTTAAAACTCATGGCCACCAGGCTTCCTATTTTTTTTTTAAAGTGTGTGAAATTGTAAGTTTATAAATATAACACCGGTAATCCAAGTTTTTTCATTTTAAGTGAATTTTTTTTTTTTTTTTTTTTTTTTTAAATGGGGATGAAATTAGCATTTCAAGCTATGAAATTTGCTTTCACAAAAGTAGTAGACATCCAGTCAAGGCCAGTGGGCTCATTCGTTTTTTTTTTTTTTTTTTTTTTTTTTTTTTTTTTTTTTTATGTCTGGCAAGGAATGCTTTGAAATGTATTGAGTATGCACAAGTTTAGTTTCATTATGTTTAATCTTTAGAACTTTCTTTAGGAAGCCCAGTGGCCATGAGTGTTAGGGCATGAGCACTTAACACTCTGTGCCAAGAGTCATGGGTTCGATTCCCATTGTAGGGTGGTGGTTGTTCTTTAGAAAAAAGAAAGGCATCAGCCCTATCCTGGCTAGAAAAGGTTGGTGACCTATAGATAATGGACATTAAAATTTAAATAAATAAACTTTCTTTAATTAATACGTTTTATCGTTATTAATGTTTTAGAAGAAGAGGTGAGATACAGAGAGAAGGATGATTGTTCTTGTAAGAAATTCTGCGGAAGCTTAGAAGACAAGAATAAAGAGGCTGAGAAGAAGCTAGCCGCTGGTATTTCTAGGAGGAAATGTATAGAACCGGAAAACCAACCTCAACCTATACCTTCCTGTGAGTTATTTATATACACTCTTTCATCTAGATTATTCTAGTCCACTTCCTCCCCTATCTTCTCTCATAGGACCCTTTCTAGAAGGAAACTCTACAGAGTTTGGCTTAATTGTATTTATAAATGTGAATACAAATTTATTTGTACTTCAATTATCTATAGAAATAATAAAATTCTAACGGGTCGCTTTTTTTACATGGAAGATATATGGGAAAAAATACTATTGGGGGCCTTTGTCAACGCAATACTACTCAAAACAATGATTTTTAGATTTTTTGTCTGTTTATCTGTGCTCACTAATCTCAGAAACAGTTTATCCGATTCAATTGCAGTTTTCACTAATATTTATATTAAGCTTCAATTAACATTTAGTGTTGGTTTCATGTCAATCCTCACGACTTACACACTCGTACATTATGTCAAGACAGGACAGACCTACATGTACATACAGCAATACAGACTTATCAATAAAGCACATACTGACAGAGTGTAGACTCAAAACAAATTTTAAATTACCCTACAATTTGACCAACTTACTAAACTTACTGTAGCCAGTACATTGATGAACTTATTAGATATCTAATACACACATATACAAGAATATTTAAAAAAGATAACCATACCCATTTAGTGTAATTGATATTTCGTTAATTGGCCCAATAAAAAGTACTCTCTTTTTGTTGGGCTAATGGAACATTCTCCTACTCATTTGAGAAAGTTAAAGAATTTACATACCTTGGCTGCAATGTAAACATAGCCAATAGCATAACAGACGAGATAAAATCTAGAATTATTAAATCCACTCGCTGTTTTTTTGGCCTCCGGAGTCTTCTCAGGAGTAAAGTAATAAATAGGTCAACAAAATTGCTGGTTTATAAAACCCTCATACGACCAGCGTTGACATACGGCTCAGAGACATGGACCATCTCCAAAATGGATGAGCAGGCACTCCTAATTCAAGAAAGAAGGATACTGCGATCCATTTTGGGGGGAGTATGTGATGGCCGGACATGGAGAAGAAGGACTAACCTGGAGGTGTATGAGGCTTACAAAGAAAAAAATGTTGTCCATTTCATCCGTGTGGGAAGACTCCGATGGGCCGGTCATGTTGCTCGAATGGATCCAGCAGAACTGCCAAGGAAGACAATGGAAGAAGTGCTCCATGGAAGCAGAAGACGTGGGAGGCTGAAGCTCCGATGGAAGGATGGAGTTGCACGTGATGCTAGGACCCTATTAGGCGTACAGAACTGGATGGTCGCTGCACAAGATCGGGACAGCTGGCGGAAGCTGATTCAGGAGGCCCTGACCTAGCAATGGGTTGTGCGCCAGTTAAGTAAGTAAGTAATAATTGGTAGACACCAACTTGTAAAACATGCTCAAAAATAATTTATTCCTAATCGATTCAGGAAAAAGCCCTACTTTTATCACCAAATGGTGAAAAAACTAAAATAAAATAAAATCATGTCAATCGGTTCATAAATAAAAAATGTATGCCAATTTAATGAATCACGTCGAACATTTCATGAACTATCGCCAACTCGATACACACCAGAGTTTTTTTGTTTCTTCGTCACGAAACTTGGTATATAGTATTCCCCTAGCAAATGATTGAACGAGTTCGTTAACCAGAAAAATTGGTTCTTCTGGAGGGGGGTTTACTCCAGACCTAAAGTAGTTATTTGCTCATACCGGCCGCAATTATTATTGTAATGCAACAAAACTCGGAATTCGTTGTGGTCATATTAATAGAAAAATATGTTGTAAAAATAACCTAAATTGGTTCACTATTCATGCGGACGAGACCGTGGGCACAGCTAGTTTTTAATATAAATATAAATAAATTAGTTTTCATGAGTGTGAATAGAAATTTATTTGTTATTTATTTATTCACAAATTTTACTGTAAATACAAATAAATTTGCATAAATAATTGAAAATATTCACACAAAAACAAGTGAATTATAAAAATCACCTTGAAATAACTAGCAGGAGTTGCTCCCCAAAATTGTTTAAAGCATTAAGTTATAATTGTGATGTTTCAAACCTGTTTAGATTCATCTGCAGGCATCTACAATGCAAAATAAAAACCAAGAACAAGCAGAATACTACTCCTATGTCACTATACTATTACGAGTTCAATATATAAGGTAACTTAAATTATGTTTGGGGGTAAACAAAGTATTCTGAGTGATTAACAGTTATTTGACGAAAATGCATTTCCGGTAGATTTGGTATTCCATTATAAGCTGTGAAACAAATCAGATAGAATTGTTATACATTGTAAAATGGTTTGTTTAATATATGACTAGCTGAATACCCGTGCTTCACCACGGCCGATAAGTATTTTTTATATTATGTGACCAAAATTAACGCTACTACATAATTTTGTACGGCTTATTATTGCACGGACTTTAAAGTTACCCAGGAAACACCATGTGGAGGTAACCATGCTTGTTTCCGTAGGAGAGTAACAAAACAAAAAAAAAACACTTAAAAATTTAGGTAAACAGAGACAAATACACGTAGAAAAGCATAAAACTAACAAATTTGAAGATTTAAGCACTTATCTCTTCGATTGACATCGCCCCACCGAACATTACAACAGAATCTTATTGTAGAGAATTTAGTAACCTTTGAATAGCCGCCTTCCACTTACTACGATTTCCCAACCATTTTCGAGATATTTTAGAAAATATACTGAGATCTGAAAACTTTGTATCACCATTCATACAATTTTTTTCCATATACTTCGTTTCTGAATACCCAGTAAATACAGAAAATTAGTTTTGAAAAGTATTTCTATCAATTTTTCTGGTAAATGGCTACAGAACTCGCTTTAAAAATGGTTTCATTCGTTTTCCTACATTAAGGAATCTTTCGCACAAATTTCGCTCCAAAAACCATGTTCCAGTAAACGGATTCAACTGGTTAATGAACTTGACCTTTTAAATGAGAAGAAGGATTTTTGTACCAAATGTTATCAAAATCGAACCATTTTTGAGCCGATGAGGAACTTCTTAATAATTCAAACCCCCCTAAAAGTACTTAAACATTTGAATATTAAAAAAAAACCTTTCTTGCGAGTGTTTACACTCTAAACGTATTGTCCGTGCTAAATTTCAAATTTTTGTGTCAAGTGGTTCGGGATATTATTACCTTGGATGGGCCATCACCAGGGCGTAAACTCTATGAGGGGCAAAATCACATTTTATTTCTGGCAATTCAAGGACTGCCATCATAGTTGAAATTAACCTCAATTATTTAAATTTTAACGTCCATTATTATTAAAGACGAATTTTGGGACGGGTTATCTACAGGTTACCACCCTTTTCTAGCCAGGATAGGGCTGATGCCTTTTCTTTTTTCGAAAGAAAAGCCACCACCCCTAGTGGGAATCGAACCCACGACCTTTGGCACGGAGTGATAAGTGCTCACGCCTTAACGCTCACGGCTACCGGGTCTAGACCTCAATTAAAAATAATACAATGAAATAGATAATGTGCGGTAACAGCTGTTCTTTATCGTCCTAGCAACGCATGCTGCCTTGGCTTGCCTGCTCAAACCAACTAAAACTTGAAACCCCTCTAAAATACTTAAAAATTTGAATATCAAAAAATCCTTTCTTAGCGAGTGTCTACGTTTTATAGGGAGCGTCCATGCAAAATTTCAGATTATTCTGTCGAGTGGTTTGGGCTGGGCGATGATAGGTCAGTGAGTGGTATTTGACAAATATATAGTAGATAACAATATGTCAGCTGTTCTGACTGGTACAGCATATAAAAAGCATATATTTCCTCGTCAAAACCCATTTGTGGTAACATGATCCTATGTGGTACTTCCGTTTTGAAAAGGATGACTAGGAATTTGTAGTTTTCCAGCCACATGCCATTCCTTAGTCCTAAGCTACAACGGCACTAACACAGATGATATCACCTTTTTATTTTGTAAGAAAATAGCACTCTCTTTGCTGTTGATTCTCCAAGCTAATAAATTAGTCTTTTAGTAAAAGAAGGCAAGAAAATGATAAACATTGATAAGGTGTTTTCAATAATGAACATTTAAAACAACATGGAGTAATTTTTGCTCAGTTTCCTATTGTGGTGCTTAAAGTTTTTCATTACTTTTCCTTGAGATTTCATTGTGTATTTTTCACAAATTTCAAAAGTGTTTGTTTTGTTTTTTGAACGGGGTTTGTTTTTGTTTAACTCACTTTTTAATTGCTTGTTTTTGTTTTAAATTCTGTTTATCAGTAAAATTAGTTTTTTAGTAAAAGAAGGCAAGAAAATGAGAAACTTATTGGTAATAGCGTTTTCCCAGAGCAAACAAAGGCGAGGAATGAATTTCCGCTTAGGATACCATCCTAAGCGGCCTTACCATCCTTAAATGGCCATCCTTAAATGGCCTTAAAATTCCATAGCTTTGTGATTTTATTTTTTATTTATTTTTTTTTTTTTAACCCTACCAATAACTGATTATATTCCTTTATTAATGACATTAGGGAACAGAACCATGCTAAGATCATGCACCTCCTGCGAGTCGGACTTTTATTAATTTATCAGTTTGTTTAAGATCATCCCTTATGAATGTGTCATGAACTAACCAATTTCTTGAGGATTGTGCGTAATTATACAGCTCCTGCATGACGGACTTTTTAACTTGTGGCTTTATTATTTGTGCTAGTCATCCGGAGCGCAACAAGAAGGAATCGACCGGGTAGATGCGATCCTGTCGCCCTGTACCACTACTATCAAAACCAATGGTCTAAACGTCCACTACCTGGAGAAGACCCTAGGGCAGATCTACGCTGGGCCGTCAGGACTCGTCTTGCTCAACAGCAGCAGCAGGTACATTATTCTAGTCTTTCAATAGTATGTATTAATTCTACTAGCTGGGTTACCAGACTTCGCTAAAGGAGTTGATGTGAGATTCTGTGGTAGTTGGTATAAAGGATAAACTTTGTTACAAATCGAAATTATATTTTAACTGCAATATTTATATTTACAATACATATTTGAAGACCCCATAGGTCAAGGGGTCTAAATAACAAACTCAATGTTTTGAGGAAAATGGAATTAAAATTGAAGATATTTGGTAAAAGCAACGACTAGAATTTTACTAGTTCCGATCATACCAGACGGATCCTCAGGTCCTTAGCTGTTTATTATCGATAATACATAATAGGTACATTATCCGGTTTATGATTAATATGCAAAAGATTTGGAGAATCCGCGCATAGACCCTTAATTTCCTTCTGGACTTACAAAAGTAGATATTACAAACGAGACAATACTCAAGAGAACACAAGCTAGGTGGCAGCAACTGTCAAGAAAATCACTTGGATCTCTTCACCACCCACAAGATTACGGTGCTCACAACCCATTCCTGTATCTAACTCATTTTTTTCAAAAATGTCCCTTGACTTCTGGGAGCCTCATTAATAAACAACAGTTTTCATTGCCATCCTTTATATTGACTTGATATTATTTCAAGTCAGTATAAAAAAAGAATTTCAAAACTTTTTTTAAAAATAAAAACAAAATTTAAAAATTAAAAAAAAAGTTTTTAAGAAGCAAGCGGTTGACCGGTAGAAAGCCCGGAATAAGAAAATTGTATTAAAGAAAAAAATAACAAAAGTGTATTAGAAGAAATGAGAAGAGATTTGCCATGGATTTTCACCTATTTCAAGCCATTAGCACTGTGCGTTACCAATATCTAAGTGATAATAGGAAAATGATATTATACAGTAAGTTCGTAAAATTGATTATTTTGTATTTAGAATTTTTGAAAAAAAAAAAAAAAAAAAAACTCCAGCGCTAATGGGTTAATGCCAACTTGTGAAACCAGGAGAGTGAAATGGACTCCGCTCCACGGACATCTAAGGTTGTGTGGGTTGCTGTCTCGTAAGGGTTAATGGATTGGTATCATATCATATCCTTTCTGGCGATCTCGAGGCAAAACTCAAACGCCTCATGAACTGTTTCATTCGTTTTATCCTCGGGATCCCCAGAGACTCCCACATATCACATTTCTACCAGGAGCTAAATTGGCTATTCCCTCTTTATCGTCGTCAGTACTTCCTTGGCTCAGTCCTTTACCAAGTAATTCAATCCCGTAGACCTTCTTATATTTTTCAACTTCTTAAATTTAAATCCTCGGTTCACTCCCGTAACACTTGATCTCGTCCTTCCGATCTTTATATTCCTTCCCACCGAACAGCAATATTCGAAAAATCATTCGTCACCCGTGCCACCTCGCTATGGAATTCCTTACCTCTGTCTGTCCGCCATTCTACCAACCTAGAAACCTTTAAATCCCAACTCTTCCACCACCTTCTATCCCTCCAAGTTTTACCCAACCCCTAGTCTATATTGAAGCTGTACACTATATACTGATACTGATAGCATTTATAAGTTTTTAAGTTTATACGTAAAATTCAAAATTATTTTGTAATTTCAAAATTATTCCTATGGGACTTCTGTCCCGGAATAAGAATAAAACTTTTCATTCATTCATTCATTCATATAAATTTTGAAGCCGAGTTAATTTAAAGTTTTCCAAATAAAATTTTCCATTATAAATTATTGCTACTAGTAATGTTACATATAACTTTCAAAATTTTGATGTTACCAGTTAAGGGTTAAACCCCCTTTAAGAAGAAATTATCCCGATTCCTGCTAGAGCACTCTGTACACACTCAAGGCTAAAGAGGGCTCGGAATCAAGAGATACAGCTGTGGCGAGAATACTCGGGCGTCGCCTCTGGAGTACGGCATTCTCCCGCAAAAATACTCAGGCATCGCCTCTGAGGAACATCTTTCTCCAGCCAGTATTCACGGGTCTCACATCGAAGGGGTTAATGGGCAAGAAATTGGCTTTCACAAATTTAGTAGACACCCTGAATTGAAACGTCTCCTCATTTCTAATTATTAGAACTATTTCCAACTATTCACTTTAATTTAGTTTTAAGCATGAATTTTGTTGAAGATATTTCTACAGCGCTTTATCCTCGTAGGATCTGGAGGACAGGCGTACGAAGGCTAAACCTTTTCATATTATCCGCATTGGCAAACCTACAAATACGATTACCATAACTACTCGATTTTCATGAAGGCATTTCTTCATTTTATAAAGGAAAAATAATTGGATGATATGAGATATTAGTAAAAATAAAGAAATTACAATTTAGGTGAAATTAATGACTACTTTTTTTTATAAACTTTAAATAAAAATCAATTGGATATAATCAAACATCATATTGTTTTCTCTGACAAGGGGAGTATACATTGGTTGGCCCATTTTTTTTTTCTGGTGATTCTGCATCAAAAATAGTCGACACACGTCCGAGCGTTCCGTCCAATGAGCCTTAGGAGCTGAGAAATAAAATAAAACAGGTTTAAAATGCTTTATTTTATTTCTTGAGTTTAGAAAATGATATTGACTTTAGTCTTTCACCTATTTATTTGTTTTAGAGAGTAGATTAAAGGAAAAATACAATCGTTCAAGAATAATTTATATTTCATTAAATAAATTCAAAAATATGCTCTCGTTTTCAAGTAAAATAGTATTATACATTTATAGTTTTGCCAAAAATAATAGCAGATTTAAAAAAAAAAAAAAAAAAAAAAAAGAAAATGTGTAATACTATTTTACTATTATTATACATAGGGGAGTTACAAGAACGTTGCATCCCCCTACTCAACGACCATGTATCACTTTTTTTGGAAACAAACTAACTGAAGCCAGGAAATGGCAAAAGATTCCGATGTCTTTCAGAGCATGGTAACAAAAAACAAACTAACTGGAGCCAACTTCAACGAAGGAAAAATATTTGAAGATTACAAAGTCAGATTCAAGATACAAGCCCTATTAAAGAACAGTTAAAGATTTAAGATTTAAAAATTGTAATGGTAAAAAAATAATTTCAGAAAAGTTTATGTGAAGACACAGAAACTAGTCGACAAATGCATAAAAAAAACTGTGTAAAAAGAACTTTAAAACAATCTTTTGACCTATAAGGCGTTTACTGTAAGAAGAAGTAAAATTCATAAATCGATGCAGGATAAAAAAGAAAGAAAAAAAGTCCTTTGGCGTATATCTCGTTTTTGCTTTGTTTCCAAGAAAAACATAAAAACTAAAACACAATTATGAAAAGGCATTCTTTCAGAATCATTAGAAAAAATCATTAAAAGTATATGTTTTATCTTCCACCCCTCCACTCACCCTCCCAGCCCCACCCCACCTCCTTTAATCCCCCCACCCCAAAAATATAGGAGTTAATATGCCTCTCATTTTGTGTGGAATAATGAAATTATAGGTCTCCATTTTTTTACCCCTCGACTGAATGCAGTATTGCCACGCATTCCTAGATAATAAACCGTCATTGTTCTTGGGAGAAGTCCTTTGGCACAAAGATTGGAAAGCTGGTTCCAAGTCGACAGTTGTCCAGTCCACTACGGGAGGGCCATCCGAAACACTAACAATCCATGGTGTTGGGTAGGACGTGGTGGGCCGGTATTTTGGCCGGCTCGATCTTTAGACCTCACACCCTTGGATTTCTGAGGACACATAAAAGATTTGGTACTTAGGAAGACCACTGGGTCAAGGGACCACCACATCCGTCGCATTAGATGGGCCTGGGAATAGATTAGAGCAGAGCAATGCAAAAATGCCAACCAGTCTGGCAATGTGCGATGTGATGCCTGTATTGCTACAAGGGGCCAAACCTTTGAACAGTTTTTAAATTTATTGTTAGTAATTATTAAAAGAAGAAATTATTATTTTATAATTATGAATGCATGCAGTGTTAAATGTTAAACTGTTTCAATAATTGAAAATTTTATTTTATTAAGAATTGAAAGTTATTTTTGTTTTGTGTTTTATCACTTTCCTGCAAAGAAAAGTAGCTATTTTAAATTATGTTGAACTAGAAGCATTATATGTCATAGTTCAATTTTTTTGCCCAAAAAAATTTTTTGTTGTTTTTGTTTGGGGGGGAAGTGAGTGGGCAGAGGGGGTGGAAGATAAACTATATGCTTTTAATGATTTTTATATTACAATATTTATATTATGAACACACAATTGTGTTTTAGTTTTTTGCGTTTTTCTCGAAAACGAAGCAAAGACGAGATATCCACCCTCCAATCCACAATACCCCTCCAACCCACAATACCTTTGCGAACGTTTTTTTTTTTAAAGGCCTTGATTATCTGTATGTCGCAATTCAACCTAAGGGGGAAAATACTAAACATAATCGATCGGTCAGATCTTAATGTAACTGGTTTCTTTAAGTGGAAAAATTGAGGTTTTGGGCTGAAAATATATATTTTTTTACGTTGAAACTTCATTTACTCTCATTTTTGTCATAATGATAGAAAAAAGTGGGTATACCGTTGAAAAGCTAATACTTTGAGGCAGTGCTCGGCACCGGTTCCCGTAGATCACCGAAGTTAAGCAACGTCGGGCGTGGCCAGTACCTGAATGGGTGACCGACCACGTGCTGTTGGCATTATAAAAGGATGAGTTTTTCCTAAAGAGTGCACATCAAAATTCCAATTTTTTCTCAGACAAAAAGCAATCAAAAACGACCAAATTTCGGAAACTTTTGGAACTCTTATCTTTGGCTTGATTTTTCTCCTATTGAATTCACTTCAATGTTTTTTTGTTTCTATTAAGAAGATTGCATTATTTAATCTACTTTCCAACGGTATGCTCACATTTGATGTTAGTTAAATGATTAGGGTAGTTTGCCGTTGTAATGGAATAAAGTCAAAGCCACAAAACAAAATTTCAAAGCCAAAAAAGTGGGATTTCTAGCGGAGAAAACAAAAAATGTTATGGGACATTTTTTGTTGCAAATTAGTCATAAAATCGAACCCTTGGGTTTGGTGCAACAGAACGGTAGACACCCGTAATTATATATATATATATATATAATTAGTTCCATTTTATTAATTGTGGTACAATAATATTTTGACTTGTTTTCAGAGTTTACAAACGAAAGGAATGCCTGTTGAAGGATATCGAAGGAAGTTTCAGACCTGAATCATTGTTCTCGTTGAGTGTGAAGCTCTGCAGTTATTCGTTTGTCCATTTATGGATAAATGATTTTATATATATTATTCCAGTGAATTATTTTTTATTCTATCTTAAGATAATCTAAGTACCTGAAATTTTTATGTCTGATTTTATTATCTTCTTTGAACTTGAAGACTGACTGTTTTGGACTACTTTTTTAAACAAATTAATTTAAATTGACATATTGGATTGTTATTGAATAGAAGTTTGATGAAATTTTAGGGAATTTGGTCACAAAGTATGTAATTAATGTGTTCATCCAAGCACTGTTATTTAAATTTCCTTAATATTACATAAAAACATTCAATGGCTAAGAAAACTTAATCACAAAGTAAATTTGCTATTCAAATAGTTTCATTTGATAATGTTAGAATTAGAATGTTCAACTGGCATAGTAGTCGGAGAGCTGGTAACGCACATTTCATGAAGTGTTTAACTTTAAATTTTGGAATATTGCATCTCTTGGATAGATAAGAAGGTAAGTATGTGTTGGCTAGACTTACCACTGAACACCAGGTACTGCGCATAGGGGAAAGGTGAAAAAAAATATGGTTGGCCCAAGAAAAGTGTTTCATTCAGAAGCCAACAATCTGTAATGTAAAATTAAGGCAATTTTACAATTAATAATAAATAAGGCAGACACTTTTATGGGGGTTAACATGTAAGTCGTTTTTTTTTTTAAATATTCTATGAATCGTTTTATTCACGCTGGGATTTAAACACAGTCTTCAATAAATAAAATTGAACGACCAAGACCGAATGAGATCACAGAGCAAAACCACAACTGCAGCTTATTTCAGTTTATCATAGACAACATTTATTTTCATGTTTGCTGATAATTAAACCCCACAAAATTTGTCAGCCCTTTTGTAATTATTTTCAATTATGTTTATTCAAGACGGTGTTAAAATCCCAGAAGTGTCTGCCTTATTTATTATTCATTGTAAAATTGCCTTAATTACACATTAAAGATTGTTGGCTTCTGATTAAACCATATTTCTTGGGCCAACCATATTTTTGTTGTATCTTTCCCCTATACGCAGTACCAGGTGTTCCACAATAACTCTAGCTAACAAATACTTACCTTCTTATCTACCCAAGAAATGCAATATAGCAAAATTTCAAGGTGCATAAAACACTTAATAAAACGTGCGTTACCAGCTCTTTGATTATAGTAGAGTCCGTCTTAAATGAGTTTCCCAGTTAATTCCCACATATCTCGACTGTGTTAATTCCACATATATTGAATATTTTGGAATAGGCAAAACAAAATTGACGAGAACGGGAGAAGAACAGTCTGCCACTTTACTCCTCCCTCCCTCTCTACCCTCTGGCACTGTGCCTTTTCTATAAAATAAATTGATTTGTGTATATGGAAGAAGTCTGGAAAATATTTCTTCATTTAAAATGTCTATTAAAGTGTACGAAATAGTGGCTTGTGATTCATTGAATTGTATCCTCTAATAACAGCAATGCTCAATTTTTATGACTATATAGTATTTATTGTTGTATGTATAATAAATAAAGCTCATTATATTAATATATATTATTGCTTTATGGTTCCTAAAAATCACAACTACTTATAACTATAAAATTATATATGAGGCATTGCGGATACGAAGGGCGAACTCAAAATCCGGTCAATTTTTTTTTCCCCCGCCATCCGAATCTGGACACTTGAGAGAGAATCTACAGGTATATTATTCTGTTGTTTGCCCTTCTTCCCCTCACAATATACACAGAGAATGAAAACAAGCTGCCTTAAAACTGCCATAGGAAACCAAACATATTTTCCTTGATGGAATCAAACTCTATAGTGGGCTGGGAGTAGAAATACTGGACTTTTAAATTCATTTTTAAGAGCTCGGTATGAGTATAGAGCTAATAGCCTGAGTGATGAATTCCTGTATCCTACCAGGTATATTTTATGGCTCACAAACATTGCCACTGACAAAAATGCTGAGAATTCGAAAGATTTAAGAGGTAAGAAATACTGAAATTCGTAGGAAGATGTGATAGCCGCTGCACTTAAGCAGAAATGGACATGGCCAAGAGATCTGGCGCTTATGGACGAAGGAAGAAGGACTACCGACTGGATACCTTTGGACTGTACAAGGAGAAGAGGTAGACCATTCCAGAGATGGAGGAATGATATGGATATGTTTTGTGACACTCTTTGGCGGAGGTCTGCATACGATAGAACCACATGGAAAAACCTGGGGATTATTATTATTATCTACAATAAAGGCTGTATTTATTTATTATTATTTTTTATTTATTTATTT
Organism: Gonocerus acuteangulatus; assembly: GCA_946811695.1. Lineage (NCBI taxonomy): Eukaryota > Metazoa > Arthropoda > Insecta > Hemiptera > Coreidae > Gonocerus > Gonocerus acuteangulatus. The sequence goes on along the minus strand of OX328129.1, from coordinate 76,154,823 downwards.
TTATACAGCAAATCGACATCTGGGCCACTAGCGCTAACATCGATGGTTCAGCCGGGAATTTTCTCAACGGGCTCTGAAATGAAAAATCCCTGCTGTAGGTGGAACTCGAAACGCCCCCATGGGCCTATATAAGGGGGGCTGCAGGTCCCCTACTTGTAAACTTTTATTTAATCGGTAAAATGTGTCATAAAAACCTAAAACATAAATTAAATAAGATCACTTAGTTCAGAATTTTTTTTTTTTTGGATGTAATAGCATTTTAGTTGGCTAACTTCCAAGTTCGAGGTTGTTAGTATTCCATACCCCTCAAATCACCTGCCCCCCCCCCGCATTTATTTTCTATTTACTCCCCTGCCATCTCCCACGTAAGAATCCAAGGCCACTGGGAGACCCTTTATTTATTATTATTAGTTGTAAAGGTAAATTACAAGAGTAACAGACTACTAGAAAAATTTTTGTTTGTTTACTTGTGTTTAAGGGGGGAAAACTGCAGGTCATCATTGCCCGAGCTCTAAAAAAAATGTAATATATAAATAAAAATTACTTCAATCCAAACCGAATAAGTATTTGAAATGCAAGACAACCATGCATTTCTTTTTTCCTTGCTATCTATTGTTAATTATTGCAACAAAATATATGGTGCGTGTATAAAAACCCTCTGGATTACCGAAATAAGTGTAACCCGCTGGTTTCTAGATAAGATCCAACAGGAACCATTGGTAATGGACTCAGATATTAGGAAATTCTATCCAGTATCTTGAAAGGCATTATCTGATAATTGAAAGATATGCCAGCAATTTTCTTTCTTCCTCCATCTTGCCCTTTTAATATTGAATTCATCTGGAGATGTTTATCTGTGATATTTCTACCCCTTATCGATATCATAAACCTCTTTAGATTTGCTCACATTTCAACATTCGTTCTTTGCACTGTGTCAAGAAGAGACGCCATGTTTCCGAAGAAGGTTGATTTGATGGGTGCGGTGAGGTTTTCTTTGCTTCCTTCCAAATGGCTAGGTTTGTTTCCATACACAGAAAAAGGCGGAATGTGTAAACTTTCCGTCAAAGCGATGGTCTTTTCAGTTCTAATGTGCCTTGTAATTTTCGTATTCTCTTCTTGGAGGATTTACATGAAACAATCTTGCAATAAAGATTTATTCAATTGGACGGAAGTATTTATTTTAAATTTTGTGATGATGATATCACTGCTTGAGATTTCGAGAAATATTTTCCAATTCAATGAATGTATAGAATCTTTACAAGAGGTCGAAGAGGGTTTAAACGCTTTAGGCCAAACCCCTCAATTTTTCCGTGATTGGAGAATCTTATTGTTGAATATAATCGCCAGCTGCGGGATACTGAGTTCAAGGATTTTGAAGAACCATCTATCAGGAGAGAATGTTTGGAAGAACTCTTTGGAATTGCTACTTTTCGGTTTAGTACTCTTACAGAAGATCTCTTTGAGCCATCGCTTTTCTAACCTCCTTGGAATTGCTAAAAGTCTTCTGACGTCATGCAAAAAAGAGCTCTTCGTCTCCCATAGACATCCACCTTCCACCTGCTCGCAGCGGTTGGAGTTTCTTGTCGAACTCCACTCAAGACTCTCCTTGGCTTCGCTCAAGCTGAATTCCTGCCAGGTGAAACAGGTCCTAGCTGTAATTTTCTCCTGTCTGGTTATAAGCATCGCAGAAGGCTACAGGACAATGGTGGGTCTAGCTGAAGGTTGGGAATCCAAGGAGATTCTAGTGTTTGTGCTGAATCTTGCGGGTATCGGCTTATTCTTCAGCTTGTGCAACCAGATAGTACAAGCCTGCAAAACTACCTCATTACAAGTATTCAATCCTACTTAATAATAAGAATATACCTAGTTTTTCTTGTTTTTGTTTTTTTAATCCCATTTCACATCTCTTATTTTGCAGGCTAAAGAGTTTAATAATCTTCTCTATCAGCTGATTATCGACGACAAAACCAACATACTATCTTCAAATGTACGTTGTCTTGAAATATGTCTTTCTATAGTTCCTTTCTGTTGTTTTACCACCAGTGAAAATCATAAGTTTTTTTTAACAAATTTGAATTCAAATGTGTGTAGTATACTTTTGAGTAAAAAAAACATTTTTGGGGAGGGTAATTTTCAGTATCCAGTAGGATCGTTACAGATATGAACAATTTTTTTAAACTTCTTAAATTTAGATTTATTATTATGTTTATTTATTGCACCGCATCTTTGGCGAAGTGCATAAATTTAGATTTAAAAAAATATAATCTTACATTGTGTCAAACAACAGATGACTTTGAAAAAAAAAAAAGTTTAGAGAATTAACTTGTAGGCTTCCACGGTCCGAGTCATTAAAAATATTATAGTCTTCTGGTATTGACCGTGTCACAAACTTCTTTGCCTACGTTTCGCTGCAAACCTTCCAAGAAGCATTCTGGCGAAAATAGAAAACTACCTAGAATGGATCATTAGGGAAGCCATAGAAATAGTAAGATGCCCGGAAAATTTTAACAAAGAACATGGGTACAAGCTCAGCAAATTATGGCATCCGGTGATTAAACCTAGGGAAAAAAGAAGAAATGAAATTCAGCCTCATTCTCAGACTAAGCCCTGAGGAAGCTGGCAGTATGACTAGCGAAACATCGGCAAAGACGTTTCTGACACGGTCAATACCAGAAGACTATAATATTTTTGGTAAATGTCAAGGAGCGTGGTCTCCACGCCGATCCTTTTGAAACTTTGCACTATAACGTATTTTGATGCACTAAACACGAATCCGTTAAAAAAAAAGCTCGTTTTTCACTAGGAAAGAAGTTATGAAACATTTAAGTTCACTGTTGTGCGGGTTCTAAAAGGTAATGTAACCTACTATGTTTGTCAACATGCGCATGCGCGGGTATGGAAAAGTTCGTAATAAGGATGTCTAATTGAAATTTACCATCAATTATTTCAATTTATCACCACTTATTTATTTCAAAAATATTTTTTTTAAATAATAAACCATTCTTTAAAATTTTTTTTTTTTTTGCTGTTGACAAATATTATATAACAGAAATCCCTTCATAATTCGCATGCTTATGCGTAAATTGTCGCTTTTGGGCATACGTGCTACGCGTTTCCGCTCGCTCAAGAAGATATCAAAACCCCTAGTCAATCCAACTCGCTAAAATTAATAGAATTCTATTAATTTTAGCGAGTTGGATTGGCTAGGGGTTTTGATATCTTCTTGAGCGAGCGGAGCGTAGCGGAGCGAGCGGAAACGCACAGCACGTATGCCCATAAGCGACATGATACGACATAGCACGTATGTTCATAAGCGACAGGTGAGGACGCTCAAATTTTTCAAATAACATTTATTTGCTTGCTAATCTTACATAATAGAATTTTATTAATTTTAGCGAGTTGGATTGGCTAGGGGTTTTGATATTTTCTTGAGCGAGCGGAAACGCATAGCACGTATGCTAAAAAGCGACAATTTACGACCAAGTCAGCTACCACAAGGTGAGTCTAAATTTCAATTACACTTCGTCATTAAGGACTATTGCGCATGCGCGTGTTTACAAATTCGCCGTTACCCCGTCTTTTATAACCTCCATAACAGTGAACTTTAGTGTTTCATAACTTCTTTCCTAGTGAAAAGCGAGCTTTTTTTTAACGGATTCGTGTTTAGTGCATCAAAATACGTTATAGTGCAAAGTTTCAAAAGGATCGGCGTGGAGACCACGCTCCTTGACATTTACCATATTTTTAATGTTTAGAGAAGTTTATAGTGATGAAAATGGCTAAATTAGAATGACAGATCCATTTGTCTCAATTATAAAACATATTCATTATTTTTACAATGATTTTCTTCTTTGTAGTAAATTATCTTTTCCAAATTATGTTTTTGATGATAATTTTTTTTAAACAATTTTTTTTATTGGTGTGTCAATAACAGAAAAGTACCCATTTCACTGCCATCGTCGCGATTACATTGAATTTTCTTTTTATTTTCAGAAAAAATTACAGCTGCACATTAAAATGAAACGAGAAATAGTTTTTACCGCTTGTGGTTTCTTCAAACTGGATTCCACATTGATTCATTCGGTGAGACGCTTATTTACTTATAACCAATATTCCTGGGGTGACATGTGCTTAATGATATCCATTGATAATTGCAGATGGTTGCAGCATCTACAACTTACCTCATGATTCTACTGCAGTTGGAACGACCTGTTAGCAAGGATAAAAATTCCATTTAGAAGTTCTGAAAATGTTTTCGAAATGGCTGTTATGATATTGGTGTTTAAGCAGGCCATTCACCTTTCTGATTTGTAGTACGACTTAGTAGGACTACTAGTTGGATAGTCGAATCCACTCACGCTCCGACTTGCTATCCAACTTTAGTCCTTGTCTGTTTTCAAAGCAGTGTACGTTGCTCACGAGCCAAAAGATGCATCGAGTGCAGACTGTCATGTCCTTATATTTTGTTATAACCAGCTGTTTTAATTACTATTAAAAAAACTACTACTGCTTGTATGAAATTTTTATATTCTTACAAATCTAATACATTACAATTGGCGACGAGTGGGTTTATTTCAGCAGTCCAGGAGAATTCTAGATGAAATTAGTGCACTGTAACCTCCTCAAGACATATTTTTTGTGACATTTCAAGTGATAAACATTATTTTCAAGTATGCCAGACTCTGTTGTTAATATTCAGGCTCAACTAGCTCAATTAACTGGGATTGTAAGGCAACTTGCTCAAAGTCAAGCCACACTTACTGCTAGCATCTCAACTACTACTGTAAGTAACCACAATTTTAGTTTTGATCCTTACCAACAGGCAGGTACTGATCTAATACATTACACAGACCGAAGGTCAAGCACTGAATGAGGTAAGTTGGACGACTTTGATCCGACTCCCTCACTCATGCTCCAACTCCGTTGCCAGTCGGATGTCGGACCTTCGAGTCGTCCCTCTAAATGTTCTGACTCGTCCAACTAGACTTACAACAAGCCCATTCACGATCCGACTTGAGGTCCAACTTCGAAAGTTGTATCACAAGTCGTACTGCAAATCGAAACTTGAATGGCCTGCTGGAACTGAATTAGAAGAAGGATCATAACTTGACGAGTCCATAAAATCAGAAACCACGGTACCTACGTATTAGCTTCAGGTTGGAGATGTGGGTCTCGTTCAGAGATCTGGATCATCAGCGCAGGCGCATAACTCATTAGCATTTCTATTGGCCTATTCCTATGAGCAATTCTATTGGCCATTGTGTTTATTGTAACCGCCTTGTTCCCTTTCTATTTAGAACGCAATTCATTTCTACATTGGCGTTTTTTGCGAGTTGGATTGACTAGAGTTTTGATATAACTTTAAGCGAGCGGAAACGAATAGCAATTATGACATTAACATCAGTGCTACGCGTTTCTGTTCGCTTGAGGTTATATCGTAACTCTAGTCAACCCGAATCGTTGATAATCCCGTCGCCATATTGGCTAAAATTCAATTGACGCCTGCACTGATGATCCAGATCTCTGACCCGGTGATGATCCAGATCAGTGAGAGCCGGTTCTTTAACCTGCCTTGAAGCTAGTACGTAAGCATCGAAACCACCTTTAAATAAAATTTGTTCGTTCATTACACCAAATCCATCCGCAAACTTTCCTATTTCTTCATACTTTGGGTTGTAGCGCCCTCACTGTTTGTATTTCGACTGGTGGCAACACTGTTTTGGATTTATCTTGATTAAGAGACAACACTGCAGGCGAATTAAAGACATTTTAACCAGTCTGTGTCTGGCGCTCGCTGCCTCGACAGCGGTGACTTCCAATGTCCATCTTTCACATGTTTGCCTGAAGAGGCATCAGGCGATGCGAAACATGTAGACCTATTTTAATAAATTGACTATTACGTTAATTTCGAATTTTATTAAATCACCTTTTGCCTACATATGAAAGATTGTTGAGATTTGGGTCAATTAGAAATTTAGATGTAATAGGGGCATCCACAAGTAATCAACAATTTAGATGTAATAGGGGCATCCACAAGTAATCAACAATTTAGATGTAATAGGGGTATCCACAAGTAATCAACAATTTAGATGTAATAGGGGTATCCACAAGTAATCAACAATTTAGATGTAATAGGGGTATCCACAAGTAATCAACAATTTAGATGTAATAGGGGTATCCACAAGTAATCAACAATTTAGATGTAATAGGGGTATCCACAAGTAATCAACAATTTAGCTGTAATAGGGGTATCCACAAGTAATCAACAATTTAGCTGTAATAGGGGTATCCACAAGTAATCAACAATTTAGCTGTAATAGGGGTATCCACAAGTAATCACCAATTTAGCTGTAATAGGGGTATCCACAAGTAATCAACAATTTAGATGTAATAGGGGTATCCACAAGTAATCAACAATTTAGATGTAATAGGGGTATCCACAAGTAACCAACAATTTAGATGTAATAGGGGTATCCACAAGTAATCAACAATTTAGATGTAATAGGGGTATCCACAAGTAATCAACAATTTAGATGTAATAGGGGTATCCACAAGTAACCAACAATTTAGATGTAATAGGGGTATCCACAAGTAATCAACAATTTAGATGTAATAGGGGTATCCACAAGTAACCAACAATTTAGATGTAATAGGGGTATCCACAAGTAATCAACAATTTAGATGTAATAGGGGTATCCACAAGTAATCAACAATTTAGATGTAATAGGGGTATCCACAAGTAATCAACAATTTAGATGTAATAGGGGTATCCACAAGTAACCAACAATTTAGATGTAATAGGGGTATCCACAAGTAATCAACAATTTAGATGTAATAGGGGTATCCACAAGTAATCAACAATTTAGATGTAATAGGGGTATCCACAAGTAACCAACAATTTAGATGTAATAGGGGTATCCACAAGTAATCAACAATTTAGCTGTAATAGGGGTATCCACAAGTAATCAACAATTTAGCTGTAATAGGGGTATCCACAAGTAATCAACAATTTAGATGTAATAGGGGTATCCACAAGTAATTTAGATGTAATAGGGGTATCCACAAGTAATCAACAATTTAGATGTAATAGGGGTATCCACAAGTAATCAACAATTTAGATGTAATAGGGGTATCCACAAGTAATCAACAATTTAGATGTAATAGGGGTATCCACAAGTAATCAACAATTTAGCTGTAATAGGGGTATCCACAAGTAATCAACAATTTAGCTGTAATAGGGGTATCCACAAGTAATCAACAATTTAGCTGTAATAGGGGTATCCACAAGTTACCAACAATTTAGCTGTAATAGGGGTATCCACAAGTAATCACCAATTTAGCTGTAATAGGGGTATCCACAAGTAATCAACAATTTAGCTGTAATAGGGGTATCCACAAGTAATCAACAATTTAGATGTAATAGGGGTATCCACAAGTAACCAACAATTTAGATGTAATAGGGGTATCCACAAGTAATCAACAATTTAGATGTAATAGGGGTATCCACAAGTAATCAACAATTTAGATGTAATAGGGGTATCCACCAGTAACCAACAATTTAGATGTAATAGGGGTATCCACAAGTAATCAACAATTTAGATGTAATAGAGGTATCCACAAGTAACCAACAATTTAGATGTAATAGGGGTATCCACAAGTAATCAACAATTTAGATGTAATAGGGGTATCCACAAGTAATCAACAATTTAGATGTAATAGGGGTATCCACAAGTAATCAACAATTTAGATGTAATAGGGGTATCCACAAGTAACCAACAATTTAGATGTAATAGGGGTATCCACAAGTAATCAACAATTTAGATGTAATAGGGGTATCCACAAGTAATCAACAATTTAGATGTAATAGGGGTATCCACAAGTAACCAACAATTTAGATGTAATAGGGGTATCCACAAGTAATCAACAATTTAGCTGTAATAGGGGTATCCACAAGTAATCAACAATTTAGCTGTAATAGGAGTATCCACAAGTAATCAACAATTTAGATGTAATAGGGGTATCCACAAGTAATTTAGATGTAATAGGGGTATCCACAAGTAATCAACAATTTAGATGTAATAGGGGTATCCACAAGTAATCAACAATTTAGATGTAATAGGGGTATCCACAAGTAATCAACAATTTAGATGTAATAGGGGTATCCACAAGTAATCAACAATTTAGATGTAATAGGGGTATCCACAAGTAATCAACAATTTAGCTGTAATAGGGGTATCCACAAGTAATCAACAATTTAGCTGTAATAGGGGTATCCACAAGTAATCAACAATTTAGATGTAATAGGGGTATCCACAAGTAACCAACAATTTAGATGTAATAGGGGTATCCACAAGTAACCAACAATTTAGATGTAATAGGGGTATCCACAAGTAATCAACAATTTAGATGTAATAGGGGTATCCACAAGTAACCAACAATTTAGATGTAATAGGGGTATCCACAAGTAACCAACAATTTAGATGTAATAGGGGTATCCACAAGTAACCAACAATTTAGATGTAATAGGGGTATCCACAAGTAACCAACAATTTAGATGTAATAGGGGTATCCACAAGTAATCAACAATTTAGCTGTAATAGGGGTATCCACAAGTAATCAACAATTTAGCTGTAATAGGGGTATCCACAAGTAATCAACAATTTAGCTGTAATAGGGGTATCCACAAGTAATCAACAATTTAGATGTAATAGGGGTATCCACAAGTAACCAACAATTTAGATGTAATAGGGGTATCCACAAGTAACCAACAATTTAGATGTAATAGGGGTATCCACAAGTAATCAACAATTTAGATGTAATAGGGGTATCCACAAGTAACCAACAATTTAGATGTAATAGGGGTATCCACAAGTAATCAACAATTTAGCTGTAATAGGGGTATCCACAAGTAATCAACAATTTAGCTGTAATAGGGGTATCCACAAGTAATCAACAATTTAGCTGTAATAGGGGTATCCACAAGTAATCAACAATTTAGCTGTAATAGGGGTATCCACAAGTAATCAACAATTTAGCTGTAATAGGGGTATCCACAAGTAATCAACCATTTAGATGTAATAGGGGTATCCACAAGTAACCAACAATTTAGATGTAATAGGGGTATCCACAAGTAATCAACAATTTAGATGTAATAGGGGTATCCACAAGTAATCAACAATTTAGATGTAATAGGGGTATCCACAAGTAACCAACAATTTAGATGTAATAGGGGTATTCACAAGTAATCAACAATTTAGATGTAATAGGGGTATCCACAAGTAACCAACAATTTAGATGTAATAGGGGTATCCACAAGTAACCAACAATTTAGATGTAATAGGGGTATCCACAAGTAATCAACAATTTAGATGTAATAGGGGTATCCACAAGTAACCAACAATTTAGATGTAATAGGGGTATCCACAAGTAATCAACAATTTAGATGTAATAGGGGTATCCACAAGTAATCAACAATTTAGATGTAATAGGGGTATCCACAAGTAACCAACAATTTTGATGTAATAGGGGTATTCACAAGTAATCAACAATTTAGATGTAATAGGGGTATCCACAAGTAACCAACAATTTAGATGTATTAGGGGTATCCACAAGTAATCAACAATTTAGATGTAATAGGGGTATCCACAAGTAATCAACAATTTAGATGTAATAGGGGTATCCACAAGTAACCAACAATTTAGATGTAATAGGGGTATCCACAAGTAATCAACAATTTAGATGTAATAGGGGTATCCACAAGTAATCAACAATTTAGATGTAATAGGGGTATCCACAAGTAATCAACAATTTAGCTGTAATAGGGGTATCCACAAGTAATCAACAATTTAGCTGTAATAGGGGTATCCACAAGTAATCAACAATTTAGATGTAATAGGGGTATCCACAAGTAACCAACAATTTAGATGTAATAGGGGTATCCACAAGTAATCAACAATTTAGATGTAATAGGGGTATCTACAAGTAATCAACAATTTAGATGTAATAGGGGTATCCACAAGTAACCAACAATTTAGATGTAATAGGGGTATCCACAAGTAATCAACAATTTAGATGTAATAGGGGTATCCACAAGTAACCAACAATTTAGATGTAATAGGGGTATCCACAAGTAATCAACAATTTAGCTGTAATAGGGGTATCCACAAGTAATCAACAATTTAGATGTAATAGGGGTATCCACAAGTAATCAACAATTTAGCTGTAATAGGGGTATCCACAAGTAATCAACAATTTAGATGTAATAGGGGTATCCACAAGTAATCAACAATTTAGATGTAATAGGGGTATCCACAAGTAATCAACAATTTAGATGTAATAGGGGTATCCACAAGTAATTTAGATGTAATAGGGGTATCCACAAGTAATCAACAATTTAGATGTAATAGGGGTATCCACAAGTAATCAACAATTTAGATGTAATAGGGGTATCCACAAGTAATTTAGATGTAATAGGGGTATCCACAAGTAATTTAGATGTAATAGGGGTATCCACAAGTAATCAACAATTTGATAAGATGTATTTTGGTGTTAATATTACACTAATATTTGTGGTGTAGACAATCATAATATTACATTTATCAGTGGATCAGTCTCTTTGCTCAAAATTTCATTTAGTATTATGTTGTTCAGTGCCTTGATACAGCATGGCGGGGTTCGTACCTTACGAAGAGCATATACGAAACTGTATGCTTTTTCAGTTTCATGGGGAAATTATCATGCCACACAGACAGCAGCAATGGATACCTCATCAATTATCGGAATCCAACAACGACCATCGGAGAACGGTCTGCTCATCGTTGCTGTCTAGGCTTCATAATGATCCATTTCCTTGGAGAATTATGACTGGAGATGAAAAATAGATCCTTTGTGACAACATGAAGCGGTCAAAACAATGGTTCTCTCAACACCAATCCATAAACTGACTTTGTACATCAGGAAAGTGTTGATATGTGTGTCGTTGGACGTCCGTTGCATTATCAACTATTTTTAGCCAAATAGCATTAGATAGGGGCTGATGGCCCCTGCAGCCGATGCAAAATAAATAAAATGAATTCCAAAGTCAAAATTTTAATTACTTTTGGGCACCCCTAATATTTAGAGAATGTCATATATTCTAATTAGAAGGTGTTGATCGTCGGGGTCTCGGTCTATTTCTTTTATTCAATAAAACCACATTTTATTGTTAAAATGTATTTTATTAGCGCCAACGTTTCGGCTTGCTATACAAGCCTTCTTCAGGGCTGTAAAAACATATATGGTAATCGTAAATACAACTGACAATAAAGATATATAAATTAACATTAATTTGAATACAAGTGAATATATATTAAATATAAATGATTAAAAAATGTTAATGAACGTGTATATAAACAGCAGGATGTAGGTATAACTAATGTATAATTACAAAAAGTCCGACTCGCAGGAACTGCGTCATCTTAGCGCGGTTCCGTACATCTCGAAGAAATGGAATAGATTAGCATCACAAATCACAGGAAACTGACAGTAGCCAACTTACACAGAACCGGATAATTCTTAATCCTCATTTTTGAGGATAAGTCAATACAATTATGTACTGAAAACGTACTCACTCTACGACTACTGCTCAGAAGGCTCTAATACAAACAACCGAAAATTCTTTGTCATTTTAAGTTCCTTGTTTTACTAGCAAATTCGTGTCACTGTAATAATCAACTGTAAATATGTGCTTCGTGGCAAATAAAAGTCCATTCTCTCGTGGGTTAAATCTTTCTATAAAATAAGAAATAATGATAACTTCAGTTGTAGCAGTATGAGGAAGGTTATATAGATAGGAGAATTCAAAACAATCTTATGTATACGCCATCATGATTAGCCACTGCCATCTTGATTACCACAGCCAGTCCAAACTTATTACCAATACCTTTTACCGTTTCTTAGCTTATTTTACTACAATACTAATTTTACTGATAAATGGAATTTAAAATAAAAAACAACCAATTAAAAAGTGAGATAAACAAATAGAAAAACCCTTTCAAAACAACAAAACAAACACTTTTTAAGTTTTAAGCGCTTATATCTCTGATTGACGTTGTCCCATCGAATAATACTTCAGAACCTTTTTTGTAGAGAATTTAGTAATCATTCGAATGGTTGCCTTCTACTTACCACGATTTCCCAACCGTTATCGAGATATTTACGAAAAATGTATGAAGATCCGAAAACTTTTCATTTCTATTAATAAAATATTTTTTTCGCATACTTCCTTAACTCCAAATATAACCAAAATTTAAACATCTCAGTTGGGATTAATTTCAAAGATGTAGAAAAAATTTCAATTGAATCCCGCGATTTTAAGTGCCCACAATAAAATAATCACATGCGAAAACATTGACTCCTCTTTTTTCAAAAACGGTTACAGATATCGCCTTACAAAATGGTTTAATTTGTTTTCCTATGCTAAGAAACCTATAAAATAAGTACCTGCAAGCATATAAACTCAAAAACGTAAGTGTTCGAATTTTTTTCTCGCGAATTTCGCCCCAAACACCATCTTCCAGAGGGCGGATTCTGCTGGTTCACGAACTTGACTTTTCAAATTAGAAGACAGAATTTTGTACCAAAATCAAAATCGTACCATTTTTGAGCCGTAAGGAGCGCTATAAATATAAAAATGTGTATAAATATATATATATATATACAAATTTGAACCACCTATATTTTCGTGATCTATGGGGTCTGGAGGTAGGGAGGAACCGCGCTAAAATGTAAATAAATATACATTTATATCATATAGAAGCTAAAAAAAAAATAGACCAAAACCCCGATGATCAAGACCTTCTACATCTCAACGGTCGGCCAAATCTCTCAATTATATTTTAATTAGTTTCAATAATTAGAATTTGTTTACCAATTTTGACTGCCACCGCTGAGTAAGTCAGTCAAGTTATCGGACATGTCAAAGTTTTGTTTTCATTCAACTAAAGGTTTTAGAGTCACGACTAAGTTACAGTTTTGGCATGATCAATATGTGAACGGCCTATTGTTCGGTGAAAAAGAACAACTTTAATGATTTTATTTCGTTTAAATAACAAACATCATATGCAGTTGGAAGAATCTTCTTAAAGAAATAACTATCCAAGTAGTTTATGCAAGTACATGAGTGATTCAGTCGCTGTAACGGCCAACTTGAATCAGGATCACTAGATAGGTAGCAGTTGCTGCGATCATCTACAAATAACAAATAAATAATAAGAATGGATATATGTAAGGATGATTGATTTAATGATTAATGTAAATATTGTAAATCAGTTAAAAACCTTGGAATTATATTTGATCAAAACCTATCCCAATACGTGGCCATCCCTGACAGCAATCCCTCTAGCCCTCTTCTTCTTTCCCTCTTTCCCGTGGTACATATATATGTATGTATATGTTTATATATATATATAGAAGTAGCTATAAGTGAAACAGAAAGGAATATACCATCTATTGTTAGCTTTAATTTAATGAGAAAAAAAATAAAAATAAAATAAAATAAATTATGTATAGTAATATGTTCTTCTATTTAAAAAAAAAAAAAAAAAAAAAAAAAAAAAAAAAAAAGGGGGGGGGACAGAATGTGCTTACATATTTCATAAGAGATAAAATCTTAAGTAGGACGATAACAACTGTAAGTTGTTCGTCCTTTAATTCTTTCCATTCCATTCTTTCCCATGGTGTACCCCAGGGCTCCTCGTTATCCCCAACTCTATTTTCTGTTTACATCAATGATCTTCCTCTTTCCATAGTTCATTCCAAGTTCCATCTTTATGCCGCCGATACCCAGATCTACCTATTCTTTAAGCCCTCTTAACCACAAGATGCCGTGGACAAGCTGCAAGTAGATCTTAACCCTTTCTGGACGGTGGGCTTCTCCAGCAGCCAGCAGAAAGCCGTGACTGGCTGACGGTGGGCTTCTCCAGCAGCCACCTCACTCTATATCGTATAAGGACGGCCGCTTCTTTTCTTTTGTTGTATTTAGTTCTAAAAGTTTGTATTTTTGAATAAATCGGTATTTTTTTTTTTATTTTAAAAAGTGCAAATCGCCGTCGTTGCGATGCTTGAAAGTTAAATTTGAAAAAATTTAACTTTCAAGCATCGCAGGACTGCATCATCTTAGCGCGGTTCCGTTCATATCCCTAGTCTAATTTGGAAAGATTAAAATAGAAGCAGTTATTGTTTTGGTTCCACCAGTCTTTTTTTTTAAATTAATTATTATAATGGCGTGTCAACCCTTAAGGTCACTAACGCCATTCTTGTGAGTAGTTAAGTCTTGAAAGGTCATGATTTACAATCTTACCTGGAAGGGTCGGCTACAGTAGAAACAGACCCGCAAGTGACAAGGTCTTGGAATCTTGGAAATCTATATTTCTAACAATAAATTGTTTTTGTTATTTTACTTAACCAGTTTTATTGTCAAATACATTATCCAACTATAAGCAATTAAAAAATAACAAGAAATAAAAGAGACAAAAAGAACCATTGGAATAAACGAAATCAATTAATTTAAAGCTTTAAGCACTTTTTTCTCCGATTGACATCGCCTAATTAAAACTTTCTTCAGAATATTTTTTATAGAGCATTTAGTAAGCTTCCGAATGGTAACCTTCCGCTTCACAAGATTGTCAACGGTTTTCGAGATACTAACGAAATTATACAAAGTTATAAAAACTTTTTTTGTCTGTTAATAAAATATTTTATTCTAACCCTTCCTTTACTCTAAACGTAACAAAAATTTCAACATATTAGTGTTGATGAAACTCGAACATGCAGAAAATGTTTCAACTGTATCCCATAATTCTAAGTACCAAAATCAAAGACAAAGAACCCTCCCTAGGAAGGACGCTAGGCAGTTGAAAAGCTATATATATTGGAAATCCATATCTCTAACATTAAATTGTTTTTCTTATTTTTCCTAACCTGTTTTATTTTCAAATACATTATCCAACAATAAGCAATTAAAAAATAACAAGGAATAAAAAACAGACAAAACAGTTCGAATAAGCGAAATCAATTACTTTAAAGTTTTAAGCTCTTATTTCTCCGATTGACATCGCCTAATCAAAACTTTCATTAGAACCTTTTTTTAGAGCATTTAATAAGCTTTCTAATGGTATTCTTCCGATTACCAAGATTCTCAACCTTTTTCGAGATATTAAGGAAAGTAAACAAAGTTACTAAAACTTTTTATGTCTGTTAATAAAATATATTATTCTAACCCTTCCATAACTCCAAACGTAACCAAAATTTCAACATATTAGTTTTGATGAAAGTAGAACATGCAGAAAATGTTTCAACTGAATCCCATGATTCTAAGTACCCAAACCAAAAACGGTATTCAAAAAATATTTTTCCAATTTTCTCGAAAACGGTTAAAGCTATCGCCTTGAAAATGGTTTCATTCGTTTTTCTAGCCCAGGAATCATATAAAACGAGTACTTAGAAGTTTATGAACTCAAAAACGTAAGCGTTACGATTTTTTTGCGCGAATTCGCCCCAAACGCCATTTTCCGGTAGGCGGATTTTGCTGGTTAACGAACTTGACCTTTCAAATTGGGCGACGGATTTTTGTACCAAATTTCATCACAATCGGACCATTAGGGAAGCCAGAAATGAGCGAACAGACAAATATATATATATGGTTCAAATTTGTATATATATATATATATATATATATATATACAAATTTGAACCACCGTTATTTTCGGTCTCTAGGGGTTCTGAAACGCGAAATTTTCTAGTCGGCACTTCCGGATTGTTTCATTGTATCAACCCTATAAGCGGGGTTCCTCCCTATGGGGGAGGGAGAAACCGCGCTAAAAAAACAAGACAATTGTCGAGCGCCCGTTGAAGGGAGCTAGCTAGTAGCCGTCAGGAGGGACTGGCAGGTATCGGGAGGGTCCCGTCACTGGGTACCCTCTCATACGACTTGGACTGCTTGGACGGCAGAGAATAAGTTTTCCCTGAATCCAGATAAATCCAAAGCCATTGTTATAGGCTCCCAATCCCTCATAAGTTCCACCCCCCCTTTTCCAGTCCTTTACCTCGACAGCATCCCTATAAAATATTGTACACCAGTTAAAAACCTTGGAATCATATTTTATCAAAGCATATCCTGGAAAAATCATATTCCCAAAATTTCCCGTCGATCCATATTTATCCTCAGACAGCTTAACCTCTCCTGCCAACCAAAACCCAACAACTCCTAGTAACCTCCCTGTTATTCCCCCAGTTTGACTATGGTTGTTTGGTGTACGGTGGACGTTCTGGCCATCTCGAGGCAAAACTCTAACCCCTCATGAACTGTTTCATTCGTTTTATCCTCGGGATCGCCAGAAAGTCCACACCTGTTACCCCTGCAAGTTTCAAATTCTATTTTATTTCAAATAGTATTAATTGTTTGTTTCAAAGGATGTCAACCCTAACATCATTCCTAAGGTACATATGTCCCGTAATAAGAATAAAAATTGTTTTCACGGACTTTTTTCCGAAGTGAATAGCGTAAAAATGTTGCTATCTATTATTAACTCACCCATGAGCGTATATAGGAAATAATTTCCGGGAGGGGCTTGGAGTATTTGGGGGGTATGGAATTCTAACAATCTAGAACATGGAATATTTAGCCGATTAAAACGCTATTACACACAAAAAAATAAAAACTTCTGAACTTAGTGATCTTATTTAATTTATTTTTAAGGTTTTTATGACAAATTTTTACCGATTAAATCAAATTTTCGGGGAGGGGGGGAAGGCTGCAGGCCCCTCTACCCCCTCCCCTTATATACGCCCATGAACTCACCGAATGCACTAAAGCGTAGTTTATCTTGAAGAGACCGCAAGCGGTGAATTCCACTTCTCGTTTCATGGAGATATGCAATCGCAACTTTGTCTGCAACATAGAAAATAACAAATTCAAGAACAAATATTAGGGTTATTTTGCTGAAAAAGAATCTGTAATTTACTATATATTCACCAAAATTTTCAACACCCATGGGCGTATATAAGGGGGGAGGCTGAGGGGGCTGCAGCCCCCCCCCCCGAAATTTTGATTTGATCGGTAAAAATTTCATGAAACCCCTTAAAATAAATTAAATAAGATCATTTAGTTCATAAAACATATTCTATTTTGTGTGTAATAGCGTTTAAGTTGGCTAAAACTCTTCCAAGATCTAAATTGTTAGTATTCCATACAACGGAAATGGTCTCAGCCCCCCCCCCCCCCCGAAATTTTCCCAGCCCTCTCCGAAATTATTTTTTATATACGCCCATGTCAACAACTCTCTGCCACTTTTCCGGCAAATTTTCGGTTGCTCTGTTGAAAGACTGACAGGTAAAGTGTGCCTCGAAGTGTTCTCACACTTCCTCCTCGAAGGAGAATGTCATATTGCGCAGAGAGAGCTCCATTGACCTATAGCATGTCCATATAAACCCAGGAGTACCTTTGCGCATGCCCGAACGTCTGGGCGGGAATTTCTCCCTGCCCCCTCCCAATTGTTCTGCCATTTGCAAAGCCTTTTAATGATCAAACACTTAACTAACACTATAAAAACTGATTACGTCTCGTTTAGGACTAGGGAAGGCTTTGAGAGTCCAGGCAAAGAAGATATTGTTTAATGTTTATCAATACTAATGCTAAGGCTGAAAACAATTTATACTACAACGTTTCCGATTCCACTAGTTGTCAATCACTAGTTAGCGAGGCGACTGTGATCACGGTTGAAAAATGATAAGGTTATAACAGGGAGTTCTTCCAGCTATTTCTCGGGAGTATCGCCCCCCCCCCCCAATCCCTCCATCTATTTGAACGGGCTATAGTTTAAATTGTTTTTAGCCTTAGCTAAATATTGATAAATATTGAAAACTATCTACCTTGTCTGACCTCTCAAAGCCTTCCCTGGTCCTAAACGAGACATTTTTTATTGAGTTACACGGAGAGAGTTGTTCATCGAAATGATAACGCAAATGGCGGAACCGTCGGGGACATTGGCCTCAAAATTTCGCGCATGCGGGATTAGAACTATTTCATCCAACTGAACGGGCTATAAATAAGTGGTAGTCAGGTAGAGCAAGGTGTGACGAAAAGGGAGGATGCGGCAACACTTCCCAACCGAGCTCTTTGATTTGTTTCTTGGGCGATTCTTGCCATATGGGGTCGCGCATTGACCTGCTGCAGTATTACCCCTTTCCTGTTGATCAAGGAGGGTCTTCTTTAAGACTGGATAGCACTTCTTGAAAGTAAACCTTAACAGTGATTGTCTTCCCATGTTTTAGGAACTTTTAGTGGATAATGCCATAGACGGTCCCACCAAACACACAGCAACACCTTCCTGATGGACAAAGTCGGTTTAGCAGTTGGTACAGGAGATTGGCCTTTTGACAACCATTGCTTTTACCACTTTATGTTGTCACAAAAGATCCATTTTTCATGCCTAGAGGATGGAGGAAGACTACAATAACGTTTAAAAAAAATCGTTTAGAGGCTTCTGCTCAAATTCAGGAACATAAATATGCTTTAGGTCCACCCGACAAACCTATGTAATGTACTGTATAACATACAGTCTTATTTTTCGTACATGGCCACGCATGCGTGAACGCCAGCGGACACTTTTTTGTAACTTTTTTTTTCAGTTTAGTCATCGCTAAAGCATATTTAAAAAATCAGTCCCGTAACAGGCCACGAGGGCCCTCAGGAGCAGATACTATAGAGGTATCTGATTCATGATCATATGGCACACTAGGGAGATAGCGTGGTCAGTACTATGCTCCGACCGCCTGATTTTCCCCTTGCTGCTTCGACTGCTAGAGTCATTAGAGCCAAAGGTACCCATTAGTAAATCAATTAAAGGCTGGGTTGGCCTAGGGACGGTCAGGGAGGCTGAATCCAACCCATGAACGAAGACACTAGAAAATAAAAATCTTTAGTACTATGCTCGGGATTTGAACTCAGGTCCTCCAACTTATTAGTCCAGTGGTCTACCACTGAGCTTATTAGTCCAGTGGTCTACCACTGACCTTATTAGTCCAGTGGTCTACCACTGAGCTTATTAGTCCAGTGGTCTACCAATGAACTTATTAGTCCAGTGGTCTACCAATGAGCTTATTAGTCCAGTGGTCTACCACTGAGCTTATTAGTCCAGTGGTCTACCACTGAGCTTATTAGTCCAGTGGTCTACCACTGAGCTAACCTCGCCCCCAGAATAACGTTCAGGTGGCCATAAATAAGAGAGTAGACCAAGGTAAAACCCGATTAAATAAAATAAAGACAGTGTCCTTTGGAATACAATACCAAAATTATATACAAGGACCTAATAAATCAACAACTGTAAACAGAAATTATGATTTCATCAACTTTAAAGCTGTGTTAAGTACTTACGTTGGTAGACAAGCTGTTGGACTTGTCATCAAGCATTACTTGATAGAGCAATGTTCTGAAATCCTCCATCTTGAAAAATGTTTAAAAAAAATTAATGTTTGATAATAAGTGTTGTTTATAATGTTCATTAAATACGTCATAATTCATGGAATAAAAGAACGACTCCGTCATTTTAGCGCATTCTCATACATATTTTTTTTTTTTTTAATCCGCAGTGTCATTTAGAAAGCCTGAAATCACTACAGTTAATATTTTATGAAAAATGTAATGACCCACTCTAATGATATATATAGAAGAAAAGATTTTAGTGAGATTTTGGCGCAATCATCCACAAAAACTTACAATAGTGTATATTACTCACTCGGCCTCTTCGACTTCTGCCCGGAGAGCACTATTACAAAAAACATAACATTTTATAGCGTTTAATGTATCTTTTTTTTTACTGGGAAACATGGGCGTATATAAGGGGAGGGGGCTGCAGCCCCCCCCCCCCCCCCCCGAAAGTTTGAATTGATGGTAAAAATGTGTCATAAAACCCTTAAAAATAAATTAAATAAGACCAATTAATTCATAAAAAATAGTTTATTTTAGGTGTAATAGCGTTTTAATTGCCTAAAACTATTCCAAGATCTAAATAGTTAGTATTCCATACCCCGGAAATGGTCACAGCCACCCCCCCCCAAATTATTTCCTATATACGCCCATGTTGGGAAATTCATTTACTGCTAAAAACTATCGCTCCAAACGCAACTAAAAAACTTTAAATATCTTTGTTTGGATGAATGTCTAACATCTGGATCAATTTTCAACTAAATTTATCGTTTTCGAGGTACTAAACCAAAAATTAGTTACAAAAACTAGTTGTAACTACTTTTTTCGAAAACGGTTACAGATACCGATTTAAAAATTCTTTCATTCATTTCCCTACGTCAGAAAACTTGTAAAAGATATACATATTTACGTACGAAGAACTTCCGGTATTCTTCGCAGTGTTTCTCATGAACCGGTGAACAGATTGCTGGGTAACAAACTTGACCTTTCGAAATCTGACA
This sequence comes from Gonocerus acuteangulatus, assembly GCA_946811695.1. NCBI lineage: Eukaryota > Metazoa > Arthropoda > Insecta > Hemiptera > Coreidae > Gonocerus > Gonocerus acuteangulatus. The sequence goes on along the minus strand of OX328129.1, from coordinate 76,134,360 downwards.
AAGGATTTTTATACCAAATGTTTTCATAATCAGATCATTAAGGGGGGGGGGAAGAGCAAAAGCCAAATATAAATTTGAACCACCGTTATTTTCATGATATATGGGTTCTACACGTTCTCTTACGTAAACGTTCTAGAATTTTTATTCGGCACTTTCGGACTGCGTAATTGGACCGACATCATATCAGGACCTTGGAGGAGTAAGGGCGAATCACGAATTCCGAATATTGGGAAGTCAAAGTTCCAGAAGTGCTTCAGGATAGCAAGGCCGAATGTTTACTCTATGGAATGCTGATTCATATATCTGATTGAAAAATTCAACGTTTTAATTATTTTGAAATCTGTACAAGTTAACAGTACAATGATCAAGTATGTTGATCCAGATATTATGTACAAGTTAACAGTACAATGATCAAGTATGTTGATCCAGATATTATGTACAAGTTGACAAAACTGGCAAAAGTAAAATAAAATAAAACAAATACAAAATTTGGACGAAGCCAACCATTGTTGGCACTTCCAGAGGTGTCTTAATAAATATTTTATTGATCATAAAAAGATCAGGCAAGTAAATTGTCTCGGGGCCACTGTCTCTTGAGCCGCCTGGGAGGATTATCTGGATGGTATTGGGAAGATAAGGATTGACCTTCAGGGTTAGAATGGTAAGACAATTTGGAGTGGAACGTTTGGAAACGGGTTTTAGCAAGGTCAAGGACAAATGCGACGTTGAGGTCATTGTGTAGGGTTTTGTTGGATACATAGAAAGGGGCATTTACAATTTTACGGAGGACTTTTGACTGGAATGCCTGTATTCTGTTGATGATGGATGTTTTTGCAGATCCCCAGAGTTCGAGTCCGTATGTCCATATTGGTCGGATGATTGTTTTATATATCGTAAATAAAATAAAATAAAATAAAAAGTCGATTTTTCTGATTCTCCCTTACTCTTCCAAGGTCCAGATATGAGAGTCTCCTTCTTATGGAAACCTCTATTTTTTGATGTTATTTTTCTATAACTATAGAAATCCGACATAATAAATTCAGGCAATTCAGAGAAATACAATGGGTAAACCTGAAGGAGAGCGTCCTCAATACCGATTTTCTTCAAAGTTTGCACTATAACGTATTTTCATGCACTAAACACGAATCCGTTGAAAAAAATTGTTGTTCTCAACCAGGAAAGAAGTTATTTAAAAAAAAAAGTTCACTGTTATGAAGGTTAGGGAAGACTGCCTTGGACGACTTTTGGGCATAGAATTCTTTTTATTTCTGCGAGTTGGATTGACTAGGGGTTTTGATGTTTTCTTGAGCGAGCGGAAACGCATAGCACGTATGCCCAAAAGCGACAGTTTACGACCAAGTCAGCTACCACAAGGTGAGTCTAAATTTCAATTACACTTCGTCATTAAGGACTATTGCGCAGGTGCGTGTTTACATATAAGCTGTTTACCCCGTCTTTTATAACCTCCATAACAGTGAACTTTAGTGCTTAATAACTTCTTTCCTAGTTGCGAGCAACTTTTTTTTTTCAACGGATTCGTGTTTAGTGCATCAAAATACGTTATAGTGCAAATTTTGAAGAAAATCGGTGCTGAGGAGAGTGTCCTCAGCACCTTTGGTCGTTTGTAACCCGCTAACAGTGAACTTTTTTTTTTTAAATAACTTCTTTCCTGGTTGAGAACAACAATTTTTTTCAACGGATTCGTGTTTAGTGCATGAAAATACGTTATAGTGCAAACTTTGAAGAAAATCGGTGTTGAGGACGCTCTCCTTCAGGTTTACCATACAATGCAAGAGAAATGACTGATTGTAACAAACATAGGCATAATGTCACAACCGTTTGTTTTCATGGGATCCACTCAGTATCATAATGTCTTGTAGTATGTATATGTGCTGTATAATAATAATACTTAACCTTGTTGACAATCCGTTCCACAGCAGAAGAAATGGCGAGCACGACAGCCAGCGAAATCAAAATCCACAATCCTGGCGAAATCCAAGCCCATCTACCGCTCTTCGAAACCAAATTAAAACTGTTTACAACCAATTTGATAAATTGTGAAGTTATGGTTATCAAAATCTGTACAGAAAATAGCCTGTGTATCTCTTCACACACGAAGCAAACGCCTTCGTGTGCGTTGCTAAGGGTTTCCAACCTGTATGCGATCTTAGGATCGACGAATTTCATCCTAAATTTGAGGCCCTCCGAGCAGATTGAACTGAGTACAAAGACAGCGTGCATAAATATCGAATAACCCCAGACATTCGTTATCTGGATTAAGATAAGCCAGTAGTGAGAAAGATACTTGAAGATCTTGACAGATAAGAATGTTTCTCCGATCTTAAAGATAAAACACAAGGACCAGCAAATCAACGACAGAGGAATGTAAAACGTTGAAGGCTTTCCGTAAGGAAACACAAAACCTAAACTATACAGACGGTTTTCTATTTCTTCAATTTTTCTTAAAATCCTTTCAACTTTTTTCCTTCTGCTTATAAATGCCATAGAAAATGACAAGAAATTTATATAAAGCAACATGGAATTCAGTATTTTTACTAATTTTATTATAACACCAGTTTTTCTTATTGAAGCAACACGAATTTCAGAGAATAGAATAACAGTACTGATGACTACATTGTAAATTAGCCCAACTGGGGATAATTTTACTCTTCCGCGACGATAATTTATAGGCGAAGCTGCAAAAATATTTAAATATCTGAAGTATTTGTTGAAATAACGAGTGAATCTGTTGTCGGAAGATGAGAGCGAACCCACAGCCATAGTTATAAACTGGACACGGTGTCGGGTCGATGACGTCGTTGACAGCTTGCTATTATATATCTATAGCGACCATCTAAGACAAATACTCTATAATAAAACTGTCGAGAAAAAAATGATAAGTAAAATGATCGGCCCTTTGTGGATGCATTAATTTCGACTGAAACATATCGGCCTAGACCAGAAGAGGAGAACTCTATATAAGTATTGTTTTCTGAACATTGCAAAGAATCAATCCGTTTCATGATATCTTTCCGTTTCGCACATCAAATATACCAAATCCATCCTTAAAAAAAAGTTCCCCCCTGTCTGTATGTCCAACGAACCTTCCTCCGCCATAGACTCAGTCGTGGCTTATGCTTGGCCACAAAGGACGCGATCTGCCGCGGCGCACAATGGTCAAAAAGCGCTCGAAACTCAATAACTTGTGATGTTGTTGAGTTAGAAATCTGAAATTGTGCACACTTACCGGTCTTAAAACCACAATAAAGGTATTGATGAGTCACGCACGTGTTATCGAATTTAAATATTTTTATTAAAGGCGTTCCTTTAATACACACTATTTTGTCGAATAAAAAGAATACACAACTTTAAAACTACTACAAAATGAAATTTCTTCTGAACTAGCGTTTTTCGGTGGTGGATTGGCCAATATGGAGTGACCTAAAAATGAAATAATTCTAAAAGATGATAATTCCTACAAAAAAATCTAACGAATCCCTTATCCTAAAATGGCCTCTTCTCCTAATCAAGTTCCATGACTGACACAAGGGCCGCTGGTTCTTTAACGTCCGAGGTGTCATAGGTATCGTCATCCTCACTTGACAGTCCATGATTGTCGACGATAGCTGCACGCTCAACTTCTGATTCTGCGAGGAGAAGTTTGGCTTTACCTTCCAGTTCTAAAACATGTTGTGGCTGGAAAGAAGAGAGTAGAGGGTCAGACGATACCAAGAGGTAACATATGCGTTTCGCGAAACTCTTTTCGCGGTTTCCTTGGCAAAAATAAAGGAAATTGGGCGGCATATTCTCGTAGAAGATGGGCGAGGATTAACCCAAAATTGAGTGGTTTTATCCCCAGAATCTGTGAGTTGCAGTGGAACGGAAGAAATCATGATGACAATTCCACCACTAAGTTCAGGGTCGTTGAAGGTTTGCTTGTATGAACTTAGATTAGAGGAACCATCACGCCCCCATTTCCACGACAATGTTAGGTTAGTTTTTGACGGTTGTAAGTCCCATGCTAATGGGGATAGCAGTCTTGATTTTGTCGAATCCACCAGACTTTGGAGCGGAATGCGGACTTCGTCTTCAGTATTGGATAGATCGGGGTAGCAATCGCTTTTAGCATCCAAGAGCTGGTAATAGGGAGGTAGTACGCTGGATTGTTTCTTGATTAAAGCTTTGCGTAATGAAAAATTTATCTCGTAGGCTTCATCGGTCCAAGTCATTACAAACATTATGGTCTTCAAGTTTTGACCGTGTCTTCACTTTCTTCGCCAGTCATACTGCTGGCTTTCTCAGGGTTACGTCTGAGAATGAGGATGTTGTCTGGCTCACCCGTATAAGTATCCGTTTTTGGGTTGTTCCGTGGGCGTAGTATTCTCTTCCATGATTATGATTGGTCCGTTTTTCCCTTGCTTGATCCTGATTGGTCGGTTACATTCGGATCGTTGATTGGTCTAGGTTTAATGACTGGGTACCACAATTTACTGAGCTTATAACCATCTTCTTTTTTATAATTCTCCGATTGTTTCACTATTTCTATTGCTTCTCTAATAAGTCGCTCTTGGTTTTTTTCTATCTTGACTAGAATCTTGGCCTTATCAAATGGGATTGCATGGTTGGTGTTGTAGAAATGTTCCACCACCGCTGATTTTTCAGTATTGTCGTTTTTTACAGTTTTCATTAGCACTCATTAGTGTAAACTGCAGCTCATTGATTGAGGATTTTTCATTTAGGAGATCAGCCCTTCGCCTTTTAGAGCTTTCTCCTAGATCAGCAAAATGTTTTTGTGGTCGGCCTCCGGCCCTGAAATGCACTTGGTTGGGCTCAGGTGATGGTGGAGCCCATTCAAAAAAGCACTCATCGAGCCAGAACCGATTTTTTTCTATTAAAAAAATACATCTGTTCCTACTGGTCTCAGCCCACTTTTTTTTAAAAAAAATTTCAACACAACAGTTTGAGATAATTTCCGTTGGATTAACGGTATTGATCTGTCCGAAAGCACACCTTTGTCGTTTGAATTCAACAATATTTCAACTAGGACACGATTTTTCACTGGGATCACCTCAGACATTTCGGGCAGCGATATCTGACCAAGGGTGGCAGGCGATCTACATTTAGTACATGTAGAACAATTGTATTGAATTTTTATTAATATATTTCTTTATTGATTATTATATCCTGTATATAAATACATCTGGTAATTTGATGTATGATACAATATGAGGGTTCTTTGCGCAAGGCCTCCCAACTTCATATCGATTAACGCCAGAGGTATGCTGAGACGGGCCTGCACGAGCTCCCTTCTGCTCCGACCAGTGGCTGGAAACAAAGAAAGATCTGTGAGCCACAGACATTGACACACTTGAAGGTAGAGAAAGCCATTGCTAACACTTCACTTGGTCACTGCAGCAGATCTCTGGATCACTGCCTTCTGAGTCGCCTTGGTGGAGAGAGTGATGGGTGAAGCTTGATAGAAAGAGGATTTCAGGATTTTGATGAGTGGAAAGTTTAGGGTGAAAACGTTGGAAACAGGACAATACAACATCTTTACCTATTACGTCAAATAATAAAAGAACGTCTGAGTAATTTTTAACAACTTTTTTCTGTAGAGCAAGACGATAATTCTCTATTCCTATAAGGGTTTGTCGCTACTGATGGGTTTAGTTGAATGTAATGAAAAAACTCTATTCTTATACCGGGGCCCTTCTTAGTCTTATTTTCGCTAGGAATAATTTTTAATTTAACAGGTTAAACAATTTAAATATTAAATTAAATCAATAAAGTATGGATGGTAAGTGAAAGTTGCAGGGATAAAAAGTGTTGGAAGGGTCGGGATTTAAAGGTTTCTAAGTTGGTAGAATGGCGGACAGATAGATGTAAGGAATTCCATAGCAAGGTGGAATAATGCAGTACTGTGCGAAGGAATGTAAAGATCGGAAGGACAAGATCTGGTGTTACGGGAATGAACAGAGGATTTAAATTTCAGGAGTTGAAAAATATAAGAAGGTCTTTGGGATTGTATTACTTGGTAAAGGACTGAGCCGAGGAAGTACTGTCGAGGATAAAGAGGGAATAATAAATAAAGGAGGAAAAATAGTCTTGCTTTGAGGCAGATAATTTATTTGCACATTTCATGAACATGAGTAGATCCATTAGTAATAATACAATTCCCTTTAGCATAACGAGTAATAATTATTGCTTTCAATCAATATGATGGGAAAAGGAAGAGAGGCATTATACGTTGTGTCAAAGGTTCCTCGCATAAAGTAATGGTATACGTATTTGAACGTCTTTATTGATTAGACGTCCTGTCAAAGATTCCTGACGTAGATTAATGGTGTGTTTACTAGAACGCCTTTATTGATTAGACGTCCTGTCAAAGATTCCTGACGTAGATTAATGGTGTGTTTACTAGAACGCCTTTATTGATTAGACGTCCTGTCAAAGATTCCTGACGTAGATTAATGGTGTGTTTACTAGAACGCCTTTATTGATTAGACGTCCTGTCAAAGATTCCTGACGTAGATTAATGGTGTGTTTACTAGAACGCCTTTATTGATTAGACGCGTCAAAGGTTTCTGAGTAATTGTATACGTACTAGAACATCTTTATCGACACTCTTGCCTTCAAATTATTAGTATCTAGCATACCAGGCTATTTAGTCCCATACTTTTCTAGTGGACAATCTGAAGAAACGTTTACAAGTTAAAAAAAAAGAAATCTCACTAATGACTGAGTAGGGTTAAATAAAAATAAAGCTAGCAGACTACAACAAAAAGCGATGACAGTCCATCATTTCCAAAGACCAATTTACATAATATAACACCAAACTTAAATATCTAAACGATGGCAAGCACTTATAAATTTAATAAAAACATAAAGAAAACCTAATAAATAATTGTTGCTTTTCATTAAATAATTTAAGAATATAACAGTCTTCCAAAACTAGCATAACAAATAATACACTTTTACACAAGATATATAAAACTATTAAACCTATAGGACTGTTTTAAAACTATGGTAATTAAATTATCTTATTGATTAACCAACTAATTCTATAACTATGGGACTGTCCAAAGCGAGACAATAAATAAAACAAGAAACGTTATTTTGATTAGATATTTTATCACAATGAGGGGAGATAGTGATACACGAGTTTAGACCCCCTTATCAAAAATATATGATTAAATAGATAGTGGTAAAGTTCTTTTTAAACTTTCTCTATTGCACTGTACAATTGTTGTTTTTCTGCGTCAGCCCTGCTCGGCTCAGCTCTCTCTCTATTTTATCATCATCTTCAATTCTGAAAATAAAAAATATTCCAATTAAACATATCTTCTTATGATATTTTGTTTATAACCAAAAATCTGAAATCATACTTATTAAAAACAACTTGACATTTATCAGAAATAAAGAAGAGAAGCTCAGCTATCGAAATATTAGCGGATCATCACAAATAGATCAATAAGCTGAATATCCATGCTTTGACACAGCGGATAAGAAGTTATTCTATTGCATTAAATAATGTATTATCAAAATTAACGCTACTATATAATTTTGTGCAGTTTATTATAGCACGGTTCCCGTCATTCTATATGTTATTACTGTTGTGTTTCTTGGCACTGGGGCGCTCCGGACCAGAGTCAAGAAACAGATAACCTAAAGATAACCTGATATCTATAGGTTAACATTAACAGGAGTTTAACCAGTACAGGTTAAAATGAGTTGTCAATAATAAATGGACATTAAATTAAAAAAATTATGTTTCCAAAATGTGATTTGGAAACACCCATTATATCGGCGACCATTAACAAGAAGTGTTCTGACTGGGGGTGCTGATGGGTGAAGAGGCTGTGCAAGGGTTCGGGATATTATTACCTCGGATGGACCATCACCAGGTATAGCGTAAACTCTATGAGGGACCAAGTCACAGTTTATTTTGATAATTGAAGGTCTATCAACATAGTTAAAATGAACCGCAAATAAAAATAATAGTATGAAATATATACAGTACGGTAACAGCTGACCTTTTATTGTCCTAGCAACGCATGCTGCCTATGCGTGCATGCTCTCTTTAAAACCAACTAGAAATTCAAACCCTTCTAAAACTACTTACCAATTTTAATATCAAAAACACCTTTCTTAGCGATTGTTTACATCCTAAAGGGAGTGTCCATAATTTCAAATTTTTCTGCCAAGTTATTTGGGCTGGGCGATGATAGGTCAGTAAGTGAGTGATTGGTATTTGACAAATATATAGTAGATGAATTCATGATTTGTAGCGGACAAATGTTAAGTCAAATTTGTTCTTCACTAGACAATGAGAATGAAAACTTGAAATGATCTCATTTGAAGTAGAATAATTGTAAACATTTTTCTAGGGATTTCTAAAAACACTTACGCTTTTTCTTGTGAATCTAAATGGTGTACAAGCTCGTCTCTCTTGTTAACAATGTTCACAAGTTCAGCAAGGAGAAGATTTTCTCTCAACTTCTGTTCCTCTGTTTTCTGCCAATCTGACAAAAAAAAAGGGAAATCATAATTTTCTTCCCAAAGAAAATTTAAATCTAGACCCCATAAATATTTGGTGGCAAATAATAATAAAAGTTGTGCAAGCTGAATTATAAACATTTACAACTTACAAAAAGAAATTATTAATACAATTATATGCAAGCAATTTCAAATGTTCCAACTTGCCCATCTTGGTTACGATAAATATTCGTGAGCAGTTAAAATCTGTGAAGCCAAACTAAATTCTATGAAAATAACCTCCAAAATGTGCCATTTTTAACCCTTCGAGTGCGGTTGACTGCTGTACAAGTCGAGGGAGGCTTCGAGTCAATGTAACATTGTACTCATTTTCCTTTTTCAAACAGTACCACGCACTAAAAAATTATTAAATTAAAAATAATGTATAAAAAAGTGTATAGATTGAACAAATGGGGGAATTTATGTAAATTTTTAGATCATTTAAATATGTGAATTTTGCAAATTTGTAAATAGTGTAAATATTTTAAGCTCAGCTGATGTCGGTCCACAGCCCAAATCAAAAATTGCCATATATGCGCTCAGAGCGGTGGGGACACTGCTTTTCCCATCTGCATATATATGGGCTTAAAGCGATGGGTACACTGCTTTTCATGCCCGCATATATGCGCTCAAAGTGGTGGGGACACGGCTTTTCCAAAGAGGTTAAAGGGTTAATCTTCATCTGCAAGAGGAATGAAGAATATTACCTTCCATAGCTAAAATGCTCCGGAGTTCTCTATTGAGCAGTTCGAATCTCCTTTCAAGATCATCTTCTTTCTCCCTGAAATCATTAGAAAACAGTGTGAACAAGAAATTTTTTTAATTATTTTATTTAATTTTCCCAAATAGCATTGAACTTCATTAGAGAAAATCGTACTAACAATATATTCAACTGCATCTGCCTACGAAGTAAAGCATTCTTCTTGTTGACTAGAGTAAACCATTTAGCCATGAGGACTTCTTCGACATCTCTATCTGTACCTGTAACAATCAAGTAAAGATTATAATCTTTAATGAATTTATAAAAGATTATAATCTTTTATTATAATTATAATTGAAGAATAGTGTTTAGTAAATGAGTTCTGACATTCTTCTACATACGAATACATAATTTATTTTCTATTTTCTAAAAAATGTGAGATGGATGGATGTTTTACTTACCAGTCTCCATTATTTTTCTCAGTTCCTTTTCTAGAACAGCTGCCTGTTTGTCTATTTGCTTCTGCTCTCTCTCAAGAGCTTCCATTTCATTTTGAATGTAGCTGCCGACATCCTTGCTGAACTATAATACAAGCAGATATACATACTTAGTGACATCATAGAAGAAAATAATTTAACAGGACAATCTCCGAAGGAATAGCCTTTAGAGTCTGTTAAATGAGCCGTTTATTTTGAAAGTGGCCTAACTCCATTTTTCAATTTTTTGCCGGTTACAGTGGTTACATGTACAACTTCATGTTATTTATCAGTGAGGCATTTCAGGTTTCTTATATTCACAGCAAATACGATAAATTTTTTACACATAAGTTTTCAGAATTAATTAAATGACTGAGCCATGTAGTTTGAAAGTGGCCCAACTCCATTTATAGTTACATCAACATATTTACTATTGATAATGACAGAAAGCAGTGATGAAGGTAATTTCAATTAATTAGTATTTACAAGTTAACCTCATTTTTGGGACAATCGTGTTAGTTCATTAACCTGTACGTTTATAAATTTTGAATATCAGGACATTCGTTTTTTACCAAATGATAGAGATTTTAGCGTGGTAGAAATGGCATTAAAAAAAAAAATTTACAGTTCGTTCCCCAAGATTATTACAAGATTATTAAAAAGTGTCGGAAGGGTAATAATTTTATTGAAAATGAAATGAGACAAGAAGATTTTGTATCAACAAAATTATTACAAAGACGCAATTTTTAAAAGGGCAAAGAATTCTGATGGAGAATCAGTAAACTGGTTAAGAATATGTTGGTTGCGTTTTGTCAGAAATGAACCATATAAAATTTTCTATAGGACATCAATGAATGAAAATGAAAATGTTAAAGTCCTGAATATATTACCACGTCGGGGTAGACCAAGAAGGTTCGAAAATATTGTATTGACACCATTGTATAAAAATATTAGAAAAGTTACAACAGCAAAATTTAAGGACATAATTGACCTATTACGATACATACCACCAGAACATCATGATTTCTTCAAATCCCTTTCACACACACAAAATGTAGACGAATAGTAAATTGTTTTTTAATAAACTTATGTTTGTAATTTTCTATGTTCTGTAATTAAAAAATTTTCAATCCCATAAATTATGTTTCCGAAGTGTATTCAAGATATGTAAAACAAATACTGTATTGTTTTTTTTCAATTTGAAAAATCTTAAATTATGTTGAATGGACTTGGGCACCTTCAAATTTTATAATGAATCTAGCTGTTAATTTTGAAAGTGGCCCAATTCCATTTTTGATAAGTAAACGCACGTTATTTACGTAATAATATCCACTATTTTAACAGGAACATTAAATTTAACATCCTTAGATACGCTTAAGCAGTATGACTCATTAGAATCTTATACATATATTTTTAAATTCATTGAAACGCAAAACTTTCAATATCTCGATTTGAAGATAAATGGAGTTAGGCCACTTTCAAAATAAGCGGCTCAAATCTATCATGGGACACTGGAAGGAGGCTGATGTTTGTTAGGCATGATTATTCATCAAGTATAAGGAGGTTGATGTACTTCAAATTCTTATTTATTAACACAATCGGGCCTGGCGTTGTGGCATATGCGTCAAAGAGATGTGTTCTGTGGGCCCTGCATCTTGGCATATGCATCTGCAAATAACTTGCCTTTCTTTCTATCCCCACTATTCTGGGCCTTGTATTATACCCTTTGTATTTGGTTTGGTACTTCATTACGTTATTACCAGTTAGGTTTGCGGGTCTGGTGTCGTATGATACTGAATCTGCCAGAAAAATTCCTTCAGCAGGCCCGCTGTCGTTCGATATTTGACACTTAACTAAATTGTAATTAATCCACTAAAAGTACATCATCTCAAAATTGTTTTCTCTTATTTATTTTTTTATTTTTTTTAACAGCGCATCGACAAATCTGGGCCATTAGCGCCGACATCCAGGGTGCAGCCAGGAATTTTCTCAGCGAGCCCTGAGATGAGAAAATTCCTGCCACCTGTTATTTATTTTTTATATATGTTTGCCAAAATAACTATACAAAAGGAAGACTTGGGCCCGATAGACATTTTTTCTAAGCCATCGGTCCTGAAAGTGTTAAAGTGATATCTGAAACTGTTTCCGAGAAAAATAAATAAAATTAGTTTTTGCAACTTATTTTCGGTTTGGGTATTCAGAAAAAATTGATTTGGATGAAAATTGCTCCAGACCTTTTGATATGCATCCAAACTAAGGTATTTCAATTTTGGTGACGTATGGAGTTAAGGATGCCTAGAAAAAAATATTCTCAGATCTTTTAAGAATTGAAAAATACAGAATGAGAATAGGATGGTAATAGAATAATTAATTACCTGTTTAGTCTGCTGGTCGGGCGAGATTCTTTCCATAAGGGATGTGAACGAGTAGAGAGGAGAGAAGGATTTTTCTCCGACCGGACTCTCCCTTTCGGAGTTCCTTTTGTTACCATTCTCTTCGACTGATTTCTGCAAAACAAAAACAATGAGGAAAAACTAACAACAATATCAAAGTTTTTTTTTGGGGGGGGGAGTGAATAGCCAAGGCCATTAACCTTTAGGCTGCGTAATACTCGTAGGGCTAGATGGTACGGTGGTGCGGGATAGCCTAGCGTCTGGAGTGTCCTGTGCGCTGAATACTTTCGTCACACGGTGTTTCTTCGGAAGATAATTCTCTTGTACTTTGCACTCCACGAGTTCCAGGTGTTTTTCCAATAGAAATATTTTAGGATACATTACTCAGGCACAAAAAAAGTGGTATTCTTCAAAGATACCATAAATATATTCCTATGTATTTCTACACGCTGAATCTGTATCTGGAGACCGTTTCACTCCAGCACGTCAGGTTTAAGAGCATTTGAAGGTCAAATTTCGTATAAAGTGGTTAAAGAAGAAATATAAATAGGCTTCCATTTATTGGAATTCAAATCCGAGGTCTGTTTCACCATATTGGCGTGAAATCAAGGTCATTTCAAGGACAAATATATTTATTTTGCAAACAATGAATTTACAGACAGCATATTTTTTTGTTGTTGCAAAATAGACATAATTGTCCTTAAAATAAACTTGATTTTCCTCTGATGGGGTAAAACTGACCTCGGATTTGAATTCAGCGACCCTCAAAACCATGGAAACTCTAGTTATTTCTTATTTAATGGCTTCATACGAAATTTTACCTTCAAATGCTCTTAAACCTGACGTGATGGGATGAAACGGGCTCCGGTTTCAGATTCAGTGTGGCAAAATACATAAGAATATATGTATGGTGTCTTTGGAAAATTCCACTTTTTTTTTGTGTGCCTGTGTTATCAGAACCCTCATCGTCATCCGAAGAAAACTCCGCTTCACTTCCACTCACACCCGCCAAAATTTCTAACAATTCTTGTTCAGAATAAATTATCTTAGAAATATTTGCACACAGACAATTGTTCACTTGGAAACCACAAAATTTACTGGAGAAATATGCAGGGTAAATTACAGGTAAAGAGAAACAACTGTATTCGGCAGGAAAAAAAGGAGGGAGCAGATATACGTACAGGTACACTGAGTAGTTTGAAGCTGAAGCGACAAAAGTGAAGTCCTATGCCCCTATCGGCTTTGAAGGACACTTCAGCTTCTATAAACAGTCTAATGATGGCAATAGTAGAAGGACTGATAAAATAGCTCATAGCAGTCCAGCGCAAAACAAGTTGAACTGATATATCAATCCGTAGCACTCTTGGAACTGCAACCACCGGACTGATATATCAGTCCTTAGCAGCGTAAGGGATAATATTGGGAGGTTTATTAGTTTCTAAACATACACAACCTCTAAACAGTAATGAGAAATATATAGCATAATGGTGTAGTATTTACTTTGACAGGAGAAGTAGGAAGGCTGCGTATGGGCGAACTCTGCTTTGTCTGTTCGTTGTCAGTAGGAGAGATTTCTTCAGTTGGGGTTCTTTCAAAACCTGAAAACAAGAGAATTCTTTCTAAAACTCGAAACTAGAATATCTACATTTATAAATATGAACCATGCCAATTCCGGACAGCACTTCATCCCTTGAGCATTAATTGAATATTTCGTGAAAAATCCAATCCAATCGAATCACTTGCTATGAGAATTTTATATGCTAAGTTTCAGCTTCCGTCAAAGGGTAAGGGCGTGATTCTCTTCTCTCAATATAAAAAAAGTAATTCCTGGATGTCGACAAAAATAGGAATGTCTTGCAGCGAATGGAGCACAGCCATCAAGCTGAATTGCAACTCAATTCCAGTTCGAACGATTCCTGGCAGAAGCTCAGGATTCCGTTTCAGAGCCTGCAACGAGCCTGAAACTCTCCCCCATGTCCTGGGCGTCTGTCAGAAATCAGAACTTCTAAGAATAAATCGACATCATAAGGTGCGAACCTATGTTGCTGATTTGTTCAGGAAGAAAACTGGATTTGAGGTGTATGAAGAAGTGAGCTGTATAGCAGAAGATGGTTCGACAAAGAGGGCAGACATTGTCGTCATAGATCGCCAGGCATCCATCGGAATTATTTTGGATCCGACTGTGAGGTTTGAGATAGACGAGAATAAGCCCTTGTCAGTTGACAAAGAGAAAAAATCCATTTATGAAAAATGTATTCCCTATTTTCGTAAAAACTACAGGATCGAAAATTGGGAGGTAATCGGCCTTCTCTTTGGCGCAAGAGGCTCCATGCCTTCATTCGTACAAAATGTTTTCAAAAGATGGAACATTAGATGTGACTTTGAAACACTGGCTCGTTCGATAATAAAGGACTCCATTAGGATTGTCAATTATCATTTGTACGGCTGAGGAAACGACAAGAAAACCCATAAATTCTAAAAAGAAAATGAATACAATAAAATACAACACATGTACCCAATTGATGGCTTATATACAGGCCGGAAGCTTACTATCATTCCAAGCAGAAAAGAGTGTATAGGAAAAAAAACACAATACAAAAGAAGATTTTCCTTGGAATGATCAGAAAGCTGCTGCCAACTATGGTCAGCTATCAGTTGGACATGACTGTTTTTCATTCATAAATATATATATATATATTGTTGTGATATCATCAAAACAAATTTTTCAAAATAAATATGAAACATACAGTGAAAAGCTAGAATTCAGAGGAGTAAAATCACAGTTACAAAAGGTTTTTTTTTTTTTTTTTTTTTTTTTTTTTAAGAAATAATATATTTAAATTTTAACGTCCATTATTATTAACTAAGAATTTTAGGACAGGTTATCAATAGGTTATCACCCTTTTCTAGCCAGGATAGGGCTGATGCCTTTTATTTTTTCTAAAGAAAAGCTACCTCCCCATGGTGGGAATCGAACCCACAACCCTTGGCACAAAGTGTTAAGTGCTCACGCCTTACCACTCACGGCCACCAGGCCTCCTAAATAAATAATATAATTTATTTTCAGAAATAAATAATATAATTGATATACATTCTAAAGTTAAAAAAAAAAAAATTAGACACATCCATAAAAAAAACTTACTATTTCCTAGAAATAAACGATATAGGATTAACAAATTTTACTATTCATAACATCTAGATGGTCTTGGCAGTGGCCATTGCGATTAACAGCCATTCTGGGAGCTACTGCATCGTGGAAAAATAAATAGTGATTATAATTCTAAAGAGTCTTAATCCAACGATTTCAAATTATTGTTTGAACATTAAAGTTTTCCCGCTTAAACACAAGATCATCATTTCTTTTTTATTATATAATATTCCAGAAGAACAATGACATAAATGCAAACACTTTAATTCTACAGGAGATTAAAAAAACAATTTGAAGTTGAATAATTGAAAAGGGTGTAAGTGAGAGATATTACTGGTATATTGAGTGTATGTAGAATACATATTTTACTTTAATTTTCCAGGGATTAGGATCAGTCTAATTTCAACCCTTAAATGCAGTTACATCATTGTTTCTCTAAAAATTTCATTTTGTTCTAGAAGATAAATTTTAAAATAAAGGCGATCTTGAGAGAAACTACTGTTACGTCCATGTTACCCTGTGTACGGGATGTGTTTTTGATATTGTCTATGGAATTATTTGCATTTGAAACATTTTTGCAGTTACGTCATTGTTCTTCCGGAACAGCGATGTTTATTCAGAGAATGGTTTTTTCGAACCTGGTGATATCGAGCTGACTACACCCATCCTAGCTTCCGCAATAAGTCTCCTCGCTCGCTCCCTTAGCTGTGCCTGTCTCTCTTCTTCACACTGAAACACAACCAAATTATAATTTACTCTTTAAAGCAATCATAATGGGAAGTCTCAACATTTATATATATATATATATATATATATATATATATATATATATATATATATATATATATATATATATATACATGCAGTTTTATTGACAAAATGTAAGTGTAATTTTTAAGCCTTCATAAGGGCTTCACTTATAAATGGAGTATTGAAGTAGTTTCTGTAGGAATCAGTTCTTCATTGTCACAAAGCCATTGTGAAAGCTTGGAAATCAAGCTAAGACATGGGCAATGGAAACCACATGACATCTATATATACACACATATATATTATATATGTGTATATATATTGGTTCTCTAGTGGTAGTTTTTTTTAGTAATATTTTGCAGAAATCCCATTCTGCCTCATCAGACGGTTGTCCATGATTAACTTTTTTAAATTTGTTATTTTATTTTTAACAAACTTAAAAAAGTTTGTTATAAAATAACAAACTTAAAAAAGTTAAAGAACATGGACAACTGTCTGATGAAGCAGAATGGATTCCAAAAAACCAACCACTGGAGAATGCCGTATCAAAAACTCCAATAATTCTCCCCAGCAAAGAAACCTCAAAAATTATATATATGCAGGTAAAGTAGCTTCAGATGTTAGTAACAGATGCTGCAGGAAATCAACTCCTCAAACTCAAAAACCAGTTAAATCTCAAATTTGTCTGTAATATCCACGCAAGGAGAAAACAAAAGAGAAGAAGCATTACATTCTACGTACACTGTGTTTGTGCTGGATGTAAATCACAAGTTGTTTCCTCAACACCACCAGAGAACATGAAGATAATGGTTAATTTCCAACATCAATCTAAAGAAATTCAGATATGTTCCTAGCTGAATCCCAACTATACCCTGATTGTTTATCACCTCGACGGCTAACTATCTACAGCTTAAGGAAAACTAATCTAAAACAGTATTTTTACTAGGAGGGTAGCCCATACATAAACATTGCAGGTTGACTGTGTGGGATTTCAAAGCGTGGGTAGGCAGGGAGTTCGGAGAGGTGGAATAATACCTCACCTAGTTTTTACCGGCCTTGGGTTTACTCGGGAACTTGGGAAAGAATGACAGCCCGCAATGTCCAGAGGTCCGCGTAGTATTCAATGGAATAGCCCATTTTGTTTTTGTTGTCATAAAAATACACCTTTTCGTTCAAAATTTTATTTTAGATAACAAGAAAAAGTAATTGATGACTGTAAAAACAAATATACGTCACTTCTAGAATCTGTGATTCACACAGCGCTTATCTATTTTTGAGATGGTTCCTTCCTCTTTGGAATTAAAATAAACAGCTGATCATCCAGAATAGTAAGCCAAAATGAACAGCTGATCATCTAGGATAGTAAGCCGTATTAAAAATATTCATAGAATCTCAAGACAAAGGACTAGAGAAGCAGGAATTCTATCCCAAGCAGGGACTGGCATAGGACCAGTAGGACAGGCAGTGGATAAATCGGCAAGACTATATTCAAAACTTGTTTATGCCAGTCTTTGCTCGGGATAGGACCAGTAGGACAGGCAGTGGATAAATCGGCAAGACTATATTCAAAACATGTTAATGCCAGTCTCTGCTCGGGATAGGACCAGTAGGACAGACAGTGGATAAATCGGCAAGACTATATTCAAAACTTGTTTATGCAAGTCTCTGCTCGGGATAGGACCAGTAGGACAGGCAGTGGATAAATCGGCAAGACTATATTCAAAACTTGTTTATGCAAGTCTCTGCTCGGGATAGGACCAGTAGGACAGGCAGTGGATAAATCGGCAAGACTATATTCAAAACTTGTTAATGCCAGTCTCTGCTCGGGATAGGACCAGTAGGACAGGCAGTGGATAAATCGGCAAGACTATATTCAAAACTTGTTTATGCCAGTCTCTGCTCGGGATAGGACCAGTAGGACAGGCAGTGGATAAATCGGCAAGACTATATTCAAAACTTGTTAATGCCAGTCTCTGCTCGGGATAGGACCAGTAGGACAGGCAGTGGATAAATCGGCAAGACTATATTCAAAACTTGTTAATGCCAGTCTCTGCTCGGGATAGGACCAGTAGGACAGGCAGTGGATAAATCGGCAAGACTATATTCAAAACTTGTTTATGCCAGTCTCTGCTCGGGATAGGACCAGTAGGACAGGCAGTGGATAAATTGGCAAGACTATATTCAAAACTTGTTTATGCCAGTCTCTGCTCGGGATAGGACCAGTAGGACAGGCAGTGGATAAATCGGCAAGACTATATTCAAAACTTGTTTATGCCAGTCTCTGCTCGGGATAGGACCAGTAGGACAGACAGTGGATAAATCGGCAAGACTATATTCAAAACTTGTTTATGCCAGTCTCTGCTCGGGATAGGACCAGTAGGACAGGCAGTGGATAAATCGGCAAGACTATATTCAAAACTTGTTTATGCCAGTCTCTGCTCGGGATAGGACCAGTAGGACAGACAGTGGATAAATCGGCAAGACTATATTCAAAACTTGTTTATGCCAGTCTCTGCTCGGGATAGGACCGCTAAGGGTTAAAGTTATCCAAAGCAGCTGTTCCAAGAGGGAATCGTAACAAAAATGAGGGGTTTTGGTGGTTGAGAGTCCCACACACTAGGGGATTTGCACAAGTCAAAACCCCTGAAGGTCTTTTAAGTTTTCTTCTCATTGTAAAATACAACATATATTAAAAAAAATCCCTGGTGTAAAAAAAGGACCTGAATCCGCATCTCCTTAGGGAGGAATCGGATACATACTATCCACTCTACTACAATCCTAATGCAGAATAACTGTTTTAATTTTTGTTATACTGTTTTCAATTCTTTGTATCATTACAAAACCATCATTCTGAATCTCATGCTAGACAGCTTTCATCCAATCTTTTGAGAAGTTACTATAAATATCTAACATTTTTATTAATTGTAACTATATACAATAAATGTTACATATTCTACAAGAAATAGAAAGGATTAAATACCTGTGTTGGAGAGGTCGGTTGGGATTTGGAAGCGTCTCGCCTTGCCTGTTCAAGAAGCTGTCTTGCTCTCTCTTTCAATTCATCGTGCCTGCTGAGGAGTCTCTGTGTGCCATGCAGTTAGTATTAACAAAAACTCATCCAAAAATTAAATGAGTAAACAAACACAGAAAATAATTGGAAAAAATGTTAGAAAAGTAAAAGAATACCTGTTGAGCAAGAGGGAGGTGGGTCGGCGGCTGGCTCCGGACACTCTTCGTCGAATTCAATGAGCTTTCCTGGAGACATAAATACAATATCTATATATATAAAAATCACGTGTCTGTTTTTCTGTTTTTCTGTTTGTTTGTTCCTTATACAAATCCACATCGTTTGACTGATATTGACCAAACTTCGCACATAGATACGTCTTGATCCGGGAAATCTCCTAGGCTAGGTCAAAATAGTCAAATTTCGAAATTTGGTCAAAAGGTCAAAAGTTTTGTTCAAGAAAAATTGGCTACACTGAACCGTTCATATTCTGACAGCCATTTTGAATATTGTCTCAAATTTATTTGTTGATGTTCTTGATAATTAGAATAACTCATTGATGACTTTACATCATTACATAATCATATATATATATATATATATATATATATATATATATATATATATATATATATATAAAATCTTTTAGGCTTCACAGTTCGGAAGGAACGAGTTCCAAATTGTCAATTAAAGAAGAGTGAATTGTTCAGAAATAGTAATTTTCTTTCCAGTGTTGCCTAGGTGGAGATTAGCAAGCTAAAAAAACTTTCTTCTTTTTTTGCGAAAAGTTTTTCTTTTGCGAACAAAACTTTTCAGTTTTAACCTTTGTATGTTTATTTAAATTATAGCCGTATATTCTCAAGATTTGGACAAGTAATATCATATAAGATCAATTTTATTAATTTCTGATGAAAATGTAGAGCAACACTGAGCTCCTAGAAGCCATTAACCATTATCCTTTTTTTAAGTTTGGTTTGTTTATCTAATTTCCAAAACTTTTTAGTTTTAGTAAAATATTTGTGTTTACCTAAATTATAGCCTTCTTAGAATTTTGACTAATATATATTAATAAGTAATTTAAAATATTAAGTTTTTGATCAGTTGAAAAATGTTGTGATTATCTAAATTATAACCCTATATTCTCAGATTTTGGATTAATATCATATATTAGTAAGTAATTTGAAATATCAAGTATTTGATCTGTTGATTTGGAGTTTCCCGTTTGTTTTCCATAGTTAATTTTTTAGTATTTGTGAATTTCATTTTATCTCATGCATTTGCTTAACATAAACTATGTCTTCAACATTAACCCATTAACCTGCACAGAACTTTAATAATTTAAATACTTTTAGTTCTTTAACGTACCTCCTAAAATCATCTATGTGTGACATGATATTTAAACATTTGGGTCATTCCATGTCAAATCAACCCAAAAAAATAGGATTTGACACCCATGATCTCAGATTTTAATGAAACTTGGCATGTTCATTCCTTTCATGGATATAAGTAAGAATATAAAATAGTTTTTCTCAATCTCAAATAGTTTAATTTCATGCTCTGCTAAAGTATTTCAAATTTTGCAGTTATCATCGATTGGACAAAGGAAGTGCACTTAGTTCTAGAATATAAATCATACCTATCGACCAATGTTGATGACATTTTCTATGACAATACTTCAATAAATATGGAAGCCAGAAAAAAAATAATATATGCATAAAGTAATTACAAATGTTCTGAAAAAATCCTGAAGTGGTAAAATGCATTTTGTAAAAATTAAATATGGCGTTCCACACTAAGTGGAATATCATCAAACGATAAAAAGAAAATCACTAAAATATTTTTTTATTATTATTCTAAAAGGTATACACTATCACATGAAAAAAATAAAATGTATGGTTTTTTCATTCTTTAATTTTTTTTTCCGTTAAATACAAAAAATTGTTCAATTAAAAGTTTAGCTAACAATATATTACTTTTTATAGTACAGCGATTTAATTTTAAAAACTATAAAAAATAACCCAAAGCTATTCAGAATGAAAACTACCTACATGTACAAAACATTCATTACTTCAGTGAAGGGTTTGCTGGGCAATATAAAATGAAATACAACTTAATTTTTATCACATGTAACTGCACACCAGTAACTAACATTAAAATTTGAAACATTAAGTTTTTGATCTGTTAACTTGCTGGCTTCAGTTTGTTTTCCATAGTTGAATTTTTGATTTGCGAATTGCATTTTATCACATGCATTTGCTTAATAAAAACTATGTCTTTAACAGTAACCCATGGACTGTCCGAACTTATAGCAGGCTCAATATCTACTTGGCTCATACGGAGAATTGTAGTGTTTGTCATTAAACTAGATGCAACATTAGCAAACTCTACTGAGTTTTTTACATTTTTAGTTTCAGATTTGCTCATAACTTCCATTAGAGACCAAGGATTTTACTCTTTCTCCCACCCTATCTACTACACGTTTGTCATGAGCTGTAGTAAAATATTTCCGCTAAAACTTTTTGTGAAATTTTTCTGAATGTATGTAAAGCAATCTTGACATATATATATATATATATATATATATATATATATATATATATATATATATATATTTAAACTGAGACGATGGATTATCACTGTAAATAATTTCATTTTGACAAATCATTATTTTTTATTATTATATCATATAATCTTATCAAAAGTGCGAATACAGAATTCATACCTTTATGTTTAGTATCGGAACAAATGAGAAAAGTAGTGCATTTGTTTTTGAAAAATAATGCTGCTGTAAATAATTGAACAGTTTCTCATGACCACAATCCTGATTGAATTTTGTTTTAACAATCGCAAGAATAAGCCATTGCAAGAACGGACGTTTTCTTTTCATTAATCAGTTATTTTATTTTATTTGATTCATTTATATTCATTCTTTTTTTTGTATTTCTTTCAATTAATTTATAATTTTGATATTATAATTTGTTTCTTTTTCAATATTATTGTTACTATTTTTATTTGTATTATTATTATAGTTGTTATCATTACGCTATCATATTTCTCTATTTTAATATTATTATTATTATACTTAAAACAAATTATAAAAAAAAAATGTATATTACTTTGATTGTAATGCAGGCAGTGTTGGAAGATGGAACCTGCAGAACCTAAATGAACTCCCACAGTATAAGGATACTACATTGTGGAACAAAAAAAGAAAAAGCCATTCAATTCGTTCCTCATATAAATCCACAGCTTTTTAGCGATTTTGACCAAACTTGGCACACAGGTAGGGGTTGATACGGGGAGTGTCATAGGCTAGGTCAAAATCATCTGTCAGCTTTTTGTCTATCTGTTTTTTCCTTATACAAATCCACAGCGTTTCACCGATGTTGACCAAACTTGGCACACAGGTAGGTCTTGATACGGGAAGTGTCATAGGCAAGGTGAAAAAAATCTACCAGCTGTATGTTTGTTCCTTACAACTATATAATATAAAGTTGGTGTAGCATGGTACACTGGGTAACAGCTAGTGTTAACATAAAAATGATTTGAGTAGTTTCTAAGGCATTGAGTGAAAATATAATTATTCTTGAAATAACTAGCAGAAGATGCTCCCCAAAATTGTTTAAAACATTAAGTTATAATTAAGAATCTCATAATTAGTTGAGTGGACACGATTCTTACCAGGATTTAACGTATTACTCTCAAATTTCAAAATTTTGGACCATAACATGAAATTATCAAAATTATAATAGACCTTAACATGACTTAATTTAAGATGCCTGGAGATGAACCTAAAGATATTCGAAACGTTGCAATTATAACTTAATATTTTAAACAATTTCGGACAGCAACTCCTGCTAGTTACTTAAAGAATCCATTGATTGTTCCCCACGCCCACCTCCTTAAAAATAAATTAATAAAAAAAAAAGTTTAGAAAAGCAAATAAAAAAAACTAATTTAAAATTAAAATAACTTAAATGGCGAGTAATTTCATAAGCCTTCGGGAGGACGTGATTATGGATATGTTTGTTGATTTAATGCAAATATTGTTAAACGGGGCTTACACTGTCTTGCGATGATTGTGACCACGTCTCCTTTGCTCCTTTCTTCACGCTATCTGATGTGTTTTGGCTAAACAAAAAAAAAAAAAAAAAAAAAAAAAAATTTTGTTTTATACAAAAGTAATTATCACCTTGTCAATGCATAAATTTAATAAAAAGTATAACTAATGTGAGCATAATTAGTATTTTACTATTAAATATTAAATTACAAGTAGATGCCCTACAAAAACAAAAAAGTGGGGGAGGTAGATAGAATTGTGCAGATTGTTGCTGTAAGAAAACAGCAACAATTACAAATGTGCAGAAGTCCCAGGATTAAGTTAGACTCTGGTAAAACTAAATTTCGTGACATGGTTTCAAAATTCATGACTTATTGTGCCCTTTTTCAATTTTGTGAAATTTTTGTGCAAGATACACCCGCTAATGCTTTTGCTTTTTTCAAAAGAAAAACCACTATCTCTCATGGGATCGATGTCAGTAAAGTAAATGTTCATAAGAAATAAAGATTAGGAAATCCTACTGTGATTTAATAGAATTAATTATTTATTATTAAATTGCACAATAATAGTTTATAATAAAAATGGATCTTATGCATAATATATATCTTCTTTATGGATTAAATATTGTAGATGAAATATTGATGAAATACACACCTTTCATCTTCTTCGTCAGAACCAAAAGGATCGGAAAATTGTCTTCTTGTCATTAGAATTGGCCGCTGATTGTTAGGAACATTGACTGGAGATTTGCTCTGAAACAATTCATCTTAGGAATACTATAACTTACAACAAAAAAAATGTTTACACCTTTATTTGGTAACCGTAACCATTCGCTGAAAAAAGACCATTTAAAAAAAACACTACAATTTACTACAGATTTTTTTTTTCATTAGTTTAGCGAACAAACTACCTTATTAGTGTAGCAAACTTTTGGTCATATGTACCTACACTAAACCACAAAGATGTCAAGGTGCCGTTAAAAAAAAAAAAAAAAAAAAAAAAAAAAAAAAAAAAAAAAAAAAAAAAAAAAAAAAATCTAATATGTGCTGTCATTCCACCGGTTCCTGAAGTTGAAGAGTAAACCGTATATGCCAGAATATACAAAATACTTTCAAACCTCTATCGAACAGTTTTGTTTCCAAATTTCAATTATTATTAATAACTCATTCCCCGTAAACATTTTTAGAAACAAGTTGGAAAAGCAGTTAGAGTGGCATAATTAAGTCAGCAAGGAGGGGCCAGCTAAGAGTACGCCGCTTCGCACCTTGTCATATCTCCGGCCCGGAACACCAGCAGTGTAAGGGTCAATGACATCTACTTGGAGACATGGCTACAAAGCGAAGGTCTACACTCAGGAATATAAAAAATAGTCACAACCTCCACTCGTTTCATTTGCCTACATAATAAACTGATAAAAGAGATATAATTAATCTGTAAAAGAACTCACTTTATCTCTGAGCTTCTCTTTAGTCGGAGATAATACTTTCCCAAGAATACTCTTCGAGCTGTTGAAGATTTTATCGGTAACGCTCGAAGGGGTCTTCACGCCATTTTCTTGAATTTCTCGGTTACTCCAGCTAAATCGGCTTTTCTCCTTTTCTCCATCATTCGCACTGGAATACAAATTATATTTCGAATCACTGTACTGATCCACAACTATCCGCTAAAAAGTCGGACTCGCAGAAACTGCTTCATCTTTGCGCATTTCTGTTCATTTTTTTTAGTGGAGGAATAGAAGTATTTATTGGTAGGTTTTGATCTTTTGTGTAAAATATAAAAGAAAATCTCAAAGAGAAGGAACATTTAATGCGCCAAAACAGGAAACTGAAAGTATCCCAAGCGGAAATTACTCCATCCGTCTCATCGTTTGCTCATGGAAACAATGTAACACTGTTTCTCATTTCCTTACCTTGTTTTACTAAAATAGACGTTTTACTGTTAAATGCAATTAACAAATAACAACAAACTTTAATTAAAAAGTTAGGTAAATATAGAAAAAAATCCATTCAAAACTAACAATATCGAAGTTTAAAGCACTTATTTCTTCGATTGACATCGCCCCATCAAAAATATCATCAGAACCTTTTCTGTAGAGAATTTAGTAAGCTTTTGAATGGTCACCTTTCACTTATGATAATGTCCCAACTGTCTTCGAGATATTTTAGAAAATATACCAAGATCCAAAAACTTTTCAAGTCTATTAATAATTTTTTTTTTCTAATACTTCTTGAACCCCAAACGCAACCAACATTTAAATATCTTAGATTAAATGAATGTCAAACATCTAGAAGTTTCAACTGAATCAATTGTTTCTGAAAACCCAAACTGAAAATTCGTTTTGGAAAAAAAACTGATACAACTCAGTTGTAAGGTACCAGCCACATTGCTCGAACAAACATTAAATTACTAAAAAAGTAGCTGAATTTTGAGCAATATTGTTCCATCATTGCTGTATGTTACTCAATTTCAAATTCTTTTAAGGTGTAATACTATGTTGTAATTTTTTTTTTTTGCCATTTTCTTGTTTAAGGGCTTAATTGCTTCTTTGAATAATAAAAAGTATATCCAAGAGTGTTCATGTGCTGAATCAGTTTCTAAATATGCCAATAATTCGATTTTTCAATTAAAGTCTCAATACATTTCAAAGTTAAAAACCATTTATTTTATCTTCATTTCAAAAAATTATGAAAAAAAAGAAAAAGACAAAAAATGAACTTTTCGGTATATTAAACTTTAAAATGGATTTTGCTCAAAACTATGTTTTTCAAATCGGGTGATTTGTTAGCACTTTCAATTTTCACCCAATCAACTTCAAATTTTAACTGCAGATTCCTAATGATATTTGATAGTAAAGTATGTAGGGATTTTTCCATTAACTGAATTATTACGATTTTATGGCCGATTTTTTACGGATGTTTTTTTTTTTTTTTTTTTAAATAAAGAATTGTTTTGAAAACAAAAAAAATATATTTCTTCAAAATCCTACGTACTTTACTAGATTTAACCTTCTTCTTTCAAAAGAATTTTAGTTTTTTGTTTTGAATTAAAAATTGCCACCTGTAGACATCGCCCAAGAAAAGAAGAGGGTTTCTGTAAGACACAGTACCACCATTTTGTTTTTGAATGATTAAAACTTTTTTTTTTTTTTTGGTTACTTTAACATTTCATATAAAACTTATGACATAATGATTTCAAAAATATTTATTTATTTGTTAGCCATAAATTGGAAACAAAAACTTTTATTTTAATCACACAAGGTAGTATTACCCCGTAAGCTTAAATTCAGATAACTTTGGTTAAAATAAGTTAATATAAAATAATATTGCAGTATTGTTCCTTTTCGACAAATAACTGATTTATAGATTCTTTATAAGTTTAGAGAAACCACTACAGAAGACATCAGCTTCAGACATACATTATGAAAGCACGATTTTAAATTATATGGAGAAAATCTGTGAAATATGGCAAGCTTATGTGGAAAACCTAAGTCTTAGAGTTCTTAGATGAAATTTCATAAATACATGAAAATATAAAAATGAATTTTCACAAAACCTTGTAAAGTTTCTTTTCATTTGAATCATTTGCCAATGTGATAAAACAATTAAAACCTAAACCAGCTGACCTGTCTATTATTTAACAGCTGCTCTTGGTTTAAACCATAATTATTTAGAGGTCAGATTCTGTTTAAATTAACATTTTAAAAAAATTTATAGTTTAACTTTCACAAGAACTTTTAATAAAAGATATTTTTTCAAAATAAATACTGGGGTTATAACGCTTTATAATACCTATTATTATATTGAGCGAAGTACACTTAACTAGCATATTCAAACACATTTTCCATATTAAATACCTTTTATTAGGTTTTGCTCTCAAATTAACAATTTCTTGCCCAAATAACTGGACAGTGACGTCTGTTTCTGTGTCAGTATTAAATCTTCCTATCATGTACGAAGATTCGTCAGCGGTTTTCCCGATCTGTTGTACTTCCAGTTCATGTCCTGAAATAGAGAATAATGATGATATTAAATTCTGGCATCACTAGAATGATATCTAAAGACACATGATAGAGAAGATATTCTTATTTATTGTTTATTTATTTATTTTTGTTTAATGGCGTAATAACAATTGGGCTATTAACACCAAGCAGGTTGCCAACTTTATTATAAAGCCAGCGGCACATGATCGGACACCCATTGACATATCTATTGACATGTGTTCCCATATATATATGTAGGATGAGATTGTTAATTTTGCCTACCTGTGAAATGAGCCCTGAGTTGGTATAGGTAAGTCATGACAGCAAGTTTATCAGGCACTGCGAGTACATCCATATCACTAGGGTCTATCACTCGAGATATTCCCAGTGCTTCCCCAGCATCGAAGGCTTTCTTGCAGTTCCCTCGAACATCATGGCCGGACAGAGATTCAAACTCACTAAAACATAGTTGATATTAATAAGTTAGCAACATTTAGAATCTTAGCATATGCCAGGTTACATCAATTTTATGATAAACAGCTAAACATTGACTGTACGTCACTGGAATGGTTCATGGCTCGTTTTATTTAATATTTTCTAAAGTTATTAATACTAGAGGAAGGTGAGAAATTAAGAGATTCATGAGAAGTTAATATAGCACCTATTGAAATTATTTTGCGCTTCCTTCAATAGACATACGTACATTAAATCTGGCCTGAAATGATGAATGACTGCGCAGAAAGCTAGACCGTTCCGCCAACTTGTTGTAAGATTGGTAACCCTGACTCCCGGATAATCGCGAGTCACTTCCTTACACCATTCTAGCAGATCAAGACCAGGGGTACTTTCTTCACCTTTCAGATTGTTCAACTTTAAGCCCTACAAAAAAATATACCAATGACCTTAGGAATTAATCTAATGTTTCTTTATAACATAAGAACAATAAAAATACAATACCTCTTTCAGATTCAACGGTTCCAAATTCAGTTTGATATTTTTTACTTTTGGAGCTTCAATGGTAGTCCTTCAAAAAAAGAAAAAAAAGTTAGAAATACTATTGTATACATTAAAAAATTTGATTAGAAACAAAAATTGTATTTATTGGCAAAAGTAACGTCAGGGTGTATTTAGGCTGAAATGGGAGGAATAAACATGTTTTATCTACACTATAAATTCCATTTGATCCTCACCTCAGCCATCTTTATTTATTAGCTAATTAAATTTTTTCACATGAAGTTTCGGCCAGAGGGACATCCTCATAAGACTTCATTCAAATGTTCACATATTATTAACCCTATTTCAACAAGGGCTTGTCATCAACTGTAATATTGAAGCTGCAAACCTTTAAATTTTAGTTACATTTGACTTAGCACCATTAGACTTAGCTTGTCACATCTTCTATAACTAAAATAACCATACATTTTTCCAACATTTAAGCTAAAACAGACCATGTGGCCACAACATTCCACTATTTTTCTGATCAGAACTATCACGAACCTGCACATGGCTGCCACTACTCATTTCAAACATTCACATTTTTCTCTGTCACCCTGTATATTTATGATTAGCAAACTAAAAAAATAAAAAATATGATAGAAATAGTAATTAATAGAAAGATCATACTTTTCAACTGATATTGTTCGACTGGAATCGGAATTTGAAAAATCAGTAGGAAGTTCAGGAAATGATTTTTCATCATCAGCAAGGGGCGTGGAATCATCACGGAGGCTAGCGACTGAAACAGAAATATACAAATTTTAATGAACCCCATTAAATAAAAAACAACATAAGTTATAATCCATTATATAAAACACGAAGGAAAGGCTAAAATTATGCCAACAGTCTCATCAAGCAATAATCTCTCTTACAAGAGACGTGTACGACATGCTCCTCACCGATTCAAACAAGAATTTTTGTATGTGTAGTAAAATACATTATAAAATGCATACATATAGAAGGTATGTGTGTAAAATACATTTTTGTTATTTTTTTTATTTTTGGAATCTTCCCAAAATTTCAATATAAGGGTTTTTTAATGTGCTCAAAACAAATCTGACATCCGTTTTTAAATATAATTTTTTTTTATAATGGATAAAGTTTTAAAGGTAGGTAGGTACGGAGTAAGGTCCATAAGTTTCCGGCCTGTCCTGCTTCCCCTCCTTCAAACGTGCCGGGACCTGCACGCCTATGCATGTGCCTGCTCACTCCATACCCATCGCCCGCACTTCCTCAGTCTAGTCAGTCAGTGTCAAGCCTTGAAGGAAACTCCCCATTTTTACAATGTTCAAACTCGAGTACCGTGCGGTAATTAAATTCTTTTGTAAAGAGGGTCTTACTCCTGCGCAAATTAAAGAGCGCTTGGATTGTGTATACAGGCAGTCATCCCCCTCGTATTCCACAGTGAAAGAATGGGCAAAATTATTTAAGTTAGGGAGAGAAAGTCTAGAAGATGACCCACGTCCCGGTCGCCCATTGGAAGCTGTCACTTCTGAAACAATCCAACTTGTGGAATCTGAATTGCTGTCTGACCAGCGACTAAAAACCAAGGAAATAGCAGCGAGGTTAGGGCTTTCAAAAACAAGTGTTTTGAGGATCATCAAAGAACATTTGCATATGAACAAGGTTAGTGCAAGATGGGTTCCAAAAATTCTTTCAGCTGCTCAAAAACACGAACGAGTTCACTGCTGCAAAGAATTTTTACGCGAGTATAATGCCGACCAAGGAATTTTTTGGACTCAATTGTAACTGGAGATGAGACAATGGTTCTATATTATGACCCACTCAGCAAAAGAGAGTCCATTGAATGGAGAAGACCAGGAGAAGCGCCTCGTTTAAAGACAAAAGTCACGCAGTCAACAAAAAAGTTAATGGCCACAATTTTTTGGGACTGTAAAGGAATACTACCGATAGATTTTAAAGAAAGGAATACCACAATAAATGGTGAGTATTATGCAGCCCTACTTCACCGGTTACGAGACGCCATTAAAGAGAAGAGGCGAGGGAAGTTAAGCAGAGGTGTCCGCCTCCTTCACGACAATGCCTCTGTCCACACAGCATTTTCTTGCTTTTCTCGATTTGCTTTTAGCAGCTTACAAATTTTTAGAATTCCAGGTAAATTTTCAACATTTTTTTTTTTTTTAGCTGAATGCTTGAGAAGTGCGTTGTTTTCTTGTTTTAACCGGACCATTTTCTAGTTAAGTACTGCAAATACAAAAAATCTCTTTTGAATCGGTGAGGGGTACGCTGTGTACTCCCCTTGTTAGGGAAAATAAATATAAAAATACCGAAACCACTTACCACTTACTGGAGTACTTGCAAATTCAGAACCACTCAGGCTGTTCGTCATCATTTCTAGCTGGTGAGTAAGGTCAAGCACTTCGCTCAAGCTCTGCTGTTGGGAAACTTCTGGACAAAAACAAAACAAAAATTAAAAATACTCAAGGGTGAGGGTGAGGTTCCCCATTTTCACTGGGTTAAAAATTACTCACATAAATGGTAACCTACATCAAATATATTTTAGCAAAATTTCAGTATTTTATTATTATTTAAATTTTAACGTCCATTTATTATTAACTTCAGTATTTTAATACAGGGTATATACTACTTTTATGAAAGCCAATTTCATGACTTTTTCATGACTTTAAATGCAAATTTCATGCTCATTAAAAATAAAATAATTTCATTTAAAAAGAAAAAGCCTTAACTTTTAGTTTAAAATTAATTGTAACCTTACATGGATTACCATGAAATCTATAAAATTACAATGTGTAACTGTATAAAATGTGCATCATACGTTAAAGAGGATAGTAACATTAATTATAAATGATTCGTAGTTAATGATAAATGGACGTTAAAATTTAAATAAAATAATTATAAATGTGAAGAAACGATGATACTAATTTTAGAATCATCGTTTCTTCACATTTATAATTAATGTTACTATCCTCTTTAACGATGATACTAATTTTAGATGGTGCCAATGACCATAGCAGTCGACGCACCCAAAAAAAAATAAATAAATAAATTACTAATTTTAGAATGAATATGGAATTAGAATGTCGAACAATGGTAGTATAATTCAAAATGTCTAAAAATATGACTAACTAAATATTTATTGTCAATGTACATAATTAAGTAAATTAAAGCGTACATAGTTTCAATATTAAAGTCTGAATATGAATAAATAGATATAAAAATATATGTAAATAATGGATAAGTGATGTGTATATGCTACAACAAACGGATCTAACAGAGGACAGGATAGGGAGGCAGACAGAATTGATTCACCGTACGAAAACGACGACAATTAAGAATGCGCGGAAGTCTCAAAATTATGTTAGACTCTGGTAAAACTGAAATTTCGTGACATTGTTTCAAAATTCATGACTTTTGTGCCCTATTTTTAATTTTGTGACATTTTCATGATTTTCGTGACTTTTTCGTGCAGTCGACGCCCTGTAATAATAAAAAGCATAGATGAGGCGATGACTTTCAAAATGGGTTAAATCCACTCTTTCGTCAACATAATTTTTTTTTTCAGACAACAACAGGGTGTAAAAAAATCATTTTTTTTTTAAATAAAAAAATTCAGATCTTTTTTATTTGAATCGGATTTTCCCCCCTAAAATCGCTTTTTAAAAAATAAATCAGATTTTTTAAATGTATCTAGTCTATATAGAGAGCTGATTAACACCTAGTTGTTCATTATATTCGTGTTCAAGACATGAAGGCCTGTATCAAGCATGAGGAAAAGCAGAGATGTTATGTCTAAATCTCCAGCTTTCAAGACATGATTGTAATGCAAACCAATATAAGGGGTAGAGGAAGTAAATAAAATAACAAGAAAACATAAATGCAGGTAAAAATAATTGAGTCTTTTACCATTTGTATCATCTTCTTCATCGAAGTCTCCTAAACTTGCAATGTCACTGTTATTGTTTGTACTCATCAGGCTCGCCATGCTCTGCATGTCTTCATCACTATGACATCGAAAAAGGATAAATATAATTTGTCTTATTCGTAAAATACTATTAAATAACAATATAATAGAAACGTACGTGGCTTTTCCTTCCCGGAGCAAAACACAGGAAAGTGTGCAGTCGAGAGAAGCAGATACTATCTTCTTGCTTAAAGGCTTTAGTTCGAGATTGAGGTGTTGTTGTGACGAGTCTACACTCGCATACTTCCTCATGTTGATGTTAACTGCAGCTATTTGCCTTCTTTTCCCGGTATTAGTAACCTTAATACAAGGAGAAGATATTATTACAAGATGCATATCATTATTAATCTGTTTAAATAAAATACATGTTTTGCCTGCAGATTGCATAGAATGAATACGTTTCATTATATCTTTCCGTTTCTCACATCAGAGACTATTAAAAACTTTAATGTCTGTCTGTAGGTCCATTAGGCTAGGGTCCAACATTGTAACCGCAAGGGGGGAGATTCACAGAATCCGAAGGGGTGAACCCTTTGGGTTCCACACCAAGTGTGAGATGAGAGAGCTCATCGGCATTGGTTCGACAGTATGGTTAACGATGAGAGGCTATCCCATAGGCACTGGACCCGCCCTTCCTCAGGAGTTCTGGTAAGTCCCTATGTGTTCTCTTTGGAGGGGGGGGACTGTAGGGGGTTCCGATCACACATTCGAGACCGGGCCACCTTATTGAAATATCAAGAATAAAGACATTCTTATACTTTAGCTGAGAATACAGGTTTTTCACTGACATCCATGGTGCTGTGGAGAATTTTCTCAATGATCCGTAAACTGAGAGAATTTCTGCTGCAGGTGGGAATTGAACCCCCATCTCCTGCATGAGAACTAAGGTGTTGGCCACAAGACCACGGGGAGACCCCATTTATTTATTTGTATTATGAGTTTTCTTGAAACAAAACAAAAATAACCAACAAAAGAGGTTTAATATATTGTAACATATCTAAGTCCAGAATAAACCTCCCCTCCTCGTGGCAATATTGGACGTCAAATCGTCTTCAAAGATATATTCTTCTATATATATATATATTTCTAGTAAGTAAGGTCAACAAAGTTTTGAAGAAAGCTTTTCCCTTAGTACTAACTCTATAGTGGCTTTACTTGGGAATGTTCTAAAATTATATAATAAATATCCTTATAATATTGATATTTATAATAAATGTGGAATACATACATCCTCTACAAGGAACGTCCATTCCTTATCCTCCAAGTCGTGCGTGCGTACGTCCTTAAAGAGAGTGACTGCTACTTCTCTGTTCTCCGGTACTGACCAAGTAGCAAGACCTTGAAGGGGGTCTTTCATGGTAGGCTCCCAATCTTGGGGCTCGGAAACCACTCGTCGACCTCTTCTGCTCCAAACAACACACAGCTTCGTCGGTTTCCTGCCAAGAACTTAACATGAATACTCTCACACAAATGGACATTTTTTTTTAAACATACATTTCCATAGTTGGAAAATAATACATTGAAATAAATAAAATGCTAATAACATTAAAATATGTAAAGCATAATTTAAATCAATAATTACTAAATGAGAGAAAAAAGAAAAATAACAATTAAGTCCGATTCGTAAGAACTGTGTCATCTTAGCCGATTCTGTTCACATCCCTGAAGCAATTAGTAAAGGAATAGAAGCAGTTATTGGTGGATTTTCATCATTCACGAAAAATAAAATCTCGAAGGGAAGGAATATTTAAGGTGCCACCACAGGGCACTGAAAGTATACTAAGCTGAAATGACTCTTCAGTTATTTATCTTAGTTTAGATAAATTCCAAATATGTAGAAAATATTTCAATTTGGTAAGTGATATCGTCTGTACAAATGCAAAGTATCGAATGTGAAAATCACCACTTTCCAGAGTGCAAAAACTTCTCTTTATTACTTTGCATTTGGACTGTCAAATAGTCGATAGATTCGACCATTTGACAATGGTTACAATCCCCTTTCACTGAGTGAACTTAGATTCAAGAGTTTGCCGTACATCAGTCCAACAGCAATCAGTATAGATCGAGAATGAAAAATGTGTTTTTTCATATTCGATACTTTGCATTTGTATCGACGATATCAATGGTGAACAATCTGCTAGAGAAGCACTATAATTGTAACTATTTGAATTGTAAAATCAAAAAATGATACCAGATTTGGTTACGACTAGTATAAACACATCCTACTCAAAATGAGGTGCATCTCAAAGATAATCCAGCCTCCTGTGATAGTTTCATGTACGCACAGACATAGTTTATAGATCTGCCTCTCGTACTACTACTACGCCTTTCCTCAGTAAAATTTATTTCGTCTACTTGTTTGTATGAGGAGTTATATGTTTATTTATTTTAGACTGGGTAATCATTTTTCCCGATGTTCTGCTTAATTCTCCAGGAATGTCTGTTCCGATGAATAGTAATCTATATATATAAATCAGACAAAGTGTAATTGAGGAAGATGAGGCGGAATCTCGCCAAAATATCCTGTATCGAAACAGATCAGCTCGAGAAATAGGCTGGACATAGAAAAATACATTTTTCAGTTTTTATATCCTAAAATCGACATTTATCGTTATAACTTTAGACTTGAATTTTAATTGTAAATATTTGTGAAAGAACACTGTATATTTCCATTATTTTTGGATATGTCCTTTAATTTTTTATAGTACAGGGTTCGCCAATGAAACAGGATGATTAAATATAGTAATTTTTTTGTTGAAAAAAAAGTTGTTTATACTTCTTTACAAAGTGATTGAAAGAACAGGAATAGCCATTAAGGGTGCAATACAAACAAAACATTGTTTTCTGAACTCAAAGCCTACCAAATGCCTTCCATTGGAATTAAGGCATTTCTGGAGCCACGTCTGGAAGTTTAGCATCACCTCTCGCAGCATGTTGACAGGTTTTGCAGCAATCTCGTACACAATTCGTTGCTTCAGGGCTTGAATAGTCGTAGGCGTATCTGCTTGAATCACAGGATATTTCAGTTACGAGAAATGACACGGTGTCACTCCTTGTTCTTTCAATCACTTTATGAGAAAGTATTAAACAATTTTTGTTCAACGAAAAATTACTTTATTTAATCATCCCGTTTCATTGGTAGACCCTGTATTTCATGTAATTTTGTCTTGGCACAACAGATACAGACAATAGTACGTCATTTTTGAAAGCTAATTGTAGGTGTGCTAATAAAATTATTATCTGCGGAGGAGTCCATTCATTTCCTTTATCATAATAAACAACACGAAAAATCTAAAATTTGCAAAACATTATTGTAATTCTTTTTGCGCGTAGAATCCTTCAAGATGGAAAAACTTCTTTTTATTTTACGATTTCAAAGTAGTCATTTCATTTTTATTTTTCAATAGTTAATTATTTTAAGCCTACCATTTCAAAAACCATCAATAGCACTTTAGTGAGAAATCATACAAGAGCATAAATGAAAGCCGAAATTAAAAATGTTCCTTATCAATGTGTCCTTTTAAAATAATCTTATTTTCCTTGAAAGATACTGAAATGGATGTGAGATTAATTTCCCAATATGTATAAATATGGTAGCTTGGAAGAATCATTTAAATGATAAAGTTATCTAATCTATTATTGTGGCGTTTATTTATACAGACAACTATTTTATTGATTGCAAAAACAATTGAAACTTTTGGTTATATATTGAATGTTATATTTATAGTATGACTAGTGTATAGTTGTGCAATCTCAAGTAGTAAACATAACCCTGGTTGTTGTTGAAATAGAATTTAACTAAAAAAAATGACAATTCTGTTGTTAAAATGTTCTTTTGTCTTTTCAGAGTATTATCAATCGCTGTCACAATTATGGAAGATTCACATATAAACAGCATTTAATTTTGTCACTCACCATTTAGATGTTGTTTCGACCATCAATTGATGATATGAGACGGTGAACTGGAATTTTGCAGCTCTTTTGTTGACACGCTGCAGTCTTTTCCACACAGAACCCATGATAACAACACTAAGCTAAACTGCACAAAGAAAACCTAATCACAATAATTGTGACAAAGAATTTTGAAGAATAGCAACTCTTTCATAAAATGGCCAACTGGTTTAATAACTCATTATGAGAAGCCATAAGTACAAAACATAAGACATTCCATCATTAAAATTAAACCAATGAACTTAAATAGCGTCATTTAATTTAAACCATTTAAAAAAATACATTTTTAATTAATGTGAAGTATTCAAAGATGAACAATGACTAACAAATTAAAGTGGACTCTATAGGAGAACCTTAAATTGTTAATATCTGCTCAGAGGAGCGGTTACTCTCACTGTAAGGCACATGCTTCAGAACTAATATGATATTTCAGGAAACGTTTAATGACTCATGACATTTCTCAACTTGTGTTTTCCTAATAGAACTGAAGTTCATGTATTCCGCTTTACTTTTCTCCCGATAGGAGCGCTCACATTCGGGGAGTTTGTTTTTTCGGTTTAAAAAAAAAACAACAACGAAATATAAAATAATCTGTTACAAAGAGATATATAAAAGTCAGCTACATAAGTAGCCTCCCAATTTTTAAACATTTGAAGCGTATATTGTGATGTGTTATGGGCAATTCACAGATAACAGACAATTTTAATAATTTTGGCTGAATTTAAAAACATTTTTTGAAACAACTCCATCGTCCTCACTCCCAGAATGCGAACCACGGAAGAATAGCAAAGCATACTGTGGTAGGATCTCTGGAAGTATATGAGTACTATTTATTTAAAAATAACTTCTACGTTTAAATTATCTAGACGGTTAGGTATGCAAGTAAATATACTATTGACATACCTTGTGGGGAAAACTGTAGTCGCTGGCAACGATTGGAGTACTGTGGGCGAGCGCTTTCGACATAGTCTTGACTGCTGGTTGCTCATTCTATATTAGAATTTTCTTTTAAGGTGCTTCGACAGCTGAGATCATCAGCGCCTGGGTGGAATGTCCTCTGGAAGTCTACAAGTGCTATTTATTTACCAAATATTTGTATTCCTTTACTACTAGCATCCCAATCCTTAACAAAATACCATAAGCTATAGTAGTATGTTTTCTGGAGGTCTATGCGTATACTGTACGAACAATTTGTTCTTGGGTTGACGAGTGATTTAAAATTAAGTAAGAAGCAGGCCATGTTTTTCTTCAGTGACCATTGATGGTAATGTTTGGTCAAATATGGAGCTGCGGTAATCAATTTTCAAGAAACATTATTAGGGAAGATATTTTTTTTATTAACCTGTAACACATGGTTTGCTATCAGTAATAAATCAATTTTTAAGTATTTTTGTTTCTTTCATTCTATTTATATTTTTATTTTCATTTTTGTTGACAAAATCTCAATATGACAGAAGAAAAGAGGAGAGGAAGAATGGAGCCTGGATTGAATGACCTCCGAAGACAGCTGCATAAGACGGATGTATTCGAGATTCTGTCAGCCCGTCGCGTTGCACCTGGCGAGATAGAACGTATCATGCACCTGGTGCCTTATCCCCAGGATATTGATGTCAAGAACCCACTCCAAGAATGGAAGAGACTTCCACTTTCTTCCAAGATCCCCTTCGTCAAGGCTCCAAAGGACACGCTCATCGTGACCAGAGGCAAGCTTGGAGAGACAGTGAGTATTTCCAATTTCACAAGAGTACGGATTGTACTGGAAGGCTCGTCAATATCTATTTTTTTTTTTTTTTTTTTTTTTTTACGGCGTATCGACTGCTGGGCTGATAGCGCTGGCGTGTTAACAGGTTGCCACAAGGCCGCCACATGGGGGGGGACAACCGGGTACAGTTGTCCCGGGCCGATCCTCGCTAATTAGAAAAAAAGTCGTCATCTTAGCGCGGTTCCAGTTCTTTTTTTTTTTTTCTTTTTTTTTTTTTTTTTTTTTTTTTTACGGCGCATCTACATCTAGGTCATTAGCGCCGACATCCAGGGTGTAGCGAGGAATTTTACCAGCGAGCCGTGGGATGATAAAATTCCTGCCGGAGGTTGGGAATCGAACCCACCATCTCCCGCTTATGAATCCAAGGCGCTAGCCATTAGACCACGGGAGACCCCGGTTCCTGTTCATATCCCTATTCTCACTTGAAAAGCATAGAATAGAAACAGATAATATTTTCCTCGGCCGTTGTTCAAAGGGTTTTATGGCTATACCTGGAGTCGGGTCCGCCAGACCCTAGAAACCTCTTCTACTGATACTTCATTTCATACGTTTCAATGAATTGGAAAATATAAAAAATTTTCACATAATCCTGTGTTCTTTTACTATAGTAATAATTCTACAAATAAAATCAATTAAAAAATAAAATAAAAAAACCAACAGCATAAAGGCAATTGAAAATATTCAAAAGACGTCATCGAATCTTTTTCTCTTGGCAAGCTATATTTCTAACAATGAATTGTTTTTCTTATTTTGCCTAATCTGTTTTATTGTAAAATACATTATCCAACTATAAGCAATTAAAAAATAACAAGGAATAAAAACAGACAAAAAGAACAGTTCGAATAAGCAAAATCAATTACTTTAATGTTTTAAGCACTTATTTCTCCGATTGACATCGCCTAATCAAAACTTTCATCAGAACCTTTTTTGTAGAGCATTTAGTAAGCTTTCTAATGGTATTCTTTGGTTTACCAAGATTCTTAACCTTTTTCGAGATATTAAGGAAAATATACAAAGTTACCAAAACTTTTTATGTCTGTTAATAAAATATTTTATTCTAACCCTTCCTTAACTCCAAACGTAACCAAAATTTCAACATATTAGTTTTAATGATAGTAAAACATGCAGAAAATGTTTCAACTGAATCCCATGATTCTAAGTACCCAAACCAAAAACGGTATTCAAAAACTATTTTTCCAATTTTCTCAAAAACGGTTAAAGCTATCGCCTTGAAAATGGTTTCATTCGTTTTCCTTGCCAAAGAAGCCTATAAAACGAGTACTTATAAGCTTATGAACTCAAAAACGTAAGCGTTACGATTTTTTTTGCGAGAATTTCGCCCCAAACGCCATCTTCCAGTGGGCGGATTTTGCTGGTTAACGAACTTGACCTTTCAAATCGGGCGACAGATTTTTGTACCAAATTTCATCAAAATCGGACCATTAGGGAGGCAAACAGACAAATATATATATATATATATATATATATATATATATATACATATATATATATATATATATATATATATATATATATATATATATATATATATAAATATATACATATATATATATATATATATACAAATTTTAACCACCGTTATTTTCGGTCTCTAGAGGTTCTGAAACGCGAAATTTTCTAGTCGGCACTTCCGGATTGTTTCATTGTATCAACTTTATAAGCGGGGTTCCTCCCTATCGGGGAGGGAGGAACCGCGCTAAAAAGTACCGAAAGTGGCCTTTGCAGCACCGATTGTCGGCTTTTATTCTCATTTTGCTCAAAACTGAAGATGAAAATAATATTAAAATTCCCAAAGTCCTATAGCAAAGTACTAGAATTTTCATTCTGGCTCTGAGAAGTGGGGGCCCGTGACCTGGTCCCGGGCCCGGCTCTGAGATGTGGCGGCCCTGGGTTGCCATCCTTTAATAATACCAAATGCACGTAGTTTTGCCAGTGGTTGGTCCACACAATTACTGCCCACGCCCGATGCTGCTCAATGATCTTCGGGAACCGGTGTACTTTTTTTTTTCTTTTTTTTTTTATGGTGCATCGACTGCTTAGGCCATGAGCACCTCCGGTGTACTGTACGTGGATTTGGCCTATGCGGTTGTTATTGTTGTTGTAATATTGGATATTTATAATTAGATCCTCCATTAGATTTTTTTTTTACTGCCTTTTTCAGACGTGGTATGAGTAAGGATTAGTCCAGTACGGGGTGCTACCCAGTTTTTCTTCCTCTTTTGTAGTAAAATAGATATTATGTCTTCCACTCAGCTGACCATGATATTAAAAATATCATAAAATAAAATAACATACACCTAAATAATAAAATAAAGCTTATTCTTCATGAGCTTCCCTCTTCTACCGCAGCGCAATGTCGATACAGCCTGATCCATGAACCTGGGTCTTGTGCCGGCTGCTTCCTCCTTCTCCACTCCTTCCTGGAAGGTGAAATACGAAGAAATGGTATTTAGATTCATGAATGTCAGTGTCGGATGGAGACAGGAAGTCCAAGAAAGAAGTGGCTCGGGAGATGAAGGGTTCGAAGTTAAGGGATATGTGGGTTGAAGGGCAGGGAAAGTCAAAGATCATAAAACTTAAATACCCTATTTCTCATATTATAAATTTATTGTTGAAAATATATTAAATGTTTCCTATGCACAGGTAAGAAGACAAGGAGACAAATTCGATCTGTCGGACCCTTTGAACTACAATCTCCGCATAGACTACGACCCGATTCATGACAAACACCTTCGCCATTATTTCTTCAGCCCTGGCAACAAGAAACTCATCGACGATATGGGCATGCTGACCGAGGACAATGCCGTCAAATGCCACCTCAAGGAGTACAACGCGTACAGAAGATATGTCTACAATGTTCATAAGAACTCTGTATTAGACGCTCTCAGGGATGTGGTTTGTATCAAATAATGTGAAGTTTCATAAATGTTATTTAATAGGTTCGCTTCGATTTTGCCTAGATCCCCTTAGAATGGGGTTGGCAGTTAAGTATCTTAGTTCCCATCTTATTTCCCAAAATTAAATATGCCTTCCTATATGAGGACCCCAGAGGTCCAATAGTCAAGGCCCAAAGGGGTCATAGTAACATGTTTTGAGGATTCAAGGTTCAACATATGTGGTAATAGCAAAAACTAGATTATTGCTGTTCCGATCATACTAGACGAATCCTCAGGTCCTTAGCTGTTTATTATCGATGATACACAATAGGTACATAATCCGGTTTAGGATTAATTTTTTTTTTACGGTGCTTCGACGTCAAGGCTATTAGCACCGACAATCTAGGTGCAGAGAGGAATTTTACCAAATAGCCGTGGGATGAGAAAATTCCTGCCGCCGGTGGGAATCGAACCCACCATCTCCCGCTTATGAATCTAAGGCGCTAGCCACTAGACCACGGGAGACCCGTTTAGGATTAATATGCAAAAGAAAGAGGATATGTCTCTCCGTTTCTCGAAAAAAAAAAAAGTCACCACCGCTATTGGGCATCCAACCCACAACTTTAGGTACGGAGTGTTTACATCAACAGGGACTTCCAAGATTAACAAACTACAAAAATCTATTACTGGCGATATAATAGAATAGTATAGAACATTCCATTTAACAACTTCTACTCAATTCTTACGATCTAACGAGAGTCCGAAGGCAAATTCCACAATCTAAGTTCATCCAAATGTATTTAACTTCAATGCAGTGTAAAGTAAAATGAATCAAATCTATGTTACACCATGTGTTCTCATTTTAACGTGGTCTTCAAATCGAGAGATGAATGGATTCCATACCATACCTTGTACACATATCAGTGGATACCTATCCGATTTATTAGACAGCTTAGACTCTTGCCACAGCGATGTTAGAAACCTTTGGCTTTTGCTACGACCGTGGTAGATTCCATAGGCTTTTGCAATGGCAATGTTAGATAACGATGGCTCTTGCTATGACAATGTTAGAAGCCTTAGGTACTTCCTTTGGCAATGGTAGACATCTACTGAATTTGCTATGGCAACGTTAGACACCTCAAACACTTGCTATTGCAATGTTGGATACCATACAGATCTTGCAATGGAAATGTTGAAACTATCAATGAGCAAATAAAATTATTATAGGTATTTAACTAAATGTAATCACTCGCAGGAACAAAGTCACCTGGACAAGATGACAGCACGAGATTTTCTTTCGGATGCTTTAACAGCAATGAACATGCAGTTCAAGAACGAGAAAAAAGAAAAGAAAGCCTTGAGGGGAGCTGCTTACAGGCGGCTGATACGGATTTGCGAACAGCTGCTGTAAGTTCTCCTTGTATTTGCTGTTTCCTCAACCTACTCAGTGTCCAACGTAAATCTTGCCCATCCTACACCTTGTCCAACCTAACCTAGTTTGTCCAAACTAATCCTTGTCAAACCTACTCATGTCCAACTTACTCCTTCCCAGGCCTAATCCATGTCCAACCTATTCCTTGTTCAACCTACTCCTTGTTCAACGAACTCTTTCCCAAGCCTAATTCGCGTCACCTAATTCTTATCAAACATACTCCTTACCCAGCCTGCTCCTATCCAAGCCTCATTCCTGCCAACCTACTCCTTGTCCAACCTATTCCTTCCCAAGCCTAATTCTTGTCCAACCTACTCCTTACCCAAACTATTACCAATTCTAATTCCTGTCAAACCTATTCCTTTTCCAACCTGTTCCATGATCAACTAATCCTTTTTCAAACTTCTCCTTGCCCAGTCTTTTCAATGTCCAACCTATTTCTTGCCCCACCTTCTGCTTGCCAAACCAATTCCTTATCCAGCCGTCTCAGTACCCTACCTACTCCTTGCACAACCCTGTCCTTGTCCAACCTACTCCTTGCACAACCCTGTCCTTGTCCAACCTACGCCTTGTACATTTTAATTCTTGCCCAACTTACTGCTTGCCCAACCAACCCATTAACTAGCTTATTCAATGGCAACCCCACTGCTTGTCTACGCCTTGCGCTGTTTATAGCTTGTCCACCCAGCCTATTCAATACCCAATCTACTCCTTTCCTTGCCAAATTCTTGCTCAATCATGTCCTTATCCAAGATACTCCTTGTCTAACCTGCTTCTTGACCAACCAACTCGTAGCACAGGCAAATGCTTTGGTAAGCCTTACTCTTTGCCTGGCCAACTCTCTACCAACTTTTCTACGAACCTAACCTTCTATCTACTCAGCTCTCTGCTTGCCACTCATACAACATACCTAGGCTGCCGGGTATCCGTCCTGCTGTCGATGCGGAAAACTGTTTATCGAACATATTGCTACAAAAGCTATTTATAGTTTTTGATATAAATAAGTTGTTTATACTAATTGTATTACAGAAGAGAGTCCTAAGACATTACAATGCTCTTCAATGTACATATATCAGCATAATTTCA
Organism: Gonocerus acuteangulatus; assembly: GCA_946811695.1. Lineage (NCBI taxonomy): Eukaryota > Metazoa > Arthropoda > Insecta > Hemiptera > Coreidae > Gonocerus > Gonocerus acuteangulatus. The sequence goes on along the minus strand of OX328129.1, from coordinate 76,091,245 downwards.
ACCTTTTCAGATGTGAAAGACGCATGAAAAGATTTCATGAAATACAAGAAAGAAAGGCAAAGCAAAAGGAACGGCAAGGAATTAAACTTCTTGTGAGTCAGAAGAAGTTCGAAGAGAGCTTAGAGAACTACAGACTCAAGTCGCACGACGTCGCGTGGAAGAGGAACATCAAAGCGCAGAAGAAGTGGCGCAAGATATACGAGGCAGAAAAGCAGCGCAAGTTGATACAGAACGATGTTGACCGTGTGGGCAAGCTTCTGGAGGTCAGTTGTTATCTATATTAATGCAAGCACAGACACAAACACATGCGGGCGCACATGTAATTTGATTTGTCGCACTTGGGAATAATTTCCCAACAAAATAAAAATGCTTAGCTTTTTGTCATAACGTCTCCGAGGTGACAAGAGCATTCTTCGGTATTCTTTGAACGCGTCGACAAGCAGTTTAGTTGTTTGTCAGGGGTTTAAAGTCATTTTGTGAAAGGAACTAGAGATCATAAAAGTACCTGTAAGCTATCTAAGAAAATTGGTAACTTCAACCCTGTTATTATACATGTTCCAAAATGCAGACGTACAACCTTCGTCACTTGTTGCATCAAAGAAGGCCATCAAACAAAGACCCAATTTTAGTGAACTATTTAGAGGTATTAAGCAATTAGGTTTTTACTCTTCATACTTCTATTTGCAGATTATCGAATCCTGGATACAGAAAGATGTATTACAAATAAGGACGCGCGAAAGAGACACCGAAATTTGGCAAGCTTACAAAAATTACTCCGATCAGAGGAGGGCTGCAAGGGACAGGAACCTCAAGGCAATACATTCGAAGAACATAGGTCAGTAAGCTGGATTATTATTTGTGTTCCAGAAGTTCAATTTCGCATGCAAGAACGTCTGTGCGGGAATTTCCCATGCACTCTCCCTACTGTTCCGCCATTTGCAAAGCCTATTAATAATCGCACACTTAACGTGAGTCACTATAAAAACTGATTATGTCTCGTTTAAGACTAACTAACTTTGAGAGGTTAGATAAGGAAGATAATATATATATATATATATATATATATATAAATAAATAAATAAATAAATAAATAAATAAAGCCTTTATTGCATAAGAGGAACAATACAAAAAAAAAAAAAAAAAAAAAAAAAAAAAAAAAAAAAAAAACTATTTCCAAAAAAAATAACCAAAATAAAAAGTAATAAAAATTTAAATTCATTTCTTTTTAAATTACTATTTACAATATTTACAAATACATGTTTCTCATGCAGGCCTCCCCTTCATGGGGGTAATGGTCTAACTTCCCTGGCGACCAACCCAACTAGGAAGTGGAGTTCCCTGTTTCTTCCAACACTGCTTTCCATTTGTCTTTGTTCCTGGCAACGTTCATCCAATTCGGACCAGCAACGGACTTAAAGACATCACTCCAACGCCTACATGGTCTTCCTCGTCTCCTCCTTAAGTTAAGCGGAATCCATTCCGTAGCCTTCAGGGTCCACCTGCTATCCTGCAATCTGGCAAGATGACCAGCCCATTTCCACTTAATTTTCTTTATATGCAGGCCTATATCTGTCACTCCAGATTCTTGCCGCATAAATGAACCCCTGACTTTATCCCGTCTCCTGTAGTTCATCATGCTTCTAAGGACGGTGTTTTGCCATACTACTAGCTTGGATTCTTGCTCCTTGGTCAGTGCCCAGGTTTGGCAGCCGTAACTCACAGAAGGGAGAACACAGCTTTCGAACACCATCTCTTGTTATTCAGGCTAAAGTTACCCTTCATTACTTCCTTTAGTGACCAATACTTCTGCCAACCTCTAGTAATTCTCCTTTGCACTTCTTTAGCTGCACGATTATTAAAGGATATGAGTTGTCCCAAGTAAACAAATTCATCTACATACTGTAGAGCTATTCCGTTGAGGCTTATCTCCTTCTTTAAGCTATTGGTCATTAACACGGTCTTAGTGTAATTTGGGATTAGTCCTACTTCAGCGCTATGGTTTATGAGATCCTTCACCATTATTCTTAGTTCTTCAGCCTTTTCTGAGATCAACACGATGTCATCAGCAAACTTCAAATTGCTCAGTTTCCTACCATCAATTTTGACACCCATGTTGAACCAATCAAATGCTCGGAAAACCTTTTCCAATAATATAATAAAGAGAGTTGGAGAAAGTGGGTCGCCCTGCCTTACTCCTCTACCTACAGAAAATTTTTTATATATATATATATATATATATATATATATATATATATATACATATATATAAAAATATAAATCACGTGTCTGTCTGTTTGTCCGTTTGTCAGTTTCTCTGTTTGTTCCTTATAAAAATCACACTATTTGACCGATTTTGACCAAACTTGGAATACTGGTAGGTCGTGATACGGGGAGTCATAGGCTAGCTCAAAAACGTCTACCAGCTGTCTGTCTGTATGTTTGTTCCTTATACAAATTCACACCGTTTGACCGATTTTGACCACACTTGGCAAACAGGGAGGTCTTGGCACGGGGAGAGTCATAGGCCTGGTTAAAATCGTCTCTGACTCACAGTTCGGAGATCACGAGTTCAAAACAATGAACCCAAATAGTTACAGATTTGCGTTATTAGATTTTAATATTAATTATTTGGTTTCTAATTTATTTTTGCTTTTATATATGCATAAAGTAGGTGTAGCATAGCACGCCAGGTAACAGCTAGTATTCAATATTTATCAATACTTAGCCAAAGCTGAGGCTGAAAACGTTTTAAATTTCATCGTGGTAAGTTTATGACTAAGAGAATTTTTACCGCCAATTTTCTACCAGGGATATAGACCACGCCCTTTTCCCTCCATCTATCCATCTATTTGAACAGGTAACGTTGTAGTATAAATTGTTTTCAGCCTTAGCTTCGGCTAAATAGATAAATATTAAACACTATCTCCCTTGCCCGGCCTCTCGTAGCCTTCCCTGGTCCTAAACGAGACATAATCAGTTTTTATTGAGTTTCACATTATGTGTTGTTTATTGAAATAGTAATGCAAATGGCGGACCCGTCGGAAATAATTCCCGCAGAATTTCACGCATGCGGTATTTGAACTATTCCATTAAGTGATTAAACTACTGACTTTAGTTCAATTACACAGCAAAGAACAACCCTAATGTTTTTAAACAGCTGGGATACAATACTTACAGTTAAAAATAATTTTATATCCCAAGACTTGTGTTAATGTTTATCCAACCGAAAAAAAAAAAACAAAATCTAACGTTGAAAAAAGAGGCCAAGTTCCAGGCCCCTCCCAAAAACAGTTTGCCTATGGAAGTTATGATATCATAGAATTGGTCCAAGTTTTAGGCCCTTAATACTTTCTCAAGAATCTAATAATACCCTCTTACTTATTTGTGCATTTCCAACTTGGCCAGTTTTCGTTAAATGATGGCCGCTATGACGATCGGATTTATTAAGAAATTTGTGGCTCTCTGATGACATGTTGTACGAATTCTATGTAAGTTAAAACGGTCACCATTTAAGGAAAACTGGCCAAGTTGGAATTGTACAAATAAGTGAGAGGATATTATTAGATTCTTGAGAAGGTATTAATAGCCTAAAACTTGGCCCAATACTATGATGTCATAACATTCATAGGCAAACTGTTTTTGGGAGGTGCCTGGAACTTGGCCTCTTTTTTTCGAAGTTTTTTTTTGGGGTGGCTATCAATACTTTTTGTAAGTGAATTCTGTGTTGGGCCTTTATTTATTTATTTTCTTATTTACTAATATGGAAGTAACTTATAATTTATCACAGAAACTTTTGTTTGGTATTATTATATTTTGTTTTTTCTTCTTCCATTTTTGGACTATGGAACAAGTAAAGAAATTATTATTATTATTTATATTCATGTATGGAGGGTTGAGAGCACAACTAGACCAAGTCCATGTTATACAGTTTTCAGAAAATGAATATTATTAGTTTTAATTGCAGAGACGTTGTATAAATCCTATTGACCAGTATAAGTCTTAAAAATATTTGAACTATAACACTGACATTATTTATGTAAAGCCTTGTTCATAAAATAGTTATAACTTGTACATGGCTTTTTTATGCTCTGAAAAAAAAATTAGAATAACTTCCAGATGTGTAGCAAGAAGTGCTACAAGTGGCAAAATAATGAAGTTAGCTTCATTCCTGTTGCACTGAAAAGAGCTATTTTAGTAATACTCTTCAATCTCATTACAACATAAAATGCCAAAAATGGACTTGGTCTTGTTGTGCACTGAACCCTCCATATATGTATATTTGGAACAGTTTTATTTTATTTTTAATTTTTTAACGGCGCATCGACAAATCTGGGCCATTAGCGCCAACATCCAGGGCGCAGCGAGGAATTTTCTCAACGAGCCCTGAGGTGAGAAAATTATTGCCGCCGGTGGAGATCGAACCCACCATCTCCCGCTTATGAATCTAAGGCGCTAGCCACTAGACCACGGGAGACCCCTTTATTTTCGTGATTTATGAGTTCTGAAACGTGAAGCGGTTTTCTTCCCTATGGTTTGAGGGAGGAATCCCGCTAAAAACGAGACTCTCCAGACCATAGAACATACTATTGACCTTTTCCAGGAAGACTACTGGAAATTAAAGCACACGGACCTACACCGAGAGAAGTACTGGAGAAGCGGACACATTGTAACTATGTCGGTGACGTCCTAGCTGGCTTCAGGAAGATGAAGCCCCTTGTAAGTTCTGCAAAGCCTTTGCAATATCTCAGACTAATACACATTAATTCCCGTCACGCAGGAGCTGCGTAACTAAGCATATCCCTAACTATAAGGTGGCTCATAAGAAATGATGTTGTTAAGACAGTACCATAAAATGAGTCAGATGTTCATTTATGCGGCAAGAATCTGGAGTGACAGATATAGGCCTCCATATAAAGGAAAGTAAGTAGAAATGGGCTGGTCATCATGCCAGATTGGAGGATAGCAGGTGGACCCTCAAGGCTACGGAATGGATTCCGCTTAACTTAAGGAGAAGACGAGGAACACCATGTAGGCGTTGGAGTGATGTCCTCAAGTCCATAGCTGCTCCAAATTGGATGAAAGTTGCAAGAAATAAAGGAAAATGGAAAGCATTGTGGTAAGAAATAGCCAACTCCACTTCCTAGTTGGTTTGGTCTCCAGGGAAGTTAGACCATTACACATCGTCAACTTAGGTAGTTTCAGGGTCAGGTTATATAAATATCTCTTGAGATTTTCAATCCCAAGATATATATATATATACATTTTTGAGAAAACGTCGGGAAAATTTGTTTCAAATGCTTCAAGATAACGGATTGAGTTGAACATGACATTCATTGAAGTATGACATTCTTCCATACAACGAGGATATAAACATTTTGGATTTCTAATAGGAAGTATTTAAAAAAAATAAACTTGAAGAATGGCGTAGGAATGTTTGATCTACGAGGAAGAGGAAGACCCCACTTCCCACATCCGGCCTTGTCCCAGTTCCTTCAAGGCCAGCAATATTTTCGGCAGTTTTTATAATATTCTCAGTAATTAAGGAGAATTTTATACTAATTGAATGAATGTCGGCCGCTTCATAACGAGGACAGAACCAGTTACTTAATCCCACGCAATGGGGGCGGAGAAATTGGAAGGACAAGACTAACAAATAACAGGACACAATAAAAGGAGAGAAATAAAATCTACCATTACAGCTTGAAATACACCACACAGTATTACTAGAAAAAGTCCGTCACACAGGCGCTGCATAACTAAGCACTTTTCTCACAATTTGGGTAGTGTAGATAGCATTCCCGAATGATTTGCTTAAAATAGCCTAATCTATAAATATATAAATCACGTGTCTGTTTGTTTATCTGTTTGTCTCTTTGTTCCTTATACAAATCCTCACCGTTCGACCTATTTTGATTGAACTTGGCACACAGGTAGATCTTGATCCGGGGAGTGTCGTAGACAAAATCTAAAACATCTATCAGCTGCCTGTCTGTATGTTTGTTCCTTATGAGAATCCACGCCGTTTGACCGATTTTGACCAAACTTCTCACACATGTAGATCTTGATCCGGGGAGTGTCATAGGCTAGGTTAAAATCGTCTAGGACTCAGAGTTCCGAGGTTACAGGTTCGAAACTGTGAACCCGAAAAGTTACAGATTTGCGTTACTATATTTTAATATTACTTATTTGTTTTCGAATTTATTTTTGCTTTTCTAAATGCTGAAAGTAGGCGTAGCAAGGCACGCCGGGTAAAAGCTAGTCTAGATGGTGAAAGTAGGCGTAGCAAGGCACGCCAGGTAACAGCTAGTCTAGATGCTGAAAGTAGGCGTAGCAAGGCACGCCGGGTAACAGCTAGTCTAGATGCTGAAAGTAGGCGTAGCCAGGCACGCCGGGTAACAGCTAGTCTAGATGCTGAAAGTAGGCGTAGCAAGGCACGCCGGGTAACAGCTAGTCTAGATGCTGAAAGTAAGCGTAGCAAGGCACGCCGGGTAACAGCTAGTCTAGATGCTAAAAGTAGGCGTAGCAAGGCACGCCGGGTAAAAGCTAGTCTAGATGGTGAAAGTAGGCGTAGCAAGGCACGCCGGGTAACAGCTAGTCTAGATGCTGAAAGTAGGCGTAGCAAGGCACGCCGGGTAACAGCTAGTCTAGATGCTGAAAGTAAGCGTAGCAAGGCACGCCGGGTAACAGCTAGTCTAGATGCTGAAAGTAGGCGTAGCAAGGCACGCCGGGTAACAGCTAGTCTAGATGCTGAAAGTAAGCGTAGCAAGGCACGCCGGGTAACAGCTAGTCTAGATGCTAAAAGTAGGCGTAGCAAGGCACGCCGGGTAACAGCTAGTCTAGATGCTGGAAGTAGGCGTAGCAAGGCACGCCGGGTAACAGCTAGTCTAGATGCTGAAAGTAGGCGTAGCAAGGCACGCCGGGTAACAGCTAGTCTAGATGCTGAAAGTAGGCGTAGCAAGGACGCCGGGTAACAGCTAGTCTAGATGCTGAAAGTAGGCGTAGCAAGGCACGCCGGGTAACAGCTAGTCTAGATGATGAAAGTAGGCGTAGCAAGGCCCGCCGGGTAACAGCTAGTCTAGATGCTGAAAGTAGGCGTAGCAAGGCACGCCGGGTAACAGCTAGTCTAGATGCTGGAAGTAGGCGTGGCAAGGCACGCCGGGTAACAGCTAGTCTAGATGCTGAAAGTAGGCGTAGCAAGGCACGCCGGGTAACAGCTAGTCTAGATGCTGAAAGTAGGCGTAGCAAGGCACGCCGGGTAACAGCTAGTCTAGATGCTGAAAGTAGGCGTAGCAAGGCACGCCGGGTAACAGCTAGTCTAGATGATGAAAGTAGGCGTAGCAAGGCACGCCGGGTAACAGCTAGTCTAGATGCTGAAAGTAGGCGTAGGAAGGCACGCCGGGTAACAGCTAGTCTAGATGCTGAAAGTAGGCGTAGCAAGGCACGCCGGGTAACAGCTAGTCTAGATGATGAAAGTAGGCGTAGCAAGGCACGCCGGGTAACAGCTAGTCTAGATGCTGAAAGTAGGCGTAGCAAGGCACGCCGGGTAACAGCTCGTAATAAAATAAAAACATAAATTGTTCTTTTCTTTTACAATTGTAATGAGCCTCTGTTCCAATTATTAATTTTGTAATAATTTTCCAATATGAGAATGTCATACAAAGGCGCGCTTATATGACTCCTCTATAATTTACACGCTGTGTTATATTTCAGATGAAGCGAGTCCCGCCCGTCATTTCAAAAGTAAACCTAACCCTCAAGAAGGCTTTGGAGAGTAAGTAGATCTTATTCTATCTCTTTGTATTGTCTCTTTGTTTAAGGATTTGAATTTGGCAAACAAACATGTTCGTCATTGCACGCAATTTAGCTTAGATTTCGGTTTTTGTAATAAATATATTAACTCTTATTTTTATTATAATTATTATATTGTTATTTTAGTCCGAGAGCCAGCAACGCACTTTTCATGAAGTGTTTTATGCATCCTGAAATTTTGCTATAATATACCTCTTAGGTAGATAAGAAGGTATATATGTGTTTCCTGGACATACCTTGGTGCACCAGGTTCTGCGCATAGGGGAAAGGTGCAAAACAATATTGCCCGAAAATAGAGTTTTATTTAGAAGGCAACAATCTTTAATGTAAAATTAAGACAATTTTACAATGGATAATAAATATGGCAGACAGTTTTAAGGGGTGTAACACGTAAAAAAAAAAAAAATTAATTGTTTTTATTCTAATATAAAATGAGAGTTTTATTTTCGCTGCCATTAAAACCGGAACAGCTGTACAAGATCATATGAGCAAGAACCAATGAGAGAAAACAACCAACACTGCGCAGTCGTCTCATACACTCTTACGGTTACGCGCAGTGTATTCCAGTCTATCATAAGCAACATTTATTTTCATGTTTTCTGATAATTAAACCCCACAAAAGTGTCCGCCCTTTTGCAATTATTTTCAAATGTGTTTATTGAAACGCTGTTTAAATCGCAGCGTGAATAAAGCACTTCATTAATTATTAAAAATAAAAACTAGGTACTTAGTTTTTTTTTTATTATTATCATTTTAACCCCCTTAAAAGTGCCTGCCTTATTTATTATTAATTTGAAAATTGCCTTAATTTGCCATTTATTTGCCTTAACGTCCATTTATAATTGACTCAGAGAATATAAATGGGAATAATCTTTTCCTAAAGGGCCAAAGTGACACAATTCCAAGTGCTATCGTTCAAGAGTGTGCTGCGCCCAAGAGTAACCCTTTTAGGCAACTTTGGAAATCCTGATACATTCTGCAACTTAAGAACTGCATACTTCTTTCAAAATTCCAAGCAACTTTTTTTCTCTAATATGATTAATTTATTCATTATTTCAAAGTATATTCAAATGAGCTAACGCACAAACCTTTAATCAAATCGAAGAGAACCATGGGCGTATATAGAAAATAATTTCGGAAGGAGCTGGGAAATTTTCGGGGGGGGGGGGGGGGGGGTGAGACCATTTCCGGTGTATGGAATACTAACAATTTAGATCTTGGAAGAGTTTTAGCCAACTTAAACGCTATTAAACCCAAAATAGAATATGTTTTATGAACTAAATGATATTATTTTATTTATTTTTAAGGGTTTTATGAAATTTTTACCGATTAGCGAGGCCCTGTCCGGGCCCCCACGGCGCCCGGGCCCGGGACAACTGTACCCGGCATTCCCCCCCCCCCCCATGTGGCGGCCCTGCATCATAGCTCCACAGTCTACAGGGATAGCTCTTTCCGTACGCGGCATAACCTCAAATAGTCGCACTCTGGCCCTTTCGTGGACCTCAAAAACATATGCAAGAATGTTTTCAGATTTTTCCTGCGGTTTTCTCTCTATTTGACCTTTAAATGTCCTTGAATCTGATGCGATGAAGGTTAACCAACCAGCTTATCGCAATCAGCAACCACAAAAACCCCATAAGGACCATACAGCTCCGAATGTTCACCTATGTTAACCTTACTTCGAAGTAGCGTTTATCTGAATAGTCGGCACTTCTGGATTGTTCCATGAGGTCAACCTTATAAGCGGGGCTCCTCCCTGTGGAGGGAGGGAGGAACCCCGCTCAAACAATAAAGATTTAGAATTTTTTTTGTATTTGAACGCAAGTTTCAATAGATTTCAAGTTTCATTTAACTTCGGGCCTTTTTAAGAGTGCGTTGCTTTCAGGTGGAGATCGGAAGACTAAGCAGTACTGGGGGACCAACCTAATGACTTCCCGATCCACGGTAAGCATCCGCTGTGCATCTACAACTACCATCGGTAACTCGGGTCTTGAACCCGCATCCAGCCATCTAAAGCTAGATCACTTTACCAATAACACTACTCGGCGGCGCTAATGGCCAAGATGTAGATGCGCCGTTAAAAAATAGTTATAGTGATTCATATTAAGTTCGTGATCATTAAAAGGCGATGCAAATGGCGGAACAGAAGGGAGAAATTCCCGCCCAGACGTTCGCGCACGCGCAATTCCTGGGCTTATCTGTACAGGTTAGGATTCAACCAACGGATACAAATCCTGGGGCGATTGTCCCTTCATAGAAAGACTATGAGTTTGACTGTTGTTTTTTACATAGGTCATGCAAGGATGAACAAACATCAACATAACCTCTTCTGGTAGTAAATATGTCGGAGATGTATAATATATGCACTGTTACAGAGTCAAGTTGCTGGAAATATATTGGAGTGTGTTTATCGGAGAGCTCTCTTGATGTATATCATGAATTCCTGCTACCGCCATCTTCCAGTAGTCATCACTAAACTCAAGCATGTAAATTATATGTTATATACTTATATATCATCTATACATAAAAATTGGCGTAAAAACATGATAAAATGTTAATCGCCACTAAATCCTGATCCTAATCAATACATATAATACAATTCTAATGGATCGCTGTCTGTACATGGAAGATATATGGGAAAAATACTATTGGGGCCTTTATCAACGGAATAGTACCCAAAACAATGAGTTTTAGAATTTTTGTCCGTTTGTCTGTATGTCTGCTGTCTGTCAGACACTCTATACACACCAAGCGTTACCAATCCCTAAGGAGTCAGCTTAGTGGCTCTGTCATGTTTTAGCAATCCTAGCAGCCTGAATGCTTGATACCCGACGGCTATACCTCTAATATCGTGTACAGAGAAGCATTACTATAAAGTAGATTTTTAAAATACCCATACGACGGTCTTTATAATCCAAAATAAACCAAAAGATATATCCAAAAATTTTGCCCTAAGATAAAGAGATATTTTAGATATCTCAGAGTTATTTCAGATATTTTCAGATGAAGTTCATGAAATACTTGTACGGTTGGCCAAAGAACCGACTTGAGACAGGAAGAAGTTCTCTGAATGTAAATCAAGAGAATAACGAACTACTGGACTAAGTTGTCATTGATGTCGGAGGAGAGGCTGCCTAAGCAATGTTTTAATAAACTAAGGTTGCTTGGTGCAGAGAGTCCTGACTTAGGGTATAACTGGGCCTCACAAGTCCGTACGATGCTCAACAATATGGATGTTCTGAAGAGTTGAATGCTTTACACCCTAATGGAATGTTGCAGCATATGGATGATATCCTTGAAAAGATCCTCAACCACAATTTCTCAACGGACATCAATAGAACTTTAAATTCAAGTAGGAATCCCATTTACAGAGTGCTATGTAGCTTTAATCCTTTTCAGCCAGAAACTTACTTGACATTCAAAATACATCTTAGAAAACTAAGATGCATTAGGCGGCTAAGGGTTGGAAACACGTTGCAAGGAAGTCACCACTTCACCTTTAAAGCAGATGATCTCTGGCCGTTCTGCAAACAGTACATAAATAACAATAGTCTATACCACCTCCTCCTACACTGTTCAGCACTTGAAGAAAACAGAGAAGATATTTTAAATCCATCCACTTCTGCATCCTCTCACCTTCAGGCTATTCAAAATATGTTAAATATAACCACCATAGAGGAATTGAATCGGCTTTATACATTCATTGAGACTATCTGTAACAAGTTTCACTCTCTTAATGTGAATGAGTAGGTCCACAATATGAACAAGTTTCCATCTTTTAGTTTCAGTTTTAATCTTTGTTGTTTTTTGTTTTTTTTTTCTATTTTGAAGCGCACATTAATTGACATATTTTGACAATACTGTTAAATTTAAGGTAATATTAACATTTGTAAAAAAAAAAAAATATATATATATAATAATAATTTCAGTAAGTTTTAGTATAAATGTATTATTAATATAAATAACATATGTAATAAAATAAATATATGAATGATGTAAATTAGTAATGTAAATTATATATGAATGATGTAAATAATTATAATATATTAAGTTTAGAACTATACAAAATTTATATTGTCATTTGCTGTGAAATAGTTGAAGTATTATAGCATTTACCAGACTCAAAATGGAAAGAAACAAAGTGTATAATATTGATATTATTTGTACAAGATATATCTTACACAAATAAATATCTATCTATCTATCTAAAGAGATATTTACCATGTCTTTCATAGTCCTAACTGAAAAATCCGATTTTTGAGTTGTGCCACTTTAGAAATACAAGTGCGATATCTCCTGTTCCCAATATTAAGAAGATAATCTACGGTAAAAATGCAGTTTCCAGCCCTCCAAACCGATTTCTTTCAAACTTTGCACAATAACGTATTTTGATGCACTAAACACGAATACGATAAAAGAAAACGTCGGATTTAACTAGGAAAGAAGTTATAAAGCACTGAAGTTCACTGTTGTTCAGGTTATGAGAGCTAATGTAAACAACTAAATTTGTCAACATACGCATGAGCGGGTATGGAAAAGTTCGTAATAAGGAAGTTTAATTGAAATTTACCATAAATTATCGAAATTAATCAGCAGTTATTTATTTACAATCATTTTTTTAAATAATGAAACACTCTTCACATTTCTTTTTTCGTTCATGAAAAGTATTATATATCAGAAATCCCTTAATAATTAGCTAATGCCTTTATAATAGCAGAAGAATGTCTTGGACGAATGATTAGGAATGCAGAAGAATGTCTAGGGCGATTTTAAGGGCATACATGCTATGCGTTTCCGCTCGGTCAAGAAGATAACAAAACCCCAGTCAATCCAACTCGCTAAAATTAATAGAATTCTATTAATTTTAGCGAGTTGGATTGACTGGGGTTTTGTTATTTTCTTGAGCGAGCGGAGCGAGTGGAAACGCATAGCACGTATGCCCTTAAGCGACAGGTGGCGACGGGTGAGAATGCCCTTAAAATTAACAATATCTTTGAATAAATAGTTTCTGAACATTTCAAATGAGAGTTCTCTGTTTCCCAATGTTACGTATCTGCGCATGCGCATGTTTACAAATACGCTGATGACGCCTAGTTTTATAACCTTCCTAACTTTAGTGCTTAATATTATAGTCTATTAATTTTAGCGAGTTGGATTGACTGGGGTTTTGTTATCTTTTTGAGCGAGCGTAGCGAGCGGAAACGCATAGCATGTTTGCCTTAAAGTCGTCATTTATGCCTTAAAGTCGTCACAAATTTAATTGTTTACATTAGCTCTCATAACCTGCACAACAGTGAACTTATGTGCTTAATAACTTCTTTCCTAGTTAAATCCGACGTTTTTTTTTATCGTATTCGTGTTTAGTGCATCAAAATACGTTATTGTGCAAAGTTTGAAAGAAATCGGTTTGGAGGGCTGGAAACTGCATTTTTACCTAATCTACTACTAGTGAACGCAAAAGCAGCAAGTTCCAGTCTCATCACCGAATCATCATACTTGGATTTTTGGTCTGGATACTTAGAATCTTAGAATTTAATTGAAATATTTTCTGCATGTTTGAAATTCTTCTAAACTAAGTTGTTTAAATGTTGGTTACATTTGGAGTAAAGGAAGTATTGTAAAAAAAAATATATTAATAGATAGTGAAATGTAGTGTTATCTTCGTATATTTCCGTAAATATCTCGAAAACGGTTGGGGAATCGTGGTTTGTGTAAGGTGACCATTCGAAAGGTTACTAAATTCCCTACAATAAAGATTCTGAAGAAATTTTTGATGATTTTCAATCAGAGAAACAAGTGCTTAATACTTTAAATTTGTTTGTTTTGTTGTTTTGAACGGGTTTGTCTCTGTTTAATTGCATTTATCTTTAAAATTAGTATTATAGTAAAAATTGACAACAAAAATAGAAAAGTTTTTTTTTTTTTTTTTTTTTTTTTTTTTAACGGCACGTATATTTACACTGCATTTTTTCTGATGCTATTTTAAAAGCATTTTGTAGATCGTTGTTTTAAAAATGAAATAATCTCATCCTGTACTCTCACAAATACTTCAAAAAATACACTCTCAACAGAAACATGTAACATTGTACTGGTTACCTGGTCATGAAGGTCTAGGGACAAATTCAATCGCAAACAACCACGCAAAAAACGCTGCAGGACAGGCACAAATCAATGGTTAGGGACCAATCACACATGAAGAGATAAACAGAATTGCAAAGAAAGTTATTTTGGAATACTGGGAACACTCTTGGACGACTCTTACAGACAACAAATTACGGACTATAAAAAATACCGTCAATAGAAGGGCTTCGAGCTTTTCATGATTCGCTGGGGACATTACAGCTACTGGGGAAACAAGTTTCGTTCATATGGGTTCCAGGCCATGCAGGAATCCTAGGAAATGAAAAAGCAGACATCCTAGCTAAGGAAGCGACTTCAATGGCCCTCCCGGCGAATTCTTGCTCACACCCTAGAGACGTGAAACGCCAAATAAAAGAACTATTATGGGAACAGTGGCAAAGAAGATGGGAAACAAGCACAACCCACTTGAGGACTTTTTATCCCTCAGTTCGCTCTACAATAGTCTACGATGACCTTTGTAGACGAGACTCAGTGGTAATAACAAGGCTGCGTATTGGACACACACGTCTAACACATGGCCATCATCTTGTCGGTAGGCGTCGTCCAACGTGTAATCATTGTGGTGATGTACTTACCGTGGATCATATTTTAGCGGAATGCTTCCAGTTACAAAGAGCCAGGGATAGGTTTGATATTAACAGCAGAGACATTTTGAAAAATATCAGAATATTATTGATTACCTTAAATTTATTAAAGCACACAAACATATCTAAAAATGTAACATACCTTGAAATAAAAAATATATATATAGAAATTTGGATTAAAATATAGTATTGTAAAATATAAACATTAGTAATTATTCTAACATTATATAATATTCGGCAAACTTAAACAGTAGGGTATTGTGCTAAAGGCCATTGTAGTCGACGCACAATAAATTCTAAAAAAAAAAAAAAAAAAAAAAAAATAGAAGGGAGGAGGTAGTATTGGCTCGACTCAGGATTGGCCATTCAAGACTTACTCACCAGTACTTAATGACAAGACAAGATAAACCACTCTGTGAAATATGTAATACTGAATTGGCAATAAAACATATACTTACAGACTGCATAAGACGACATGACTTAAACATCCCTTACAACATGTGTGAACTTCCCGCTGAAGACAGCCAGTACATAGACAGTATCTCAACATATCTACCAAATACAGGATTATACCATCTCATATGAAGACCTAGAAGATTCGTTAATGAAATCACATTTTTATCCCATGAATAAATGCATTTTCATTATGACTCACAGTTAAAGCTCTAATAATTTTTAAGCCTTTAATATATTTAATTTAAATCCATACATCCTGGATTCATAATAATATATAAACTTATAATCAATTCCTGATCTCTTAGAAGACTTAACTCAGTGTGTTTATCGTACAAAATACGAAACACTATAAATAAAATAAAAATGAAATAGCAGGTTCTAATTATTGTTTTGCATTCTCGCATTTAATAAACTTGTTGTAGTTGTTAATGTAAGAAGAAAATCTAGAATTACTAGATAGAATTAGAAGAAAGTAGCTTTAAATCAATAACAAAAGAGGGTGCCAATATTTACACCTTTTCTTCTATATATTATAGCAAATCAATAAATAACATTTATACACGTTTTTTTTTAATTTATTGTTTCCTCATTTTCAGGTAATTGTCCTGTTCGAAGAGAATATAAGCAGGAAACAATGTTCCGTCGATGAAATAAAAAGATTTCTTCAAAGTTACGTAGGGTATGGTAAACAAAATATGTTTGGACCATGTCCACAATGGACGACTTTGGGTTTCATAGGCAAACTCGACGATGGAATTTATAAAACAACCAAAAGACACGCCTGCAAATGCAATTTAAAAGGAGACATTGAAAAGCAATCTTCGCGGAGGAGGGTGAGTTTTAATCCGATGCCAAGAAGTATGATTGTCGAACCAAAAAAAGAGAGGAAGGTAAGTTTCAGTGGGGAGAAGAAAGAAGATTTACATTCATCTGCAAAATTAAAATGCAAAAAAAGAAGACAATCCAAGAAATTTGCTTCGAAAGAAGAGAAACCTAAGAAAAAAATGGAAGTACCGTACTCCATCTTGAAGAAATGTCCCCTGAAAGGTGATGATGACGTTTGCTGCAGGGAACCGCCTGAGGAAGAATGTACTTGCAGCAAGGAAATCTGTGACTGCAGCAGACAGCTTTATCGAGTCAAGTTCTTGTTGCCCGAACATTCGCCGACATTAACCGAGGCTTCGGCAGACTTCATCCGTGATAAGGTTGCTAGGAGAGGGGTCTCCATAATCGATAAGCCCACTGTGTACAGTTTCATTCTCGAAGAAACGCCGTCCGTCTCCGAGGAAGAGAGGCCATCCGCAAGACAGTCTAAACAGAAGTGTACAAGCTTTGGAGAGGTGACAGGAGTGAAGCCTGAGGATGAGGATTTAGAGCAGAAAATAAAACGTTCATCGGAAGATCAAACATCGGCTTGCAAAACCACAAACCTAATTGAAAACGAAGCGACTTCAGAAGAAAGTGAAAAACTCTCAAAACCTCAACAGGAAAAATCCAATATTGCATCGTCGGAATTCAGCTTTAAGCAAAGTCGCTTCACTCCAAGGTACAGAAAGCTCACGGCAGAGAATATTTCCGAAATGGCTTATAGCCACAAAATTAAAGGAAAAACGCCAATAGAACATGCGGACGAAATTAGCGTGATTTCATCCGGTAGCAGCACCTCGAGCGAACACTACATCTATCCCGGCGAAGGCGCCATAGTCTTAACGGAACACGAAGAAAATTCCCCCGAAGTAAACGAATTCGATGGCCGGGGCTTCTTGAGAAGAAGTGAACATGAATTGGACGGAAAAGGAAACAACCAAGGAAGTAAATCTTTAGAATACTGGAATACAAAAAAAGCACCGATTAGCTTGAATAGTGATCGGAATAACTTTAAAGGCAACCCCTATCAGCGAATTATTCTCAATGAATTGGACGCTAAGATATTTACTTTTACAAAAGGACGTAAAAAAGAAAACGACAGGTACAAACCATACTTCAAAGAAGTTAATATGGGCAAAGCGGATGACCCTCGACCACAAGAAGATCCTTCATCATCAACCTTAAACGAAAATGAACTCGAGAAAGCAAACGACCATTTATTTTGCAGAAAAGGAATTGCACCCGATAAAAACCGAATTTACTTTAGAAAGTATAAACCGCCAAATTTCACAATTTCGGACGATTCTTTTGAAGACGAAGCTACAAAAGAGTTCTTTACAACACTCAAGGAGCAGGTAGAAATGACAGAGAATATTGAAAACTTGCAACCCGATCAGGCAGTTCAGGGTGAAGTGGACGCCAACTTTAATCTTTCCCAACACGACGAGGATGAAGAACAAAGTAAAGATAAACAAATCGGTGAAGAAACCTTAGCATTCAACCAAAGCACTTACAGTACGGGCGATAAACCGAGAGGCGTAGCACTGGCAAATTGCAGAGCACGGCCCAAATGTAACGTAACAAAACTCAAAAATAAAGATAGAAAAGCATTTGACTTCATCCCCAAGGGGAAGGAACAACCGGATTATGGCCCAATATTTAATTTGAGACAGGTATTCGAGCCGTCTTACAGACCAGTTTATTATCCAAATACAGTCAGTCAAATTAATGGGGAACGTCAAATGAAAAGCATTTTGAAAAATACGTCTTATTCGGCAGCGGAGAACTGTTCGCTAGTGCCCAAGTTCATGGCTAACTACAAATTTCAATCTGATGTGGCCTTGAAAGACTTTGTGATTCTCCGAAGCTACTTGCAAGAAGGTGAAGCTTTGGCGGCTTCCAAGATAGACAACAACATTGTACTCACAGGCAAGGGCGAAAAAAAGAGAGACAAAGAATCCGTGGACCTTGACGAGTTAAAAAAATACTCACACGATATCGTGCCGAGCGGACAAGATGTTTATGTTAAGCTCATCAATAGTAATCTCCCTGTGGCTCCGACTGATAGAAATGTAAATAGCATGCCTCCTGAAATATCTGATGCGCCATCTGTCGAGGACGAAGACGAAATGTTCAAAGAAGTCTTCCACCCGGATGCAAATGGAACATTTATGACGGAGGCGGAAAAGACAACATCTTCAACAAGACCAATGGCAGACGCAGCCCAGGAGGTCAATAAAGTCTTCAGGGAGTTCTTCAATCGGAATGAACCGTTTCCTCAAGCTGAGAGCAATTCGTCACACCGCGAAGCAATGAGAATCCTGCTAAAGAATGTACCTAGCGAACAGAGGAAGTTTAAAAACAAGTTTAACCCTCCGCGAGATCTTAGTCGTTCTCCAAATGAAAGTAGCCCTTCTGAAAGTAAAAGGTTAGAAAAAGCTTATTGTAGAAAGACAAATTTTTCCGGATCAGAATGTCACAACGAAGAATATGAAACCAGCAGTGGGTCTGATTCGTCAAGCACTGAGTGGACTGTGCCCAATGTACGGAAATTCAATATCTTGAGCAAAGTGAATCCATATGCTGCAAAAGCGGCTGTGTGTGGATTGTGTGGAGTATGCTCTCATTTGCCAGAAAATGAGGCTCTGAAGGAGGATGGTGGCGTTTTGAAATGCGACAGCTGTGGAAGGTGTATACACGAACTGCTGGCAAGTCTCAGATCGAGATCAGATGAATCGGTTAAGTTAATTAAAGAAGACGTTCCAAGAAAAGAAATGCCTAAGAAGGAAGAAGATCTTGACGAAGAAGAGGTTGACGAGATCCAGTTCCTAAACGACAAACAACTCAGGGCATATATTTTCAAAAAGAGGTTGCACCAAGTTTCGACCAAAACTGATTTGAGGGCGATTTTCGGTGAGGACTTCGATCCGAACAAGTTTGTTTACTTTGTGAATGCCGATAACAAGCACATCGACTGGAGGGACGTCCTGCACAAGCGATATCCGATCCGACCGTTTCCCTGGAACACAACCAAACAGGAACGACTTACGAAGAGAAAGTTGCCAATTCGGGACTTGAAAGGATACACTCATCCACGCGTCATTTTCCAGAGGAAAGCAGCCGAAGGCTATGGAAACTGGCAGGTAGGATAAGACATCGATCTGTATGTATAAGGGGCTGATTAGCAAGGACGGGATTTAAAGGAATAGATAATGGGGAAATATTTTACAGAAGTTAAATTCCCATCAAAACTATAATTTATTCTAAGGTTACTGTTACATACATAAATATCATAAGCCATCGCTAAGATGAGACAAAAGGTTGAGTGAGAAAGACAGCTAGTTAGAGATATCAACTATTATCATTTTGGAGGGTTAGAGAATATTTGGGCTGACAACCATCTAGGCCAAGATCTCAGGAACGGGTATGGACTCTGATCCCGCGGAGGGGAGCAGGCCTTTACCCCACCTCTGCTCATGGGCGTATATAGAAAATAATTTCGGGGGGGACTGGGAGAATTTCGGGGGGGGGGCTGAAAGCATTTCGGGGTATGGAATTCTAACAATCTAGAACTTGGAATAGTTACCCAATTCTAGCTTGTGGCAGGACGAGGTAACTCTCATCAGGTCTTAGACCTTCGGGAATTACCTTACGTGTTAGCCACGTGCGGTACTTATGAGACAGACGCAGTGTTTGCGGATTCCTTGTTCCCACATTTCCAGTGATGGACATCCAACCTTTTCTCTCATCTTCATTCATTCAAATCCAAGGGCATAGGGCCTTACAAATGTAAAGATTATCTTATTTACTCCCGGAATGTGCTGCAGACAAATCATTCCTTGTGCAAAATAATAGGGAAATACATGAATTAAGGTTGAAACGACTGATTCAGTTGAAACCTGTTCCAGGCGTTTGACATCCATCTAATCTAAGGGTGGGTTTACACTTGCTAGTTATTGCAGGATATTTATTTCAGAGAGAAATTGCGACTACTGAAAACCCATGTAAAATGTATATATTATATATATGTATGTATTGCCCATGGTAGCAATTTATTGCAGACATACATTTTACATGGGGTTTCAATAGTCGCAATTTCTCTCTGATATAAATATCCTGCAATAACTAGCAAGTGTAAACCCACCCTAAGTTAAATTTTGGTTCTGTTTGGAGTTAAGAAAGTACTACAAATAAAATATTTCATTAACAGGCCCAAAACGATTGGAAAATCGTGGTGAAAGGAAGGTGACCATTCGAAAGCTTACTAAAATCTCTACAAAAAAGGTTATGATTTAATTTTCGATGGGGCGACGTCAATCGGAGAAATAAGGACTTGATACTTCGAAATTGTTAGTTTTGCTCTTTTGTATCTGTTTACCTAACAGTGTTAAAGAGTTCCCAAGAGCGAACGTTGAGAAGGTGGGGGAGTCGCTTATGATACTCTCCTCCAGTTTCCTGTTGTGGCGCCTTAAATCTATTTTCTCTTCGAGATTTAATTTTTATAGTTTTCACAATAAACCTATAAAAATTAAATAAAACCCCACCAAGAGCTGCTACTATTCCTTTACTAATAGCACTAGAGGTATGAACGGAACCGCGCTAAGATGAAGCAGTTCCTGCGAATAGGAGGTTTGTAGTGATATTAATTCTTTTGCAGGATTCAAGGAAAGAGGAATTGGAGGATGGGGAAGTAGGGTAAGTATTGTATTTATTTTATAAAATACTAGATGTTACCCGGCGTGCCATGCTACACCTACTTTCTGCCTATGACTCTCCCCGTATCAAGATCTACCTGTATACCCAGTTACGCCAAAATCGGTCAAACGGTGTGATTTTTTTTTTTTTTTTTTTTGTCTTTCTGAATTCACGAAACAGCCGAAAGAGGCCAGCACCACAGAAATTCATAAAAAAAACCGACAGAGGCCAGTACCGTAGCCTGCGAGTAGATAGCTCTTATCAAAGAAAGGCCACCGCTCTTTAGTTAGGCAGTGACTGTTGATATAAAATTGAAATAAACTGCACTACATGATTATATAATGATATAAAGTCATCAAAGAGTTCGAGTTTTTCTAATTATCGAGAACATCAACAAATAAATTTGAGACATTATTCAAAATGGCTGTCGATTCAAAATGGCCGTCAGAATCTGAATGGTTCAGTGTAGCCAATTTTTCTAGAAAAAAACTTTTGACCTTTTGACCAAATTTTGAAATTTGACTATTTTGACCTAGCCTAGGAGTTCCCGTATCCAGGCCTAGCTGTGTGCCAAGTTTGGTCAAACTCGGTCAAACTGTTTAGATTTGTATAAGGAACAAACAGACAGACACGTGATATATATATATATATATATATATATATATATATATATATATATATATATATATATACACACAATTTTTTAAAGATAAAAACCCTTTGAGTGCACCCCCTACTACGAGGAGGAAATCCCACGTATGGCGTTGACCCGGTGACGAAGTCCAGAGGAACTGACGACAAATGTCTATAACCCGTAGGTTGAGAAAAATTTGGTCGCTCAAAGTTATACATTTGTCTGTTCGCGTTTCACCGAATACGAAACACTTCTAGAAAGGGGCTTTCCTTCTTCCCTTAGAACTATTCTAGCTGAAGCATTTCTCTGCTTTCAGGTTGAAATGGAATTGGGTACCGCCCAAGTATGCCAAACTGTTTTCTACGACAGTGAAAGCAGTAAACAGGCCTGCGCGGAAGTTCAACTCTGTCAAAGAACACCGACCGACGCCTATGGTGAGCAGCAGTCACAGATTATTATTCGTACACCCCCTGCCCCCCCTTCATTGAACCTTGTCTTCATAAACTTAAAACAAGATCTTGTCTTCATGATCTTCTGACTGTACCCTGCCTTCAAGCTACACATGGTCTTCAAGACCCTCAAAGAATTAAACCTAGCCTTTATAATCTTCAAACTACACTCTCAAAATAATTTAATTCTTCTTTAAAATTAAGGGCCCCAGAAGTCAAGGGGTCTAAGTGACATATTTGAAAAAAATTAGTTAGATACAGGAATGGGTTGTGAACACCGTAATCTTGTGGGTTCTAAAGAGATCCAAGTGATTTTCTTGACAGTTGCTGCCACCTAGCTTGTGTTCTCTTGAGTACTGGCACTTTTGTAATATTAAGTCCACAAGGAAATTAAGGGGTCTATTTGCGAATTCTCCAATTATTTTGCATATTAATCATAGATTGGATGATGTACCTATTATGTATCATCGATAATAAACAGCTAATGACCAGAGGAGTCATCTAGTATGATTGGAACTGTAAAAATCTAGTTTTTGCTATTACCACATATCGTCGATACAAATGCAAAGTATCAAATGTGAAAAAACACATTTTTCATTTTCAATCTCTACTGATTGCTGTTGGTCTGATGTACTGCAAACCCTCAAATCTAAGTTCACTCAGGGAAAGGGAAAGTAACCACTGTCAAAATGTCGAATCTGCCGACTATTTGACTGTCCTAAAGCAAAGTAATGAATAAAAGCTTTTTCACTCAGGAAAATGGTGATTTTTACATCCGATACTTTGCATTTGTAACAACAATATATTCAACTTTGACTCCATTTTCCTCACAACATTGAGTTTGTTGCTTAGGCCCCTTGACCTCTGGGATTCTCAATTACTACTGTAGTAACACTAGACCTTGCCTAAAAATTAATTGATTTCAGCCATCAATGACAGACCTCGTTACAAGGAATATTGAGGAGTGTAGAGGCGATTTGTACGAAGCAAAAACCAATTTGAACAAGGACAAATCAGTTTTCTCAGTGATGAAAACAAAGCTAGATTCTACTATTCGTATCATGATGAATATTATGACAGATATCTGCATTCTAAAAATGAAGAATGGATACCCAAATCTAAATGACATGACTTCCAAAAAAGAAAAGAACTATTATTTTGTTCCTAGAGGGAAGGACAGATATAGTAAGTATTATTATTATTTAACTGGCAAGTGCTCCAAAGGTAGTCATTATGTCTAGGAAATAGAAAGGGCACATTAACTGGTAATAATTTTATTTTAGCTTACAAAGCACTTTCAAGTGTGTTATCCTATCATCAGTGCCTATAAACTGTTACTCCAAGTCTGGTAGCCAAGGCCACATTCTGGTACGCCGCTCCTGTCGGCAGTTGGTTCATTCTCCATGGATGATCTCGTAAGCCCCCAACTTGTGGCTTAAATACTTTGGGTTCGGGGGCTTGCAGGAATGTTCATATATTTCGTCAAGCCAAAACTGAGGATGCTTTAAGGTTTCCCAAAGCCAGACACACCCTCTACCGATCCCACTTCTCGCGGTTTTCATACCTATTGCTCCGGACCAGCCAGCTGCCAGTGCTTCACACATGCACAAAGTTTATAGGCACTGAGAATGGGACAACCTCCATATTTTATTGACAGAACATTTTTGATTTCACCACTTCATCTTCAGTATCATTAAGTGCGATGGTGTGCCAAAACATTACACCAACAGAAGCTTTACAGTGGCAAGTTCTTGTCAATATTTTGGAGAAATACAGATTTGTTTGAAAACTCAGACAGATTATTTTCCATCAATATCTTATAGGGACCCATATTATTTAAATCAAATATAAGTGAAGCATAAGGTAACTAAAAATATATTTAATAACATCAATACATTTATTAAAATCTTCACAGATTTCATGCCTCTTTATAGTCCAAAGAATAAAATCCATAAAATAAATTTGATTTAAATTATTATTTTTTAGATTTGGTCGATGGGAATAACATATTAAATTCTGTCTAATAAATTAAAAAATATACTATTTAAATAATTTATCTCTGCCTTCTTCTTAGGTATTAAGTGTCTGTTTTTTTTTTTGTTTTTTTTTATAATATGAATGTTTTATTTTATTTTACGCATTGTAACGTTTCTTTATTTTTCTATAATATCCACATTTGTGAAATAGAACAAGTGTTAATATATTATTATCATCGTCATCATTTTTCACATGCTGCTTAATCTTCTTAAGTACCTATACTTAATAAAAAACCGGTAATAAAAAATGATTTTTTCCGAAACATTTATTTGTATACTAATACTTAGCTACTCAAACCTAATTTCCTCATTTTTAGGTGCGAAGAAGCTAGTACGAGGCCTTAGTGAGTTCGCGCTGAGCCACGGAGTGAAAGATATGAAGTTCTCATTGCTAGAACCACTGGCTGATATTCTCCTAGAGTATGTGGTTGATCCCGATAATCATCCACTCTTCTTTCCAGAGGACATCCTCGGTCAATCAGACTCGGAAGAGGATGAACTCTCTGCTTGTTCTGAGGAGGTCACAATCGACAAAGAAGATAATGAAAATTGTCCTAATAATAAAAATAAATAATAATAATATTGTTTAATCGATTACACAGGCACACAAAATAAAAAACGTGGTATTTTCCAAAAACACCATACATATATTCTTACGTATTTCGACACGCTGAATCCGAATCCCGTTTCACTCCAGCACATCAGGTTTAAGAGTATTTGAAGGTTCAATTTTGTATGAAGTCATTTAAGAAGAAATAAGTATAGCTGCCATGGTTTTGAGGGTTGCTGAATTCGAATCCGAGGTCTGTTTTGTCCCATCGGTGCAAAATCAAGGTCATTTTAAGAACAAATATGTCTATTTTGCAGATTTATTTGATGCAAAATAAACATATTTGTCCTTAAAATGACTTTGATTTTAATATTATTTTATAAACAGGGTAAACAGAAATCTGGCTAGACAAAGTTGTTCTAAATTGTATTAGCTTTCATATTTTTTAAAATGCATTGAAATCGTTTAAGATTTAGACCCTATAGCTTCTTTTTGAAACACAAAATATCGTTTGGCCCCAATGTGTGCTGGCCAAGCGCATGGCTGTCTGTTAATAGCAGCAAATGGATAAAAGCTGATGAAAGTATCAGCTCTCTCTGTGTGGCTGGAAGATGACTCATCCAAGAATACTCAGGTGTAGGCTCGAAGAAAGGGATTCTCAGCAAGAGAATCCTTGAGCATAGCCCATGAAGGGGCTAAGCCAGCCCGAAGTATACTCAAGACCCGGTTTTCGAAGGGTTAAGAGATTAAAGACCACAATAGATGGGCAAACCAAGTGCACCAATTTCTGCCCGTTGATAGTTTGGGATGAACCTGGTCTTCCAACTGGTTGGGTAACATTGTACAGTTCACCACTTGGCCGCACCATGATCGACTGAGTCAACCTGATTCGGCATCCTGTTGTCATAATTGCTTCTCCAAAGTCCATTTAATTATAATACTTTCTGTACTGCAAAGTACTAGTTCCTGTTTCATGATGCCAGCTAGGTAATTTTAATTCACTTTTCTTTAGAAGTAGTCACTCTTTTTTACAAAAATGAGATTGAACCAAAGTAATTATAATACATAAACATAAAACTTTTATTTTTTAGAAAAGAACAAATTATTTTATATCTTTATTTGTACAACATATACATATCATTGAAAAATTGCAATAGATATTATTTTTTTCTGAATATAAATAAAACTATAGACAACACGAATAAACACTAGAGCTTCTTCTTGATTTGTCGTCTCATCGTATAAACTAAGTAAGTTCTGATTTAATTATGCCATTCGTTCTACATTCTGTTTCTTCTGTCTTTATTTTTCGGAAGGCTTTGAATAATCCTGGAAAAAATAAATTACTATTTAATAATTGCCAACTCATTTCGCATTAATTTATGACTGCAAAATACCAAAACATATTTATTAATTACAGAATGCCCAGAATGATTTTAAGAGACAACACATATTGTGTGCCATATTACAGAAAAGGGGTGCGAGGTTAGCTCAGTGGTAGAGCACTGGGCTTATGTGCTGGAGGACCTGAGTTCAAATCCCGAGCAAGCACTAAAGATTTTTTCTTCTAGTGTCTTCGTTCATGGGTTTGATTCGGCCTCCCTGACCGACCCTAGGCCAACCCAGCCTTTAATTAATTTAATAATGGGTACCTTGGGTGCTAATGACTCTAGCAGTCGAAGCAGCCAAGGGGAAAATCAGGCGGCCGGAGCATAGTACTGACCACACTATCTCCCTCGTGTGCCATATGGTCATGAATCAGATACCTCTATAGTATCTGCCCCTCAGGGCCCTCGTGGCCTGTTACGGGACTGATTTTTTTTTTTTTTATTACTGAAAAGAGTATGAAAAAATGCACAAAGCTATCTACACGCCTGCAAGAAAATATTCCAACAAGTCGGGATTGAATGTTTATAGCAGAGAGGCCGATAATAAAGGTCAGTGTGAAAGAGCACAGAAGGGAGATATATATATGCGTGTGTGTGTGAATATATATATATATATATATATATATATATATATATATATATATATATATTCAGGGTGGCACCAATGTAGTGTTTAAGCTTCAAGGTACTATAGAGAATTTTATTCTGAGGAAAAAAAGTTCCTATAAACATGGTCCGGAAATACTTATTGGAGGCACTTAAAGACCACGTTTTCAAGCTTTAAATGCCGATAACTTCTCAACTACTGGTGTTAGAGAAAAAAAGCTTCAAATGGAAGTTGTAGGCCACTAAATTCTGCAGAATTTGGTAGCAAGAAATCTAATTTTGCATCATGGGATATGGAGACTCATTGGGTTTATCTTTAATAATCAGTTTTTCCCCAGTGTTACAATTAGAACATTAGTGTAATCAAATCACCAGAGAGAGCCTTGATCAATAGTGGAAAAACACTAATTATTAAAGACAGACCAAACAAATCTCCAGATCCTGTGATGCAAAATTAGATTCCTCGGTACCAAAATATGCAGCATTTAGTGTCCTACAACATTTATTTGTAGCTTTTTCCTCTAACTCCACATGTTGAGAAGTTACTGGGATTCGGATTCTAAAATGTGGTTTTAAAGCTTCAGCGCCTCCAGGAAGCCAGGTGGCTGACGAAGATGGAGATGAATCCAGCGAAATATTCCGAGAAGAAGTGAGGAGGAGTACCACCGCTGGAGAAATGTCTGTTTGTCTATCTATCTGTAAAACCACCAAACGTTGTCAACCATTGGCTCAACCCTTGTAGACTTGAAAATTTTTATGGTCAAGAAATCTTAGTTTATAGTTTTAGCATGTTCATTTTCGTTTATCGATTTTAGTGTCTTACTGTGCCTATTTAATTTATGCATGAATACAGTACAATGAAAATACACTGTTGTTGTTAAAAATTGTAAATAAACAATATTGAAATACTCACTCCTTCCAGGTTCCTCGGTTGGAGGATGGAGACTAGAGTTATGCAGTTCTTCAGACTCACAAATTATATCACTTTCCAATTTAAACCTATGAGGCATTTCTGAAATAAAATTTAACCACTTGAAATAACTAATAGGAAAACTTATATTTATTAATTGAGGTGATGACTTTCAAAATGGGTTAAGTCCATTTTGTCATCATATTATTTTTATTTTTTTTTTTTTTGCTAAAAACTTTGTTTTTTCATCACAGCAAAAACTTTTTTTTTTGAAAATTCATTAAATCTCATCAAACTCAAGGAAATGAATGTTAATGTGGCCCCGTAAAGATTAATTTCCTAAAGGAATTATATAACTATACAAAAGGAAGACTTGGGCCCTGACGGCAATTTTTTTCGAAGCCAATGGTCCTGAAACTGCTAAGCAATGTTCCAAGGATGAAAAAAATGGTCGAAAATTCCCACAAGTGTTTTATTGGCAAAACGTTTTCAGGGACTTAGCCCCATTTTCAATGCCCTGTGACACAATACAATAATTAAAACAGATTCAATTTAAAACAGATTAAAATAACAATACAATTATAACAAAAAACAATCGTAAAACCCGAGACTACATATTTAAATAATACAAAACACGATTTTGTCCAATTATTTAAAAGTCAATAAAAAGTTAAAACCCACATTCAAACAATAAATGATAAATACTTTCATTCTCTCACACAAACACACATGCAGGAATAAATAAGTCTAAAAAACAATAAATAAGTCTAAAAACAGTACAATGATATGAAAGGAAATGACAGAACTAGAGAGAAAGCTAAGTAGCCACCATGCATTGGCTCTTATTCAGCCGAGCCTTGCTCCTAGACTGCCTTTGGAAAGCAGCGAGGGACTGTAGGGCTGCTGTTGAAACATGCTTCAACGTACCGCCGTCTCCTTTTATGTTCACATTCTTCTCCGAGACAGCGTCAATTTTAATCCAAACCTTTTCTGCCATGACGGGATGAGAAGATCAGTGGCTGTTGGTTTCCTATAAATATCAAAAATAAGGTAACGCCATCTCTCTGTATCTCCACATCAAGGAAATTCAGTCCGCCTTCACTTTCCAATTCAAGGGTAAATTTTATTCTTTGATGGCAGCTATTAATGTAATCGTGAAGGCCTTGTAAGTCATCCTTTGTGCCCGAAAAACTAACAATAATGTCGTCAACATAGTGGCCCCAAAAATCAATAAATTTTCGAAAAGGATTATGATCCGATAAAATATGTACATGCTCAAAATAATCCATAAATAATTCTGCTGCTAACGGGCTTAACGCTGACCCCATAATTAGACCACTGTCCAAAGAATAAAAACAATCTTGAAATTTAAAATAGTTTTGATTTAAACATAGCCTAAGTAAATTAATAAATTCTTGTGCGATGATTGGATTAACCTTCCTGATTTTAAATAATAGTTCGCAAATGCGAATTACTTCATTGGGTGGTATATTTGAAAACATATCTTTAACATCAAACGATGCCAAAAGCCTATTTTCTGGATATTTAATATTTGAACTATTGATTTTTGATATTAATTCTGAGGTATTTTTTATTGAATATGAAGGACATGGCAGAAAAGGTTTGGATTAAAATTGACGCTGTCTCGGAGAAGAATGTGAACATAAAAGGAGACGGCGGTACGTTGAAGCATGTTTCAACAGCAGCCCTACAGTCCCTCGCTGCTTTCCAAAGGCAGTCTAGGAGCAAGGCTCGGCTGAATAAGAGCCAATGCATGGTGGGTACTTAGCTTTCTCTCTAGTTCTGTCATTTCCTTTCATATCATTGTACTGTTTTTAGACTTATTTATTGTTTTTTAGACTTATTTATTCCTGCATGTGTGTTTGTGTGAGAGAATGAAAGTATTTATCATTTATTGTTTGAATGTGGGTTTTAACTTTTTATTGACTTTTAAATAATTGGACAAAATCGTGTTTTGTATTATTTTAATATGTAGCCTCGGGTTTTACGATTGTTTTTTGTTATAACTGTATTGTTATTTTAATCTGTTTTAATTATTGTATTGTGTCACAGGGCATTGAAAATGGGGCTAAGTCCCTGAAAACGTTTTGCCAATAAAACAATTGTGGGAATTTTCGACCATTTTTTTCATCCTTGGAACATCAATTTTCCACCATCCAGCATTATCCAACAATTAAGCAATGTTATTTTATCTTATACAAGGACCCATAGTTTTGTTGGGCCTTTCTGACTCATGAAGTAACAGTATTCTCTAAAACCCAACATCACCCACTTGCTTAATAAGCTTTGATTAATTTTAGACGTTTCCAGAGAAATATAACTGAGATGGACGGAGCAAAAATCCCTAGAGACATAAGCTACATGACCAACCGGACATATCAACACCAGAAAATAGGAGTAGATCAAAATCGATGAATATTTGAAGAAATTTTTTCAAAAAAATATGATGAGTGCAAACTCAATAGCCGAAAATACCTTAAAAATGTGCTAAAAGCAGAGAACTGAAATTCTAATTAATCACCATTGATTGCCCATAAGAGATGTTTTGTTTAAGAGACTTTAATTGCTTCCTATAAGCGATTACCTTTGGAGATTTCCAGAGATTATCTCCATCACTCCACACCAAAGTGATTACCTTTGGGGATCTTCCGAGATTATCTCCTTCATCCCGCACCAAAGAAAATGAGACTGTTAATCCACAAACTTTCATTAATGATGAACAAATAGAACATATACTTGTATTTTAAAAATGTGGACGACGAGTCTCTCTTTGCTCAATTTTTTTTTTTTAAATGGTTAAAAACTATTATAAAAAATACCTTCTAATTTATCTGGGGCGGAGTCAACAGTTGTATTTACATTTTCTTTACTTCCTTCGATTTTTATATTCATTAGCCTCTCAAATCCTTTTCCAGTCTGTGCAGTTACCAAGAATCTACTGCTTGGAGGACCTTCATTAGATTCTTTTGGCGAGGTGACATCTGGTTCTTGAGCGCCTGCTACTCTGACGCTTTCTAGTTTTACCTTTGGGGTTACAACTGCAAGCAAATTTATTCAATATTGGAATTGATTCAATAATGACTTATATGATAATTTGTATACAAAAATAAATAAAATCACATTATTTTATTTTCAGTAAAAAGAGCTTTATCCTCATTAATTTTTCTAAGAAAAATATATCATTAATCATCAATAATACTATAATTATTTTTTTTATCATTAACTCATTACTTAAACACGTTTGCAACCAAAGTAACAAACTCATAGATAGAATAATTCACTCACCATGATTCGACTCTTGAGAAGTCTCGGAAATAACAATGAAAGATTCTCCTTCCACAGCTAATAGATTCTTATTAGGGTCTGGAACCAAAGCTGAAATTATCAGTTTATAGAATTATTTTTGTTAAACACACAAAAATAATGCCAATCAGAAATTAGAAGATGTAGAGTATTAGAAGATGAATAAATTATCTTTGCAATGACATGGGGGGGGGGGGGGGGAATGAAAACAGTTACATAGGTCGCAAGGATGAATATAAAAAAATAGTACTCAAAAAGTAAATGTTGTGTAAATAATAATACATTACATATTGAAAATTAAAATTAGACATACAATTTATAAATTATAATAAAAATAAAAATACCCAAAAAACTTATAGTACATAAATAGTCGCATGGCGGACAATTGACATCCAGAAAAAAATTAACAGGACCTCTCTTCTCAAAGGTTAACATCTACATTCTGTTTGGTCTAGGGTTCCTCCCTAACTCCTCCCGCGAAGACTCCTGGCTCTGCACCCTCGTCACATCCGAAACATACACTCAGGAGCAGATCAAAAGGGTATGGATAACCATTGTCATCCATGCGACCACTCGAGGGATAATACACTAAGAACATTCACCTGTTAAGGTTCCACCTTGGAATAGAAAAGTTAAATATGTGAGCCAAAATATTTAAAGAAAATTTGATGAACTTTTCAAAATCCACTTCTAATCAAAGTGCTTAAGATGTTGAAGAATTTCCATATTTTTCTTATCTTGGGCATTACGATAAATATATCATACCTAATGTAATTTTATTTCAAGGATTTTATTTTTGAAATATAAACAATAAATAAAAAATAAATAAACTTACATTTAATGGATTCTACATCTGTTTCTGAACCTACGATGAATGTTTCTCCTTCCATTGTAATTACCTTAACAGAACTGTCATCTTCTACATCGACAACCATCGGTGAGACTATAGAGCTTGCATTATTTCCAGCTGAAAATACATCAGAATCACAAATTGAACCATAATGAAATAACATTTATTTATTTTTATTTTTCTCATCTCAGGGCTCGCTGGGAAGATTTCTGGCTGCACCCTGGATGTCGGCGCTAATGGCCGAAAATTGTCGATGCGCCGTAAAAAAAAAAGTCCGACTCGCAGGAACTGCAGCATCTTAGCGCGGTTCCGTTCATGTCCCTATTGCCATTTGATAAGCTTAGAAAAGAAATAAACTTATTTTTTTTTATATATCTTGTGAAAATTGTCAAAATCCTCTCGAACATCTCGAATAAAAGTGATATTAAGGCGTCAGGGACACCGACAGTAGCTAACTTTTACACAGCAGCAGAAATTACAGAATCTGGCTCTCATTCTAAAGCAAAGCTCTATAAATCAATACAAAATATGCCTAATAAAGCCTTTCTAGAGGATACAGAAGCATGGGCGTATATGAGGGGGGGGGCTGCAGCCCCTCCCGAAATTTTGAATTGATGATAAAAACTTCTCGTAAAACCCTTAAAAATAAATTAAATAAGATCACTTAGTTCATAAAACATATTTTATTTTACGTGTACTAGCGTTTTAGTTGCCTAAAACTATTCCAAGCTCTAAATATTTAGTATTCCATACCCTGGAAATGGTCTCAGCCCCCCCCCCTGAAATTCTTTTTAAATACGCCCATGTACAGAAGGATCAAGAAGAAGTACACAAGATTGAGTAGAATACCCTGCCTAATATAGCCTATATAGAATAATATGCCGAATAAAACCTATCTAGTAAATACACAAGGACAAATAAAAGTCTTGACGAATAACAAGTCAAGAAAAAAAAACTTTATTTAACAAAATAAAACAAAGTTTAGTTGCCCAACTACAATAGAATAATATACCTAATTAAGTCTATGGAGTAGACACAAATGGACCAAAAACAAGTCTTGTGGAATATTGTTTTTTTTCTAATTAAATACTTTTTATCAATATTTAGTATATAACCTTTGTTGAAAACTATTGATTGCTAATTGATGAATCGGTTTACAACTAAGTAGTCTTTATGAATATTTAGTATATAACCTATGTTTGGATCTGTGTTTTTGGGGTGCTCTCCGCCTAGGCTTTGTATTTGTGTCGGCAGATACCTGGGGTATATTTACAGCTCTTGAGGATTAACTCTTAGCAGGTAAATTTCCTGCGGCCCCCTTGTGTCTTCGGGCATTGAACCGCCATATTTGCTCATAGTATCTAACCGTTGTGAAGTTTATTTTTTGGATTTAGGACTTAATATACATATGTAGACTAAATCATAGCAAGAAGTAATCCTCCGTCGTAGGTTCTTAACTATGCAGACTCGCTAATGTTAGCCAATCTTAGATACATCGTATTTAAAATCCACAGCAAAAACACGACATTTCATCAGAATCCCCTGCTGAATAAAACTTATATAGAATAATATGCAAAATAAAGCCTATCTATTGGATAAAAATAGAGGAAAAAAGCCGTTCGTGGTGGTAGAAAATCTTAAAAGTATTTCGCTCAGAAATCTCCGAAATATTGTCACTAATTTTACGTATCCTGTTTTATAGCCAAATAGATTTATATTCTATAATCAATAAGAAAAACCTACTGACAATAAAAAACTATGGGTAACAGATGAAAATAGGGAATACCAAGAATAATTCTAAAGAACGAAACCAACACCAGTACTGTAATCTAGATATTCATACGGCATCTTCGAATTCTAACAAACAAATATTGATTCTAATTATACGTATCCTGTTTTATTGACAAATACATTTGACTACTATAAGCAATTAAAAACACTAGGGAATATGCCAAAGAACTCGGAGTAGGAGCCTCGGCAGTTTCAAGACATTTGAAGGAAATCGACAAATCCAAAACTGACATTTCATACGGTACAGCCTGATATATTTTTAACAATGAATTGTTTTTCTTATTTTAATTAATCTGTTTTATTGTCAAATACATTATCCAACTTTAAGCAATTAAAAAATAACAAGGAATAAAAACAAACAAAAAGAACCGTTCGAATAAACGAAATCAATTACTTCAAAGTTTAAGCACTTATTTCTCCGATTGACATAGCCTAATCAAAAATTGTTTCAGAATCTTTTTTGTAGAACATTTAGTAAGCTTTCGCATGGTAACCCTCCGTTTACCAATATTCCCAACCGTCTTCGAGATATTAGGGAATGTATACGAAGTTCCCAAAACATTTCATGTCTGTTAATAAAATATTTTATTCTAATACTTCCTTAGCTCCAAACGTAGCCAAAATTTTAACATATTAGTGTTGATGAAATTCAAACATGCAGAAAATGTTTCAACTGAATCCCATAATTTTAAGTATCAAAATCAAAGACAAAAAGAACAGTTCGAATAAGCGAAATCAATTACTTTAAAGTTTTAAGCACTTATTTCTCCGATTGACATCGCCTAATCAAAACTTTTATTAGAATCTTTTTTGTAGAGCATGTAGTAAGCTTTCTAATGGTATTATTCCGTTTCCCAAATTCTCAACCTTTTTCGAGATATTAAGGAAAGTATACAAAGTTACCAAAACTTTTTTATGTCTGTTAATAAAATATTTTATTCTAACCCTTCCTTAACTCCAAACGCAACCAAAATTTCAACATATTAGTTTTAATGAAAGTAGAACATGCAGTAAATGTTTCAACTGAATCCCATGATTCTAAGTACCCAAACCAAAAACTGCATTCAAAAATTATTTTTTCAGTTTTCTCGAAAACGGTTAAAGCTATCGCCTTGAAAATGGTTTCATTCGTTTTCCTAGCCCAAGAAGCCTATAAAACGAGTACTTACAAGCTTATGAACTCAAAAACGTAAGCGTTACAATTTTTTTTGTGCGAATTTCGCCCCAAACGCCATCTTCCAGTGGGCGGATTTTGCTGGTTAACGAACTTGACCTTTCAAATTGGACGACAGATTTTTGTACTAAATTTCATCAAAATCGGACCATCAGGGAAGCCAGAAATGAGCAAACAGACAAATATATAGATATATATTGTTATGATTAATTTTTTATAAAAAGAATGAAAAAATTTTAATTACTTGAGTAAGTTTTATTATATTAATTTAACTTAATCTCAGGGATAGAAGTTCCGAGTGAATGAAGAATATAATATTGATTCTTAGACAATTCCGAAATACAAAACAATATTAAATTACGTACAAATAATAATAAAAGAATCAACAACTACAAAAAAAACTATTTTTACCTCTAAATCAATCCGCTTCCAACAAAGCCTCAATACACTGCGCTTCAGTAATTAATGGACTCAAGCTCCGCACGCGACCAACGCTGAGAATAGAGAGACGCTCCGTTCGAGCGGGCTGCTGGGACTCAACTGACGCTTTGCTAGAGGGAAAACTTTGCATCCTTGATTCTTAACTTCCGCATTATGTTCGTTCATATATAAAGATAATAATTATGTTTTTCGTAACTTCAAATAATTAATTTATTGTTATCTGAATGTACATTTAATATGGATATATTGTACACCAGTATTGTCCAAAAATATTATTAATTTCGATCTTATATAATACGATGTTAATTGTATATATGGTTTGTGATTTGCGCGGGCTTTTCAAAATATCGATGGTTATTTGAATTTAAAAAGATTTTCGTGAATGTAATATATCATTACAATATACAAATTTGAACCACCGTTATTTTCGGTCTCTAGGGGTTCTGAAACGCAAAATTTTCTTGTCGGCACTTCCGGATTGTTTCATTGTATCAACCTTATAAGCGGGGTTCCTCCCTATGGGGGAGGGAGGAACCGCGCTATAAACAAAAAAAAAATAAACAAATAATTAATTAAGACGCTTCGCTGTGTTTCTCTGGTTTGCCTTTAGTTCTCTCAAAGTTTCAAGTGAATTGCACTATTTATCTATGAAAAATTCAATGTCTAATTTCAAAGGTGAATCCCAAGTCTGAAACTCACCTGCCAGCATTTTATTACCCATAAATCACACGTATAAAACAAAATTAAAACATTGAATTTCAATGAGAGTTATGAATGAGCATCCCATAGAGTAAACATTCGCCTTGGCTAACCTCAAGCACTTTCAGAACTTTGAATTCGATTCACCAACATCCGGATTTGCCCTTTCCCCTCCAAGGCAGACAGAGTTGTGCCATTTTGTTTTCAAAGAATTAAAACTAATTCTTTTTAGATACTTTAACACTTGTTATTCAAAAAATGGAGACAATTATTTTGATTTTGATCACAGAAGGTCGTATTACAACTTAAGTGATTCTATCATTGTTCTCTCACCTGCTTTCTCAGTTTTGATCAGATTTACAGATTCGTGCTTCAAGGAAATACTCTGTGGTCTTCTTGCAACTTTTTTTGGAAGATTAAATGTTGACACTTTGGTTCGCTTCAAGTCTGGAAAGTAACAGTCATTAACTTTCAATTAATAAAAAAAAAAAAAAAAAAAAAAAAAAAAAAAAAAAAAAAAAAAAAATGAAAATATTGGTATTATAAGTAAATGAAAACAATCATTATTCAGTTTTTGACAAAAGTGGACAAAAGTAGAATTTTGGTTTGCCTTATCCCAAAATGACATATTGAGTTTGAAAATTTTTCCTAACGCAATATTCATTTGAACTAAGTTATGTAGAGGAAGTAATAGAAAAAAAATGTTTTATTAACATGCATGAGCTGTTTTGGGGTATTCCTAAATATCTCAAAAACGGTTGGGAAATTGTGATAACTGGAAAGTGAGCATTCAAAATCTAAATTTCCCCCAAAAAGATTTCTCGTGCAATTATCG
Organism: Gonocerus acuteangulatus; assembly: GCA_946811695.1. Classification (NCBI taxonomy): domain Eukaryota; kingdom Metazoa; phylum Arthropoda; class Insecta; order Hemiptera; family Coreidae; genus Gonocerus; species Gonocerus acuteangulatus. Next base: position 76,055,006 of record OX328129.1, on the reverse strand, counting down.
TAGGAACAGAAACCAGTGCTTAACATTTTGAATTTGTTAATTTGGTTTCTTTGAACATCTTTATCCATTTAGATCATTTATAAAAAACTGAGTTCTCATGTTTTAATTTTTGGATCTCAGGATTCAGACTAATTAAGTTATGATTATATTTAAAATGTATTGCAAAGTGGATTATGAAATGTAAATTGAAACTGTTATTGAGAAAAATATATTTATACAGAAGAAAAAATTGACCTTATTTAGCAGACCAGTCTTACAAATAATTTCGCAGTTCAATAAACGTCTAGCACAATGTTCCAGTAACTAAATTCTTCAATCTTGATAAACAAATATTATAAAATACGATAAAATTTTTCATAACAAGTCTGAGTGTCAAACTCAGGTCCTCCAGAAGATAAAGCGAGTGCTCTTACACTCAAACAAAAGTCACCCCTCTAAAGTAAAATCCTGAAATGAAAAAAAAAAAAAAAAAAATGTATTCTACTGACCTTTAACACTTCCTTTTAGACTTTCATCATCTGATATTAATATTACATTTTTATTAGGTTTAACTTCAATAACATCTTCATCAGAAGAACTTTCAATAGTTTGAAATTTTGGAGCACACTTTATTTTCTTCTTTCCGACAGACTCTCCTAAAACTAATAACACAATGTTTTAATATTAAATGTATAATATAGAATTGTTAAATATAATATATTTTACATTCAACCCGTACTTCCGACCGCAAAAATCTGGTAGATAGTTGATCTATTCTTTCTGAAGCAACCATGGTAATCGCCCAACAGAGGTTCTACAAATGCCCTTTAATCGGTTATATAAAATAACATTTGTGTTACATTCTTGCTTAAATTTTGAAGCCTCATTATTTCATATAAAATTTGTGTAGCCAAACAGTGTTAACTTAATGTATTACGTATTGTTTTCAATACATTTAATGAGTCTGTAAACAAAATAATTTTGTTATTTTTTTGTGGTGTTCCTTAAAGCTAACAACATAGCCTGCAGCTCACCAGAATATGAACTAGATACAGCTATTAGTTTCAGTTAGATTTTAAAAGTAAAAATATCAAATTAAATAAAACATTAAACAGAGAACTAACATATCTCACTATCTGAGTCAGAAAGTATGATTTCAACAGAAGCAGTTGTCGAGTTCAGGTCTGGATTTGGGCTTTTTCTTCTTTCCTTTCTGATGCTCTGGCGGAGTGCTTTACACAGCTCTGAGTCTAAAGAGAAAAATAAAATTCATATTAAATTTAATAAAATTGGGAAAATCATTTCAATATATATAATTATAATAGATTTACTTTCATTTTCATCGGAGTCTGACAAAGTAATTTCTAAGTCACTTGATTCCTCACTGTGCAGTTCTGCCTTCGCAGAAGCTGGTTCATTTTCACCTGTTCAATAAAATGTTGAAAACAATTATCATCATCAGTTTTATTATTATTATTTTTGAGAGGAAGAGCAATCAGACCAATGATTTTTTTTTTTTCAGTACAAAGCTTGGCAGGACAAAGTTAACTTATTAAATAGGAGCAAAATAGGAAAAAGTTTTTGTAATAACAATAGTTTGAAGAAATTACTAATTTGTTATAAAAATAACTCTGTTAAAATGTGGAACCATGCAAAAGGCTCAACAGAAGTTCTTAGCAGGCTGTCAGAAGCACACTACAAAATGTTGCTTGCTCTTTTACAAACACATTGTGGGAAGAATAACAAAAAAAAAAAAAATAATATTGTAATCCATCATCTGGGATGTAAAGTTAAATTTAATTTGGAATCTGATTCTTGATCGTATATGATCAGTGTTTCATGACCAAATCAAACAGTGGCGAGGACAGGCTCTAGGTCTAGCAAGTCTAGTTTAATGTCTGCTCATTAGTTTTTAAATCTATTACAACGCGGTGCAGGGGTCTCCCGTGGTCTTGTGGCTAGCGCGCTAGATTCATAAGCAGGAGATGGTGGGTTCGATCCCCACCAGCGACAGGAATTTTCTCATCTCAAGGCTCGCTGAGAAAATTCCTGGCTGCACCCACCCTGGATGTCGGCGCTAATGGCCAAGATTTGTCGATGCGCCATAAAAAAATAAAACAAGGTGCATGACAAAAAGATAATTTTTGAAGGTGACACCTAAATTTAAGGGAATTATTTTAAAGAAATAAAACGTTTCAAAACCCTCAAAAGTCACATTTATATGTCTTCTCAAGATAAGAACTTGCATTACTGTTCAATCTGAGTGTTTCAACAGCCCTTTGTTTATGTAAAAGTTTAAGAGATTATAAAAAAACAGAATGATATAACTGAGTCAAGGGATGTTTGGGATTCGGCTAGGATAAAAAACGTCTTCAGGCACAAATCTGTAGTGGACGTTTCGGCTTCACTTTGGCAGCCTTCTTCGCCACTAAAAAATGCCTAGGGGAGGGAGGAATACCAAGATGACATTTACACTGGGGAAAAAAGTCTGGAAATACCTGCCGAAGTTTTACACTTATGCTAGTCCTGTCTAAAATAGGATATTTCCCATACTGAAACTACACATACATTACACAACAAACATTAACCTTTCATTTTAACAAAATATAATATTCATTCATGGCATCATTAGTCAATAGCAAATGAAATAAACAAAAACTCTTCCAAAAAAAGTTTGGTAACAGTACTAACTTATAAATATAAATATTGTAAGAACATGTTTTATAACTGTTAGAAGCTTTTGCGTTTTTTTTTTTAATTCCAGAAACTTCTTACAAACACAATTTCATTGATCCTACCAGATTGGGCGTTACTTGTGCTGGAAGTTGCTCCCATTATTCCAGAAAAGCTGTTTTTGGCCTTATTTGTTTATACCCGTTTGGTCCGCCCTCGTCTGTTGATTTAATCTCATGAATGTTCGATGGGATTAAGGTCTGGGAGCTGAGGAAGTGTCTTCAGTTGCCGGTGGGCATTGTATAACAGCCATTCCTTTTTTTCATAGCAGAGTGCTTCGAGTCATTTTCTTGCAGGAAGACAAATGAACAATCCAGACCCAATTTATAGTCACTTCTGTTGAAAATCATTTTTTATAATCTCAACTTAGACATAATGCCATTTATAACATGTAAGATACCAACTCCTTTCGCACTTATACTGCACCAGACCATAATACCACCGCCTACTTGTTTCAATGCGGGCCTCAGGTTTTTTGTTTCCAACACTTTTTTCACTTTTCCCCACACTTTTTGTAACCATCTGAACCGAAAATATAAAATTTCCTTTCTTCTTAGAAAATATCAGATTCGCAGAAAGATTGAGGCTTTTGTACATACTTTTTGGCAAATTCAAGGAGCCGATTACAATTTAATTTGCTAATGAATGGTTTCTTCCTGGGAATTTGGCCTCAAAAACCACTTTCCCTTAACTTGTTCCTTACAGTTTGGGGATAGATAGATAGATATGATCAGGGCCCCTTAGGGGGGAAAGCAGCTCGACCTCAAAGCTCTATTGTGCCCCTGACAACCTGCTGGGTCACTTAAAGCAGCCCTGCGTCCCTGACAAACCCTCTGATCTTCTGAGGTGTGAGCTCAGAATCTCTTCCTGGGTCAGTTATTTTTGCAGATCCTGAGTACATAAAGCACCTGCGTGAGAGTACCTTGCAATCACAGATTATGTGTTAGGGTGTTTCCTCCTCTAACCCACATAACCTACATAGAGAGGTTGTAACCAGGCCCATATTGTGTAGATGTTTACTCATCTTTGCATGACCTGTGTAAAGAGCCACAGTCTCCCTCATAGCTTTCCTATGTAGGGACAGAATCGTCTTTGTTCGTTTCCTGTCAATTTGATTTAGGAAACGCTTTGACTGTCTTTGCGTTTGAACTCTTTGCCAAATGCTTAGGTGTTCTGCCCTCGCCCAGTCACCAATAATTTTTTTTGCTAGGGTTAGGGATACTCCGCAAGCTGGTTCTGGCCCACAAAAGGACTCCTTGGCCCCTTGTCTTGCCAGTTTATCAGCTTCGTCGTTCCTGAGTATATCTGAGAGCCCTGGCACCCAGTGTAACTTAACCCGGTTTTCAACAGCTAAACGATCTATTATGTTCCTACATTCATCCACAATCTTGGATTTAATCCAGGTGCCCTCGATGGCTGATATTGCTGCCTGGCTGTCAGAGTATAAGTTGACCCTTGCAAGAGAAATTCCACTTCTCAGCAGCATCTCTGTGCAGGTCCTTATGCCAATGACTTCTGCTTGGAAGACCGTAGGATACTTCCCCAACGGGATTGACATCCTCATTTCTCTTCTGCTTGCCACCCACAGACCGGCTCCAACTCCTTCCACTGTCTTGGAGCCGTCGGTGAAGCAGTGTAACACCCCAATCGGAAGGTTAGCCTACCAAGTTTGGGCAGTATTTCTGCCTAGTATGATTACCTCAAACCCCCTGTCAATCCTCAAAGTGGATGACACTTAATAAGAAGGCATCTGTAGCATAGGCAGTCACTCATTTTCAGTGAGGATTTTTTTATGTCCTCCTCAGGGTACCGTACTAATAAGATTCTGCGCTTTAAGCTTATAGACAGGTATTCTGGCCAACATCTCCACTTCTAAGTACAGAGGTCGAAGATCAAGTAATAGTTCCATCGACCAGGGCATTTTACTTATCCTTCGTTATTTTCATTCTGATATTTACAAAATATTTATTTAAAATATGGGACAATAAAGAGTAAATTTTGTATGTTAAAGGGAACAAACCTTCTTTGTATTCATCATCTGATATGGACACAATTTCTGTAATGGAATCCAAACAATTCCTATCAATTTCAGTTCTTGGTGATTTCGCAGGCTCATCTAAAATAAATACAAATATTTAGAGTAATTAATAATAAATTTTACAAATGCAGTAAAAATTGTTCATAATAATCCCCAAAGAACTTTATTTATTTTTTTTTAATTCAAGAAATTGTCTGTGATCGCTAAATTGGTCAGCCCTTTCATTTTATTTATCATTGAATCCACAATAAAATCATTATTACAAGCCAAACTTTTGTCTATTTTCAAAACTATTTTTTTTTTTATTTATGAAAAACTGTATTTTTGGGATTTATGAATAATGTATCATCAATAACGACCATATTTTTAGAAACTACATTAAATTTCCAATAAGAAACACCCTTTATTGAAATACATATTTCCATGTAAATTAAAAGCTATACTAGAAGCCATATAGATGTGAACTATTGATATTAGTCTTTCCTTACATTATTCAATGTTTTCTTAATCAGCTATTTATAGACTTAGAGGTTTGGCTCCACCTCAAAAGTTGCCTTATTTAATAAGCTTTAAAATGGTACCTCGTTGTTTTGGAAGAAATTTATTGGAATCTAATTTTTTATGATTTCTACGTTTTTTTTTGTTGTTTTTTTTTTTTTTTTTTTTCTACGATTTTCTATGTTTTACAGCCCTGACCAAGGCTTTAATTTCAATCCCAAACTTTGGCAAATAATAAAACTCATTTTTTTATATAAAAAATGTATTTTTATTAAGATACCACGACCGAACGCTGAAAAACTCTACCTTCAAATATTTTTTGCATTAATTTGCACTGAATCTAGAAACTTAGTAACCTATAAACAGTATGTAATAATAATTGGGTTTTCAATATCTGATTTTTACTCCATGTACAGGGTGTGCTTTTCCTCCTAGAGTTGTTGTAATTTTGATATGAAACTTGGTAGGTCTTAGTTATGTTGCATGAGGTTTCTTTTGAAGGTTTATTTGACTTTGTAACATTCTCCAGTTTTTCTCCAGCGCATCTAACTCTTGATTTTCCAATGGCAGCAGGTATTTTTTTTTATGACGAATTCTGATAGAAAATTTAATTTTAAGACTAATTTATTCCTAGACATCTTTTGATCCGACGCACCGTAAAACGCAAAAAACTGAAACATATCGCCCTTTTGTAGACAAATTCCTATTTATCACTGAAACCAAGCCTTGTACGTAAAAACACCTCGATACAAACGTTGTAGCCTATTAATTTTCCTTTCAGATGATACCAAGATCAAAGTTGTAGGTTTAATATTTAACGGGATATTATGAATGAAAAATATACCTTAAAAGTTTTAAAAAATAACAAATCAGAAAATCGATATGAATAGAAAAAAGTAGCTGTCATAAACACTAAAAAAAAGTACTTATTTACTGTATGAAAAAAGTAAATACAAATTATTATAATGTCTACAAAAGGGCGATATGTTTCAGTTTTTTGCGTTTTACGCGCAAATGGTGCGTCGGATCAAAAGATGTCTCGGAATAAATTAGTCTTAAAATTAAATTTTCTATCAGAATTCGTCATAAAAAAAAAAAATACCTGCTGCCATTGGAAAATCAAGAGTTAGATGCGCTGGAGAAAAACTGGAGAATGTTACAAAGTCAAATAAACCTTCAAAAGAAACCTCATGCAACATAACTAAGACCTACCAAGTTTCATATCAAAATTACAACAGCTCTAGGAGGAAAAGGGGGTGGACACATATACTGGGACACCCTGTATATCTTACCAGGAAATATATGAAAAAAATGGATTTGCATACATATATAAAACAAAATAAATATTAATAAAAGTCATGCCTATATTATCATCGGAATCTAAGAGGATGACTTCAGGAATTAAAGCTGGTTCAGAGCGTTCAACGGGTTTTGTACGTTGCCAGTAAACATTTCTACAATCAAACTCTCTTTGTTTCACAGCTGGCCTCTTTATTTCTGATTCCTTCTTATCTTCAATTATGCAAACAGCATCTAATATAAAATGAAGATTTATTAGATGCTAATCAATTTAAATGAAGAGAAAGTAAGTTAAAAAAATTACCGTTCCGTGAGTTTTCATCGCCTGACAGTTTTTTAACAAATTTCTTCTTCTCAGGTATTAGCATACACTTAGTTATGGAGGCTCTAGAAAATTCAAAGTAAGGTTTCCATTGTAACTTTCGTAGAATTGGAAGATTTGCTACAGGGATTTTGACATCGACGATTGTCATATTTTCATCAGAGTTTGTTGTACTCCTCTCGTTCAAAACAACCCATGAACTCGTTTTCAAACCAGAATTCTGCTGCTCTATCATTTTCAGCATACTTCTATGATCTAGACCAGTCGTTGGAATAACAATTTCAATGGCCAAGTAGTTTGGAAGATCTCTAGCACGAATTATTCGGAACTTGTTCCCTTTATAGATCGGAATAAACTTTCTTGTTGTCCATTTGGCTGTATCTTCGTCTGCACATGTAATCAGGAGCCAGCCATTTTTAGTCCGTTCTGTCTTTTCGTACCTCAAGACTTGACCTCTCTTACTGATTTCCTTCCTGACGTAATTGAGCAACTTCTGCTCGACGTAATCCATATCATTGTCTTTCAGCGAATCGTAGCTGTCAGCAAATAGTACAACGACATGAAGAGGCGTCATCTCACTACTCGTTAGAATTTCGTCGAGGTTCATAATGGGCGAAAAATGCTTTCTTTTCTCAGCTCTAGCCTTTTTTCCAGTGGACTTTGAGCCACTGGGGCCTAGAGATGGAGAGGGTGGCGGAGCCAACAAGGAATTTAGTCTCATTTTGTTAAATTTAGGAAACCTTCTGTAGGTAAAGACCAGGAAACTTAGCTTAAATACACACCCAAATAGGGAAAGTGCAATATTAGGTGAACTTGAAGGTGGCTAAAAAACAGCCTGCAGAATGCATTTTTATAAGTTGTTCACATTTTAAAAACAAAAACTCTTTGCGATTCAGAACCTACGACATAAATTTCCAAGAGTTTCGCAGAAAAAATTCTCCCTAGCAGGACCTATACGTATTGCATTTTTCATTCTAGCTTACTAATGTTCGCAGTTCCTCAAGCTTATTTTCTTCAAAAACCTCATGTCTTGGTCACAGTCTTCATAGATGAATCTGCAAGGTAAAAAATATTATAACTTTTTTATCAAGAGAAAAGATCAAAAAATAGCATTTTATCAAATTACAAGATCAGTATAATTAATCTCTCAACATAATGGAAAGACCACACATTTTGAAAAATTCATTAAATTAACACACTTTTTCAGTCCAGTTGCCTCTTCTTACTGCACCTATTGATATAATTGTGTTTGATCAGTCCCGTAAATGGCCACAACGGCCCCGAGGGGAAGATTCTGTAGAGGTGCCTGATTACTGACCATACACTTGGTCCAATTGGCTTGATCCAATTGAATTGAAAAGAAAATGGCTGTGATTAAGAATTGGAATATACCTATAAAATTTGATTTTTTTATGAGGAGAATGCCAGGACGACAAAGCCTAAACTTAAAAGTTTTAAAAAGAGGCTGCTAGTATTAAGATTTTTAAAATGGCCTGAAGGCCGAAACGTAAAATGATGATGTAAATAACGGACATATTATGGTCTGAGGAATGGATCAAACCAATTGTGCTTTTAAATGAGGAAGTTCATGATTTTGCTTGTCATCCTTTCACAGGAACCTAATTATCTTCCCTGTATTGTTCCAATTTTAGTATATTTATTGTTGAATCCAACGGCCATAACCACATTGAATGCACCGGTTCCCGTTGATCACCGAGCCTAACCAATGTCGTGCGTGACAAGTACCTGAATGAGTGACCAACCACGTACTGTTGGCATTATAAAAAAGGATGGCAGCCTGTAGATAGCCCAATTGTTAAACACACACACAAAAAATGTACACGCACAGTGGGTACAGGAGCTCAAGCCTGAGTCTTGATTTGAGTGACGAGCACCCCACATACGGTTCTGGTGTCTCTTAAAGAGTTGGCAAAACCAATGTCGGACAGTTTTAAAATAAATTGGTGCAAAAAGAAAATCTGTCGCTTTTTTGATGACCCCTACCATACACAAAGAATAATAATAATTTCCATATAAATGAATCAACAAATTCAATCAACAAATAGCCTCTATACAGATCACAGAACATCTACAAGCTGCACCCTCCCTAAGCATCCCTGGTAGAGGTGAGGCTTGAACCTGCATCTCTCCCATGAGAATCCAAGCATCGGCCACTGAAGGAGACCCCTTTAAGGACTAGTTGTATGCCAAATACTCTTTAATTAGCTTGGAAATAATCATGGGAGAGAAAAATATTAAACAAAAGAATATGTATTAATAATAAAAAAGCATCTTAAAGGTTCATGTTCACTAGTTCAATATTTGCTAAAAACAAATTGAGTCAGTACAACTATTTACTGAGCTCCGTTACCAAGAAATTTGTCTCTAATATTAAATTTATCTTCTTAAAATGCCCTAATGTTAGGTATCATCTGAAACAACCCTGCAATTTTTATAAAGACTAAAAATAATGTACTACCTTTCAATCAACAGTGAAATTTTCTGCTTCCATTCCAGTAGCTCAAAAATCGTCTAATAATGACAGCTTCAAAGATAATTTCAGTTTTTTTCTTAAATAACGAGAAAACTATTAATTAACGAAACGAATAGTGGAAATTCTCACTATCTAACATACATAAAAATCAGTAACTAAAAATTGCTGTAAATATAAACATTTTTAATCTGTACATCTCTTTCGTTGATCAGAAAAATACGTTCAATTCTACCTACAAAGAACATTGATGAAATAGCTCAGTGGATTTTTCGATCCACATAATAGTATAGAGAACTGTGTCCTGTTCCCATAAATAACGAAGATAAGTCAGTGAAAAATAATATCATATACTTTTTCATTAGAGGTAAAAGACGAAAGTAAATGACGAAGGTAAATGAGGAGGACTTGGTTTTGTTTGACTACGCTCAATACTTCCAATCACCTATCCATGCCAATAAAATGTGAACAATTGCTTTAAACTGTTTCTTTAAGTTACGAAGAAACAAATTTAAATGGTAAAAATGAAGTTTCACGCCCTCAAAACCTCAAAACAGATTTCTTTCAAATTTTGTACAGTAACGTATTTTGATGCACTAAACACGAATACGTTAAAAAAAAAACCTTCGCATTTAACTACGAAAGAAGTAATAAGCACTAAAGTTCACTGTTATGCGTCTATGCATTTTTTCCAATTAGCGAGGCCTGGCCCGGGCCCCCACGGCGCCCGGGCCCGGGACCGCCACAACAGTACCCGGCAGTCCCCCCCCCCCATGTGGCGGCCCTGTAAGGGAGAGCTCTGCTCCAGAACGCTTCTTCCATGCTACTCTTTTCATCGCTAATCTTATCTATCTTTGCCCAACTGGAGCTCATAAGGTGGCATTCTCCCCGAATTATTCTACTATATATGCCACACCATTACTATTTATACATTTGGACTTCCAGGACTGAAAATCAATCTCAGTGAAGACTCAGGTCTCATAAATATTTTTCAGATCACTGGCATTAATGGATATTAATCTGATCGATAGGTATCATACATTTCATACAAGATTTTATAAACAGACTTGACAGTTCTAAAGCCTAAGCTGTTCAAAGATATTTTTTTACAATAATAACTATTGTTTTTACAAATTTTTGTAATTTATTTTGAAATTAAATATTTTTTTCGCCCAAAATGTACAAGCTTTTGTCATTGTTGGTATTTTCAGTACATGTTGTCACTTTAGCTAAAACGGGAAGCTGAAAATAATATTAGACTTCTTTGGCCATATAACCTTTCAATAACCTCGTTTGTTTATATTGTCTTGTCAATTGGTGATAAGGTTTGAAATTATTCATAATGCCTAAAGTTGTTTCCCGAAGTATAGTTTGCTCAGATACGAAAGACCAAGAAGAATACAGCGAAGAGAAACCTCTTCATACGTATTATTGTCTTTGTGGGCAAATGGCTCTTATTTTAGGTAATTATTATTAATATATTATATGTTTTGTTCAGTAGTCTAATGCCTGGATAGTTCCTGCATAGTGTTGATTTTACACGGGCATTATTAGAGTCTCATTCTATTCTTTAGGAAAGATATCTAATTCCCATATTTGAGCTATCAGTTCCTGCAGATACCTTTTGACTTTTATGTTGCACTACTTGAAATAGTTCTGCAGGGGGGGGGGTCTATCATTACTTAGTGAACTATTGTTTGTACGTTTCCCAGTATGGTTTAATTAATCATTATATCATGGTTCGATTAATCAATATCCACTGATAATTGTAGGTGGTCATCCTGGCCGCAGGTGCTCTGTGGTTTAGCATCTTCTCAAAATATTGTTTATCATTACATAGCATTTACGAGTTTCATTGGTACTTGGCGAGTCTTCTCAATTTGTTTCCTTAATGCCTCTTCGTTTTTGCTTTAAACCAATTTCTTCGCAATGCATTCTGGCCTCATTATTCTCCTTGTAACTAAGCTATATATTTCAATTAATCCAAATTGCTCTCTTTTTATTTTGTTTATAGATCGCCTTCTTGCATTCATTGTGAAAACGTTTTTATCCTGCTTTTCTTTGTTGGTGTCACTTGATTATCTGGCATGTTCCTGATCAACTAACGAATCTTCTTAGAAAACCTATTCTTCCCTTCTCCCTTTTTTAGGCATTCTGACTTGAGTCATTTATCCTAGGTCAGTTATTTCTTTTCTGCAATGATTATATTATTATTAGGAAATGATTCGATTTAACACATCTTTTCTAGGATGTCAAATAATTTTCACAGCGGAAGTTTTAACGCTGCATATTAGCACATGGTCTGTTTTGTTTTACTGAAATTCCTTCTAGAAATTCTGAGTATGTCACGTTTTTATAAGGGAACAAAATACCATGTTTCTAGAATTTTATCATGGTGGCAAAACTTACTATACTCTGTCCTCAGACATTAGGTTTACCGTGGTCTCTGATAATAGGTGTCAACTCCTTTTATTTTTCAATCTGTGCACTACTTTATATGAAGGGTCAGGGGGGAAAAAAAACATGTAAGTCACTTTTTTTTTTGAAAATCGAGTTATTGTTACAGTTCGCTTCAGAGAAATCATATGCATCTATCAAGATGTTGAAATTGTTTGTGATTCAAGAATTAATAAATTTTCATTAAACCATGAATGCTCCATCTATACTGCTGAGTTGCTCGCCATTCTCAAATCACTAAATATCATTATTCCAAACGGTACAAAACTTTATGTATTCTCTGACTCTCTTTCAACATTATTGTCAATATCTAAGCTGGCTTCCACACATCCATTCATAGTTGAACTTCGAACTACCCTAGATAATTTGCAGAAAAATAATACACAAGTTATATTCACATGGATACCAAGTCATTGCGGTGTAACAGGGAACGAAATAGCAGATGTTCATGCAAAATTGGCTATTAAAGAAGGTTCGACCATCAATCATGTACCTAGGAAGGATTTAATTTGCTCGATGAAGAAGAAAGTTCGCTCTACCTGGGATAGGGAATGGCGGCAAATTAGAGAAAACAAGCTAAGAGAAATCAAAGCATCTACAGCTACCTGGGACACTTCAATACGTGCGGCTAGAAGGGAAGAGGTAGTTCTTACACGCCTCAGAATCGGACACACGAGGCTTACACACTCACACTTAATGACAAAAGATCCACCAACTTTGTGCATCACCTGTGGAACATTATTAAGTGTTAAGCATATACTGACAGAGTGTAGAAATTATGAACTTGAAAGAAGAACTCACGATATTTCAGGAACATTAGATGAAACATTGGTTGATACCAAAACTGCAATAACCAAATTAATCAATTTTATGAAGGAAACTGGACTATTTAATAAAATATAACAAATTTAATTATTAATTTAGGAGGATATAGATCCTCTCCGGACTTGTCCACAACATATGTAATTGTAACGAAGTATACGAGTAGCCTTGTGAAGCTGGGGTTGCCTCGCATCAGCTGAGAGTGGTAATCTTAGTCAATATAAAATACTTATTATTATTTTTTCTAAATTCTCTTAATCCATAATAAACGCATATTTCAATAAATTCAATTCATACTATTCAACTAAAATCCAACCATAAAGTTTTGTTTTTTTTCTTTCTCCTTTAACGGTAACCATGACCCATGTGGTTGATTTCACCCCAAAAAAAAAAGAAGAAAAAAAAAGATGTTGAAAGTAATCAAGATGTTGGAAAAAGCAGATAGGTCAGGAGAAATAAGCAGTCTAAGTTTTGATGTAAGGGGAAAGTACCAGGGATGTCATAATAATTTAAACTTTAACAATCCATTTTCTCAACTTTCAAAAATATTGACTTGCCTGCTTCTTTCCCTTGACCCTTCATATACAGATGTCATTTAAAAGGACTGCTCTTGTGGAAACATTAGTAAATTGTATTAGATAGTTGCCAATTTATGTCACATGTACTTTAATACATTTTTTTTTTTTAAATAGATTGCCCGATTGAAAAACTCCCCCTGAGGAAAAGAGATGGAGCAAGAGTTCTAGACGGAAGCAAGCACGCCAACAAAATAATTTGTGATCCTGATGAGACAGTTCACATCCGCAGGCCTGAAGGAATAGAAAGGCAATTCAGAATGAAGTGCAAGAAGTATGTAATTGATGTATTAGAAATATTAAGAAAACTTTTGCTATGCTGAATTACTTCACATTTTTTCTTCTTTTTTTCAGATGTAAACTCTCACTCTATTACAAGCATGACGAGAATAGTAATGTAAATTTTGTATTCAAAGGAGCCGTTGTAAGGAATTCAGGAGAAAAGCCAAAAATGGATATTTACAACCAAGTAGCTGCTCAGCAGCCGAAGAAGATAATGGTTACAAAGCACACAAAGAACATGGGCAAATTCAGCTCGGTAACTGTATCAACTATTGATGAAGAAGAGGATGAAATAGAAGCTGTAAGTCTCAACAGATTTCTATATTTTTTGTTAGCTAACTTTTCCAAATTATAGTTTATAATTTTTTCTAAAACCTGTTTCATTGATTGGTGAAATAAAGATAACATATTTTACAGTTATAACAAATTTTTATTATAAAAATGTAATAAGATTATTACTTCTGACGGGTAATAGTGACATCATGAGGAAGGATTCACTCTGTAAATATTATTCAAACCATGGGAAAAAGCATGTATTATTATTGTAATAAAGAGGGTGTTTCGCAAGTTAATGGCAATACTCAAGAGTGTGAAACTAGACAGAAAATGTAGTTCAACACAACCAACCACACATTTCTAAAGTTCTACGTTCCAGACATATGCCGTTTTAAAGATTTTTTATACATAAACAACAAGGTTATTACGCCCTTTTCCATGATAAAAAATTTATTTTAGTTTAGTTTAAAATGACCAACGTAATGCACATTTGACATTATAAGTTAAGAATTCCAAATATATATCAAGAGGATACTGGAAGAGACGAAAGAGTTGAACGGTACTTAGGTCGAGATGAGAAGAGATTGGCTTGTGTACGGAGGAAGCTAGACAGATTAGCATTGAGCATACCGGGCCCAGCAAGTCCCTTTATTCGCCAGCAATGAAAGGGTATCTGCTCTCTTGGCCTATCTCAGACCTAATTGTTTAAAATAAAATTAAGCATTGGCGTTTCAATACTGCTTTGTTTTATACTAATCAAGTATGTAATAAATTTGTTATTAAAATTTTAATTTTAATAATTTTTGTGGCCTCCAGTAGACACGATCGATGAATATTTAAAAAAAATCACTAATTCTTTCATAAGTGCAACATTCCATTGGAATGTGCTGAGAAATGTGAGAAAGGTTAACTTCTACCGTGACTATACTGCCATTGTGTTCTAATTAAAAACAGTTTTCATTAGTAAAACTATGCTACCTAACAAGAGAAATGAAGAATTAAGTTTATGTTTAGAAAGGTTAATTTTGTTGGTTACTATTTTCAGAGAGAAGTTGCTGATTCCTATGCAAATAATGCGAGAATAATTGAAAAGCAGCTCGAACGAAAGGGAATGAACAAACGGAAGATGGTTCTCCAGCAGACGCAAGCAGAGATCGACGCTAAGAGGAATAGGGTCCGAGGAACTCTCATTGATAAATAAATCCTCAATGAACTCTCTTTATAATTTTTTGTACATAGGTTTTAATAAGAATATATTTTTTACTCAATAACTGTCCTGACTTTTTATTTATTCCTGTACTTTGAAACATATAATTGAATGGCCTAAGTCGTCAAGTAGACAACTGAATTTATTTAATCCTTCAAGTAGAGTCATAATTTTAGATTATATTGGCAAGCAATATAGTACAGGTTTCAAAAGACTGGTCACAATGCATCACTTTTAACTTATTTTCTGTTGAGCAATGAAAGGGTTGACCTTAAAGCCGTGGTTACACTAGGCTGCATAGCAGCCGCTGGTGATATTGCCAGCAAGCAGCCTAGTCTGACCCAGAACAAGCGGCTGGTGATTACCAGCCAAAATCTGAAGTTGAACATGTTTAACTTTTTAGCGCTGCCCACCATCCACAGTTGGTCACGTGATCTCCACGTCCTCTCTGTCACCAGCCAGCCAATGTGAACCCCTAGTAGCTCACAGGTGGCTGGTGAATTAAGACTTGTCTAGTTGTCTTTATTCAGTGTTATTTATTTACTGTATTATCTACTTCTTTTTGCGAAGAACAGTTAATATGGTTGACAGCAAGAAGTTTCAGGAACTTTTTGGCATTAATAGAAATGCCAAAGACGCAGCGTATAATGAGCTATTGAAATGGCTTAAAGAATGAGGACTAAATCAGCTTTGGGCCCAATCAAGAGAAAAATAAAAAGTCTTCGGGATAAATATTATAACTTTTTAGCGCTACCTACCATCCGATGCAGTCATGAACACTGAAATTGAGTTATGAAAAACTCTAAACAGGTAGGCCAAAGACTTGAGACTATCTCCAGTTGCTAGATACTGTAAAGTAATTTCTAGCTCTGATTTACTTAGATTTCCTGGCGGAATTTGGTGTATTTTTTCTGAATAAGCGTCGTCACTAACTCCAATAACTCTTAAAATTTAGGAACTGAAATTCTTAAAATGTTAACATAAGATGATGGATCTTCCAATTCTAGTTCGTTAAAAAGTCTTGCAGATGCTCCCAGATCGCTTCTTAGCATTTTATCGTAAATATGCTTTAGCGATGACTAAACTAAAAAAAAAAAAAAAAAAAAAAAGTTACAAAAAAGTGTCCGCTGGCATGCGCGGTGGCCATGTACGAAACCACTGGCGTTCGCGCAGGCGCGGTGGCCATGTACGAAATATATAGCGTTCGCGCATGCTCGGTGGCCATGTGCGAAAAAGAAGACTGTATGTTATAAAGAACATTTTTTTTTTTTTTTTTTTAGCAATTACCGATCTGGATTCACCGATATTCGATTTTTCATAATTCTGGGATAAAGATTATGTTATTGATTTGTCGTGTGGAGCAAAAGCATATTTATGTTCCTGAATTTGAGCAGAAGGCTCTAAACGAATTAATTTTTCCTTTAATCTACCTTCTAAAACAAAACAGTTGGTAAAAGAATCATGTCGATATCATATTCCAAACTCGAGTTATAAAATGAAACATTTTCAACCTATTTTATTTCTCAGCTCCAAAGGCGCATGGGCGTAAAAAGAAAATAATTTCGGGAGGGGCTAAGACCATTTCCAGGGTATGGAATACTAAAAATTTAGAGTTTGGAATAGTTTTAGGCAACTAAAACGCTATTACACGTAAAATAAAATATTTTTTATGAACTAAGTGATCTTATTTAATTTATTTTTAAGGGGTTTACGACAAGTTTTTACCATCAAATCAAAATTTCGGGAGGGGCTGCAGCAATTTTTAGTTTTGCTCTTTTGAACGGGTTTTTGTATTTGTTTACCTAAAGTTTTAACTGGTTGTTTCCCATTTTAATTGCATTTTTAACAGTAAAACGAGTATTTGACTAAAACAAGGTAAGAAGATGTGAAACGTTGTTATAGTATGTCCAAGAGCGAACCTTGAGAAGGTAAGGGAAGTCGCCATGATACTGCCAGTTTCCTGTTGGTGCGCTTTAAATCTATTTTCCCTTCGAGATTTTATTTTATATTTGTCAAAATACCAGTAAATTAAATTAAGAACTTATTTGGGCCAAGGGCGGACAACTCGAACTCACATCTCACACGGAGAATCTAGCGCGCAGTCAAGGGGACACTTTTTAGCACTTTCCTCCGAAGGAAAGTAGCTATTGAGGTTGGACTCATGACGGAATTTTTGAAAAATTTCTTCAAATCTTTATCGATCCTACCTAGTAGACACCGAAAATGACCCCCGTTAAAATTTATATATATCTATATATATATATATATATATATATATATATATATATATATATATATATATATGCATATATATATATATATATATATGCATATATATATATATGTGTCTGTTAACACGATAGCGGCCAGAGTTTTTGTTTTTTCGTCACGAAACTTGGTATATAGCATTCAATTAGCAAACGATTGAACGAGTTCGTTAACCACCAAAATCGGTCCACCGGAAGGGGGGGTTTACCCCGAACCCAAAACACTAATTTGACCATTTCAGCCGTAATATTTGTTATATTTCAACAAAACTTGGTATTCGTAGTGGTAATATAGAGAGAAAACTGAGATATAAAAATTAACTAAATCGGTTCATGAGGAGGGGGGGTTTACTCCGGACCGACAATACCAATTCGCCACTACCAGCCGTGATTTTAGGTATATTTCGACGAAACTCGGTATTCATAGTGGTAATCTACAGGTAAATATGTGTTGTAAAAATAAACTAAATCGGTTCATTAAAAGGGGGGGGGGTTTACTTCGGACCCAAATTACTAATATACTCATACTGGTCGTAATTTCTGCTGTATTGTAACGAAACGCGGTATACGTCGTGGGTAACTCATGAGAAAGAAGTGTTGTAAAAATGAGCTGAATCGGTCAATCGGAAAGGAGGGTTTACTTTGTAATATATTTCAATAGAAAAGCCAGCCAGATATAGGTTCACAAAGGCGCCGCAAGGAGCGCTAGAGGGACTGTATCCGGTTCCTGCGTTAGATCAAAATACGATAATACGAGGTTTTTTGTATTTATTACGTAGTGTAGTAGGTACCATGTGTAAACATAACTCTGGAAGGAAATTAATAATTTATCAGTTACTCATTACAAAATTAAAAGAGAACTATTCATGTTTTTATTTTATTTATGTAGGATATTTTAAGCAAATTGTTCTGGAAAGCAGTCTACACTACCCAAATTCTGAGGAAAGTGCTTAGTTATGCAGCTCCTGCGTGACGGACTTTTATTATTATATGAACAAAAAGTTTTACCATAAATATGCTCCTTAGTGGTGACTAAACTGGAAAAAACGTTACAAAAGAGTGTCACAAATAGTAACAAAGAGTTTTATTGCCTTGCTTATTGAAATTTTTTATGTGCTCAATGAGCACATTTTTACGTATATGAGATGATTCTCTAAGAAATTTTGGACAATAGATAAAATATTTGTTAAGGAGAGCACAATCATTGGGAATTCTTTTTCAGACTATAAACTTGTCAACACTGCTTGTATCAAGATTGAAGGTTTCAATTTTTGTTTACATCATAATCAGATGTAGGCGGAATGTTGCGATAACAGTGTTTACGTTTAAGCATTTATAATTCTTGTTCTTATTTATAGATATAGCCATTGAGCAGAAGATTGAGAATTATGCCTCACCTAAAAATAATGGATACTGAACCCGACAAATTGTTCGAACAGTACTCCGTTTCTGAAGTAGAAAATGTTTTATTATTGATTAATAATGAAATTGAAAGGAAGAAAGTGGAGTTGAGGACACTTGTTGGGTAATTTTTTAATAAATTATTACCTATCAAATTATTTTGATTTGTTCGCATGATGTAGTTATTTTATTTAAATAATCTACCCTTTTCTGCATTCTCTCAATATGGATGGAAAAAATATTCCAATATCTCCTTGACATTTTGGAAGTAAAAGCTTTGTTTAATAAGTGAGAATTGTTTGTTTATAGTCCCAGTATTTTGAGTTTCTGACCAATTAGTATAATACTCAAAATATATAAGCTGTTTACAGAGAATTGGATGTCCAAAAATGGAAATATGTTTTACCTTATGACTGGCAGTTTTCTAACCATCTTAAATTTGTCAAAGCCTCCTAGTTTTGTTTGCTAATAGTTTTTACAGTGTTAATATTAGGGATTTCAGTATTATTATTATTTGTCACCTTTTAATTTCAAGCAATGACACATGACCATAATGTATTCTATGATCTTGTTTTTTCCCCATGCATTTTAAATTATACCATTTTTACATCTTGTTTTATTTCAGAGAGAGGTATCGTGACCTTATAGAAACTGCTGATACTATTAGCGAGATGAAAACACTCTCTGAGCAATTCATTAAGGAAGTCGAAGTAATGAATGTAGATATGGGCAAGCTGAAGTTAAAGCAAGGACCTCCAGCAAAGACTGATTCTTCTAAAACAAAGAAAAGGTTTAATATTTTTCTATTCTTCTTTTCAAATCATGTCAAAATCCTATTATCCTGTCATACTGGGGATGAATCAATTGGTTGTACCCTCAGATGCAAGAATCAATTAACGAAATAGCTGAAAATAATAAGAATACTGAAAGTTATGATTGATTCAGTCCAGCACATTAAAATAATTAAAATTTACACCTTGATGACTAAGCCACTAACTAGGAACTAGGCCAGGTGGAAGACAGCTTGTCATCCCCAGGGGGTCCTGAAACGTGGCCTGAATTTAATATACTTTTGAAGTTGATTCCTTTTTTTTTTTTTACAATTTAGTCAATTACCCCTTATTTAGATTATGCAGAACTAATTAAGGGGTAATTGACTAAATTGTAAAAAAATCAAGGTAACAACTTGATATCTCTTGAGATAGCATCCCTAAAACAGTTTATTTTGCCAACTACATACATTTTAGTCACAATCTGAGTGAAAAGAAAACTAACAAATTTTGTCTTAGGACGTTAAAATACACGAAGATTGTCTCCCCCCCCCCCTCCTTAGTAAAGAGGAGATAGTTCATTTGAGCATGCACCATGCTCTTTTATATATATGACATGCTTGATATACATATTATTGCCTTGTGGGGCCTATAAACATTACAGTTATTTTCTTTTGTCAATATTGGGCATTCATTTTCTCTGCAGAAGGTTTTGGTGACTTTCAGTAACCTTAGCAGAACCAGGAATATTCCGTTTGAAGTAGGGCTATTTTTTAAAAAATACACAATTTCACAGATCGATCTCATATTCAATTCACGACAGCATCGCAGCCCAAATTAGCATCCTCGTAGACTTACCTGAGCTGATCTGGAGTGCCATCAGCCTCAAGGACTATGTGAGGGCAGCGCAGCTCTTCCTCCTCGGCAGGCATATTAAAACAGGTATCTATCAGAACAATGTATGTGTTATTAAAAAATATCCCAATACTCTTGATGAAACTAATAATCCCTATGTTTCAAAGGTTTCTCTGTTGATAAAAATTTGGCAGAATTTGCTGAACGCCTTCCGATTCTGGATCAGCAATGGAATGCTTTGTCTCATTTTCCAAAAACTATATTGAATGCTGCTGAATCCGATTTGAAGTCCCTTGATATAACTTCTGAGGTATTCTACACAGCATATGTGATTAAAAATTATTATTAGATTAATTATTTTGAATTTTTATGCAAATCCCTTTGACGTTAAATATGTTATTTTTAGTCATTTATATTCCATTTAGGACCTAAATTCATTTTTTTTTTTTTTTCTTTTTTTTTTATAAGTGTATCAACCTTTGGGGTTATTAACGTCACAGATTATAGAGTTTTGAATTTAATTTTATAAATGTACTATTGTAAATAACTGTTATTAAATTTTAATATGATATGTTCTTTTCTTTCATTTTAAATTTTCAAACTGTTATGGTATTTTATGTTGACATTTTTAGATTTATATATTATAGTTTATTCAGGAGTTCCATGGATTTAAAAAAATCAAATACATTCAATTGTAGTGTTTTTGTTCGAGGGTTGGATTCGGGGACTCAGACTGTCCCTGGCAAACTGTTGTATGGGACGAGCATATCCATAGATGTGAAGGGTGGGCAGGATCTACTTACACCGTAACTGTGAGATAGGATCACAGCACTCCCAGTCTCGGCAGCCCTCATTGTTCTTTCTATATTATTTTTTCCTGGCTTGCAGTTGGCTCTTTTCTACCACTAACTATTTTTGGAGGGAAGGAATACGAAAAACTATGAGTCAAGTTGATTGTGGCGAGTGCAGAACCCAGACCGCATATCAATGGCCTAGAATCAAAACCTTGTATCTCAAAACAAAACATAAATAACTTCTATACGTTATTAGATGGATAAGCTCGTATTTTACAATACTTGAATGTCAAAAATACTTAATCTTACTCCTTCTGGACTCTATCGACAAAGAATCAAACCTTGTATCTTTCCCAGTAGCCATAATATCCATCTAATAATGTATTAAAGTTATTTATGTTTTTTTTTAGATATGGGGTTTTCATTCTAGGCCATTGATATATGAGTCTAGAGCGGTGGGGGCACTGCTTTTCATGCCCGCATATATGTGTCGAGAGGGGAGGCACTGCTTTTCACGCCCGCATATATGAGTCGAGAGGGGGGGGGCACTGCTTTTCATGCCCGCATATATGAGTCGAGAGGGGGGGGGTCACTGCTTTTCATGCCCGCATATATGAGTCGAGAGGGGGGCACTGCTTTTCATGCTCGCATATATGAGTCGAGAGGGGGGGGGACTGCTTTTTGTGCCCGCATATATGAGTCGAGAGGGGGGGCACTGCTTTTCATGCCCGCATATATGAGTCGAGAGGGGGGGGGGCAATGCTTTTCATGCCCGCATATATATGTCATCAAGATCAATAAACAAAAATTTGAAGTTTTTGTGTATTTATTAAGTAGTGTAGTAACAGACAAACAATTAATTACAAAATTATTAATTTAAATAGTTTCTTATTTCAAATTTAAAAAGGTGGAGGCTTTTCTTTGGAAAAAATAAAGGGCATCAGCTCTATCCTGGCTAGAAAAGGGTGGTGACCTATAGATATGCCGTCCTAAAATTCTGAGTTAATTATAATGGACATTAAAATTGAAATAAATAAATGTAAAAGAGCAGATCTATCGTGTTTTTATTTTATTTATATAGGTTATTCAAAGCAAGTTATTCAGGAATGCACTACCCAAATTCTGAGGAAAGTGCTTATTTATTCAGCTCCTGCACGACAGACTCTTTTTAAGTTAAAGATTTGAACAATAAGTAATGAATGATGAGGATGGGGAGACGACGGGGTTCCCAGTAGCACTGGAGCCGTCAGACAGGACTTCACCGATCGGTCCTTGTAAAAATAACTGTTGAATTCGGCACCTACTCGCACTCGTACATAGTTAGCTTGTATTTATTTTGAATTATTTTTTCAGGAAGCCTGTACTTGCCTCTGTGCAATGGCTTTGCTTGATAACAAGGAGTTAACGGATAGGCTTCTGTCGCTGAGACTGGAAACAATCGAAAACACCTTCCAAAATGACAGGAACGTGAAGACTAGAATCACCGACAGCTACAATGCTATAGTGAAATCACTCGCTATAGTCTGGGATTGCCTTGCTAGTAAGCACACTTTTTAAATTAAGGGGTTATACTACCTCGTGTGATTAGAATCAAAGTAATTTTCTCCAATTTATGGATAACGAATAAATCATAGCATTTATATGGGATGTTAAAGTACTAAAATTATTTTGAAAGAAGAAGGTTAAATCTAGTAAAGTACGTAGGGTTTGTAAGAAATATTAATTTTTTCAACAATGGTGAATAATTCTTCATTTTATATTAAAAAATCCATCGAATATTGCTAATAAAATCGTAGTAATTCAATGAATTGAAAAATCCCTCCATACTTTACTAGCAAATATCATTAGAATCTGCAGTTAAAATTTGAAGTTGATGGGGCAAAAATTAAAAGCCTTAGCGTATCGCCAAATTTGAAAACATAGATGCTGATTTAAAGATAATTTTTTGAGCGAGCTTCGATTGGTCCCTTTTTAATTGTTAATTCCTCCTTCAATACATTTCAAAATTAAAACCCATTTTTTTATCTTTATTCTAAGAAAGTATGAAAAAAATTAAATAAGAAAAATATGAACATTAAACTTTAAAGTAGATTTCTCAAAACTATGTTTTTCAAATCGGGCCTGGAGTCTTCAATTTTTTCCCGATCAAATTTTAACTGCAGCTTCCTAATGATATTTGCTAGTAAAGTATGTAGGCTTTTTTCCATTCATTGAATTGAACGATTTTATGGCCGATTTTTACGGCTTTTTATTACTTATTTGTTATTCATAAATTCAAGAAAATGATTTTGATTTTGATTGCACAAGGTAGTATTACCCCTTAAGTTACTTAGCTCTTTTTTTAAAAAAAAATTAAAATTCAAATTTTTACGAATAAAAACATTGAATAATTTGTTTGCTCTTGTATTTGCTTTAAATGAAGTTGTATATTATTTGAAATAGATGAGAACTACGCTAAGCAGCTGTTCTGGAAACGATTGCCTCAAGTCGCTGATGCCCAGAGTCCAGCGGTGATTAAATTGATAGAGAAAGGAGTGAGGCTCAAGTACCTTCCACCGATTATCATACAATTCAGGTAAATAATAATTCTTCTTTGAGGTAAGATCTATGTGTCCCCAATGTTCAATATTACGTTACCTGGGACTTCTACTAGACAGCAGACTCACATGGAACCCTCACACACGACTGAAAAGACAAGAGCTAACATGAGATATGGACTCCTACGACGACTACTTGGCCCTACTTCAAAGCTTACGACACAAAACAAACTCACTATTTACAAAACTATAATCAGACCTATCTGGACTTACGGACTTGAATTATGGGGACCAGCAAAACACTCAAACATACAACGAATACAAGCATTCCAATCCAAAGTCCTTCGTAGAATAGTCAATGCTCCCTTTTATGTCTTTAACTAAACCCTACTTAACGACCTCAACATTCCCTTTGTAAACGACCTCGCCTATTCCCAATTCCTTACGATTCATTCCAAATTGTCATCCCACCCAAATCCTAGAGGTCAATCCCTTTCCACTCGGACTCATCCTAAAGACCTTCCCAGGAGGCTTAAGAGACTTTGGTCCCGTGACCAGCTACCATAACAGCAGTTAAAAACAGCACAAATTGTTTAGATATATTAGGAAGTGCCGATAATGGCTCCTTCCATATACTGTTCATTGACATGTATACTTACGCCAGCACAATTAATTATTGTACTTATAATTGTACAGATTTTAAATAAACATGAATTATTAAAATAAAAAATAAAAAAAAAAAAAAAAAATTCTGTATAAAAAGCTGGTCCTTTTGAAAAAAAATGTTCAATATAAAAAGCTGGTCCTTTATGGGGTTTTTCTAAATGTTTTTACAACACAGCCACAAACACAAAAAAATGTTCGGATGCGAAAAAAAAAAATGACTTTACTATATGCGTTTTGAGTCGTTGAATCCGAATCCAGTGTTAAAAAAAAAACAGCACTTCTTGGTTTAATCCTAACCCCACACATGTCATAATTTAGGATATTTTACACTAAAATCTTTTCATTCAAGTTGTTAATGAAATTAACTTATATCTCCTGTGTATCAAAAAATACCTCCTTATATCTGCCTTTCAGTGCTCAAAAATACAAATTGTTTGAGACCTCAACAAACTCGATTGGTCTGTTTGGAGCAATGTTACAGCCATTTGAATATTTGACTTTTCTCAAAATTTTGTGCTTTTACTTATATTTAAGTATTTAATATGCTTTCATATATAAACAATCTGTGAGTTCTTATACAAAAATTGATCCAAGGTCATCAGAGGTGATTCAAAACTGATCAGAAAAAATCATTCCCGAAAACCAACCCTCGAACGACAGCACTAGAGATAAAATCTTTGATGCGCCCCCGAGTTTCAAACTCTCATCCATCAGCATATTAGTCGAGTGCTCTACCACTGAGTTAACATCACCCCTCCCCACTGATCATATGTACTTAAAAGTGAAATTACAGATAATTTAAGTGATTTCTCAAACCAAAACTAATTTGTAATATTGAAAATGTAGCCGATAAATAGGTGGAGATGGGTCCTGGGAAGAAATACCTCAACCAGCAAGAACACTCCACTGATTTTCACGTAAAGAGTTAAAATCTAATAATATCTTTATAATCCAAAAACATTTATTAAATATTTATCACTTAATGTTTTTACTATAGAGAATATAAATAGTTTGTATTTTTTTAGGGCATCATCTTTGTATTCAAGCAGTACGTTCGACTTCAGCAATGTTCCTCCTAAAATAAGCAGCTGGTTGGAGAAAGTAAAAGCATTAGCAAGGAAGAAAGGGAAATCTATCCTTAACAATATCGTATCTCTTCATTCTCTCGAATCCCTCACCAACATACAGATAGTGAGTATTCTTCTTGCATTTCTTTTGCAGCTTTTTCGAGTGCGTAATAATTTGTGTCTACTCTACAAAAAAGTCACAAAAATCATGAAAATGGCACGATATTGAAAATAGGTCACGAAAATTACAATTAAGTCATGAATTTTGTAATTTTGTAACAAAATTTTAGTTATAACAGAGTCTAACATAATCCTGGGACTTCTGCGCATTCAAAATTGCAGAAGTTTTTGTATAGCGATGTAATTTTATCTGCCTCCCCCTTAGATTCCTTTGTTGTGTAAAATTATTAACATACATTTTTATTCTTCTTGTGTAAATTGTGTACACTTTAATTTACTCTCTTATGTACATCAGCAATAAATATTTAGTCAAAAATATTTTTAGAAATTTCGAATTCTGCTACCATTATTCAATATTTTTGAGGCTGCTAATTCCATTATTCTAAAATTTGTGTTATCATCGTTTCTTCCCTTTTGAACCTATCTTCTTTAACATATAATGTACATTTTATACAGTTTTATTAATTTTTTTAATTTATGGTAAATTGTAAGTTTATAGATATCCTGGTAATCCGTGTAAGGTTACAAGTAATTTTAAGCAAAAAGTTAAGGCTTTTTCTTTTTAAGTGAAATTATTTTCTTAATTTGAAATTATTTTCTTATTTTGGGGAGCTCCGTAAATTAATAACTAAATACATCACTTTCTTTTTAGTGAGCATGATTTTAATTGCCCTTTTTTTAATTTTGTCTTAATATTTTAGACGAACTACAGAGAATGGGATCAGTTATTGGTTTCATTTAAAATTGTAGATAAATTTGATTTATGGAATGGAGTTTACAAACCCTTAATATCATTAAGAGCAAAAGAACTGATTTCCATCCATTGCGATGAAGCTTTCAATGATATCGTTCAGAGTTTGGAATCATCGTTTGAAGAAGACAATCCGTACGTTTTTCCTGTATTCTTTTATTACCTGTTGCCCTAGACGCTTCAATAATAATGAAGACTTTGCTTGTTACAGATTTAAACCCGACAATGATTTGAGGTGGTTCGTTTGGAAGGAATCACCGGATGACTTGGAAATAGATTCTGTTACTAATGTTCGAGGTAAGTTTGATTCACTACGCTCAAGGTGGGTTTATTCATTTCAGCTCTTATTCATGAAGTCGCAATAAGCTAATCTGAGTAAATACCTTACAACGTTGCACCAGTATTCTCCTAAACCAATAATAGGCAATATTTAAAATGTATTTATTATGGAATAATTTGGTAATTTCTATAAATTTCCACTTGTTTATATGAGGCGGTGGGGATACAAAGGGAGAACTCAATATCCGGTCAAATTCCCCCCCCCATCATTCGAATCTAGACACTTCAGAGAATCTACAGGTATATTTTTCATGATGAGTTCGCCCTTCTTTCCCTCTCAAAATACAGAGAGAATGAAAAGAAGCTGACTGTAAACTGCCATAGGAAGGCGGATACGAAAGGTGAACTCAACACTCCACTACCGGTCCAATGGATGATGATAGAAATAGAATGCTCTTTTTGTTGGAAGTGGACACTAATTCCTGGTCAAATATTATATAATTTGAACAATGAGTTCCCGCTTATGGAAAAAATATTCAAACGCTTTTTCCTGAAAACTACCTTTTGTTGAGTTTTCCCTTTGTATGAGGTCATCCCATGAGAGATGTTGGTTTTTAATATTCTGTCTGCTTTTGTTCCCTCCTTTTCAATTTATTTTTGTTTACATTTTTTGTTTATTATAGCATTAAATACACACTTCTATACATCATATTATCATATATACTATGCACTTCTATTTATCGTGTTTTGGTAACCTTATTTATTCTGTGCTGAAATTTCATTTGAAATGGATCTTCCAAGACACCAGTTACATCCTATTATGCGTTGGGAATTCAATAAAGGAGAAAATGCTGCTTCAACGTATCGAAATCATACAGATATTGAAGGTGAAAATGTCATTAGTGAGCGACAAGTGCAGTGGTAAAGTTCGACCAACAGAGCTTGACGACAATCTCCTCTCTGTAAAAGAAAATCCTGTTGTAACAGTCGAAGAGCTAGCAGAAAAACTTCGATCGACACATCCTACAGTCCACCGACATTCCTTTTGGGATGACCTGATATTTTATGTTTTACTTGAAAGTCCGATCTTACTTTTTAGGGCCGTTACTGCTTACTTTCAATGAATTAATAATCTTTACATTTTTGTCTTAGGATTGCTGTTGAAAGCAAAAGGAATTATACCTAAAATTACAGAAATGTGTAGGAAGTTTGAAAAGAACCTAACCAGCCTTTACGAGGATTTATCTGGCCTCTACTCATCCGATATCACTCTTCAGGCCGACAGTAATGAGCTCAAACTACATCAGCAAAATGTTTACCTCAAGTTGTTGTTAAGGTAGTTGTTAAATTTAATTTCATATCCGCACTTTATCTGTTATTTTTTTAATCTTATTGGCAGAACTCTGCTCAAATGCAGTTCTTCCGCAATGGAAGTAATTTACAAAAAACCTATTGTATTTCTGTGGAGCAGAAGTTGCATTGTTTTCATAAATAATGTTTTCCCTTTTTTATTTTGATTGACTTAACTTTTGTGGTGCTAATGACCTTAGCAGTCAAAACAACTTAATAATAAGAAATAACCTTGCATTTTTATTTTTGATATTTTCTATTCTTATAATTTTTTAACGTGTTTCCTCCCTTCCTCCTTTAATCTTTAGACTCAATGAGAAAACATTTTGGGAATAGTATGGCTAATATAAAAGAAAAAAAGTTGTACGGTGAGTTGAGTGTATTTTACCTTTGTTGTTGTAGATTGAAGGAATACGTCCGCGGATTTGCGCAGAAGGATTCGATTAGCGAAGGACAGCTATCAATAGTTGCAAGATTCCTTCTTGCAGTTCCAGATCTATGTCCGACTTTACAGAAATGCTTGGCGCTCTCTCTTGATAATAAGGTGTGTTATAACAAAATATATCTGTTTTTAAGTTTTGAAATTCCTTCCTTTACCAAACCATTTCTTCCAAATCTCCTTCCTATATCTACAACCTCCTTCAGTTTAAATCCTCTGTCCATTCCCGTGGTACCCTTTCCCCCCGAGCCTCCTCCTTCTGCAACTCTCTAACTCTCTCCCTTTTTCCATTCGATACTCTCCTTCCTTAACTGTATTTAAATCCCACCTCTTGTCTTTTCTCCTGTCCTCCCAAGAAGAAGCTTCTTAAGAATTTACCACCAGCGTAAGACCAGATTACATATCCTGATAATTCTTTGAAAGATTTTTTTTTTTATTAAGTCCATGCTTATTTTGTTCTTTGATTTATGAGGATTTTATAATTTATTTTTATCAATGCATTTATTTTTTATTATTTTTCATTTATACTCTCCCTTTTTTTTATTATTTACTTTTTTATATATTGAACTATTTAATATATTTTTATATTCTTGAGCTGCCTCTCAAGTTTCATATATATTTTAAAACATCATTACCATAGTTTTCTGCTTCTAATTTTTCTTGTTTGATTAAAATTGATATTCTATCATTGAGTGTAAATATTTTGTTCCAGGCAGCACCATGGGAGGATGCCAAGATTCTCCTTGAAACCGAAGGGCTCCACATGTGGTCGTGTTGGGAAAGAAAAGCAGCGTTACGCCTCGAACCGATCATCCCTGTACACTTGAAAAAACCTGCTACTTATGCTGACTTGCTCAATATAATTCCTGTACGTCAAAACTTTATCTTATATTGTGTTTATTTATTTAAATACTGTTTCTAGTAACCTTCGAGCAGGCACCGTACTGAATACCCCAGGCTCCGTTTTTGTCTATTGAGGAGTAATACCATGGGCGTATATAAGGGGAGGCTGCAACTCCCATTTTAGTTCCACTAAAAGCATTTTGGCTAACTTTTCTAAGTTCA
This sequence comes from Gonocerus acuteangulatus, assembly GCA_946811695.1. Lineage (NCBI taxonomy): Eukaryota > Metazoa > Arthropoda > Insecta > Hemiptera > Coreidae > Gonocerus > Gonocerus acuteangulatus. The sequence goes on along the minus strand of OX328129.1, from coordinate 76,025,606 downwards.
TACCCCCCAAATGTCACTAGCCCCCCCCCCTTGAAATTATTTCCCATATACACCCATGGTTACCTTGTAACTTTTCAAACCCTTCCCCGATTCGTCTTACCACCATTCCCGGCCCTGACCTAGAGAACCCTTAGTTTTGTCCATAATTCCAAGCAAAACTCACACTGTACTTCATGCACCCACTCGTGTTATATGTGCAGAGTAATATTCTCTTTTGAATCTTATGAGTTTTATGTAGAAGTGAAGATTTGGGTGATTTCATTTATCAACCATTTTCGAAATTGTATTAATTAAATGAATGTATTGTTATCTCCACTCTTAAAAAAAAAATAAAAATAAATAAAAATAAAAATAGAATTTTGGTTTTATGCCAAATAAAATGTAAATTTTGAAGGTTTAGATCATTGGGGGTCATTTTATAAATAAAATGAGTTATATTTATGCCAACGTTTCGGCTTGATATGCAAGCCTTCTTCAGGGCTATGAAGGAGAGGGAAAACTGCTCCATTTTGTGGAAGCTACATTTCTGAGCTCGTTGGCAGAAATATTACTCATTTTAGTTATAAAATATAGTTTTATTCAACACATGAACCCCAATGATCTACAACTTCTTAATCTCACTGGTTGACTATCTCTTCTCAAATGTAAATTTTAGTTGAAATTTGAACAGAGGAAGTATTAAAATAAATTATTAATTATTAAGAACAGTTTTTGGTTTTGTTTTGTAATGATTTAAATTTCTATTTTATGAAAAGAGGCCTGGTGACCATGAGTGTTAACACCTTCAGGCCCAGTGTTGTGGCATATGCGTCCGAGAAATGTATTCTGTGGGCCCAGCGTCGTGGCATATGATGGAAATTTAGTTTGAAGCCATCGATCCTGAAAGTGTTAAGGAGTGAATATTCCATGCATAAGGTCATGGGTTCAATTCCCACTAGAGGTAGTTCTATGCTGGTTAGAAAAGAGTGGTAACCTATAGATAACCATCCCAACAAATCGACATTGTAAGCAGTGTTTTTTTTTATTGGTGTCACAAATGCACTTGTGTCATCGACCGGATTTATGACTTCTAACTCCCCTTTACGTGGAAATAAATCCATTAACTGCTAACTCATGCTTTAAGTTGTCCAGATGAATAGATTACGATTTTCTGTGTAGGAATGGGAGACAGTGTGGATCGAAGAAGGCGAGGAGGGCGAAGAACGACATCGCTCCCAGCTGCGAGTGCCTGTTGGACCGAGTTTCCCTCTTCAAGCAGTACTCCACGGCCTTTCCACAGAACTAGCTAAGGCACATTTACCTAGGTAGTACCTTTTTTTATCTAATTTCATCACAACAGGAACATTTTGGTTTATTCCAGTGCACAAATTCATGCACTATTCTTGAAGTAACTGGCAGGAGTCACTCCCCAAAATTGTTTAAAACATTAACTTGTAGGGGTCTCCCATGGTCTAGTGGCTAGCGCCTTAGATTCTCGTGCAGGAGATGGTGGGTTCGATCCCCACCGGCGCCAGGAATTTTCTCATCCCACGGCTCGTTGGGAAAGTTCCTTGCTGCACTCTGGATGTCAGCACTAATGGCCTAGATGTTGAAGCACCATAAAAAAAAAAAAAAAAAAAAAAAAAAAAAAAAAAAAAAAAAAAAAAAAAAAAACAATGTGTTAATATTGTTACATACATATAAATTTATTTTTGTGTTTTTTTTTGTTCTAGGTTAGTGAGTGAGAATTTGATGCAGAAATTCCTCCCGAAGCTGATAGCCAGTTACGACACGACTTCACCTCTCTGTCAAGCCGAATCTCTTCAAAACCTTTTTGATGTTAAATATCTTTTTGCCCAATTCATACCAATTACTAACAAGGTATTACAAAGGATTATTTTACTATGTTTCTAAACTAATGTATAAATTTGCACAGCTGGCTCATTTTTTTCAGTAAACTCCAAATATCATGATCTGAATTAGTCATAGAACTTCTTTCAAAAAGTTCCAGTTTAACTGTTTCTCATGAACGTTTACAGAAAAGTTATAATGTAATGAAGATAGTTGAGAAGATGAGCTGTTGAGGTTACAAGAAGTGAAGAAATGGTTGGAAAGGCTAAGAGGATATGTTAGATTTTCAGAAAAATGTATATTTAGAAGGGGGCGAGGTTAGCTCAGAGATAAAGCAGTGGACTAATATGCTGGAGGACCTGAATTCAAATCACAAGCAATCACTAAAGATTTTTATCTCCTGGGCTCGCTCATGGGTTGGATTCGACCTCCCTGACCGCCCCTAGGCCAACCCAGCCTTTAATTAATTTATTAATGGGAACCTACAAGATGAAAATCAAGCGGCCGGATCATAGTACTGACCACACTATCTCCCTAATGTACGGTATATTCAATATTTTTGAGGCTGTTAATTCTAAAATTTGTAGTATCATCGTTTCTACACTCTTATTTTTTTTTTATTTTTTTTTATTTTTTACGACGTTTCGACAAATCTAGGCCATTAGCGTTGACATGCAGGGTGGAGCGAGGAATTTTCCCAGCGAGCCATGGGATGAGAAAATTCCTGTCACCGTTGGAGATCAAACCCTCCATCTCCCGCTTATGAATCTAGGGCCTACCATGGATGTCGGCGCTAATGGCCCAAATGTCGGTATGCCATAAAAAAATAAATAATAATAATAAAAAAAATAAATTGCTTTAAATGTATGTAAAATTGTAAATTTATAGATCACGGTAATCCATGTAGGTTACAAATAATCTTAAGCTAAAATGTAAGGCTTTTTGTTTTTAGGTGAAATTATTTTCTCAATAATGGGCATGAAATTTGCTTTCATAAAAGTAATAAACACCCTGTCATGGTTTCTTAACATTAGAATAATAAGTGTGATTTTGATGTAATTTCTGAATGATTAATGAGTTATAAATGATATCCCGTAGGAGTTATCCGTGCTGTGCCAGGAAAAGATCTCTCAGATTGAAGGAAATATAGATCCGTTTGATCTGGATGTCTTCTCGCCGTACATTGCTGCCAATGTTAAATCTAGTGTTCACAGGTTGCAGGTATGCTCTCGTCTTTTGCAGTATTTTTTTTTTCTTTTAACAAACTGTTTACTTTGGAACATGTTAAATCTATTATTTATACAGGTTGTTTCAGGGTTAATTGGCCAAACTGAAAATATGAACTAAGGACCTTGAAAAAGTAAAAAAATTTCCTCTGAAGGTATGTTCATAAACGCTTTGTTTAGAAGATATTCTAAACAAAGCACAAAAGCGTTTGCGGACATACCTTCAGAGGAAATGTTTTTCTTGTTCTGTAGTCCTTAGTTCATATTTTCAGTTTGGCCACTTAACCCTGAAGCACCTTCAATAAGAAGAGTAATCTTTATTCTTATAGAGGCACCAAAAAGGTGTGAAACATGTAGGGACGTAGTAAAGTTGGTGAAACTGTGTGGTGAAGTTTTTTATTATTTGACCTTCCGCCTTGCACGAAAATAAGTAATCTTTATTATTTATTTGTGTATGTTGAACGCTTTCCTATCAGGCTCGTACTTTTTCATTCTTTCCAATATTTCATCCTTTCCTTTATTCGGAAAGTTTAGCTCTGCTTTTCTTTCTTGCTTTCTGGAATCTTTTATTTTCCTTTTATTTTTTTTATTTTCTTAAGATTATTTTTCTCGAAATAACTAGCCTAGGGGAGTTGCTCCCCAAAATTGTTTAAAACATTAAGTTATACTTGCAACATTTTGAATCTGTTTAGGTTCATCATCAAGCATCTTATATTAAGGTTCTTAAGGTCTATTGTAATTTTGATAATTTCATGTTAATGCCCATAATTTTGAAGTTCGAGATTAAAACGTTAAGGTAAGAATCTCATAATTGCTTGACTGGACTCTTAGCTCTTAGTGTGAATCCGACTTTAGTGTGAATTTTCTCATTAAGCGTGAATCTGTCTTGTCCAAGCAACCGATTATGAGATTTTTACCTGGATTTAACGTTTTACTCTCAAACTTCAAACTAATGGACCTTAACATGAAATTATCAAAATTATGACCTTAACTTGACTTAGTTTAAGATGCCTGATAATGAACCTAAACAGATTTGAAACATTGTAAATATGACTTAATCTTTTAAACAATTTTGGGGAGAAACTCCTGCAATATTCTTCAAGAATCCATTGATCCTTCCCCGCCCTCACCTTCAACTTAATTTTCCTTTATTTTTATTTATTTATTTGAATGAAAAGAAAAAAAAATGCTCCACATTTAATCTATTTCCCTTCACGCTCACTAGATGAACATAAAACGAAATTCATCTCTTTTTTATTGTGTCAGCAATTCTTTCCGGTCTGATATAAAGTTTATTATTTAAAATTCATCTTATCTCATTGTTTTTGAATTTTCTGCCCAAAAGGTTCCTTATAATATTTCTTTCTTTCTTTTCCACATTTTCTACTTGACCTTTATTGGACAGACACAGGGTTTAAACAGCATAATGTATTTCTGGTTTTATCACAGTTTTGTAATGTTGAGTTTTCTCTTTACATTAGACAGTTTTTAATTTTTTGGGGTTATTTAATGTTTTTGTAATCATTTACTCAGTGCTTTTGTTATATTACTGTGATTGTATATTTCAGCTGTTGTTCGGTACATACTGCATAGTTCGGAGTGAAGACACTGCGAACCAAGGAGGACCTAAAATGCTTGAAGATCCATGTACCCTCGCAATGAGCAAATCTTCAGCATGGTTCCCTCTCATACCAGTCACGAATCCTGTTAGCAAGCCTCTTCATCTTGTCAAACCAAAGGTAAGTAAACGTTATTGAGATTATCCCTCGAACTAAGATCATCCACCAAGTTTATTTATTTTCCTAATTCAGAAATTTGCAAATGGAGGGATCAGAGCACAACTAGACCAAGTCCATTTTTGTCATATCATGCTATAATAGCATTGAAGAGTATTACTAAAATGGCTCTTTTCAGTGCTACAGGAGACTAAGTCCTAACTTCATTATTTTGCCACTTGTAGGAGTTCTTGCTACACATCTGTTAGTCATTCTAATTTTTTTTTCTTTTTTTTTTTTTTCAGAACATAAGTAAGCCAAGTTCAAGTTTTAACTATTTTATGAACAATGCTATACATAAATAATATCAGTGTTTAAGTTCAAATGTTTTTAAGACTTATACTGTTCATTAGGATTTATACGTCTCTGCAATTCAAACGCATAATGCTCATTTTCTGAAAACTGTTTAACATGGACTTGGTCTAGTTGTGCTCTGAACCATCCAAATGTCTCTCACTTTCATTTTCACGCCTGAATATTTAATATTATTCACTTTTCCTCCCTCCCTTCAGGCTGGAAAACACATTTATGCCATTGACTCATTTGTGCAATCCACAACTTGGCCTCTTTTTTCCATGTTAGTTTTTTTTTGGGGGGGGGGGGAGGGATATCAATACTTTTTTTTTTTACTGAATTTTGAGTTGGCACCATCGACGTTTGGCTTGAGGAGGATGACACTTGTTACTGTCGAGCTGTTTGTCGGGTATGCTTACATGTATATGAAAAGCCCCAATTCAACTTTTCTGGATTTTCAGATTTTTTTCCTCCTTTAGTTTTAGGTCCAGAAGGAACATGAGTGGTCCCCGAAGGAACAACAGGTACAAAACAAGCATCTCCCCTGGGAGCGGAGTCAAACACAACTTTTCAGGATTTTTCTATGTTTGGCTTTAATAACACCCTAATGTCTATCATCCTGTAAAATTTCAAGTTTCTATCTTTTCAGGAAGTGCCTAATAATTTTGATAATTGATTCAGTCAGTGAGTGAGTCTTATAAATTCCGATCTTTCATCGCTTTTATCTCAGAAACGATTCAATGTAGAATTATGAAACTTTACTGACGTCTATTAGTATAATACCTACATAAAATTTCATAAGTTTATCTTTCAATGGTTCAAATTTACGGGAGGGTAAAAATCGGCTCTAATACTTTGTGATGTATATAGACAGTGTGCTTAGGCCGGAACTTTGTCTGGCACAGTACCGTGTGCCTAGATATAAGTTATTGGTTTGTATTTTGCTTCGTATTTTTGATCTATGAATTATGTGTAGGCTGTTTCTGATAAATTGAAAATGTACCAGAGGCTGCAGTGAGTTGTCAAGCTCCTCAGCTGTGAGTAAGAACTGCATGGTGTGATTTTCTATTTTTTTTTTTTTTTTTTTTTTTTTTTTTTTTTTTTTTTTTTTTTTTTTGCTTTATCTTGTTATTTAACACTTTTATCTTTTGTTTATCTGTGTATGTACCTGTGATGCTACAGCAGGCTGAAGTAAACTAATGTAATTTAGTTTAAAGTTAAAAAAGGACTGTATAATTCATAAGTGAGTTAATTGTATCTTATTACACAGTGATTTAACCCTTTCTCTACCGTCGACTTCTCCAGTAGTCGGTAGCCGGTTGAGACCTGTGGACCGTTGATTTCTTCTGCAGTCAATAGTTCCTCGTATCTCTCACAATCTTTCTCTTCTCATTTCTCAACTTTAGAGCTATCTAGCGTTACCAGGGTGTCTACTGCACGAAAAAGTCACGAAAATCACGAAAATGTCACGAAATGAAAAATAGGGCACGAAAATCACGAAAAAGTCACGAATTTGGAAACCATGTCACGAAATTTTTCTATTTTAAAGATTTTCCAACAAAGAGCTAAATTCAGCCAAGTTTCTGAAATTAATCTTTTCCCACTAAAACTGTGTACAATCCGGTCGAGTGAGAACTCGCAGGTATTAGCTATTGGGCTCTTGCGGTGATACCTGCCTTTAAGTTATGTAGGTATAGAAAATACTATTGATGATCCTCAAGTTGGTAGGAATTCCACATTTGTGCAGAACCATGTTCGAGTTAACGAACTTACCTATCAAATTAGACGAATATTCTTCAAAATGTTGTATGAAATTTCATCAAAATTAGACCATTTTTGAGCCGGTGGGAGAGCGAATATATATATATATCTATACACACACACACAGGGTGATTCAGGTCTAACAAGGGGAGTACACAGCGATGGGGTCACCGATCTGGACCAATTTTTTTCTGGTGATTCTACATCGAAAAAAGTCTACACGTGTCCGAGCGTTCCGTCCAATGTGCCTTAGGAGCCGAGAAATAAAATAAAATAGGTTGAAAGTGCTTTATTTTTTATATCGAGTTTAGAAAATGATATTGACATGATTCTTTCACCAATTCATTTGTTTTTTTAGAGTAGATTAAAAGAAAAATATAATCGTTAAACAATAATTTATATATACAAAAATATGCTTACGTTTTCAAGTAAACTAGAATTATAAATTTTTTACCCCAAAAATAATAGCAGATTTGAAAACAGCACCCCAAGAAACCCTAATGTGGTGAATATCATTGAAAACAAAAAATAATGATTTTTCCAAGTCTGGAAGAGGAGTCTGGAGACTAAAAATTTGTAAGCGAAAAAGTAATGTAACATTTTGAAATTCAATATCTCCCCTTGAGATAATCCGATTTTTACGTGATTGAAATCTTTCAAAAGAAGAAAGACTCATTTTTCTAACCATATAAATGACTATTGTATCATCTCAAAAGGTACTTGGAAAAAATGGTTCTCAAAATAAAAATAAAATGTAAACTTTTGTGCATATAACTTCTATCCCAGAACACGTAGAAACACCCTGGTTGGAAGGAAATGTCTCACATTAGGGCCTCCAAGTATGGTTTGAATCGGGTAAATATTCTTTGAAATATGGCCGGATTGTTGAATCTTACAAAATTTTAAGAGTCCCCCCATAGCGAAATTTAGGAGCTAAAGGTAAATAAAGAGCTATTTTCAAAGGCATATAGATGAGAACGTTTAATATTAGTTTTTTATTAAATTATTAAATATATTTTTAATCAGCTATTTTTAGAGTTTTGCCTCCGCCACAAAAGTTGCATTATTTTATAAGCTTTAAAATGGTACCTCGTAGTTTAAGATAAAAATCTATTTCAATATATTTTTTTCTGATTTTCTAGTCAAAACCAATAAATATGCTTCAGCGTGAAGGAGCAATTCTTTAATTTCACACGATTATGGCGATGTCCCTTCCTTCCCAAACTACATGACGTTTATTACACAAGCCCATCTACCAAATATTAACGCACTCTGCTTTTAAATGGATGGTTGATTGTGGATGAACAGTGAATTTCAGAACCATTCCCTCACTGCGTACACACATTTTTTGCTCTGAATAAGGACAGGAGGACAATTCGGAATCAAGGGTGAAAGAATTTAGAAGAACATATTGGTAATAAATACCATTATTGTAAGTACAATGAATACATGTACATATTAAATGGTTATGGCTTGAGGATCTTGGTAATATTGATTATATTCTATTTAATTAAATATATGCTTATAAGTAAACTGGGTTATACATTACAATAATTTGAAATTGTATACCGAAAACACTCTCCTGTAGATAAAATGTGAAAAAAAAAATCCATTTAAATGAAAGGCACCCTCAAAAGTTGCTTAAAATGTTACCTCGTTTTCCTAGGAAAAATCTATAGAAATATATAGGGACAAAAATGGTTATCACTGTGGACTAATAACTATTTTTCCAGTAGATTTTCAAAATGCCTACAAATATAAGCTTAACATCTAACTGAATCCACGGCATTAGGGAGGACGTCTTGTCTTTTAGATCTCATGAGCTGGCAATGCTCCTGGATCCTGTTGATGAGTTCCTCCTTCGTCGTCACGGGCTCTGTGTACACTCTACTCTTCAATGTTCCCAATACATGGAAATCTAGAGGGTTGAGATCAGGAGGTAAACGAACTGGTCCAAAGTGGCCGATACAATGATTAGGGAATTCAGTGTTCAGCCATTCCGTCACCACGCGTCCATTATCGGCTGGGCAACCGACTATTTGAAACTAGAGTGAGTTGTTATTTGGTAGACGGTCTTGTGTGATAAACCTCATGTAGTTTGGGAAGGATGGGACATCACCATCATCGTATAAAATTAAAGAATTTGTTAAGAATGGCTCGTTCATGCTAAAGCACCTTAATTGGTTTTGACTTAGAAATCAGAAAAAAATAGATTGAAATAGATTTGTTTTTAAAACTAAGAGGTACCATTTTGAAGCTTATTAAATAGTACAACTTTTGAGAGGGAGGCAAACCTCTAAGTCTAAAAATAGCTGATTAAGATAATATTGGATAATTTAATAAAAAACTAATATTAAAAGTTCTCATCTATATGCCTTTGAATATAGCTCTTAATTTACGTGGTATTATTTCAATAACGAGTGTTTCTTATTGGAAATTTAATGTAGATTCCAAAAATGTGGTCTTTATTTACGACGCATTGATCAGAAATTCCGAAAACTCAGTTTTTCTTTAGAAAAGCCAGTAGTTTTTAAAAAAGACAAAAGTTTGAGTAGCTCCTCTGCATGTTGAGATAGAACGCTCATTTCTGCGTCCCTGAACTACAAATGAGATGTAGAATAAACCCCTAAAGTTATGACTCCTCAATGTGGCAATCACTCAATCACTGACCTATCATCCGCCAGCCGAAACCACTCGACAGAAAGATTTGAAATTTTGCATGGATACTCTTCTTTAGCATGTAGACACTCGCTAAGAAAGGATTTTTTGATAGTTATTCAATATTTAAGTATTTTTTGAGGGGTTTAAAGTTTTATTTAGTTGGTTAGAACAAGCAAGCCTAGGCAGCATCTATTTCATAGTATTTTTTTTTTTTTTTTTTTAATTCAGGTTAATTTCAGCTATGATGGCAGTCCTAGAAATTAACTGTCCCTCAAAGAGTTTACGCTATGAGGGACAAAATCACCATCCCCGGGATATGGGGGGGGGGGTACTAACAATTTAGAACTTGGAATAGTTTTAGACAAATAAAACGCTATTACAACTAAAATGATATGATCTTATTTGGTTTATTTTTAAGGGTTTTAAGACGCATTTTTACCATAAAATCAAAATTTCGGGGGGGGGGGGGGGCTGCAGACCCCTCAGCCCCCTCTTATACACGCCCATGCGTTATCTATGGTAACCTATAGATAACGGGTTATCGTTAGATTATCTGTTTCTTGACACTGATCCGGAGCGCCCCAGTGTCAAGGAACATTATACTTTGATTATGACGGGATCCAAGCTATAATAAACTGCAAAAAATTATGACGTAGCGTTAATTTTGCATTAATTAACGCATTAAAATAACTACTTACCTGCCGTGACGAAGCACAGGTATTCGGCTAGTAGTTTTATTTATTTATTGTTTTTTTCTTGTAGGGCAATACCCTTTAACTTTTTCAATATTTTAAGTAGACTGGTTCAATTGCCCCGTGTCTCAAAGACACCCCTCTCCCCCTAATCTCTGATGCTGCGGAGAAAAAAATAAGAATTCCAAAAATGATTGCTTTGAAGACATCCATTATTTACATATATTTTTATTTTTCTTAATTCATATTAAAAAATAAAATTTGTTGTTCTATGTCCCGGAGGCCCAGTGGTCGTGATTGTTAAGGCGTGATCACTTAACACTCCGTGCCAAGGGTCGTGGGTTCGATTCCCACTATGAGGTAGCGGCTTTTCTTTAGGAAAAAGAAAAGTTATCAGCCCTATCCTGGCTACAAAAGAGTGGTAACCTATAGATAACCCGTCCTAAACTTCTTAGTTAATAATAATAGACGTTAAAATTTAAATTTATTAATATTCAGAGGTTCTCATGGAGATTTAAATATTGAAATTGAGTACTATTTAGGCCCAGGGCACACGGTGAGACTGTAACTCCAGTTGCAAACCAGTGGAACACGCAACTTCGACCTCGGCTATGTATTTGAATGGGCAGGCGCATACGACGCAACCTCGTTTTTGACGATTTCAAACCAGTCCCTTGAAACTGTGGGTCCGCGGTTGGAGTTTCGTTGTACGAGACCAAGTGATGGTTAGCCGGTGTTTTAACAGCCATATAGTGCCAATGGTTAAAATAATTTAAAACTTAAGGCCGCTTTGGACTAATTTTACGTATTTTTATATACCCTGCCGACAAAAAAACCGGCGCACCTTGAATTTCGTCGTTATTTCTTTTCCAGGCTAATAAAATTTGTAAATTTTTAACTCAATTGTAGTGTACATATTCAGCTTGTAGAACACCATAAGCGAAGACAGAAAAAAAAATCTAAAAAATACAGTGAAATATACAGCCGTATCGCCCGCAATCCAAGAGCAAATGCCCGAATCTAAAAACGAGATTTTGCATATTCGATAGTTTGACATGGCAGGAACGATATGATGTACATTTTATACAGTTTTATTAATTGTTTTAAATGTATGTAAAATTGCGAATTTATAGATATCACGGTAATCCGTTTAAGTTACAAATAAGTTTAAGCTAAAACTTAAGGCTTTTTCTTTTTTAGTGAAATTATTTTCTTTTTAATGGGCACGAAATTTGCACTTCAAGTCACGAAAATGTCACGAAATTGGCTTTCACGAAAGTAGTAGACACCCTGGTTACCGTAGCGTACTTCTAGTTTTCCTGCCTATTACTAGAGTTTGAATGAAGTTTTTGGACATGTGAGCTATTCAGGCGAATTGCAACTCATTGCCCTCTCAGCCTATTCACTGTGTCACAACATAAAATTACCGTTTGTTTTTATATGTCTGTACATTCCCAACAGCATGTTTTACCATAATTAGTTCCTGAAGTGTTAACATTTTATATTCATGCTTTGTTAAATTCAGAAAAACAGTTTTTTTAGTGCGTGTCCTCCGTTTTTTTAGGGTTTACTAAGAGATTCAATTTTAATTAATTTTACTGTATATATTTATAATAGTTCTTTTTTTCTTTTTTTTTTTTTTTTGCAAATAAGTTGTCTATTCATAAAAAAATAAGTTTTTAACTCTGCCGGTGTCGTGTCCAAAGTTTCGGATCAAAAGAAGGATGGGAAACTTATTGGACGTAGTTATTAAGTATATTCTTCACTTGTTTATTATTAATAAAATATAGTGCAAATGGTAAACAGAAAAACCTTATTTTATAAAATTTTAATTTTTTTTTATTTATTTAAATTTTAACGCCCATTATTATTAACTTATTTAATTTATTTTTAACAATGTTATTCAACTTAAAAATAATTCAAACTCAAAATTAATTCATCATAAATAAAAGTAGTAAACAATCTAAACAAAACAAAAATCAAAATTATAAAAGATGAGGTTTAATTCGGCGAGGAGATGTAAGTCGAGGCGCTGTGACCGAGATAGACAAAAGTTCCTGTACAGGGGGACCAACGCCGGGTGCGAGTATCTCGTACAGGAGAACTCTTGGCGGCTCATTGCGAACGGAAAGGTTAATAAATTTAGGTCCTTGAAGAGGTACCTACTACTATTGATCAATTGTTAATTGTGAGCTTTTGCAATCTGGGTTAATAAATTGTTAATGGTGGGGGTTTCCAATTACCATTAAATGTTTGATCGTTATTGCTGATTAGTATGATTACAATTTAATTGTTAATCGCCAATCGTTTCTGGAATTAATTTGTGCCCAACTCTGTCCGGTAGTAAATTGGTATTCACAGGTGTAAATTTATTGATTTACTAGCTGACTTTCTGTGCTTCACCACGGCAGATAAGTTATTTTATTGCATTAAACAATGTATCATCGAAATTAAAGCTACTACATAATTGTGTACAGTTTATTATTGCATGGATATTAAAATCTAAGTAATATTAAAATCTAATAACACAAATAAAGTTAAAGAATAGAAACAAAAAATCTTCCTACAGGGCGACTCGAACTTGGAACCTTGCAGTTATCGGGAACCAGACATGAGAAAGCAGCAGTGGAGGGGATAGGATATTTAGCTTTGGATTTTGCCACAGATGATATGATGTTCCGATACGGTCGGTCTTGGGTTTTGGTGAATATCTCACTTTTCAAAAGAGACAATTTTTGAAAATTCACTCTTCTGTAACTATTCGGGTTTCACAGTTTCAAACTCGCGACCTCCTAACTGTGAGTCCTAGAAGATTTTGACCTAGCCTATGACACAACCTGTATCAAGAGCTATCTGTGTGCCAAGTTTGTTCAAAATCGGTCGGCCGGTATGGATTTGTATAAGGAACAAAAAGAAAAACACACAGCTGAATTTTATACATGTATATTAACCAAATTCAGTTAATTTTTATTATATCTTATTTCAGAGATATAATCCAATTTTTAAAAGCTCTCTTAAGTTTGATTTTTAGGTGTGATAAAGCTGGATGCAAGTTTTTTCGTACGTTTAATGTATATTAAAAAAAATTCTATTTTTTCAATTTTCTACTAACTAAAAATTCAAAATACAACCTTATTAAAATTGAAACAAGTTCAAATTTACTAACATACATAGAACCCATGTTCTATACAGCATTTACAAAAAACGTAAAAAGCAAACTATTATCTAAGAGATAAATTCACTGATGCAACAAACTGAAACGGCTTGAGGAAGAATTGTGTAGCCGTTTGCACGTAACAAACTTTATATTGACTTTACCTTCGATCACAGTCACATTACAATGCAATTTAAACTGCGTTGTATCTTAAAGAGATTGTTTTGATGCATACATTAGTGAAAGATAGTTTTGCATCTCACTATCTTGTGTGTTGGTGTTTATGTGAGAGTATGATTATGAGTATGTATGCTTGTTGATTTTATTTATTTAATTAAATTTTAATTTCTATTTATTATTGACACCGAATTTTAGGACATATTATCTATAGGTTACCACCCCTTTTCTAGCCTGTGCATGGATGATGACTTCTCTTTTTCGAAAGAAAACCCACCACTCCTTGTGGGAATCGAACCTACAACCTTAGGCACGGATTACATAAGCCTTAGCACTCATGGCCACCGGGTCTCCACTTGTTATTTTATATATATCAGCCTTTTACATTCTCAAAGAGTTTTTCAGGGTTGAGCTCTTAATAATAAATTATTTCCCTGCTTTTTTATGGCTATTCATAAATACTCTTCATGTTTTCAGAGCATCAAGCCATCAAGGCAAAGCGGAGAAGCGACTTCTGCCGAGAGTAACAAGGTTCTGTCTTCGTCCTTCCTCGCTGACTGGTTTGGCTAAGCATTCTTATCCTACTTTATCTTAGCTAATTTATACTCTGTATATATGTACATATTTTAATTTATCTCTATTACCATTCGAGTGACGTCTTGTAATAACAGAAGTTTGAAAATATATTTGTATAAAAAGAATAAGTGTTCATTCATTTTTCCTTCACTTATCCCTCTTGTTTCAAAACATTTTGCCACTTCAAATTTCATTTATGGATATGGTAATGTTCTGGTATTATTGGCTTTCTATGTCAAATATTTAAAAGAGATAGTCGACAAATTAGCTAAAAGTGTTGCAAAAGAAGGAGTTGATTATCAGTATATTCCACGGCCTGATATTTTAGCTCAAACAAAGACAGAATATGGCTTCAGTGGGAAAGAACATGGAGCAAAACCTATGATAATAAACTCCAAGAAATAAAACAAAGTCCCAGGACTTGACTCAGTTTGTCAGTCTCTAAAGAAAGAGGTTGCATTGGACAGGTTGCGAATAGTGCATACGCAGCTAACTCAAACATATCTCATGTCCAAAGATGAACCAGCCGACTGTATAAGCTGTGAAGTTTTAGTCACAGTGAAGCGACTTACTTACTGTGTGCTTAGCGCATAAATGCAAAGTATCGAATGTGTAAATCACGACTTCCCAGAGTGAAAAAAATTGTATTCATTACTTTGCTTTTGGACAGTCAAGTAGTCGGCAGATTCGACCTTTTGACAGTGGTTACATTTCCCTTTCTCTGAGTGAACTTAGATTCAATAGTTTGCAGTCCATCAGTCCAACAGCAATCAGTAAAGATTGAAAATGAAAAATGCATTTTTTTCACATTCGATTCTTTGCATTTGTATCGACGATATCAACGATTCGACATTAATGACACTTTGACAAAATTCTAGAAAATTATCCAGAAAGCATCCTTAACCTCTTTGAAGTTCTAGACGCAACAAATTTAACTGATAAATTGAAATGAAGATAGTTAGCCTTTGCGGTGATAGAAAGTCAAGGGATGGTTAGGATTCGGCTAGGAGAAAAAAAAAAGTCAGATCTTCAGGCGAAAATCTATATTTGACGTTTCGGCTCCACTTTGGCAGCCTTTTTCAGCTAAAATATAAATATACACAATTACAAGTGAGACTAATCAGACAGTAAGAAACCTTTTAAACACCATGATAATAAATTCAGAACCAATTGTTCTTTTCTTTTTTTTAAATGCACATTAGGTGGTTGTCAGTAAGTATAACTATTAACAACGGTTCAAAGTAAAACAAAATGCAGAGAAACATAAGCCAACAGGAAACAGCGGCTAGTTGTTCCTCCATAGGGAGGAACTCCGCTTATAAGGTTGACCTCATAACGAAATCTGGTAGTGTCGACTAGAACTTATAGATAACGAAAATAACGGTGGTTCAAATTTGTATGTATGTATATACATAAGTGGCTCTAGGCAAACATTTCTGGGAGGCTAGACAAACATTTCTTAGGGGGCTAATTTAGTATGGGCGTGCTAGGGGTGTAGAATCAAATTTTTATAACCAGGCACTAGCAAAACCTTAAGGAAGTATTTGATAAACTAAGAACGTACATTAATTAGAACTTTTTTTTTTGTGTGCATGCTTAACAGCGTATCAACAATTTGCCTATTAACGCCAGGATATATACAGGTTGCCACCCTTTTAGAATGCCATTATTAATTAGAATTTAATGCTATTAATTTGCCTAAACAATTAATTTTTCCAACTTAATCAAAAAATATTTAATTTTAATTAAAATATGTAATCGCGTTAAAACGAATGAAACCATTTTAAAGGCGATATCTGTAAGAGTTTTTGATAAAAAGTGGAAACAACTACTCATTTTCGGTTTGGGTACTTTAGAATCGTGGGATTCAATTGAAATATTTTCTACATGTTTGAACTTCATCTAAACTAAGATGTTTACATTTGAATTTTAGGAAGTATTCCAAAATATATATATATATATATATATATATATATATATATATATATATATATATATATATATATATATTAATAGACGTGAAAAGGTTTGGGATTTTCGTAAATATCTTGAAAACGGTTGAGAAATCGTGGTAAGTGGATGGTGACCATTCGATGCACAAATTTGAACCACCATTATTTCCGTAATCTAAGAGTTCTGAACGTTAAATTTTCTATTCCGCACCTCCCAGTCGCTCCATCGGATCGGCGCCATAAGAGGGTTTCGCTTCCCAGAGAAAAAGAGAGAAAAAATGCTCTAAAAAAAGCATTACTTAAAATTGATTTAATCTAAATGTTTTGATGTGCCAGGAAATCATGCCTGAGAGAATATCAGGACGGGAGGAAAGAAATATTGTCGTCAGCTGATAATGCAAAGAGGTTTATAGTGGAGAAAATCTAGAGATAGAAGTAGAAATAATGATAATAAAGAACTGATAACCAAAACAAAACTAAAACAAACTATATTCAACTTTAATTGAGTCTGTCGAGTGAAATAAATTCCTTTCAGAATCCAAAAGTTTCCTCAATTCATGATGGAAATGTCAAGAGGAAGGCATTTTGTAGAGAGCACTCAACTTATGCATAGAGATAACAAACTTGCCGGAACTACATAGGCCTAGTAGAAATTCATTATCGCAATGACGTCATTTCAGGTCTCCTCTTGTCGGATAATTCATTTTTATACTGATACTCACTGCTCTTGCTCATTTAATTTATTTGTTACAATGCAATTGTTAGATTAATAATATTTTTGTGTCTTATTAATTATATCTTTAAATGTAAATCTACTTAGTATTTCTATTAATATAACAGGCAAAATGGCCAAGTTGTAGATGCGCCGTAAAAAAACAAAGAAAAAAAACAGGCAAAATAACCTGTACTTACAATTGCCTATGTTTAATTCATTAGCGATTTCATCCCATATCTGGTCTTTAGTTTTTGTCCCCATAAAATCCGGGGAAAACGTATTGTTCAACACAGGATAATTTTGCACTTCAAATATTAAACTTTCCATGATTATATGGAATGGAGAGGTAGTCAGTACACAAAGAGGACGTAGGAAACTGTATTTCAAACACAAAAGCCCGGAGGGACAACTGAGCCCTTGCCTCCTCTGCGCCTGCGCTGGCTTCAATATGCGGCTCTCCATTGAAACCTATGGTTTACAGAATCGCCCAGGCCTGTGCTTCGTCTCTGCTGTGTCTGCGCTGGGCTCAATTTGTGCCCGGTCTTAGTATTGTCCTTACTCACCTTGTTCTGACAGATCCTTCTGTCCCCTTGCCTCGTCTGCGCCTGCGCTGGCTTCAATATGCGGTTCTCAATTAGAACCTATGGTTTACAGCAGGGGTCTCCAAACTACGGCCCGAGGGCCACATCCGGCCCGCGGAGAGCTAGCATACTTGAAAACTCCTTTTAGAGAACATATTTTTTTTTATAGCAAATTAAATTTAGTTTACTGAAGTATTCTAATTTTATGTTGAATAATTATTAATATGACATCTACATTGATATGGTCATAGGCTAACTACTCATAACATTGTTGTGGGCTTATTGTTATTGTTTTTGTGATAAGTTGGATAAAGAAACACAGAATTGTAATGAGTAATGAATGGTTTTCCACGTTTTGCAATTTCAAGAGCCACACGAAAGCTGGCACGAGTTGAAGCCTCTTGTTCAGTTTTGAGTTTTGTAAAAGAAGATTTCTGCGATATCAATCCGCGCTTCATAGCTTCGAATTTTTCTGTCCGCAAACTTCCTGTATATTTTGAGTAATTTTGAAAATGTTTTGTTTCATAATGACGTTTAATGTTATATTCCTTGAGAACGGCTATGCTTTCATTGCAAATCAAACATAGCGCCTTGTTACTCGACTCAATTACGAAATACTGAATGTTCCACTGATCTTTGAATTTTCTGCATTCACTATCAATTTTTCGCTTCTTTTCCATACTACTAAATCACACACAGAAGCAACAATTCAAATCAAAATACTGTTACAAAGATGTCTTAAACTTAAACACGCACAAACACGTTTTAAGGAGGTACGTACTATTTTCTTTCACAACAGTGTCATAGGAACTGACTTGTGGTTGCGCCACTAGCGTTCTTATATATTCCAATTACTGCCATCTAGAAGTGAGTGGAAGACACCAGAACTTTCTCGAACCAACGAGATTATTCTGTACGTGCTATTAGCGCCATCTGTTAGCGATAGAAGGTACTACCTATTTCCGCTTGTGTCCACCAGATGTTGTGTCACATTACTCCTCATGGCTCGTACTCTACGACTAATCTAGAAATTACAGATAATGACAGGAAAATTAATAATATGGAGTGTTGCCGTTTTGCGGACTTTAGTCCGATTTGCAGCCTTTTTTAAACGTTGCGTACTTTTTCGGACTTTTTTTTTTTCATCAGTGGACTATTTCACTTTTTACCACCGGCAACAATGATAATATGGTTTTGGCCCTCGGAACCTACTGGAGTAATCAGAATGGCCCTAAGGCTGGAAAGTTTGGAGACCCCTGGTTTATAGGATCGCCCCAGCCTTTGCTCCGCCTGCTCTGGGCTCAATTTGCGCCCGGTCTAAAGATTGTCCTTACAGCTTGTTCTGACAGATCGTTCTGTCCAATTGCACGTGCGCAAACATCTGAAAGGGAAGTATTCCCTACTGTTGCTTGTCATTTCACTGAAAAACGCTCTACTTGATCCACTAAAAACTAATTATGTCTCGATTAGGACGAGGGAAGACTTTTGGAGATCAGGAAAGAGAGATGGTTTTAAATGTTCATCAATATTTAGACAAAGCTAAGATTGGAAATGATTTAAACTGGATTGAAAGAAAAAAATCCTATTAATAAGGTTCTAGGGCCTTTTTGCGAAGATCACATCCAGTAACTTGTGAAGTATCTGTAGTGATTATAACAGCCATTCAGCGCACGCGGATAACTCATTAGCTTTTCTATTGGCTAATCCTATGGGCATTTCTATTGGTTATTCCTGGTATTAAAGTAACCTTTAACACTCAAGTCAATCCAAACCGCAAAAATTAATAGAATTCTATTAATTTTAGCGAGTTGGATTGATTAGAGTTTTGATATCTTCTTGAGCGAGCGGAAACGCATGCCACGTATGCCCACAATGCGAAATAAATATAAAATATAAATATGTTATAGAACCACCAGACAAAAAAATCGGTTAGGAGGCCCCTAAACTTCACAATTACCATTGATTTTTATAATATTAATCTTTTTATTTATAACCGGCGTGCTACGCTACACCTACTTTCTGCATCTAGAAAAGCCAAAATAAATTAGAAACCAAATAAGTAATATTAAAATCGAATTACACAAATCTTTAACTTTTCGGGTTTACAGTTTCGAACCCGTGACCTCCGAACTGTGAGTCCTAGACGATTTCAACCATGACACTTTTGTATCAAGACCTACTGTGTGCCAAGTTTGGTCAAAATCGGTCAAACGGTGTGGATTTGTATAAGGAACAAACATCCAGACAGACAGGTGGTAGACGTTATTGACCTAACCTATGACACTCCCCGTATCAACAACTACCAGTGGGCCAAGTTTGGTCAAAATGGGTGAAACAGTGTGGATTTGAATAAGGAACAAACAGACACGTGATTTTAATATCTATATACATATTTTAATATGTATATAGATATTGCTTCCTGAAATAGATTCTGCTTATTTTCATTTATGTTTTTATCATCGAATCAAAATTTCGAGGGGGGGGGGGCTGCAGCCCCCCCTTATATACGCCCAAGGTTAGAAACCATATTATACCATATTATATAAATATAGTAGTAAAAAAAAAGTTACTTTTAGCAATGATTGCAGCGATTTTAAATACTTTTCATTACAACAATAACTTTTGATTACTATATTTATATCATATGGTTTCTAACCTTATATATCCTGTAAAGAAGAAAATAGATAACCTGCAAAGAACGTGTAAGCTAATCCTTAAGTACCCAAATAACTTTTTAAAATCACGACGGATACTTCAAAGTAACTGGATGTAGTCTTCGCAAAAAGATCCAGGTTCTAAAATAAATAATTTTACCGCTGAGTTACTCCCAAGCAATGTTGGGCAAAACTAAAAACTAAAACTAAAATTAAAACTAAATTCACTTTTTGGAATAAACTAAAACTAAACTAAAAATTGCAACCTAAAAAAAAACTAAAACTAAAATTTTACTAATTAATGGATTTTAACTAAACTAAAACTAAAACTAAATCTTTGGGAATTGACTAAAAACTAAACTAAAAATTTAGTTTAGTTTAGTTTAGTTTTACTAAAATAACATGAATTAATATAAATCATATGTTATTTCGATAATTAAGTAAATTATTAAAACTAATAGAACTTGCTTAAGAATAAGAAATTGTGGCTTTTTCTCGTAATTTGAAAACATATGTTCTTTGATAAACTAAATTAGTTAACTAAAAACTAAAACTAAACTAAAATCACAAATTTAGGTCTCTTTTACTAAACTAAAGTAATTGCATTACTAAAAACGGAGTCCATATGATTAATAATTATACAAATCTAAAACTAAACTAAAACTAAAACTAAAAATATAACATTAGTTTAGTTTTAGTTAGGGAAAACTAACGTTAGTTTACGAAGACAGGTATAGTTGGGATTCGGCTAGGAGAAAAACGTCAGCCTTTCAAAAAATGAAAACTGTATTTGGACGTTTCGACTGCACAATGGCAGCCTTCTTCAGCTAAAAAAATATATACAACTTATAAGTAAAAAAATATATATGTACAACTAATAAGTAAAAGACAGGCAGAAAAGAGCGGAGTATATACATCAATACAATAAATTTTAACCAATCTTATTTTTAAACAATGAAAATACTGTAGTTGGAAAGTAAACAGCGTGTAGAAAGTAGTAAGTAAAACAGTAAACACAAAAAAAATTAAACAGTAAAAACAACGAACATTTTTTATGTAGTGAAAAACAAGATTTATTTTCTAAGTGAATACAATTTATAATAATTAATATATAGATACGTACCACTAGAGAATGCCTAGGGGGGAGGGAGGAAGACCTCGAGGACAACTTAGGTAACCATGGTTGGAAGTATGAGGGATAGCAACTACACAGGGGGTTTTATAGTTATTAAAAGGGGGTGGGGAGGAGGCGGTAAGTCGGTGGAGATGAAAGAGGTACAATTGCTGGGTTGTAAAAGGGGGTTGTAAAGAGGGTTGTAAAAGGTGTTAAGAGTTTTGGGACACGCAAGTAGAAAAATTGTCTGGAGCCTGGGAACAAAGATAAAAAAGGAGGTCAGGACAATTTATGGAAGACGGCGGAGTAAGCAGGGGAGATGTTTTGTTTGTCGGTTTTGTAATTAATGTTATTGGGGTTTAAGTTAATGTGGACGCATTCGGAAATCTGTCGTTTTTTGGTGTTTCGTTCAGTGGAAAGTATTTTAGTGTCGTCAAAGTTGAAAGTGTGTTTTTTAGTTATGGCGTGTTTTGCGATGTAGCTCGGAACCTTCTTCGCCGCGCCCTCTCCTTATCCCATGAGTCCTTCCACAATGAAAACTTGAATAGAGCTACTGAAATATTAACACAGAACCAATTCCCCCCCAACCTCATAAACCGTCTTATAAAACAAATAAAATCCCAATCCTTCAAAGCCACCTCCCCCAATACCTCCCTTGACTCCTCCCTCCAGATATTTCGTTCCCTGACATACACACCAGGACTGACTGAAAAACTCACAAAGACCTTAAAAAAAGCCCTCCCGTCACTAAACTTTGGGTTAAAAACCACTAACAAACTTACTACATTGTACTCCAAACTCAAAGACCCCCTTCCCTATGACTACGCCACCCACGTTGTTTACCAAATACCCTGCCAAACCCCCTCCTGTAATGCAGTATACATAGGTGAAACCAAAAATTATATTCACTCCCGCATAACACAACACAAACGGACAATAAAAAACAAAGAAATCCACAAATCCGCCCTCGCAAAACACGCCATAACTAAAAAACACACTTTCAACTTTGACGACACTAAAATACTTTCCACTGAACGAAACACCAAAAAACGACAGATTTCCGAATGCGTCCACATTAACTTAAACCCCAATAACATTAATTACAAAACCGACAAACAAAACATCTCCCCTGCTTACTCCGCCGTCTTCCATAAATTGTCCTGACCTCCTTTTTTATCTTTGTTCCCAGGCTCCAGACAATTTTTCTACTGGTGTGTCCCAAAACTCTTAACACCTTTTACAACCCTCTTTACAACCCCCTTTTACAACCCAGCAATTGTACCTCTTTCATCTCCACCGACTTACCGCCTCCTCCCCACCCCCTTTTAATAACTATAAAACCCCCTGTGTAGTTGCTATCCCTCATACTTCCAACCATGGTTACCTAAGTTGTCCTCGAGGTCTTCCTCCCTCCCCCCTAGGCATTCTCTAGTGGTACGTATCTATATATTAATTATTATAAATTGTATTCACTTAGAAAATAAATCTTGTTTTTCACTACATAAAAAATGTTCGTTGTTTTTACTGTTTAATTTTTTTTGTGTTTACTGTTTTACTTACTACTTTCTACACGCTGTTTACTTTCCAACTACAGTATTTTCATTGTTTAAAAATAAGATTGGTTAAAATTTATTGTATTGATGTATATACTCCGCTCTTTTCTGCCTGTCTTTTACTTATTAGTTGTACATATATATTTTTTTACTTATAAGTTGTATATATTTTTTAGCTGAAGAAGGCTGCCATTGTGCAGTCGAAACGTCCAAATACAGATTTCCTTTTTTGAAAGTCTGACGTTTTTCTCCTAGCCGAATCCCAACTATACCTGTCTTCGTATCTCTGCAGCGGCTAACTATCTCCATCTATACTATATAACGTTAGTTAAGTTTACTAACGTTATTTTTGCCCAACACTGCTCCCAAGAATTATAAACCACGTCTCTCTTTCCCTTCGAGCTCCATCTCCTTAAAAAGGCGGTAAAAATGCAGTTTCACGCACTCCAAACCGATTTCTTTCAAATTTTGTACAATAACGTATTTTGATGCACTAAACACGAATACGATAAAAAAAAAAAAAAAAACTTCGCATTTAACTAGGAAAGAAGTTATTAGGCACTTAAGTTCACTGTTATGCAGGTTATGAGAGCTAATGTAAACAACTAAATTTGTGACGACTTTAAGGCATACATGCTATGCGTTTCCGCTCGCTACGCTCGCTCAAGAAGATAACAAAACCCCAGTCAATCCAACTCGCTGAAATGAATAGAATATAATATTAAGCACTAAAGTTAGGAAGGTTATAAAACTAGGCGTCATCAGCGTATTTGAAAACGCGCGCATGCGCAGATATGTAACATTGGGAAACAGAGAACTCTCATTTGAAATGTTCAGAAACCATTTATTCAAAAATATTGTTTATTTTAAGGGCATCCTCACCCTCGTCACCTGTCGCTTAAGAGCATACGTGCTATGCGTTTCCGCTCGCTACGCTCGCTCAAGAAGATAACAAGACCCCAGTCAATCCAACTCGCTAAAATTAATAGAATTCTATTAACCTCTCATAACCTGCATAACAGCGAACTTCAGTGCTTAATAACTTCTTTCCTAGTTGAATGCGAACTTTTTTTTTTACCGGATTCGTGTTTAGTGCATCAAAATACGTTATTCTTCTTTCTTTTTTCTTTTTTTTCTTTTTTACGGCGCATCTACATCTAGGTCATTAGCGCCGACATCCAGGGTGCAGCGAGGAATTTTACCAGCGAGCCGTGGGATGATAAAATCAAAATACGTTATTGTACTAAATTTGAAAGAAATCGGTTTGGAGGGCGTGATTTTTACCAAAAAGGCTTTAGTTTACGAAGACCCTGCGAGTTTTTGCTTGTAATCTTCTAATACTTGAATAGCGTTAAGCGAGAAGGGGCGATGACCAAGCCATCATGACGGGAGATATATTAAAGCAAGCCCTCCCCCCTGCTAGAATTGCCTGAGGGATAAACAAGAATAAGGTCTAGTAATGCTGAGTCAGGTGGTGAGTCCAGACAGCTTGACGCCTCATCCATTAGTCAGATCACACCAAGATTCTCCCCTTAGTTCTGGTGGGAAAACTATCAGCTGATCTATATATCCATTAGTCAGCTGATTCCAATTTATCCATCCCAAACTATATGACTTCCTTGTTTTTCCTGTTGCTAACAGGGTATATATATATATATACAGGGTGTCAATGTCTAGTCATATTGTGGGAGATGATAGAGGACTCTTAGGGGAACAAAAAATATTATGTGACGATTTTCTGAATTCTCACACATAAGGGAGAAAACGTCATTTTATTGTTTTTTCGAGACAAACGTGGTTTCTAGAAGAATAAGCGTTGTAGCTCCATCCCAGGTGGTTCTACTAGAAAGGAAGTGAAACCAATCGGAAGCTGAGTAAATTTACTATAAGACTAGTTGGGAGCAAAAATAAAAATGAATGAATTTAAGTATGTCTATCTTACCCAAAGAAAGCTTTTCTAAATTTCCTGACTTTTTCTTGATATTTCTTACTCTTCAATGGGCAGGATCTGAGATTTCCGGGTTTCAGAAAAACTTCTTCATTTAACCAGCTTTCTATTCATGTATCACGATTCTGGGTTACTGAGGTATGTGAACGATTTAGGAACAAAAGTTTTAATAAAAATATGGATCTATGAAAAGAAAATTACATTTTTCTCTCAGTTTATTCAAAAAGCTTAAAAGAAATATTCATTTTTATAAATATTTACTTAAAACAATAAAAAAAAAAATTCTAAAACAGTAAATACCTAAATAAAATACACATTTATTTTGAATTTGTTAATTACACTAACTAATACTGGGTCCAGGAGGTGGCCATTAATGAACCCCAACCTGAAAAACTAACCTGAAAAATAATTATTTTTACCTGGATAACACATTCGAACACATTTTTAGGGGTATTTATAATTAAAAAACCAATGATTTACCTTGAATTCATACTGATGGCCACGCTTGTGAACCGCACAGGGATTCTCGTGAGTCCATGTTGTAATTAAATACCCCACCCCTAAAAAATCAGATGTAAATAGTCCTGTAAAAATGTGTTCAAATGCGTTATCTAGGTAAAAATAATTATTTTTCAGGTTAGTTTGTGGTTGGGGTTCATTAATGGCCCCCTCCTGGACCCAGTATTAGTTACTGTAATTAACAAATTCAAAATAAATGTGTTTTTTATTTATTTACTGTTTTAGAATTTTATTTTTATTTTCGTGGAAGTAATTTTTTTTATTGTTAAAGGTAAATATTTACTTAATATTAAAGTAAATACTTACAAAAATAAATATTTCTTTTAAGGTTTTTGAATAAACTGAAGAAAAAAAAATTGTAATTTTCTTTTCACAGATCCATGTTTTTTTTTAAACTTTTGTTCCTAAATCGTTCACATACTTCAATAACACAGGGTTGTGATACATGAATGGAAAGCTGGTTAAATAAGGATGTTTTTTTGAAACCCGGAAATCTCAGATCCTGCCCATTGAAGAGTAACACTGGTAAGAAATATCAAGAAAAAGTCAGGAAATTGTGGCAAGTGGAAAGTGACCATTCGATTGCTTACTACATGCTCTACAAAAAAAGTTCTAACGCATTTTTTGATGGGACAATGTCATTCGGAGAAATAAATGCTTAAATGAAATTGCTGTTTGTTTTGTGCTTTTAAACGGGGTTTTGTGTTTGTTTAATTCAATTTTTTTTTAAATTGCTTTTATCAGTAAAATTATTATTTTAGTAAAAGAAGGTAAGAAAATGAGAAACTTATTAGAAATAGCGGTTTCCTAGAGCGAACCGAGATGGCGGGCGAGTTATTTCCGCTTAGGATACTGTCAGTTTCATGTTGTGGTTCCTTAAACTTCATTCTCTTTAAGATTTAATTTGTATTTTTAACGAAACATCAAAGATAACTGCTGCTATTCCTTTGCAAATGGCGCTAGGGATAAGAACGGAACCGCACTAAGATGACGCAGTTCCTTCGAGTCGGATGTTTCTCTTATTTACATTGACATGAATCAATATGTGAAGTGTTACGCAAATACGTGTTGGTGCACTAATTGCACAAACATGGGTGTGTATAGGAAATAATTTCGGGGGGGGGGGGGGTCTGGGACCATTTTCGGGATATGGAATACTAAGAATCTAGAGCTTGGAATAGTTGTAGCCAATTAAAACACTATTATAACTAAGTGATCTTATTTAATTTATTTTTAAGGGCTTTATGACATATTTTTACCGATCAAACTAAGTTTCGGGGTTGGGGGTAGCTTCAACCCCCACGTGCTCAGAATTACCAATCTTTTTTTCTCCCCGAGTGTTTGTAAGATGTTAAGCCAGATATCACTTTCTACAATCAGTCCATAAAGGGAAGGTTACAACTTGTCGCCAAAGAGGACATTCCTCTAAACAAAGAGATAATTGAGTCTTGGAAGTTGAGTGAATTTATGACTACTTGACCAGAACAGCCATAAAGCTTCTCTAATCTTTGACAATGGATGAACGAGCTCACTAATCCCCAAGCTAAGGGAGCTACTAAATTACGGCAGTAAATTCTAGAATAGTAGGAGGCTGAAGGCTGCATCGCTTGCATCGATCGGTACCGACTAATTCCACTAAATCCTAGCGAGGTATAGCGCTAGCCTCTCCTTTCTCTTCGGAAACTATATATTTAGCTTTACTATCGGTTATAGTCGAGATAGCGTTAATGACGTCATAACAGCATCTAGCGTTATTGGTCAGATAAACGGTATTGAGTTATTTCTTGCAGACTATGTAATGCTTTAGGCCGCGGTTGAATATTTTCATAGGTTGTTTTAAGCGTGTTTCCTCCCTCCCTCCATACAGAGCAAACCCGCTTATGAGGTTCACCTCAAGAAGCTATCCAAAAGTGACGAATAGAAAATTTCATGTTTCATCTGCTTCAAATGTGTATGTATATGTGTGTATATATATATATATATATATATATATATATATATATATATACTATATATTTCTCAAATACCACTCACTGACTCACTGACCTATCATCCCCCAGCCCAAACCACTCGACAGAAAATTTTGAAATTTTGCATGGACACTCCCTATATAACGTAGGCACTCACTAAGAAAGAATTTTTTGATATTCGAATTTTTAAGTATTTTTAGAGGGGTTTAAAATTTGAGTTGGTTAGAGCAGGCAAGCCTAGGCAGCAAGCGTTGCTAGGACGATAACAGAACAGCTGTTACCGTACATTATCTATTTCATAGTATTATTTTTAATTGAGGTTAATTTCCACTATGATGGCAGACCTTGAATTACTAGAAATAAAATGTGATTTTGTCCCTCATAGAGTGTACGCCCTGGTGATGGTCCATCCGAGGTAATACTATCCCGAACCACTTGACACAAAAATTTGAAATTTTGCACGAACAATACGTTTAGAATGTAAACACTCGCTAAGAAAGTTTTTTTTTTTTATATTCAAATGTTTAAGTACTTTTAGGGGGGTTTGAATTACTAAGAAGTTCTTTATCGAAAGGTTACTGAATTCTCTACAAAAAAATATTCTATTGTAATGTTCGGTGGAACGATGTCAATCGAAGAGATAAGTGCTTAAAACTTCAAAGTTGTTAGTTTTATTATTTTCAACGTGTATTTGTCTCTGTTTACCTAACTTTTTAAATGGTTGTTGTATTTCTTTTTTCTTTACTCCCCAACGTAAACAAGCACGGTTACCTCCACATGGTGTTTCCTGGGTAAGTCCGTGCAATAATAAGCTGCACAAAATTATGTAGTGGCGTTAATTTTGATTATACCTTATTTAAGGCAATGTAAAAGCTACTTATCGGCCTTGGTGAAGCACGGGTAGTCAGCTTGTACATATATATACGTGTCTGCGCGGGAAGTGTCATAAGCTAGGTCAAAATCGTCTACCAGCTGCCTGTCTGTATGTTTGTTCCTTATACAAATCACACCGTTTGACCGATTTTGTCCAAACTTGGCACACGTGTAGGCCTTGGGGAGTGTCATAGGCTAGGTTAAAATCGTCTAGGATTCACAGTTCGGATGTCTATGGGTTTGAAACTGTGAACCCGAATAGTTACAGATTTATTTGCCTTATTATATGTTAATATTACTTACTTGATTTATAATTTATTTTTGCTTTTCTAGGTGCAGAAAGTAGATTTAGCATGGCACGCCGGGTAACAGCTAGTATTATATATAAGATGCCAACAGCACGTCATCACCTCGGTTGGACCTGGAGGATCTCTCCCATTTCTAGCAATCACGATTCACCATCGTATTTCAACTTGCCGCTTCCCAAATTTCTTGTTTGCTTGTCTGTAGTAGCGGGGAGGAGAGCTCGCTTGCCGTTAAAAAAGGAGCCGTAACGACTCGTATGACATGAGCGGAAGACGCTGCCACGTGAACGTGCAACATCGGTTATTAACATTTCTCAAGATAAAAAGTTCCCCTTCTGTTGAACAAAATTCTAAGAATTGTCAGTTTTAAACTAATGCTATCCAAAAATAAATTATAGTTCTCAATATGGACTTTCTCCTTTGTCCCGTTCTATTTGAATAAGGATTAATTATTTTACACAAAAAGGTCATTTCAGTGCAACAAAAGTGCAACTCCCATTCTTCCCCCGAACTGAGAAAGTTCCATTGATTGCGCTACACGGGTTAAAAGTGAAAATCTTGAAAATGCTAAGAATGCGACAGCTCAGACCACGAGGAATGTCTTGTTTTCCTTAGATCCGCTAGGAGTAGATCGCTAAATCCAGGGGGTCTCCTCTGTGCTAGAATGGACCTCTTTGTTCCAACGGGAACTTACGCGACTCAGGGCTTTTGACTGTCCGCCGACTTATTTATTTCATAATTACCTGGAAACAACGTCAAAAACCGTCGTGTTATTCCCCCCCCCCCCCCCCCCATCATGAAAAATGCTATTGCTATGCCCGAAAACGTTACGCGAAATTAAAAACGAAAATGCGACCCCAAAGTAGTACGCTCACTCCCAAACCGCTTCCTCCAAGGCTTGTCTGTAGCAGGACTGAGTAGAGCTCGCTTGCCGTTACCGAAGTGGGCGTAACGACTCGTATGACACGAGCGGAAGACGCTGCCTCGTGAATCGTGCGAACATTCACCCAATGGTAGAAGGTATTTCTGCTAATAGGTGCCGTTTCAGCTGATGGGGGCCTTTCTTCTTTTGGCAGCCATTTCAGCTAATTTGAGATATTTCAGCTGATGGAGTGTTTCAGCTGATGGTAACCATTTCAGCCGATGGCAGTTATTTCAGCTGGGGGGGGGGGATATTTAATCTGCTTGCAGCCATTCCAGCTGATGGGAGATATTTCATCTGATGGCAACTATTTCAGCCGATGGGAATTATTTCAGCTGATAGGAGATATTTCATCACATGGCAACCATTGCAGCCGAAGGGAGTTATTTCATCTGATGGCAGCCGTTCCAGCCGATGGGAGTTATTTCATCTGATGGGAGATATTTTATCTCATGGCAACCATTTCAGCCGATGGGAGTTATTTCATCTGATGGCTGCCATTCCAGCTGATGGGAGATATTTCATCTGATGGCAACCATTTCTGCTGATGGAAGCCATTTCAGCTGATGGGAGATATTTCATCTCATGGCAACCATTTCAGCCGATGGGAGTTATTTCAGCTGGGGGGGGGGGATTATTTCATTTGATGGCAGCCATTCCAGCTGATGGGAGATATTTCGTCAGATGGCAACCATTTCAGCTGATGGTAGGTATTTCATCTCATGGCAACCATTTCAGCTGATGGTAGGTACTTCAACTGATGGGGGTTCGAGGAGGTCGAAGGGCTACGATTTTGTATTATTTTTTATATTTATTTATTTTTTTTTTTTTAATTCGTGTTCATTAATATCACTCTTCCCGCGATGACAGATAAACGACTGGAGCCTAACAAAAGTCCATTTAAAATGATCGATTTTGCCAGTATTCTAAACTTATTTTTGGTTATTTGAACTTGCTAGTCTGTATCAGTTGAAGTTTTAGGAGTATTTGCTATTCACTCCTAGTGCAGAAATTCGCCTAAAACTGTTGCCAAATGCCCTTTTGGAGGTAGAGCGATTCTAGCGAAACCAATCCAAGCTTGGCTCTCTGCTTGTGTGCATTGTCTCCATACAGAACTCGCTTCTTTCTTTATCAAACATGGCGGACCTTCATAAATATTCATGGACCAATTTAAAAGTTTTTCCTCGACTCCGCTCTGAAACTCTCTCATCCCCTCAATTTCCTGCAAGGATTTTCCTAAGCAAAATTTATTATACGATCACCCTTTACTTACCTTCTCCCTTATAACCTCTTTGGAATATCTCGGCTTAGGACCTAATATAACCATTAGGGTAGAACATGACGTCACAATTTGGTTACTCATTTAAAATAATGTTGCTTTTTTTTTTTTTTGAGCTTTGAAATATTATTTTTATAGTTTTAATCAATACCTTACAGACTTAACACATGCAGATGCATTCACCTACATTGAAAAACGATGTATGGTACAGGACAAGAGATAACAAACTACATGTTATCAAATATACAATTGTTAACAGGCACCTCAAGCAAGAGAAGTACAAGAAGAGAAGAAATAGTTCCGACAAACTTACGGATCAGAATTATGTATTTATTTAGGGCTTCAAAATTGATCATTCATTTGGGTCCGGGGTAAACCCCCCCCCCCTCCCGTTGGACCGATTTTGGTGGTTAACGAACTCCTTCAATCGTTTGCTAATTGAACTCTATATACCACGTTTCGCGAAGAAAAAACAAAAACTCTGGCCGCTATCGTGTTAACAGACACACATATATATATATAAATTTTAACGGGGGTCATTTTCGGTGTCTACTAGGTAGGATCGATAAAGATTTGAAGAACTTTTTCAAAAATTCCGTCATGAGTGCAACCTCAATAGCTACTTTCCTTCGGAGGAAAGTGCTAAAAGATACGGAGGAATACAACTGGAAACAAATATTTATTATTAAAGAATCTACTAAAATATTAATTTAGCTACACATTGTCACCACCAGCACAACCAAACGATCTGTTTTATTGTTATACTTGTAATTTTGGATATTCCCTTGAACCGCATTATAACTCCTACGAGAATGAAGGACATTAAGGACCGAGTATTTTTGTTTTCCTCTCTATGGAGAACGCTAAAATAATGGGTGGTTATCATAGCAAATATTGTTTCATCTTTTATTTGATTTGTATTTTATTTTAGCACATTCCTCCGAAGGAAAGTAGCTATTGAGGTTGGACTCATGACGGAATTTTTGAAAAATTTCTTCAAATCTTTATCGATCCTACCTAGTAGACACCGAAAATGACCCCCGTTAAAATTTATATATATATATATATATATATATATATATGTGTCTGTTAACACGATAGCGGCCAGAGTTTTTGTTTTTTCGTCACGAAACTTGGTATATAGCATTCAATTAGCAAACGATTGAACGAGTTCGTTAACCACCAAAGTCGGTCCACCGGAAGGGGGGGTTTACCCCGAACCCAAAACACTAATTTGACTATGTCAGCCGTAATATTTGTTACATTTCAACGAAACTTGGTATTCGTAGTGGTAATATAGAGAGAAACGTGAAATATAAAAATGAACTAAATCGGTTCATTAGAAGGGGGGGTTTACTCCGGACCCACAATACCAATTCGCCACTACCAGCCGTGATTTTTGGTATATTTCGACGAAACTCGGTATTCGTAGTGGTAATGTACATGTAAATATGTGTTGTAAAAATAAACTACAGCGCTTTCTACCACTAGAGTGACTGTATCCTGTTCCTGCGTTAGATCAAAATACGATAATATGAGTTTTTTTGTATTTATTACGTAGTGTAATAGGTACCATGTGTAAACATAACTCTGGAAGCAAATTAATAATTGATCAGTTACTCATTAAAAATTTAAAAGAGAACTATTCATGTTTTTATTTTATTTATGTAGGATATTTTAAGCAAATTGTTCTGGAAAGTAGTCTACACTACCCAAATTCTGAGGAAAGTGCTTAGTTATGCAGCTCCTGCGTGACGGCCTTTTATTTCTAGAAGTAAATATCACTGAGTGAGACACTGAAATATCAACACAGAATTAAGTTACTTCTCTCAGCTAATAAGTACTACTTTACTTACGACTCGTACTTTTTATTGATTTTATAATTTATCATTGACTATACTATGACTAAAACACTAATTTGACCATGTCAGCCGTAATATTTGTTATATTTCAACGAAACTTGGCATTCGTAGTGGTAATATAGAGAGAAAAGTGAGATATAAAAATTAACTAAATCGGTTCATTAGGAGGGGGGGGGGGGGGTTTACTCCGGACCCTCAATACCAATTCGCCACTACCAGCCGTGATTTTTGGTATATTTCGACGAAACTCGGTATTCGTAGTGGTAATCCAAGGTAAATATGTGTTGTAAAAATAAATTAAATCGGTTTATTAGGAGGGGGGTTTACTCCGGACCCACAATACCCATTCGCCACTACCAGCCGTGAT
The DNA here is from genome assembly GCA_946811695.1 of Gonocerus acuteangulatus. Classification (NCBI taxonomy): domain Eukaryota; kingdom Metazoa; phylum Arthropoda; class Insecta; order Hemiptera; family Coreidae; genus Gonocerus; species Gonocerus acuteangulatus. The sequence continues at coordinate 75,992,846 of OX328129.1, read as the reverse complement.
TTTTGGTATATTTCGACGAAACTCGGTATTCGTAGTGGTAATCTACAGGTAAATATGTGATGTAAAAATAAACTAAATCGGTTCATTAGAAGGGGGGGGGGGTTTACTCCGGACCCAAATTCCTAATATACTCATACCGGTCGTAATTTATGCTGTATTGAAACGAAACGCGGTATACGTCGTGGGTAACTCATGAGAAAGAAGTGTTGTAAAAATGAGCTGAATCGGTCAATCGGAAAGCGGGGGTTTACTTTGTAATATATTTCAATAGAAAAGCCCACCAGAGGTAGGTTCACAAAGCCGCCGCAAGGAGCGCTTTGTATCTAGAGGGACTGTATCCTGTTCCTGCGTTAGATCAAAATACGATAATATGAGGTTTTTTGTATTTATTACGAAGTGTAATAGGTACCATGTGTAAACATAACTCTGGAAGCAAATTATTAATTGATCAGTTACTCATTACAAATTTAAAAGAGAACTATTCATGTTTTTATTTTATTTATGTAGGATATTTTAAGCAAATTGATCTGGAAAGCAATCTACACTACCCAAATTCTGAGGAAAGTGCTTAGTTATGCAGCTCCTGCGTGACGGACTTTTATTATTTTAGTTTGCTCGCAACTATGGCGACTTAACAGCGGATCAGAATTACGAATTAACGATTTTATCTTTTAAACTACGGACTTGAATTATGGGGAACAGCAAAACACCCAAACATACAAGGAATACAAGCATTCCAATCCAAAGTCCTTCGTAGAATACTCAACGCTCGCTTTTATGTCTCTAACAAAACCCTACACAACGACCTTAATATTCCCTTCGCAAACGATCTCGCCAAATCCCGATTCCTAACCTTTCATTCCAAGTTGTCATCCCACCCAAATCCTAGAGGTCAATACCTTTCCATTCAGACCCATCCTAAAGACCATCTCAGGAGGCTTAAGAGACTTTGGGTCCCCGTGACCAGCTAATCCAACAGCGGTTAAAAACACCAAAAATAAAATGTTAAGATATATTAGGAATTGTCGATAATGTTTGGCTCCTTCCATATACTGTTTTACACTGATACGTATACATAGGCCAGCACAATTAATTATTGCACTTATAAATTGCACAGATTTTAAATAAACATAAATTAAGAAATATATATATATATATATATATATATATATATTTTCGTGGTAGGCGGAAGGTCAATTAATAAAAACTTCACCATACAGTATCACCAACTTTATTCCGTCCCTACATGTTTCACATCTTTTATGGTGCCTCTTCAGGGGAAAAATTACAAATGTAATTTTTCCCCTGAAGAGGTACCAAAAAAGGTGTGAAACATGTAGGGACGGAATAAAGTTGGTGATACTGTATGGTGAAGTTTTTATTAATTGACCTTCCGCCTACCACGAAAATAAGAAGATTGGATGAAAGGGTCAGTTGAAGAATAATTATATATATATATATATATATATATATATATATATATATATATATATATATATATATATATATATATTAAAGAATGCTGACATATAAATATAAAAACACGCAAATAAACGCATAAAATAAAATTTATAGGCTCCAAAGGAGGGAAGTGGACCTTCACAAACATACACACACACTCTCGCTGTGTCTCTCTCTCTCTCTCTCTCCTCTCTCTCTCTCACTCTCTTATCTCTCTCTCACTCTCTTATCTCTCTCTCTCTCTCACTCTCTCTCTCTCTCTCACTCTCTCTCTCACTCTTTCGCACGCACACATTTACTCTCTCTCTCTCTCAAACTCAAACACACACCTATTCTTTCTATCGCGCTCTCTCTCACTCCCCCTCCCTTAGGGGAGACGCTGCAAAGCCCCGAATCTCCGATTCAATAGCCTCCCTGTGTGCCTTCTGAATCCTTTGATCCATCCCGCTCTGGCGACGTCCCTATTCATACCTCCTCCTCCCTCCCAGAGCGGGAGATAAAGGACCGCCAGGCTAGCAAAGGAAACTTCTTCCCCTAGTCCAAAGCATCTTTCTTCCGGCAGAATTCCAGCAGATTTTCCTTGTTTCCTGCTTTAGGGGATCATTTCAACTCGGAAGGCGAAATGACTCGAACGACCAGACTTATAATAACACAGGATTATAAGCGCACCTGTTCAGCGCCCCTAGTGATAGAAGTTCTTACTTAATTAGTTCTTACTAATTCCCAACGTTTGGCGTCTTCATTCAATTTTAACAAAGTACGGAGTAAACCCCCAATTTCTAATGAACTGATTTAGTTAATTTTCCAAACACAACATTCCTGAATTAAATTCACATCAATTTATCACATTTTGGTTGGTGAAACTTTTTTAATTTGTGTTGAAATTTCATTTAAAATGGAAGACACCGCTTACTCCATGTTATGCTGCGAGGATTCGATAAAGGAGAAAATGTTGCTTAAAATTATCGAAAACTTGTAGAAATGTATGGGAAAAGTGTGATTACTGAGCGACAATTGCTGCGGTGGTTTGAATGATTTCGAGCGGGAAACCGCAAGCTTGAAGACGATCCTCGTACAGGTCTAGCAACAGAGCTTGACGACCAACACCTGCAGGCTACTGTAGAAGAAAATCATGTTGTAACAGTCGAAGAGCTAGTGTTTCATTGATTCTATTCTGTACTTTATTGCACGCTATTCAAGACCGGACATTATTTATAGGATGACCTGATGCTATGTTGGTATATTGCTAGAAAGCGTCTTTCTGGGAGGATAGTGGATAAGGATTTTAATACAGGTAAGGAAGAAGAATGTCGAATCGAAAGAGAGAGAGAGAGAGAGAGAGAGAGAGAGAGAGAGAGAGAGAGAGAGAGAGAGAGAGAGAGAGAGAGAGAGAGAGAGAGAGTTCTAGAAGGAGGAGGACCGGGAGATGAAGGAAGGGTCAAAGAAGGCTGTTTTATAAGTGGGAGGATAGAGATCGGAGGGACGGGAACGGGTACCACGGGAATGGACAGAGGATTTAAACTGAAGGAGGTTGTAGATATAGAAAGGAGATTTGGAAGAAATGGTTTGGTAAAGGAAGGAACCTAGCAAGTATTGTCGTCGAATTGATGAAAATAGCCACTCGGAATACCGGTGAGAAATATGGACATCCGTGGGGGCATCGAGGATAAATCTGAGAAAACTGTTCATTAATCGCTTAAGACGATCCTCGAGCTCCACAGTGAGTCCTTCACACTCTAGGCAACCGTAGTCGACGTTGGGGAACACAAGAGAAGATACAAGAAGCTGACGTGTAGGAGTGGGGAGGAGGTGACGGGAACGGTTATATAGTTTAAGGGTGGCTGATTAGGGATAAGTGATTTTGCCAGGATAGGTTTTGGTCCAAAACAAGGCCCAGGTTCTTGGCATAGGAGACGTATAGGACTGAAATCTATGGCGAAGGAAAGGAGGATAGGAGGGAGAGATTTCAAGAGGGGACGTGAACTAATGTTGCGATACGCGAAGATATTCCTGAAACCACAAGTTCTAAATTTTGAGCTACATCTACTAACTATTCAAGTAAGACAATCCAGTTTTCTGTAAGCATTCTCCTTATTAGCACTTTCCTCCGAAGGAAAGTAGCTATTGAGATTGCACTCATGACGGAATTTTTGAAAAATGTCTTCAAATATTTATCGATCCTACCTAGTAGACACAGAGAATGTGTCTGTTAACACGATAGTGGCCAGAGTTTTTGTTTTTTCGTCACGACACTTGGTATGTAGCATTCAATTAGCAAACGATTGAACGAGTTCGTTAACCACCAAAATCGGTCCACCGGAAGGAGGGGTTTACCCCGAACCCAAAAGACTAATTTGACCATGCCAGCCGTAATATTTGTTATATTTCAACGAAACTTGGTGTTCGTAGTGGTAATATAGAGAGAAAAGTGAGATGTAAAAATAAACTAAATCAGTTCATTAGGAGGGGGGGTTTACTCCGGACCCACAATACCAATTCGCCACTACCAGCCGTGATTTTTGATATATTTCGACGAAAGTCGGTATTCGTAGTGGTAATCCACAGGTAAATATGTGTTATAAAAATAAACTAAATCGGTTCATTAGGAGGGGGGGTTTACTTCGGACCCACAATACCAATTCGCCACTACCAGCAGTGATTTTTGTTATATTTCGACGAAACTCGGTATTCGTGGTGGTAATCTACAGGTAAAAATGTGTTATAAAAATAAACTAAATCGGTTCATTAGGAGGGGGGGTTTACTCCGGACCCAAATTACTAATATACTCATACAAGTCTTAATTTCTGCTGTATTGTAACGAAACGCGGTATACGTCGTGGGTAACTCATGAGAAAGAAATGTTGTAAAAATGAGCTAAATCGGTCAATAGGAAAGGGGGGTTTACTTTGTAATATATTTCAATAGAATGAGCCCGCCAGACGTAGGTTCGCAAGGCCGCCGCAAGGAGCGCTTTCTACAAGTAGAGGGGCTGTATCCTGTTCCTGCGTCAGGTCAAAAGAGGAAAATATGAGATTTTTTGTATTTATTAAGTAGTGTAGTAGGTACCATGTGTAAACATAACTCTGGAAGCAAATTAATAATTGAACAATTACTCATTACAAAATTAAAAGAGAACTATTCATGTTTTTTTTATTTTATTTATGTAGGATATTTTAAGCAAATTGTTCTGGAAAGCAGTTTACACTGCCCAAATTCTGAGGAAAGTGCTTAGTTATGCAGCTTCTGCGTGACGGACTTTTATGTTACAAATCGCACCCACCATAATGACCTAAATATCGCTTTTGTCCATGATATAATCCCTAGCCGCTTCTCATCTTTCCATGGTAAAATAATCAATCATCCTAATCCTATAGCCCAATCCTTATCCAGCACCAATCATCCTTCCTCTCCACCGAGAAGTCTTAATAGGAAGTGGCCCCGAGATCTACTTAGGCAGTGAAGTATCGTGGAGTGATCAAAAATCAGTGTAATTATATTATTGAGAGTGATACCGATGGATATTTTCTCTCCTCAAAACATCATCGCCCGCGTCTCATTCGCCTCCAATCCTCCCTGCTGATCGCAAGGGATGGTTCGATGATGAAAGGTAGACATGCTGACAACCTGCTGTACCCGAGGCGTGGCTAATCCTCCCTGCTGATCGCAAGGGATGGTTCGATGATGAAAGGTAGACATGCTGACAACCTGCTGTACCCGAGGCGTCGCTAATCCTCCCTACTGGTCGCAAGGGATGGTTCGATGATGAAAGGTAGACATGCTGACAACCTGCTGTACCCGAGGCGTGGCTAATCTTCCCTGCTGGTCGCAAGGGATGGTTCGATGATGAAAGGTAGGCATGCTGACAACCTGCTGTAACCGAGGCGTCGCTAATCCTCCCTGCTGGTCGCAAGGGATGGTTCGATGATGAAAGGTAGACATGCTGACAACCTGCTGTACCCGAGGCGTGGCTAATCCTCACTGCTGGTCGCAAGGGATGGTTCGATGATGAAAGGTAGACATGCTGACAACCTGCTGTACCCGAGGCGTGGCTAATCCTCCCTGCTGGTCGCAAGGGATGGTTCGATGATGAAAGGTAGACATGCTGACAACCTGCTGTACCCGAGGCGTGGCTAATCCTCCCTGCTGGTCGCAAGGGATGGTTCGATGATGAAAGGTAGACATGCTGACAACCTGCTGTACCCGAGGCGTGGCTAATCCTCCCTGCTGGTCGCAAGGGATGGTTCGATGATGAAAGGTAGACATGCTGACAACCTGCTGTACCCGATGCGTGGCTAATCCTCCCTGCTGGTCGTAAGGGATGGTTCGATGATGAAAGGTAAACATGCTGACAACCTGCTGTACCCGAGGCGTGGCTAATCCTCCCTGCTGGTCGTAAGGGATGGTTCGATGATGAAAGGTAGACATGCTGACAACCTGCTGTACCCGAGGCGTCGCTAATCCTCCCTACTGGTCGCAAGGGATGGTTCGATGATGAAAGGTAGACATGCTGACAACCTGCTGTACCCGAGGCGTGGCTAATCTTCCCTGCTGGTCGCAAGGGATGGTTCGATGATGAAAGGTAGGCATGCTGACAACCTGCTGTAACCGAGGCGTCGCTAATCCTCCCTGCTGGTCGCAAGGGATGGTTCGATGATGAAAGGTAGACATGCTGACAACCTGCTGTACCCGAGGCGTGGCTAATCCTCACTGCTGGTCGCAAGAGATGGTTCGATGATGAAAGGTAGACATGCTGACAACCTGCTGTACCCGAGGCGTGGCTAATCCTCCCTGCTGGTCGCAAGGGATGGTTCGATGATGAAAGGTAGACATGCTGACAACCTGCTGTACCCGAGGCGTGGCTAATCCTCCCTGCTGGTCGCAAGGGATGGTTCGATGATGAAAGGTAGACATGCTGACAACCTGCTGTACCCGAGGCGTGGCTAATCCTCCCTGCTGGTCGCAAGGGATGGTTCGATGATGAAAGGTAGACATGCTGACAACCTGCTGTACCCGATGCGTGGCTAATCCTCCCTGCTGGTCGTAAGGGATGGTTCGATGATGAAAGGTAAACATGCTGACAACCTGCTGTACCCGAGGCGTGGCTAATCCTCCCTGCTGGTCGTAAGGGATGGTTCGATGATGAAAGGTAGACATGCTGACAACCTGCTGTACCCGAGGCGTGGCTAATCCTCCCTGCTGGTCGCAAGGGATGGTTCGATGATGAAAGGTAGACATGCTGACAACCTGCTGTACCCGAGGCGTGGCTAATCCTCCCTGCTGGTCGCAAGGGATGGGTCGATGATGAAAGGTAGACATGCTGACATCCTGCTGTACCCGAGGCGTGGCTAATCCTCCCTGCTGGTCGCAAGGGATGGTTCGATGGTGAAAGGTAGACATGCTGACAACCTGCTGTACCCGAGGCGTGGCTAATCCTATCAACACGTTACACAATACAATGTAAAATGTAGATTGTAATCACCTGTACATAAATAAATAAATTTAAAAAAAAAACTTCCCGAGAAAACCAACAATACTTACTAATTAGGATTGGTATCGTGATGTGTAAAGTACACAATCTGTTAGTTCTGCCAATTATCTAAGCAATTGCCAAAGATCTTGTTGATGTCCGACATTTTATACAGAATTTACGGGAGGGCTATGTATTTAGATAATACCACACTGATATTACTTCATGGCTTCCACCAGATATTGTAATGATGAGACCCCGTGGAAAGGAAGCTCTAGAAAAGGCGTTGAGGAATACAGAAGGAGAATTGGTGTTGTTGACAGAAATGATTTTGCTGGAAGGTGGTTTGGAAATTATTCCACGGCAAGTCGAATTGAAGGAAGCCTTTTGGGGGGAGCCATGAGAATAGGGGAGTGAACACACACACAAACACACATACATCAAACTGCAAGATGGATTCCAAGCTTAGCCTCGGGCACGATCTAGTACCCCCACCCCCAGGCTCTCTCTCTCTCTCTCTCTCTCTCTCTCTCTCTCTCTCTCTCTCTCTCTCTCTCTCTCTCTCTCTCTTTTTCTCTCTCTCTCGTCTTAGACTGTCGACGAGAAGAGGTAATAATTGCCAGGCTAAGACACGGACACACAAGACTCACCCATGCCTTCCTTCTGAATAGACAAGCTCCACCGAACTGTGAAGTATGCAATGAACGGTTAACAGTCCGACATATTTTTGAGAACTGTATGAAATATACCGACATACTTCAAAAGAACAATGTTCCTCAAAATCTAATGGAAACACTAGGGGATGACTCAAAAATAATAAAAAGTCCGTCACGCAGGAGCTGCATAACTAAGCACTTTCCTCAGAATTTGGGTAGTGTAGACTGCTTTCCAGAACAATTTGCTTAAAATATCCTACATAAATAAAATAAAAACATGAATAGTTCTCTTTTAATTTTGTAATGAGTAACTGATAAATTATTAATTTGCTTCCAGAGTTATGTTTACACATAGTACCTACTGCACTACGTAATAAATACAAAAAACCTCATATTATCGTATTTTGATCTAACGCAGGAACAGGATACAGTCCCTCTAGCGCTCCTTGCGGCGCCTTTATGAACCTATGTCGGGCTGCCTTTTCTATTGAAATATATTAAAAAGTAAACCCCCCGATTCAGCTCATTTTTACAACACTTCTTTCTCATGAGATACCCACGACGTATACCGCGTTTCGTTACAATAAAGCAGAAATTACGACCAGTATGAGTATATTAGTAATTTGGGTCCGGAGTAAACCCCCCCTCCTAAAGAACCGATTTAGTTTATTTTTACAACACATATTTACCTGTAGATTACCACTACGAATACCGAGTTTCGTCGAAATATACCAAAAATCATGGCTGGTAGTGGCGAATTGGTATTGTCGGTCCGGAGTAAACCCCCCCCCCTTTATGAACCGATTTAGTTCATTTTTATATCTCAATTTTCTCTCTATATTACCACTGCGAATACCAAGTTTCGTTGAAATATAACAAATATTACGGCTGAAATGGTCAAATTAGTGTTTTGGGCTCGGGGTAAACCCCCCCTTCCGGTGGACCGATTTTGGTGGTTAACGAACTCGTTCAATCGTTTGCTAATTGAATGCTATATACCAAGTTTCGTGACGAAAAAACAAAAAATCTGGCCGCTATCGTGTTAACAGACACACACACACACACACATATATATATATATATATATATATATATATATATATGCATATATATATATATATATATATGCATATATATATATATATGTATATATATATATATATATATATAAATAAATTTTAACGGGGGTTTTTTTCGGTGTCTACTAGGTAGGATCGATAAAGATTTGAAGAAATTTTTCAAAAATTCCGTCATGAGTCCAACCTCAATAGCTACTTTCCTTCGGAGGAAAGTGCTAAAAAACGTCATCAAGTTCATTAAAGATGCTAACTTGTTCAAGAAATATAAAAGAAAAAGATAAGTTTATGTTCATGTAGGTATAAGTTAAAAAAAAAAAAAAAAAAAAAAAAAAAAAAAAAAAAAAAAAAAAAAAAAAAAAAAAAAAAAACAGAATATGCTTACATATTTCATAAGAGATAAAATCTTTAGTTTAATTATTAAAAAACAAAAGGTTCGTAGGACGATAAAAACAGTAAGTTGTTCGTCCTTTAATTCTTTCCATTCCATTCTCTCGTCTTAATTATTAATAATTAATTTAAGCCCCTCCACGGGCTTATCGCCGTAGATGTTTAGCTCTTAAAATAAAATAAGTAAATAACCTGCAATCCTCTTCTTTAGTACATTTTATAATAAAGTTCTCTGTTAAAGGTTTTATGAGCTCTATTAAATAGATATTAAAAGTTAAAATTTCAACTATTGGACTTTTAATACAAAAATTCATTTAAATACTCAACAATATATTTCAATTTGAACCACCGCTATTTTTGTTATCTGCGAGTTCTAAAACGTGAAATATTTTAGGCGGCACTTTCGGGTTACGTCATTGGGTCGACGTCAGAAGCGGGTTTCCTACCTATGGAGAGAAGGAGGAAACGTGTTAAAAACAGCAACCAATTAAAATTAGAGGAAAAAATACCGTTCTAAAGAACGAAATCATCAGCTGTAGAGCAGTAGAAAATATTCACAAGGCATTGCACCCGGAAAGCTTTATTTCTAATAACGAAATATTGTTTCTATTTTTATTTATATTTTACAGTGACCCAATCTTCTTCAATCAAATATAGGGTTGGCAAATAAGTCCTTTCGGTTTTTGTATTCATGTTTTGTTTACAATATGTCACATTTATCTGATGCAATTAATCCCAACAGAGGATTGTTTATCCTATTTGTAATATGTAAACAGTTATGTCTGTCGACACTTGTTAAGATTAGGTCAGTATTGCGTTTATGATCCAGCTGAGAAGATGGACGGTAATTTATTGCATTATAGGCATAGTTTGCTGTATTATTTCAAAAAAGGAAAGCGAGCTGCAGAGGCTCATAAAAAAATATGCGGGGTCTATGGGGATAAAGCCTTAACAGAGCGCACGTGCCAAAATTGGTTTGCCAAGTTTAGGGCAGGGAATTTTGACATAAACGACGCACCACGACCTGGTCGTCCACAAGAAATTGAAAGCATTGATGTTAAGGCTATAGTAGATCAAAATCCTTCCCAATCAGTGCGAGACATTGCTGAGGCCCTAGATATATCACATGCAAGCGTAGAAAATCATTTGCGGAAGCTCGGCTACGTTTCTAGGCTGGATGTTTGGGTCCCCCACTCTCTGACCGAAGCCAACTTGGCAAAACGCATTTCCATTTGCGATTCCCTGCGAAAACGTCAAGAAAACGATCCATTTCTTAAAAGACTTGTGACAGGGGATGAAAAGTGGATTGTCTACGATAATGTGGTGCGAAAAAAATCTTGGAGACCTAGCAACGAACCACCTGGAACCACATCTAAAGCGGGATTGCACCAAAGAAGATAATGCTTTCTGTATGGTGGGATTTCAAGGGTGTGATTTTTTATGAGCTGATGGAGAGATGGGGTAAAGTAATAGAAAATAATGGACATTACATTGTAGATTAAAATAAAAATTATGTTCAAAATATACAATAGTTTTCTTTCAACTTAAAAAACCGAAAGGACTTATTTGCCAACCCTATATTTTTCAGGCGGAAGGTCAATAAAAGAGATTAACAAAGTCAATTCATTTATTTGTTCATGCTCTACATTTTTGACGTGTTTTGACGTTATTGGGGAGTCGTGGAAGTTACTCAGAAAGAGAATAAAACAATAAGTCAAAAATGTGGATGATCAAGAAAATAAAGCTGCTCTGGCTAATATCTTCGCAAATGTAGAAACTATAGAAAAGGAAAGAAACTTGACGAAAAGAAAAATAAAGGAAGACATTAACATAATAAAAAAGTCCGTCACGCAGGAGCTGCATAACTAAGCACTCCTCAGAATCTGGGTAGTGTAGACTGCTTTCCACAACAATTTGCTTAAAATATCCTACATAAATAAAATAAAAACATGAATAGTTCTCTTTTAAATTTGTAATGACTAACTGATCAATTATTAATTTGCTTCCAGAGTTATGTTTACACATGGTACCTATTACACTACGTAATAAATACTAAAAACCTCATATTATCGTATTTTGATCTAACGCAGGAACAGGATACAGTCACTCTAGTGGTAGAAAGCGCTCCTTGCGGCGGCTTTGTGAACCTACATCTGGCGGGCTTTTCGATTGAAATATATTACAAATTAAACCCCCGCTTTCCGATTGGCCGATTCAGCTCATTTTTACAACACTTCTTTCTCATGAATTACCCACGACGTATACCGCGTTTCGTTACAATACAGCAGAAATTACGACCAGTATGAGTATATTAGTAATTTGGGTCCGGAGTAAACCCCCCCCCCTTCTAATGAACCGATTTAGTTTATTTTTACAACAAATATTTACCTGTAGATTACCACTACGAATACCGAGTTTCGTCGAAATATACCACAAATCACGGCTGGTAGTGGCGAATTGGTATTGTGGGTCCGGAGTAAACCCCCCCCCCCTCCTAATGAACCGATTTAGTTTATTTTTACAACACATATTTACCTGTGGATTACCACTACGAATACCGAGTTTCGTCGAAATATACCACAAATCACGGCTGGTAGTGGCGAATTGGTATTGTGGGTCTGGAGTAAACCCCCCCTTCTAATGAACCGATTTAGTTCATTTGTATATCTCACTTTTTTCTCTATATTAGTACTACGAATACCAAGTTTCGTTGGAATATAACAAATATTACGGCTGACATAGTCAAATTAGTGCTTTGGGTTCGGGGTAAACCCCCCCTTCCGGTGGACCGACTTTGGCGGTTAACGAACTCGTTCAATCGTTTGCTAATTGAATGCTATATACCAAGTTTCGTGACGCAAAAACAAAAACTCTGGCCGCTATCGTGTTAACAGACACACACACACATATATATATATATATATATATATATATATATATATATATATATGCATATATATATATATGCATATATATATATATATATATATATATATATACATTTTAACGGGGATCATTTTCGGTGTCTACTAGGTAGGATCGATAAAGATTTGAGGAAATTTTTCAAAAATTCCGTCATGAGTCCAACCTCAATAGCTACTTTCCTTCGGAGGAAAGTGCTAAAACAGCAAAAAAAGAAAACAGTTAACAAAAAAACTGATATAATATTTAAATAGTATATTTTTTAATTTGCTAAACAAAATTTAATTATCTTTTATCTCTTGAAAAAATCTAAAAAAATTATTTTATTATATTGGACTCATCTTGTTCTGAATGATAGATTTTTGGAATCTATCGATTTTACACAGCTGATCGACGCTATAGGTAGGTAATAGTAACATCATATTGGACGTGGCCATTGTACGGGAAGGTTCGCCTTAATACAATTAGGCTGTATGTTTTTAGTTTATTGAGTTTTTGGCTCCTGAAGAGGCACCTGAGGTGTGAAACATGTAGAGCAAGATTAAATAAATGAATTGACTTTGGTAATTCGATTTTATTGTTCTTCCGCCTGAAAAATATCGGATTCTATTTTTATGTGTCCTGTTTTATTTCCAAATACATTTTTGTCGTCCTAAAATAAATATAAAAATACTTCTTTTTTTTTTTAAATAAAATTAATTTCTTTTTTTGGTTTATTCCCCTTCCTCTTAGACATCGAATACACTTTCTGACGGAGTATATTCTTTTCACTTTCCCCTTTTGGAAGAAAAACAGCAAGATTTATTTGAGTAAATGTGGTGTTCCTCAAGGATCTATAATCAGCCCTGTATTACTTTATCAAGACGGCGAATCTTCTCCCGTCTAATCAGCAAATGGAATCCCACGCCCTCTTTCATCAACTTGGTCACGCCAGCGGGACAGATTTACACGAATATTTCAACAAGATATTGTTCTACCTCTAATATCAGCTAGAGTACTTTATTTACATCATTTTTAGGGATATTAGTACTAGAAAAAACTGTTTCCCCGGGTATCAGTGAAATATTTACTCTCACCTAAACCTAAAATATGCTATATTTGGAGTCTAAACCATACATGAAGAAGGTACTCTAACTTTAAGGCTGTAATTTATTATTTTAAGTTAGTCCTGAAGAGGCGCCAAGGGGACATGAAACATGTAGAGAAAAACTAAAGGTTATTTAAGAATAGTTTTGAATTACTGGGGGCGAGGTTAGCTCAGTGGAAGAGCACTGGACTAATAAGCTGGAGGCCTGAGTTCAATTCCCGAGCGAGCACTGAAGATTTTTTCTTCGTGGGTTGAATTCGGTCTCCCTGCCCGTCCCTAGGCCGACCCAGCCTTTAATTCATTTAATAATGGGTCCCTTGAGTGCTAATGACTCTAGGAGTCGAAGCGGCCAAGGGGAAAATGAGGCGGCCGGAGCATAGTACTGATCACACTATCTCCCTAGTGTGCCGTATGGTCATGAATCAGATACCTCTACAGTATCTGCTCCTCAGGGCTCTCGTGGCCTGTTACGGGACTGATTTTTTTTTTAATTACTGAAATGAGTTTTGACCTTCTCCTACATAAAATGACATAATTACAAATCGGATGTCGGATAATATTTCGAAAAATGTTCGACCTTAGTTTAGTTTAACGGGTAATGCTTTCTTGCAACTTTTATTTAGTTTTTTTTTTTTTATTATAAAAAAATTTAATCATGTCCTCATTTCGATGAAAAAGTATAATTTGACGTGCCAATTAAACAAATAATAATATAAAACTCAACAAAAAGAGTTGTTACAGCTCTCTGAGAGCTGTAACAAGCTACAAGCTAAAAACATGTTTGTGTAGGATTGACAAATACAGAACTTTAAGTAGACGTACCTGCGCAAATCACAGTTTGCAAACATAAACAGAACTTGATGTTTGTCCGTGCTTATGTATACCCGGGAACACAAAACACTTCCGGAGACTAAACACTAAAGCAATAGGTAACAACACGGCAACCACAGGCAGATAGAAAACTGTTCCGAGTAGGAACCTTCCAAGATCATGTCACAACTTTAGTGACCAAAGAGGTAGAATTATTAGGCAGAGATTTTACCTGTTACGGACGCCACACCAACTTCTACCCGTGGTCTAGTGGCTAATGCTTTGTATTCTCAGGCGGGAGATATTGGCGCTAATGTCAGAGCGTCGTAAAAAAAAGAAGAATAAAAAAAAAAACTATTAGCAGCTAGATAACCCTGCTGGATAATAACCTTCCCTGATCATGTCACCACACATAATCTGAGTTTACCACATAAGTACTGTGTTAAGCGGAGTTATTATGACGGACAGCTACAAACGATATGTTTAACCCCTTAACGGGCAAGGGCCGCTTGAGCGGCCACTGCTCGCTGAAATTAAAAAATGACGCGAGCGAGGCGGAATTGGTTCCAATGCTTCCTGCTATAAGCCGGGGTATGCCGAAAAATAGAATTTGGAGGTCCTTGCCCATTCCCGCACTCGTCTGGTTTCAGTGTTGGCCGCGCATTATTGGCTCTCTGGATCACTCATCTTATCCGGAAATCGTTTCAAAGTATGTAATAATTCTTTTATACATTCGGATTAGAAATTAATTGATTTTAATTGAAATGAGTATATCGCTTACATGTTATTCATTGATTCGTCTCATAAGTACCTTACTCTCGTCAGACTGGAAGGAAAAAATACTTTTTTTGGCATTCCTAATGAAATGTTTTTCTCAATTCTGTCTTAAATGATATTGTGGGCTAGCATTATACTATTAATATATATATATATATATATATATATATATTTTTTTTTTTTTTTAAAGCCTGCCAATCTTAGGGTAATGCCATCGAATGAACCATTTTCATTTTCGGGATCTTTGCGACTTGGAATCGGCTTTACGACGTAATGCGGGCATTGCAAATCGGGGATTCCCGATGCCTGGAATGGGCAAGGGCCGCTATAGCGGCCAACCCCGTATTTATGGGTACAATTTTTTTTTTAACATCCTGGGTTCATATTTATTAAATGGATGCCCCCCAGACTCCCAAATATAAATTAAAAAAATTCCAACATAGCTAGCAAAATGTGCCCGTTAAAGGGTTAATCATTTTCGAGAAAACTTTAAGAAAAAATAATTTTTATTATACTAGACGTTCATACGTTGTTTGGAGCAAAGAAAATACAACACAAAGAAAAATTTAACGTAAAGCTGATTTAACATAAAGCTGATTTAACATAAAGCTGATTTAACATAAAGCTGATTTAACATAAAGCTGATTTAACATAAAGCTGATTTAACATAAAGCTGATTTAACATAAAGCTGATTTAACATAAAGCTGATTTAACATAAAGCTGATTTAACATAAAGCTGATTTAACATAAAGCTGATTTAACATAAAGCTGATTTAACATAAAGCTGATTTAACATAAAGCTGATGCTGATAACGCTAGAAAGCTGTTAAATAGTATAGACAAAGCGGCACTTATTAATAAAATCGAAAACATTAGTAGGATAATGCTTGGTGAGTATATGCATGGTGAGTATATGCTGGTGAGTATATGCTTGGTGAGTATATGCTTGGTGAGTATATGCATGGTGAGTATATGCTTGGTGAGTATATGCTTGGTGAGTATATGCATGGTGAGTATATGCTTGGTGAGTATATGCTTGGTGAGTATATGCATGGTGAGTATATGCTTGGTGAGTATATGCTTGGTGAGTATATGCTTGGTGAGTATATGCATGGTGAGTATATGCTTGGTGAGTATATGCTTGGTGAATATATGCATGGTGAGTATATGCATGGTGAGTATATGCTTGGTGAGTATATGCTTGGTGAGTATATGCTTGGTGAGTATATGCTTGGTGAGTATATGCATGGTGAGTATATGCTTGGTGAGTATATGCTTGGTGAGTATATGCTTGGTGAGTATATGCATGGTGAGTATATGCTTGGTGAGTATATGCTTGGTGAGTATATGCATGGTGAGTATATGCTTGGTGAGTATATGCTTGGTGAGTATATGCTTGGTGAGTGCGGTTAATGTCTGTGAGTATATGTGAGTGAGGTTGAATGGAACTGGGTTTGTGTATGTGTGTATTTGTACATTTAGTCCGAGAGCCAGCAACGCACTTTTCATGAAGTGTTTTATGCATCCTGAAATTTTGCTATAATATACCTCTTAGGCATAATATACCTCTTAGGTAGATATATGTGTTTCCTGGACATATATACTTGGAACACCAGGTACTGCACATAGGGGAAAGGTGCAAAACAATATTGCCCGAAAATAGAGTTTTATTTAGAAGGCAACTATCTTTAATGTAAAATTAACACAATTTTACAATGAATAATAAATATGGCAGACACTTTTAAGGGGCATAACTCGTAGAAAAAAAAAATTAATTGTTTTTATTCTAATATTAAATGAGAGTTTTATTTTCGCTGCCATTAAAACCCGAACAGCTGTATTGGAGGATTCCGATGACCAATTGCATTGGTTCTTGCTGGGAGTAAAGTAACCTTCAACAGTGAATTAGCTTTTGTTTATGAAAAAGCTCTGCTTATGTTAGTGAGAAAAAATGAGTCTTTTAAAACTAGTTCGCGATGTTCCTGACAAAGAAAAAGGGATTGGTTTCTTACTCGGAAAAATGAATGGAATTTTATTAATTTTAGCGAGTTGGATAGACTAGAATCGCTACAATTAATATAATTCTATTAATTGCGAGTTGGATTGACTAGAGTTTTGATATCTTCTTGAGCGAGCGGAAACGCATAGCATGTAATGCTTAATTTTTTTTTTTTTTTTTTTTTTTTTTTTTTTTTTTTACGGCGCATCTACATCTAGGTCATTAGCGCCTACAACCAGGGTGCAGCGAGGAATTTTCCCAGCGAGCCCTGAGATGAGAAAATTCCTGCCGGAGGTGGGAATCGAACCCACCATCTCCCGCTTATGAATCCAGCGCGTTAGCCACTAGACCACGGGAGACCCCATGTAATGCTTAATAAAGGTAAAATATCCAAAAACGAGAGAGAGAGAGAGAGAGAGAGAGAGAGAGAGAGAGAGAGAGAGAGAGAGAGAGAGAGAGAGAGAGAGAGAGGGGGGGAGAGAGGGGGGGGGGAGAGAGAGGGAGAGAGAGAGAGAGAGAGAGAGAGAGAGAGAGAGAGAGAGGGAGAGAGGGAGAGAGAGAGGGAGAGAGAGAGAGAGAGAGAGAGAGAGAGAGAGAGAGAGAGAGAGAGGGGGGGAGGGAGGGAGGGAGAGGGAGGGAGGGAGGGAGGGAGGGAGGGAGAGAGAGGGAGAGAGAGAGAGAGAGAGAGAGAGAGAGAGAGAGAGAGAGAGAGAGAGAGAGAGAGAGAGAGAGAAGGAATAAAATATGTTTGTTTACAAATATCGTTGTTTGTTATCCTTCATAATCTGCAAAACAGTCAACTTTAATGCTCAATAACTTTTTTCATATTTGAGAGAATTGATTTTGATCATATTAACCTATTTATTAATAAATATTGCTTGCCATTATCTACTATGGATTGTAACCGTAGATAACGAGTCAAGTAGTAGTAGATAACCAGCAAAGAACCTATAAGGTAATCAGTAAGCTTATCAGCGAGTACGAGTAACTGTTATAAATCACTACTGCTACTTCAAAAGTAACCCAAAATAACAATAATAAAAAAAAAAATATTAACAATCACGAGCAGCTTCAGACATTTCCTATAGTGTGTAAAACGCCTCGAAAATTGTAACTATCCAGAATCGTAACTAAATGTCTTAGCACAGCCGAGCGGAGATTCCGTTTAATTGAAAAGTAAGCATTTCAATATATATATATATACAAGGAATAGGTATTATTTGGTAAGTCGGTAACAAGACGCAACTCCAGCGTAGTGGACGTTTTTCAGAATTCACGTGTTCCTACGCAGTTCACTCATATTTTAAAGGCCTAGAAATTGGTCCTTTGTATTGCTAAGCATGGCATCGTCAATCAATTAAATTTCGTTAAATTGAATAATATCAGTTTTAAATGAAGTTTAGGATGGGGAAAGCAATTGAGGAAAACGCCGTAGAGAATCAATAAAGCAGAATTCTGTATGCTGGGAAACATTGCAGTCTCATCCTCATTTAATTCAAGAGGAATTGTCGGCTTGTACGTTTATTGCTGTACTGCTGAACTAATGCCTTGTACATCCAGTGGTTACAGTCGTATATTGATTGGAATATTCCCTGGTCAAAAATAACTATGACCAAAGAAGCATTTTATCCATACAGGGTGTCTCGCATTGAGATGTCATAACTTTAGGGCTTTATTCAGCACCTCATTTCTAGTTCAGGGACTCAGAAATAAGAATCCTATCTCAACATGTAGCAGAGCTATTCAAACTTTTGTATATTTTCAAAACTATTATTTATTCTTTATAAACAACTGTGTTTTCCAGATTTCTGGTTAATGTATCGTTAAAAACGACCACATTTTAGCACTTTCCTCCGAAGGAAAGTAGCTATTGAGGTTGGACTCATGACGGAATTTTTGAAAAATTTCTTCGAATCTTTATCGATCCTACCTAGTAGACACCGAAAATGACCCCCGTTAAAATTTATATATATCTATCTATATATATATGTGTCTGTTAACACGATAGCGGCCAGAGTTTTTGTTTTTTATTCATGAAACGTGGTATATAGCGTTCAAATAGCAAACGATTGAACGAGTTCGTTAACCACCAAAATCGGTCCACCGGGAGGGGGGGGGGGGGTTTACCCCGGACCCAAAACACTAATTTGACCATACCAGCCGTAGTTTTTGTTATATTTAAACAAAACTCGGTATTCGTTATTTTGATCTAAAGAGAGAATTCCGTTGTAAAAATAAACTAAATCGGTTCATTAGAAGGGGGGGTTTACACCGGACCCACAATACCAATTTGCCACTGCCAGCCGTAATTTTTGTTACATTTCAACGAAACTTGGTATTCGTGGTGGAAAAATGGGTTCTAAAAATAAACTAAATCGGGTTATTTGGAGGGGGGTTTACTCCGGACCTGAAGTACTAATATACTCATAACGGTCGTAATTTCTGCTGTATTGTAACGAAATGCGGTATGCGTCGTGGGTAACTCATGAGAAAGAAGTGTTGTAAAAATGAAGTAAATCGGTCTATTGGAAAGGAGGGTTTACTTTAAAGTCTGTTTCATTACAATTAGCCAGCCAGACGTAGGTTCGCAAAGGCGCTACAAGGAGCGCTATCTCCCACTATGGGGACTGTATCCTGTTCCTGCGTCAGATCAAAAGACGGAATGTGAAGTTTTTGTGCATTTATTAAGTAGTACAGTATCATGTATTAACATAACTCTGGAAGCAAATTATTTACAAAATTAATAATTGATCAGGCCTCATAAGAAATGTAAATGAGCAGAACTATTCACGTTTTTATTTTATTTATATAGGTTATTTACAGCAAATTATTCAGTAATGTAGTCTACACTAAAAAAATTCTGAGGAAAGTGCTTAGTTATGCAGCTCCTGCGTGACGGACTTTTAGAATCTACATTAAATTTCCAATAAGTAACACCCGTTATTGAAATTTTGTCATGTAAATTAAGAGCTATACTAAGAGCCATATGGATGTGAACTATTAATATTAGTGTTTTCATAACTTAACTTATCAGCTATTTGAAGACATAGAGGTTTGCCTCCGCCCCAAAAGTTGCATTATTTAATAAGCTTGAACATGGTACCTCGTTGTTTAAGAAAAAAGTCCAATTTTTTTCTGATTTCTAAGTCAAGACAAATAAATAATAATAAATAAATAAATATTTGCTTTAGCGTGAAGAAGCCATTCTAAACACATTATTTAATTTCACACAATTATGGTGATGTACCATCCTTCCCACACTTGATACACACACTTTTTGCTCTGATTAAGGATTGGGGGACACTTCGGAATCAAGAGCGAAAGATGACAGAAGAAAATATTGAAAATAGCTCTTAATTTACATGATAAAATGTCATTTTTCTTATTGGAAATGTAATGTCAATTCTAAAAAAAGTGGTCGATAATTACGATACATCAACCAAAAATCCGAAAAAAACACAGTTTTACATAATAAAAAAGAATAGTTTTGAAAATAGACAAACATTTTAATAGCTCTGCTACATTTTGAGTTAGGACGCTCATTTCTGCGTCCCTGAACTACAAATGAGGTGTAAAATAAACCCCTAAAGTTATGACATCTCAATGCGGGACACCATGTATAGGCGCAATAAAGTTCGCTTTTTAAATTAACGACATTATCTTTAGTCGACCTATAACTTCAGTAAGCTAATTGTCAAGCCCAGAGCAGACTATATTTATCTAAGATCCACAGAAGTTGCCGGGCAGAAGTGGCAGCTGACCAATGATTGGCACGACAATCTGATGAGAATCTTCTATCTTTATTTGCCTTTGAAATTGAAATCATCTGTCAATGCCAGTTAGCACTAGGGTTTCCTAATCATCGGATTGTCGGTTTGCTATGCAACTTTAAGAAATCTATACTGACAAAGCATTTAGAAGAGCTGTTTATTGCCCACCTTATCCTCTTGTTCCACCATATGCTGTTATGATGTACCTCCAGCCCTGTACTTTTACATCTATATATTAGTACCTTATCCTACTTCGTCCAGCTTATCCCCTAACTCTTCCTACGCCTGTATGCTGTACCTCCAAACAATGAACAATACTCTAGTATGGATTGATATCTCGGTTACCTTATGCTCTATCTACACCTTACGCCGGCATGATGTACTTCCATTCCCTGCAGTGTATCCTTCCAAGGATTAATAACAGTACCTGGGCCATCTTACCCTCAACCTCCATCTTAAGCCGGCTTGATGTAGCCCCAGGCCCTGCAGTGTACCCTTCCATGGATTAATATGCGTACCTCGGTGACCTTATCCTCTACTTCCACATTACACCAGCACGATGTAAGCCCAGCCACTGCAGTGTCTCCTTCCATGGAATGACGGCAGTATAACTCCTCGTACTCCACGATCACAATTAATTGAGTTTCCATCTCAAGAAAGGAGTTAGCATGTAGTGACAACAGTGGTTAACAAAATACTGAAGATAACAATCAGATCCGTCCAGAGAAGAAGGAGGGGGCGAGCATATTTCCTTAATTCCTGAGACAGCCTGTTCCGGACGGACGGAAACTTGAAACAGGCTGCCGGGAGTCTTATGTAGACTCTGCTATAGAGGGTGGAACCCTACTTCAAAGTTCTTATGTCACTCTGATTTAATGGCATTCTACATTGAAGTTCCTTTACAGTTAAGGAATCCAATTTTGAAGTGCAGCAACCCTATATAAGACTGCAGGTATTGGAAGCCTAAAGCAGGATGCTGACTGTACCCCCAGAACAGTGTTCAAACACTCCAAAATAAAATGCCTCGAAAATGTGGCACTGTTAAATAGAGTTAGCTCAGTCTGATTTAGGATGTCTCACCCTATAATTAGCTGACGGAACCCTACTCGGGCAAAAGTAAGATTTCATTTTTTTCTCCGTGTACCTCGGCTACCTTATCCTCTGACTCCACCTTACGCAGACATGATTTACCTTCAGCCTCTGCAGTGTCTGTCGGCATGGATTGACAGCAGTACTCCGTCACCTACTATTACGCAGACATGATGTACCTCCAGCCTCTGCGGTGTAACCTTCGATGAATTGATGGCCGTATCCCTGCTACCTTATCCTCTAACTCTACCTTAGGCCTTTCGTGGTGTACCGCCAGCCCCTTCACCTGGACCTCTTCCCATGGATTGGCAACAGTACCTCGGGAACCTTATCCTCTATCTCCACCTTACGCCTCATCATGTACCCCCAGCCACTTTAAGGTATACTTCAATGGACTGACAACAGTACCTCGGGCACGTTATCCCCATCCTCCAGCATCATGTACCCCCAGCCCCTTTAAGGTATCCTTCAATGGATTGACAACAGTACCTCGGGCACCTTATCCCCATCCTCTAGCATGATGTAATGATGTACCTCCTTCCCCTGTAAGGTAACCTTCAATGGATTGACAACAGTACCTCGTGCACCTTATCCCCATCCTCCAGCCTGATGTACCTCCAGCACCTGTAAGGTATCCTTCAATGTATTGACAACAGTACCTTAGGCACCTTATCCCCATCCTCCAGCATCATGTACCTCCAGCACCTGTAAGGTATCCTTTAATGGATTGACAACAGTACCTCGGGCACCTTATCCCCATCCTCTAGCATGATGTACCTCCAGCCCCTGTAAGGTATCCTTCAATGGATTGACAACAGTACCTCGTGCATTTTATCCCCATCCTCCAGCATGATGTACCTCCAGCCCCTGTAAGGTACCCGTCCATGGATTGACAACAGTACCTAGGGCACAGTATCCCCATCCTCCAGCATGATGTACCTCCAGCCCCTGTAAGGTAACCTTCAATGGATTGACAACAGTACCTCGTGCACCTTATCCCCATCCTCCAGCATGATGTACCTCCAGCCCCTGTAAGGTACCCATCCATGGATTGACCCCAGTACCTCACCCACCTCCAGGATGATGTACCGCCAGCCAGCGGACAGTATCCTGCGATGGGGTGGGGATGACTGCGCGCGCCCCACCATAGCCACAAACACTAGCTACACCAGATCGATAGCGTTGCTCCAGCAGAGAGGACCCAGCAAGCACATTCTCTGGACAAGGTTAGTCTCAAATTATCGCAAGGCAATTCCAGAATTTTATTTAGCGCTAAATATTTGAAAATTTATTTAAACCATATCAATGTGTGTATATATTATTGAATAATTTCTTTGCCGCTACATTTTAGAATTTTAAATATTGTACCCATAATAACATAAATAATTGTCACTTATTTTTAAAAAACATATTAAAATAATCTATTTCGGAATGGCTATCCTGCTTTAACTGGAATGTTCCATGCGATTTGATACCTCAGCATCCATAATCTGTATCATTTCCAGCTGCTCCCACGCCCTCCCAGAACCATATTCACAACCCCTCTAGTTCTTTTATTAATTTTGCAATATTATTATTTTATTATATTTTTTTATTTGCGTATTTATTGGTCCAAATCAGATCTATATAGTGCGTATTTGCGCGACATCATAACGATAAGATTTCCTATCCTCTGTACCATTTTAATGAAATCTTCTTTATTATAAGAATCTTCAATTATTTTAGTAGTTTAAACTAATTTTATAGGTATTTCTAATTGTCGAAAATATTGTCATATCATAAATATGCCAGTCATTGATAAGAAATTCATTATTACTTGTATATTTTAATATTAATTATTTTTGGTGGTTGTTTATAAAGATTTAATTATTCATGCTATTTTACTATTATACTCGTATTTAAGTTACAAATTCTGCATATATGCCTGTATATATATATATATATATATGTATATACATATATATATTAAAATTTTAATATATATTGACATATTAAATAATAACTGGTAGTCCAACAGGTTTTATTAAGATTTTGTAAAAGGTTCTTATTTTTATTTTGAAATATATGAATTCACTTACAGAAACCGTTCTAAAAACAATTACACAATATTTGACGTTTGTTGATCAATAATAATACTTATTTATAAGTATAAAAAACATTTACCTTCATGTAAGTAAGTCATGTTTGTTCAAAGCTATAAATATTTTTGTTGAATTTTTTCATTCTTAATTTATGGTCTTGTAATTTATCTTTAAAGATTTTAGCTTGTTGAGTCGTAATAAAAGATTATTATAAAATATAATTAAAATGTTTTAACAAAAAACAGAAATATGTTAAAAAAAAAAGAAATGTCTTAGTAAGTGACATGGGTTTTGATTTTCATAAATCCCCGCGAAAAATATATGGTTCATCATTTAATTTTAATAGCTTTTAATAACAGTTAACAAATTCTCTGCAACGCTGCCTTCAAAAGTTAAAACTTTAATTTTTTCGGAATATATATATATATATTATTTTTCAAGCTACTTCGCTGGGAATTAAATGTGTTGTTCATTCGGCATCTGTCTCCAGCGGTCTTGCTCCTCCTATCATCGCGATATTTCGCCGGCTTCTTCTGGCAGTCATTCATCCTTGAATATATCGCGAAGGCAGGAGGAGCAAGACCGCTAGAGACAGATGCCGAATGAACAACACACACACACACACATATATATATATATATATGTATATATATATATATATATATATATATATATATATATATATATACACAGGGTGTTCAAAACTCGATTGACGACCCTCTTTTTTTCCACAATTTTTGAAATTTAAAAATGAAACTTGGTGGGTCTTAACGTGGTCAAATGAACATTTATTGGACCTAATGGATCTCTGGAATCTGCAATAGAATGGGGTTATTTTTATGATGGATTATTGTAGGGAATTGAATTTTTTCTCGATTTTATATCTCATTTTTTCGCTAAAGCGCACCAACGAGTAACAAATTGCAAACAAAAAAAAAAAAAACAGAGAAAACCCTTAAATTTTGTCACTTTTCTACCTATAACGTAGAAAGTATACCCGTAATGAAAAAATTAGTCGGTATAAACGTTTTAGAGTATTAAATTTACTTCCCAAAAAGTGCCTTTAAATGCCTAAAATGTCAACATGAATGGAGCAAAACAAACGTAATGGAGCAAAACAAACGTCTGTTTTTGAAGTTTCCCGAAAAGTGTATTATCAACGTGATCTTCGCTTCAGTAAAACTTCATAAACATTTACTAAACTATTTTTACTCCATTTACTAAACTATTTTTACTCCATTTACTAAACTATTTTTATTACTTTATAAAGAGATTAAAAAATAAAATATTCAATTTAAACTAATAAAACTCACCTAGTGAGCAGAATCTTCTTCGCCAATTCTTGCAAAAATCGGGGAACATTATGTAAATAAGAGAGCACTCGACTAATGAACTGGAGGACCAGGTTCAAAACCCGAGCGCGCACTAAAGATTTTTTCTTCTGGTGCTGCCGTTCAAGGGTTGGATTTGGGGTCCCAGATCGTCCCTAGGCTCACCCAGCCTTTAATTAATTTAATTAATAATGGGTACCTTGGGTGCTAATGACTAGCAGTCGAAGCAGCCAAGGGGAAAATCAGGCGGCCGGAGCATAGTGTTGACCACGCTATCTCCCTAGTGTGCCGTACGGTGTAGAATCAGATACCTCTACAGTATCTGCCCCTCTGGGCCCTTGTGGCCTGTTACGGGACTGATTTTTTTTTTTTTTTTTTTTTAATTTATCTTTAAAGATTTTAGCTTGTTGAGTCGTAATAAAAGATTATTATAAAATATAATAAAAATGTTTTAACAAGACAGAAATATGTTAAAAAAAAATAAGAAATGTTTTAGTAAGTGACATGGGTTTTGATTTTCATAAATCCCCGCGAAAAATATATGGTTCAACGCTACCTTCAAAAGTTAAAACATTAATTTTTTCGGAATATATATATATATATATATATATATATATATATATATATATATATATGAACAGACTCTCGATGGGCATTTGCGGTCCCATGTCATTTGACTTAAATATCTCGCCAATAGCTAAATTCTGGCAAAAATCACGGAATATTATGCAAATAAGTATAGCTGAAAATAATCGCCCTGACAGGAGACTACCAGGACTGCCACCTCTATGAATGGAACGGTAAGGGTGCGTTTACATCTGATAGTTATTGCAGGATATTTATGTCAGACAGAAATTGTAACTAATGTAAACTGTAAACAATTTATGTCTGATATATATATATTTCTATCAGGAGCAATAATGGTACGTTTACATCTGACGCTTCTTGCAGGAAATATATCTCAGGGTATAATAATTATGTTAATTATCTACCGGACACCTGAGATATATTTCCTGCGAGAAGTGTCAGATGTAAACGCATCTTTAGAAGTCATCACTTCTATAACTCGAACTCCTAAATTCACAACTTCACCGATTCTACAATCAGTAGTAGTGATAAGGACGTCTTAACAACGGCTGTATCTGTAAACACAGACTTGGCGGAAGTTAACTGTGATTTTCCTGTATGTGATCCTCCTTCTAATGAAGATAGTATTCTAGAAGAAGTCCGGACAATATTTGATAACATTGAATTAAGAAGTTATGATGAACCTGTCACAAAACAATATCCTACATTTGGAGGGTTCAGAGCAAAACTAGACCAAGTCCATTTTTGACATTCTATGTTGTAATGGGATTGATTACTTACTTACTTATGCGGCTCTACTGTCCAAGATGGACTTTGGCCTCCCGAACAATCTTTCTCCATTCTTCTCTATCCTGGACCTTTCTTCTCCAGTCAGCAACTCCAATTTTTCTGAGATCTTCCTCTAAGTCCTTTTGCCAGGTTTTCCTTGGACGTCCTCTCTTCCTCTTTCCTGGGAACGGTTCCCTTGTGACCTTCTTCACCATCCTATCGTTGGGTAACCTTTCCACATGGCCAAGCCAACTAATTCTTTTTGACTTGACGAACCTCACGATATCCTCATGGCTATTTAGTTCATCCAGTTCCCGGTTACTCCTTATGCGCCAGAGACCTTGCTCACAGATGGGGCCAAAAATGCGTCGCATCACTTTTCGCTCAAAGACTCTAAGCGCCTGCAGGTCCTTTGTGCCAAGCGTCCATGCTTCAGCACCATAGCACACTACCGGTCTGATAAGTGACTTGTACATCTGCAACTTGGTACGCTTAGAGAGCAGCGTCGACTTCATCAGGTTCGCTAGGCCGTAATAAGCTTTATTGCCACTTATGATCCTTTTTTTGATCTCCTCACTAATCTTATTTTCAGAATTAATTTCCGTACCAAGATATGTGAAGTGATCAACTCCTTCGAAATTGTAGTCATTATGTGCTAGATTGCGTGGCCTTCTTCTCACTTCGGACGCTGACATGACCATGTATTTTGTTTTTGACTCATTTATCTCAAGTCCAACTTTTTTACTATCATGGTCCAGCTTGGTGAGTACCTCTCTTAAAACTTTCTCACTTCTTGCTAAAACCACGATGTCGTCTGCGTAACCGAGAATCTAGTATGAGCGGTAACCCAATGAACCGTTAGCATCTAAACTTCCTATAGCTTTGTGAAGCACTAGGTTAAAGAGGACTGCTGAGAGGGCATCTCCTTTCCTCACCCCTGAGGTAAACTCTATATTTTTGCTTAAACGGTTACCAACGAGCACACGTGGTCTGGACATTGACATTTTTATCAAATTAATAGGCTTAAGAGGTATGTTAAAGTCTTTCAAGGCATTGAATAGCTGCGCTCTGTCAACTCTATCGAAAGCTTGCTTAAAATCAATAAAGAGCATGTGAACATCTGTGTTTAATTCATAACATTTCTCTAGGACTTGCCTCAGGACAAATATCTGATCAGATGAGCCTCTGTTTGGGCGAAATCCACACTGATAATCCTTGAGGATCCGCTCCGAGTAAATTTTAAGCTTCCCAGTCAAAAGATTTGACAGGATTTTATATGCTACATTTAAAAGCGTTATGCCTCGGTAATTTTGGCATACAGTCTTGCCTCCTTTTTTAAAGATTGGAATTATAAGCCCCAAACACCAGTTTTCAGGCATGCTTTCTTTATTCCATACTTCAAAAATGAGGTCGTACAACCTTTCATTCAGATATTCGCCACCATTCTTAAAAATTTCAGCTGGAAAGTTGTCCTCGCCAGGCGCCCTATTACATTTTAAGAGGTTTAGTGCATCCAGGAATTCTTCATAGGAGGGAGGTTCAAGATCAGGGGAAGCCACGGTATCCAGTTCCCTATTCGACAAGGCACTGCCATCCGTACTACCGAATGCCATTACTCCATTCTGGGTTTTGTTATTCAAAATGTCTTGGAAGTGCTCGGCCCATCTATCCAGAACAAGCTGTTCTTCACCAATCAGTAAACCATCCTTGTTACGACATATATTCAATATTCAATATATTCTCAGCCCCCCCCCCCTTATATACGCCCATGAATTGAATCCAACGATTCTAAGTACTCAAACTGAAAAGTATTACCCATTTTTTCGAATTTGGTTACAGATATCACCTTGAAAATCGTTGGATTCATTTCCGTACGTTAGAGAACCAATAAAAAGAGTATCTGCAATCATATTAACTCGAAAACTAGAACGTTTCGATTTTTTCGCGCGAATTTCGCACCAGAAACCATGTTCCTGCTGGACGGAATTCTGCTGGTTAAAGAACTTGACCTTTGAAATTAGTCGAAAGAAAATTGTACCGAAATTTCAGTAGTTGAAATATTTTCTGCATGTTCGAAATTTAAATTAAAGTTTTAATTTTGATTGCGAGATCGCTTCCATAGGCTATATAACAGGGGGGGGGGATGAGGGGGCTGCATCCCCCTCGAAATTTGGATTTAATCGGTAAAAATTTGTGATAAAAAGGTAAAAAATAAATTAAATAAGGTTACTTTGTTCAGAAAATATTTTTTTTTTTAGGTTTTACGCTAACTATTCCATGTTCTAGGATTCTAATATTCCTTATCCCCCACATCGCCCCGGGTCGCTTCATTATGATTTGGTTGTTTAACTTCAAGTGTAAGATTTATTAATTCTTAGGAGACTCCGATAGGGCCGTTGATATTTAGCGAGTTTTCGATACGAGGTTAATGAATAATTTGGTACCTTATGAAAAGCTCAATTCTAATCAACTGATATGTTTCGAAATTCATCAGAATTCATGACAACAACATGCGATAGTATATTTGAAGGAGTAAAAAACAAGCTAGCAACAGTCCCCGCAATATTCACTCCAAGGGCGTATTGAAGTGGGGGGGGGGGGCTTTTGATTTGATCGGTAAAAATGTCATAAATCCTTAAAAAACAAATGAAATAAGATTACTTAGTTCATAAAAAATATTTTATTGTAGTTGTAATAGCGTTTTAGTTGCCTAAAACTATCCCAAGTTCTAAATCGTTAGTATTCCATACCCCGGAAATGGTCTCAGCCCCTCCCGAAATTTTGATTAGATCGGTAAAAATGTCATAAAACCTTAACAAATAAATGAAATAAGACTACTTAGTTCATAAAAAATATTTGATTGTAGTTGTAATAGCGTTTTAGTTGGCTAAAACTATCCCAAGTTGTAATTGTTTAGAATTCCATACACCGGAAATGGTCTCAGCCCCCCCCCCCGAAATGTTCTCAGACCCTCCGAAATTATTTTATGCCTATGACCCACTCTGCCGAACTTACTGCCATATCACTAGCTATCTACAATAATATCCATCGGACCGACACCAAAATAGTTATCTGCACGGGCTTAAATGAATAAATAAAGCTTAACTAGTTTCTAAATAGTTTTACGCTTACGCAATACATAATGCCACACGAATCGCTTCATTTTCTATTGCTATGATAATGTACAATACTTTAATATAATCATATTTTATACATAAAGATTGTTTAATATTTTCAAAGCGACAAGAGTCTAATAAATTCCTGGTAGAACTGGGTGCTCAGACGAGTCTCTAGAAAAAATCCCCAGATAGTCTTATCAAGAGACGATAAGCCCCTCAATATGGTTCAGCTTCTCGAGTCACCCTTCAGATAATTATATATATATATATATATATATATATATATATATATATATATATATATATATACTATAATAATGCAATTTTAAACACCCGCCAACCGAACCCATAAGAAAACTGTGACGGAAATATAAAACATTAACATAAACGTATATTTTAAGTGGACAAGAAAACACTCTGGAAATGTAGTCATAAAAAATAATTGATCATTTTGGTTAAATCTTTAAAAAATAGGATAAAAAGTTTGGACTAAGGACTGATCCCTGTGGTACGCCAACTTGAACTGTTTTGACTTCTGACTTAATTCCATTTATAGTAACAAAAGCTTTTTGTTTGTCAAGTAGCTCGAGATAAAGAATATTTGGTATGTGGGGAAGTGTTACAAACTCAAGGGGTAATACTCTCTTATGTGGTCAAAATCAAAGTTATTTTTTCGAATAATTAAATAAATCATTACGAAGGATGAAATAAAGGTCGAAAATTCCCATAGGTGTTTTATTTGGCAAAACATTTTTGGGGGCTAAGCCCCATTTTCAATGCCGTGAAAAATTGTGCCACGAAGTCGTTCCAGCTACAGCTTGACGAGCTTCAAACATTGTTGGAGTTGCTGGATGGTGGAAATCGATGTTCCGAAGGATGAAATAAAGGTCGAAATGAAGCTCGTCAAGCTGGAACGACTTCGTGGCACAATTTCCACCATCCAGCAACTCCAACAATGTTTGAAGCTCGTCAAGCCGTAGCTGGAACGACTTCGTGGCACAATTTCCACCATCCAGCAACTCCAACAATGTTTGAAGCTCGTCAAGCCGTAGCTGGAACGACTTCGTGGCACAATTTCCACCATCCAGCAACTCCAACAATGTTTGAAGCTCGTCAAGCCGTAGCTGGAACGACTTCGTGGCACAATTTCCACCATCCAGCAACTCCAACAATGTTTGAAGCTCGTCAAGCCGTAGCTGGAACGACTTCGTGGCACAATTTCCACCATCCAGCAACTCCAACAATGTTTGAAGCTCGTCAAGCCGTAGCTGGAACGACTTCGTGGCACAATTTCCACCATCCAGCAACTCCAACAATGTTTGAAGCTCGTCAAGCCGTAGCTGGAACGACTTCGTGGCACAATTTCCACCATCCAGCAACTCCAACAATGTTTGAAGCTCGTCAAGCCGTAGCTGGAACGACTTCGTGACGCAATTTTTCACGGCATTGAAAATGGGTTTTAGTCCCTAAAAACGTTTTGCCAAATAAAACACCTACGGGAATTTTCGACCTTTATTTCATCCTTCGTAATGATTTATTTAATTATTCGAAAAAATAACTTTGATTTTGACTACACAAGGCATTATTACCCCTTGAGTTTTAACACTTCCCAACATACCAAATATTCTTTATCTCGAGCTACTTGACAAACAAAAAGCTTTTATTACTATAAATGGAATTAAGTCAGAAGTCAAAACTGTTCAAGTTGGCGTACCACAGGGATCAGTCCTTAGTCCAAAACTTTTTATCCTATTTTTTAATGATTTAACCAAAATGATCAATTATTTTTTATGACTACATTTCCAGAGTGTTTTCTTGTCCACTTAAAATATACGTTTATGTTAATGTTTTATATTTCCGAACTTTCGACCTTTATTTCATCCTTCGGAAGATCAATTTCCACCAACCAGCAACTCCAACAATAAATCATTATTTTTCAATTCTTTGTGTTGTATTTTTTAAATGGGATGTTAAAATAACTAACAAAAAATCAATTTTAATGATTCGAAAAAAATGGCGGCGCTGTGTCCGGGGGGAACGAAACCCCCCTTTTTTCACAGGCGATAAAAATCTAAAATTATTTCAAAAGAAGAAGATTAAATATAGTATAGTAAGTAGGATTTTGAAGATTTTTTTTATTTTTTTTATTTAAATGGTGATCAATTCTTCATTTTCTATTAAAAAAACCGTCGAAAATGGAAAAATTTCTGCGTACTTTACTAGCAAATATGCAATATAAGTTGATCGGGTGGAAATTGAAAGAGCTAGCGCATCACCTGATTTCAAAAACATAGCTTTGAGAACATGGATTTTAAAAATTTAATATAACAAGCAGTTGGGGTCTCCCGTGGTCCAGTGGCTATCGCACTAGATTCATAAGCGGGAGATGGTGGGTTCGATCCCCACCGGCGCCAGATATTTTCTCATCTCAGGGCTCGCTGAGAAAATTCCTGGCTGCACCCTGGATGTCGGTGCTAATAGCCATGATTTGTTGATGCGCCGTAAAAAAAAAAAAAAAAAAAAAAAAAAAAAAAAAAAAAAAAAAAAAAAAAAAAAAGCAGTTCGGGACTTGAAATGTATTGGGAAAAATGGAATTTTTGGCACATTTAAAAACTGTTTCGGCACATTAACACAATATATAATTTTTGATTAGAGAAGCATTTAAGCCTATAAAAAAGAAAATGTTAACAAAATCCGTTCAAGGTTGTTGTTACCTCCTAAAGAATAATGCCTTGTAGGAGGCCCGGTGGCCGTGAGGGTTAAAGCGTGAGCACTTTACACTCAGTGCCAAGGGTCGTGGGTTCGATTCCCACTATGGGGTGGTGGCTTTTCTTTAGAAAAAAGAAAATTAGTCAGGCTTTCCTGGCTAGAAAAGGGTGGTAACCTATAGATAACCCGTCCTAAAATTCTTAGTTAATAATAATGGACGTTAAAATTGAAATAAATAATGCCTTGTAACACAGTCTAAGGCCTTGTAACACGGTCTAAGGCCTTGTAACACAGTCTAAGGCCTTGTAACACAGTCTAAGGCCTTGTAACACAGTCTAAGGCCTTCACAAAGTCGACTACTGTCATTCCTGTATGTTTTTTTTGTTAAAATCTTCAGATATTTTATCAGTCACTCTAGGAAGCTGATTTGTTGTATATCGACTCCTTAATCCTAATTGTTTAGAAGAGAGGAGTGAGTTGCTTTCAACAAAAGCCTGAATCCTGTGTAAAATTATTTTTTCAATCACCTTGCTTACAGAACCCAATAATGAAATAGGTCTATAACTGCTGACTTGGGAAAACTTTTTGCCAATTATTGCTAATTATTATTATTATTGTCAATTATTTTAGTTAAGTGTTTACATGTTATTTTTTTCTAAATATTTCTTAATAGTAAGGTAACTAACGTCATCCACACGCTTTCCACCAACTATCAACTTTCTGACCACTAACCAGCAAATCGCTTCCAAAGCTTAGCAAACGCTGTCCTATCTGCCCCGTTATGTTTCGTACTATCTTGTGAGTATTCTTGAGTACCTGAAGGGCGACACTAAATCCTTCTGATAATTTCAACCCCCCTCCCCCCTTCAAAGGCAATATCTAGAAGGCAGTTGTAATATAAAAGCAATGAAATAGCGAGAGAAGCAATAAAACACAGCAGTCTCCGATGGTTTATGGCTCAAGATTGCAATAAAACGGATTTATTCTTTCTGATATTATAGAATTTTCTTTTTTATTGCTACAGATCTTAATAGGATAATACAGCCCTTGGAGAAATATGCCTCGTTTACTAGTAATATCTTTACTTCTGGTTTAATTGCTCATTAATTTCAAGATATAATTACTATTTCTACTAATTATGATATTATATTATATCATTATATTTTCCAGGAAGGAACATCGATTATTCCTATTTCATAACATAATAAATTATTTATTTATATTTTAACGTCCATTATTATTAACTATTAAATATTATTAATTATTATTTTAGGACGGGTTATCTATCCCTTTTCTAGCAAGGATAGGGCTGATTCCTTCTCTTTTTTTCTAAAGAAAAGCTACCACCCCGTGGGAATCTAATCCACGGCCTTGGCAAAGAGTGATAAGTGCCCACGCCTTAACACTCAAGGACCGGACCTCCGAAAATAATAAATTCATGTTTTGCTTCAATTCAGTTAAAAAATATTTCTGATTTTATTTTTAGCTCAATTGGCCCCCTTTTCCCCTACCTCTTTTCCTTTTTTTTTTTACATTTAACTATTAAGCAAATGAAAATATCCGCTGAAGGTTACCGCAGGAAATACCGCAGGTAGGTGGCCCTACCTGGGGAAGGTTCTCGGTGGTGTAGGCTGTAATGATATATTACTTTAAGAGCTCCTTAAGAGTCGTCATAAGTGCACGAAACATGTAGAGCATAATAAAGTAGTAGTGAGTGTTTTTATATGAGTTTGGCCTTCTGCCACATCTACTATATATTTGTCAAATACCACTCACTCACTCACTCATCTATCAACGTCCAGCCCAAACCGCTCGACAGAAGATTTTGAAATTTTGCATGGACACTCCCTATATAACGTAGGCGCTCGCTAAGAAAGGATTTTTTGATATTCGTATTTTTAAGCATTTTTAGGGGGGTTTAAAGTTTGAGTTGGTTAGACAAGGCAAGCCTAGGCAGCCTGCGTTGCTAGGACGATAAAGAACAGCTGTTACCTTACATTATCTATCTCATAGTTTTATTTCTAATTGAGGTTAATTTTAACTATGATGACAGACCTTGAATTACTAGAGATTAACTGTCCCTCATAGAGTTTTAATTGTGTTTCTTTTCTCCCTGTCCCCGTCAGATAGGCTTGCCATATTTTTGGAGAGTTAAACCGAGACACATTAATATGGGATGGGCATACCAGGGGGGGGGGGATAAAAAGAGTACAAATTATAAGCAAAATGGTTGGTGAGTTTTAAGCCTAGTAACTAACGGGAAGGGGGAATCCTAAACTGTTAGTCTACCCAAACCTTAAAAATAAGAACGGAACTTTTTTTGCTACTTGATTTTCTTAAAAAAATCTCTCAGCCAAATAGTAGTGTCTGGCAGCTGGCAGCGCTGTGCAGGTAGTTCCAGCGTTTTACAGTTAGATTACTTCTCATTTCTTTGACACTGTGAGCAGTAGTAAAAATGTTGATTGTAGAAAAGTAACCGATTTATAAAAGATTCTTATAAACATGAATTCATTACTTTTTAGATCTTACAGCCTTTTCCGGGACATTGATAAAACCGGGCGGGACACCGAAACAATTGCAAAATACCGGGACAGTCCCGGTCAAACCATGATCAAAAGGTGAGGCAATAATATCCGGAACCCTTGCACAGCCTCCTCGCCTATAACCATGTTAATGCTCGCAAATATAATGAGGCGTTTCCAAATAACTTTTTGGAAACATAAACTTTTAAATTTTAACGCCCATTGAATAACATATAGTATGACGGGAACCGTGCTATAATAAACTGCACAAAATTGTATAGTAACGTAATTTTCATGAAACATTATTTAACGCAATAAAATAACTACTTATCTGCCGTGACGAAGCACGGGTATTCAGCTAGTCTACTATATATTTGTCAAATACCACTCACTCACTCACTCACTCACTGACCTATCATCCCCCAGCCCAAACCACTCGACAGAAAATTTTGAAATTTTGCATGGACTCTCCCTATATAACGTAGGCACTCGCTAAGAAAGGATTTTTTGATATTCGAATTTTTAAGTATTTTTTGAGGGGTTTAAAGTTTTAGTTGGTTTGAGCAGGCAAGCCTAGGCAGCAAGCGTTGCTAGGACGATAACAGAACAGCTGTTACCGTACATTATCTATTTCATAGTATTATTTTTAATTGAGGTTAATTTCCACTATGATGGCAGACCTTGAATTACTAGAAATAAACTGTGATTTTGTCCCTCATAGAGTTTACGCCCTGGTGATGTTCATTCCGAGGTAATAATATCCCTATCCACTTGACACAAAAGTTTGCAATTTTTCACGGAAAATCCGTTTAGAATGTAAACACTCGCTAAGAAAGGTTTTTTTTTTAATATTCAAATGTTTAAGTACTTTTAGGGGGGCTCGAATTAGTAAGAAGCTCCTCATCGGCTCAAAAATGGTTCCATTTTGATAACATTTGGTACAAAAATCTTTCTTCTCATTTAAAAGGTCAAGTTCATTAACCAGCTGAATCCGTTTACTGGAACATGGTTTTTGGAGCGAAATTCGTGCGAGAGATTCCTTAACGTAGGAAAACGAATGAAACCATTTTTTAAGCGAGTTCTGTAGCCATTTACCAGAAAAATTGATGGAAATACTTTTCAAAACTAATTTTCTGTTTGGGTATTCAGAAACGAAGTACATGGGAAAAAATTGTATCAATGGTGATACAAAGTTTTCGGATATTAGTATATTTTCTAAAATATCTCGAAAACGGTTGGGAACTCGTAGTAAGTGGAAGGCGGCTATTCGAAAGGTTACTAAATTCTCTACAATAAGATTCTGTTGTAATGTTCGGTGGGGCGATGTCAATCGAAGAGATGAGTGCTTAAAACTTCAAATTTGTTAGTTTTATTCTTTTCAACGTGTATTTGTCTCTGTTTACCTAACTTTCTAAGCGGTTGTTGTATTTTTTTTTTTTTTTTTTTTTTTTTTTTTTTTTTTTTTTTTTTTTTTTTTTTTTTTTTTACTCTCCAACGGAAACAATCACGGTTACCTCCACATGGTGTTTGCTGGGTAACTTTAAAGTCCGTGCAATAATAAGCTGTACAAAATTATGTAGTAGCGTTAATTTTGATCATATGTTATTTAACTCAATATAAAAAATACTTATCGGCCGTGGTGAAGCACGGGTATTCAGCTAGTATAAATATATTAGAAAAATTGGGTCACCATCTTGTAATATAAAATAAATTTCTACTTAATCGAAATTGGATCTCAATTCAAAGTTTTGCTCTAATTTAAGTATTTCTTCTCCCCACTAATTGTCATTCTAAATTTGTGAAGAGTTGAACGGCCGAAAAACAGTGAATTAATATAATTGACCTCGTTGCGCAACCAATGGTCAAGTCGATTCTTACTAATAGCATCATCAATGCAAAAAAATGCTAAACTTTTTAGAGAATTTCTGCTTAGGAATTGTGTTTAATCTTATCCATGATGGTTGATTGACAGGTTGGAACAGACTCAATTAATCAACCAACTTTTTTACATCGTCTAATGAATTGTTTCAATAATTATTCTCTGATAAAATGTATAAACCACTGATAACAATCACTACAGGCTCACTGAACTTTTTTCGGACATCGAACTGTGTACGGCTGAATTTATTTTAAAACTTGTTCCAAAAATTTTATATTATTTTTATTGTCTACAGAATATAAATTAGCTGAATGGATATTTATTTTGGTTAATGATATTGGTAGTCTAGATAATAATTTTTGATAAGAGGTAAAGTAAAAATATTACAGCCGATAACATTGAATATCCATAAAATTTAAATCCCAATTAACTCGTTCATGGGAAAATTGGTCAAAAATGTTTATTACCACGAGGCCCAGAAGTCGTGAGTGTTAAGGCATGAGCACTTAATATTCCGTGCCAAGGGTCGTGGGTTCGATTCTCACTTGGAGTGGAGGCTTTTTTTTTAGGAAAGAAGATAAGGCATCAGCCCTATCCTAGCTAGAAAAGGGTGGTTACCTATAGATAACCCGTCCTAAAATTCGGGGTCAATTGTAATATTACCTACACAGATATAGCTCAAAAGATCAACCTTTGTAAGGCGCTGAAAAAAGTTCGCCTCTATTTTACACATTACCCGATGAATGAGCCAACAACCCCCCCCCCCCAAAAAAAAAAACTAGGTTGGCCTAGGGACGGCGAGGAAGACCGAATCCAACCCCCGAACGAGGTCACTAGAAGATGTTAGTACTATGCTCGGGATTTGAACTCAGGTCCTCCAGCATGTTGGTCCAGTGCTCTACCACTGGGTTTAACCTCACCCCCAAATATATATATATATATATATATATATATATATATATATTATATAACTATATATATATATATATATATTAACAGGAGTCTTTTTCAGAATCTAGTAGATAGGATCGATGGAGATTTA
Organism: Gonocerus acuteangulatus; assembly: GCA_946811695.1. Lineage (NCBI taxonomy): Eukaryota > Metazoa > Arthropoda > Insecta > Hemiptera > Coreidae > Gonocerus > Gonocerus acuteangulatus. The sequence continues at coordinate 75,955,301 of OX328129.1, read as the reverse complement.
ATGATATTTTTCAAAAAAATCATTAATGAGTACAACCCCAATAGTTTGGGAAAGTGCTTACTGTTACAAATAAAGCGGGTTCGTTGTAAATGTTAAGAGACAGCTGGAAAATGAGAATTGAAGGAGAAAAAGAGAGGGGGGGGAGAGAGGTTGGTTACTGCCTTCAATATACATGCTAATACACAGTTGGCACCACTGTCTACGACTTAAGCAGTGCTACCACCTTTTTCGCTAAGGTAGCATCTTCTTAGGATGGCCAGACTGTTTCAAGCAATCGCCACATTTATCTGTCTAATCTCAATTTTCTTATCAGATACTCTCATATCACTACTATTTCCAAGCAGAACATCATGGGGGTAGTTAAATTTGACATTATCAGATGACAGTTTTAGATTTTAAAGGAAATAATATTGTTTAGTCCTGTGACACACTGCTAGGAAATTAATCACGCATAAATAGCGGACAGCCATCCTGATATTTTATATAAACAAAAATAAAATGAAAAGGAATAATCCATCACGCAGGAACTGCATAACTATGCATATTCCTCAACTTGGTGTTTAATTTTAACCCCTAGTTCTGAATAATTTTTGAATATAACCCTTATAAGTACGGACAAAAAAAAATATTAGTTTAGACGTTTTATAATAATAACGGGCAGCTGACATAATTATTAATTTTCTAATTAATTTTCTTCTAGAGTGTTGTGTATGCGATGGACTACACTACTTAATAAATACACAAAACCTCACACTATCCTTTATTCACCTTGATGAATAATAATGTATAAAGAGAACATCCCACAATCATAATTGGGCCCGCTACCAATGGATGTTTAGCAAGGATGGTAACCTATAGGTATCCCAGAACTGATGGCTTTGATGCAAACGCGCCGTATAAAAATTAAAAAAATTAATGTCATAAAACATATTAAAAATAAAAATGTAAACTAAAAAGTCCGACTCGCAGGAACTGCATCATCTTAGCGTGGTTCCTGATCATATCTCTATTGACATTTGAAAAGCTTAGAATAGAAACAGATAATATTTTCCTCGGCCTTTGTTCAAAGGGTTTTATGGCTTTACCTTGTCGGGTCCGCCAGACCCTAGAATCCTCTTCTACCGATACTTAATTTCATACGTTTCAATGAATTGGAAAATATCAAAAATTTTAAAATATTCCTGTGTTATTTTACTATAGTAATAATTCTACAAATAAAATCAATTAAAAAATAAAATAAAAAAACCAACAGCATGAAGGCAATTGGAAATATTCAAAAGACGTCATCGAATCTCTTTCTCTTGGCAAGCTATATTTCTAACAATGAATTGTTTTTCTAATTTTACCTAATCTGTTTTATTGTCAAATACATTATCCAACTATAAGCAATTAAAAAATAACAAGGAATAAAAACAGACAAAAAGAACCGATCGAATAAACGAAATCAATTACTTCAAAGTTTAAGCACTTATTTCTCCGATTGACATCACCTAATCAAAAATTGTTTCAGAATCTTTTTTGTAGAGAATTTATAAAGCTTTCAAAAAATTTCTATCCACCTATCACGATTTCCCAACCTGGTTCGAGATATTAATGAAATTATACGAAGTTCCCAAACCTTTTCATGTCTGTTCATAAAATATTTTTTTCTAACCCTTCCTTAACTCCAAACGTAACCAAACGTTTAACATGTTAGTTGTTGATGAAATTCGAACATGCAAAAAATGTTTCAACGGAATCCCATGATTCTAAGTAACCAAACTAAAAACTTGATTTAACAACATTGTTTTCAGATTTTCTCAGAAACAGTTAAAGCTATCGCCTTAAAAAATGGTTTCATTCGTTTTATTAGCCCAAGAAGCCTATAAAACGAGTACTTACAAGCATATGAACTCAAAAACGTAAGCGTTACGATTTATTTGCGCGAATTTCGCCCCAAAAGCCATCTTCCAGTGGGCGGATTTTGCTGGTTAACGAACTTGACCTTTCATATTGGACGACAGATTTTTGTACCAAATTTCATCAAAATCGGACCATTAGGGACGCCAGAAATCCGCGAACAGATAAATATATATATATATACACAAATTTGAACCTCCGTTATTTTCGGTCTCTAGGGGTACTGAAACGCGAAATTTTCTAGTCGGCACTTCCGGATTGTTTCATGAGATCAACCTTATAAGCGGGGTTCCTCCCTATGAAGGGATGGAGGAACCGCGCTAAAATGAATTACACCTAATATAATAAATTTTAATAATAATTGATTTCTTACGTGTTCTAATGCTCACTTATTTAAAGATTTTGACATGTTTTTGTTGTAATGGATTTGATCTTAGAAAATAAAAAGTATTTAACGTTTCTGTTTTATTCAACATTATTTAACTACTCTTTCTTTGTACTTCCGGGGCATCTCAAGAAGGCGAAATATGAATATGGTTGGCGAGAGGGACCATACCTGCTGTGTTTTAATGGACTCTGACGAGGTGACAAGGAGACCATGAAACGTGTAGAGACCCTTGTTAAATCACTTTTTTTAATGTCCTAAGCCATAAATAAAGGAAGGAAAATTTGTTTGTATGCTTAGAAGTGTTATGATTGTATGTGGATATTGGAGTACGCTAATTCATGTCACTACCACGTTCTGTTAATGAAATAAATTACATTTTAATTTGTCAACCGTTCACATATTGAGCGTTTTAAATTTATTCTCATAAATTCTTAATGCTAGTCTATGAAACTGTTTTTGTTTCAAGTTATGAAAACTAGTTTTGTTTCAAGTTATGAAAACAGTTATGAAACTGTTTTTGTTTCAACTCTCTATCCTCGTTCCATAATCCAAGTTAATTTTTTCTAAAGCAGGAATTCGAGTTTCCAACTTCTAATAGTAAGAGATTTCAATGCACAATCTGCAGAATGGGGAGTTACTACATCACTGAAATCCGTTTGCTATCGAGCCTCCGTGTATTACACAGGTAGTACATAAACCCTTTAACATGAAGCTCCTTCAGAAGGGGTCGCCGCACTTCAAACGTTCTTTATGCCTACTGGATCCCTGCATGAAGAGAGCCGCGTTCAGGTAGAAACTAACCCCCAACGTACACGCAGCCTACCGGCATATTCACTATATCATCAAAACTCTTATACACATTCCTTCCTTCAGACCTAGTACTCAATATTCATAGTCTGTTAGGACTTACCTCTCAGCATTCTTTAATATATATATATATATATATATATATATATATATATATATATATATATATATATATATATATATATCTTAATTTATGTTTATTTAAAATCTGTACAATTTAAAAGTACAATAATTAATTGTGCTGGCCTATGTATAAATATCAGTGTAAAACAGTATATGAAAGGAGCCAAACATTATCGACACTTCCTAATATATCTTAACATTTTATTGTTGGCGTTTTTAACCGCTGTTGGATTAGCTGGCCGACTTTGGTTGGGATGACAACTTGGAATGAAAGGTTAGGAATCGGGATTTGGTGAGATCGTTTACGAAGGTAATATTAAGGTCGTTATGTAGGGTTTTGTTGGAGACATAAAAGGGAGCATTGACTATTCCACGAAGGACTTTGGATTGGAATGCTTGTATTCGTTGTATGTTTGAGTGTTTTGCTGTTCCCCATAATTCAAGTCCGTAAGTCCAGATAGGTCTGATTATAGTTTTGTATATAGTGAGTTTGTTTTGTGTCGTAAGCTTCGAGGTAGGGCCAATTAGTCGTCGTAGGAGTCCAAATCTCCTGTTTAGCTCTTGACTTTTCAGTCGTGTGTGTGGGTTCCATGTGAGTCTTCTGTCTAGTAGGAGTCCCAGGTAACGTACCTCATTCGATGCTGGGAGTTGACTGCTGCAAAAGAATACAGGAGGGCAGGCGCTCCTATTAAGAGTGAATGTAACATGAAAGCACTTTTCTGGGTTCACTTTAATTTTCCACAAGTTGCACCATTTCTCGACAGATTCAAGGTGCTCCTGCAATTGTTGGGAAGTTGTAGAGGGATCAGAGGGATAATTATATATATATTTATATATACATATATATATATATATTAATAAGAATTGACATATATGTAATTAAGTTTAAATGGTAAAATGTATAGCTAATATATATATATTATTTTATTTTATTTATTTACTTTTTGAATAAGGAGGTACAATGTAATTAGCTATACATTTTACCATATAAACCTAATTACATATATGTCAATTCTTATTTGGGCGTCTCCTTCACCCTCGTTATTCAGGCTTGGTAACAGAACAAGATTAGTTACTGTGAAACCTAAATGAATTGCTTAAGACCATCAATTTTGACTAACTAAATACAACATAATATTATAAAAAGTCCGTCACACAGGATTTGCATAACTAAGCACTTTCCTCAGAATTGGGTAGGGTCGAGTGCATTCCTGAATAATTTGCTTAAAATAACGTATATAGATAAATAAAATAAAAACATAAATTGTTCTGCTCTTTTGCATTTGTTATGAGCAGCTGTTTCAATTATTAATTTTTGGAATTAAATCCCTTCCAGAGTTTTGTGTATGCGTGGTACTACACTACGTAATAAATACACAAAGCTTCACATTTTCATCTATTGATCTTGATGAGTTTCGCGAAGAATTTCGGCGGAAGAATTCCGAGAACCCCACCCCCCTTCCAATAGACCGATTTAGTTCATTTTCACAACACATCTTTCTTATTAGATACCCAGGAGGTATAAAGAGCTTCGTAACAATACAACAGGAATTACGACCGGTATAAGGAAATTAGTAATTTCTGTCCGGAGTAAACCCCCCCCCTTCTAATCAACCGATTTAGTTTATTTCTACAACAAATTTTTCTCTTCAGTTGACCACAATGAATACCGAGTTTCGTTGTAATATAACAAAAAGTACGGCTGGTATTGGAAAATAACTACTTTGGCTCTGGAGTAAACCCCCCCTCCAGATGGACCGATTTTGGTTAACGAACTCGTTCAATCGTTTGATGGGGGAATACTACATACCAAGTTTCGTGGCGAAAAAATAAAAACTCTGGCCTGTATCGTGTTAACGGATACATATATAATTATATATATATATATAAATTTTAACGGGGTCATTTTCGGTGTCTACTAGGTAGGATCGATAAAGATTGGAATTTTTCAAAAATTCCGTCAAGAGTTCAACCTCAATTGCTACTTTCCCTCGGAGGAAAGTGCTAAAAATAATTAGACTTAAATGAGAGTCCATAAACAAGTCACACTGAATTAGTTGCTGCACTACTAAATGAGAGTCCATAAACAAGTCACACTGAATTAGTTGCTGCACTACTAAATGAGAGTCCATAAACAAGTCACACTGAATTAGTTGCTGCACTACTAAATGCAAAACTTAAATTGGCTAGGTAATTCTCGGGTTACCTAAAAGTCGCGGGAAGAAATTTAAATTAATAAATTATTGTGGCCCTGGCAACACTGACTAGCCCCGCGTAACCTTCCCGTTGTTGGCAGTCAGGTTACAATGTTTACAGTCAGTTTACGTTTGTGTTGCTACAACATTGAACAACAGTATTGCTACAACAGTATTGTTTCCCTTTGAACGCACTGGATTCCAGCATAAAGGAGAACAGGAAAATAATCGACGAAATTTCAGAGTAATCCCTACCTACAATGAAGGAAACTTGACCACTCCAGCACAGAATCATCAAACAACTTGTAGCGAATTTACTGTTTCCTGTTACTGATATTCCTCATACATTGATGATATTAATATTTCGGAGCTTTATTCGGTATTTGCTCAAGAGCTGCTTGGAGGACTCGTTAGAAGCTTAGCTCCACTCAACAATTTGCAACCTAACTCAAAATATTGTAGGGCCATTGCGAACAGCGCTCTTGTCGAGTATACGCTTTTGATAGCATCTCTCTCTCTCTCAGAGATATACACATTATCAGTATTAAATTAGTACTCAAAATAATTAATAAATCAAATTTAATATTAGAGCAAAATAGATAATATAGACTTAACTAAAAACATAATAAACGAGAAAAAAGTGTAAAAATTAAATAAAATAAACGGGGAAATAATATAAAAATTGTATATATTGATTTCTTTATTGGTTACTTACTACTTTCTGTAAATGAATACATCTGGTAATATGATATATGATCCAAGACATATGGTATTTGGTAGTATAGTATATAGATATTGTAAGGCCCCGTTTTCCTTTTGTCATTATAAAGTGAATAAGGATGAGAGGAAAGGTTGGCTGTCCATCTCTAGAGATGTGAGAACTACGAATCCGCAAACGTTGCGTCTGGGTTGTTGGAACTGCACGTGGCCGATTCGTAAGATTCCCGGAAGATTTAAGACCTGACAAGAGTTTCTCACCCAGCCACCTGCTAAAGCAGGAGTGGGGCACAAAGGGTATAAAGAGCTGGCTTACCTCCGATGGGGCAGAGTCCACGCCCGTTCCTGAGGTCTTGGCCGAGATGGCGATGACAGGTAGGTCAGTTCCAAATTATGCTCTTGTCTCCCCAAATGATATTTGATAACTCTTATCTAGCTGCTTTCTCTCTCACCCAACCTTTCTCTCGACTTAGCGATGTTTTATGACGTTTATGTATGTAATAGTAACCTCAGTGTAAATTATAGTTTTGAAAGGAATTTCCGCTTCTCTAAAATATTTCCCCATTATCTATTCCCTTAAATCCCATCCTTACTAATCGGTCCCTTACAATATAATAAATTATGATAGAAAAGAAATTCTTGCTGCAAAGAAAATCTACTATATATTTGTCAAATACCAATCATCGCCGCAGCCAAACCACTCGACAGAAGTATATGGAAAAAAAAATTGTATTAATGGTTATACAAAGTTTTCGGATCTCAGTATATTTTCTAAAATATCTCGAAAACGGTTGGGAAATCGTAGTAAGTGGAAGGCCTCTATTCGAAAGGTTATTAAATTCTCTACAAAAAGATTCTGTGGTAATGTTCGGTGGAGCGATGTCAATCGAAGAGATAAGTGCTTAAAACTTCAAAGTTGTTAGTTTTATTCTTTTCAGCGTGAATTTGTCTCTGTTTACCTAACTTTTTAACCGGTTGTTGTATTTGTTTTTTCTTTTTTTACTCTCCAACGGAAACAAGCACGGTTACCTCCACATGGTGTTTCCTGGGTAACTTTAAAGTCCGTGCAATAATAAGCTGTACACAATTAGGTAGTAGCGTTAATTTTGATCATAT